>OW203732.1:5315833-5967916 GCA_934045075.1 Yponomeuta sedellus | reverse complement strand
TTTGTAAAAGCGTAACGTAGAGTGTGGGACTTTAAGACTTTTCACATACACATACATAACCTCACGCCTGTATCCCAGAGGGGTAGACAGAGACCAGGGACTGCCACTTGCCACGATCCTGACAGATCACCTTTGCTTCATCAATGTTCATAAGTCGTTGCATGCACGCACGCCGGTTCCGGGTACTTTTTATCTTTCCCTTTGCTAATACATCCCCTATTTGGTCGATGTATGTCCGCCTGGGACGTCCCTTACCAGTCCTTCCACTCACATTCGCAATATATATTTGTGGGAACTTTTCAGAGCGGGTATAAAGATATTACATAGAATGTGGGACGTTTCAGAGTGGTATTAATTATGATTTTTTAATCTGGTGAGAGAGGCCATTTGGTGGAGTTTTAGTTACACATAATCTCTTAATTCTGAAACTAAGTTATTTAACGACAATGGAGTAAACCTAAAGTTTTCACAATGATGAATTTTTATACGTAAATTAAATCTATCCGAGTGGTCCCTTCAGCCATCTAGTGTGAGTGAAAATGTCACTGGACGCTGCATAAATCATCTCATTACGTGAATAGGCCAATTAATATTATTTCCCCTAGCGGGAGTCAAACCCACGACCTCCGTGATCGTAGGTGGACTAGATCCAGGCCGATGTACAGTCACCAACCTTTACATTTTAGTTCAAAAGTCCGACCCGTAACCTAATTAAGTAAGGTTAGACATGGTCTACAATTTCTCTATGATATGATAAGATAAGAATATTATAGGAAAACAAACCAAAAAATATTTACCGTACAAGTACAGTACAAGTACCGTAGAAGTACAGTACAAGTGCAGTACAAGTACAGTACAAGTACAGTACAAGTACAGTACAAGTACAGTACAAGTACAGTACAAGTACAGTACAAGTACAGTACAAGTACAGTACAAGTACAGTACAAGTACAGTACAAGTACAGTACAAGTACAGTACAAGTACAGTACAAGTACAGTACAAGTACATTACAAGTACAGTACAAGTACAGTACAAGTACAGTACAAGTACAGTACAAGTACAGTACAAGTACAGTACAAGTACAGTACAAGTATAGTACAAGTACAGTACAAGTACAGTACAAGTACAGTACAAGTACAGTACAAGTACAGTACAAGTACAGTACAAGTACAGTACAAGTACAGTACAAGTACAGTACAAGTACAGTACAAGTACAGTACAAGTACAGTACAAGTACAGTACAAGTACAGTACAAGTACAGTACAAGTACAGTACAAGTACAGTACAAGTACAGTACAAGTACAGTACAAGTACAGTACAAGTACAGTACAAGTACAGTACAAGTACAGTACAAGTAAAGTGCAAGTACAGTAAAATTTTAGCCTTATTGCTTAGAGCAATTTCATCCAGACAACCGACGATAGAGAGCTGCTGAAGGAAGAGTGAGACGGGTAGTCGCTGCAAATATGAATATTGATAAGGTGCATGAAATGTAATGAAATGGTTTTACCTATTCAGAGTATAATTTATTCAAAATCCAGATCATTTATAATTCTAAACCATCCAGGGCGCAACCCAAACGCATACAAAAAAATCATTCAAATCAGTCCAGCCGTTTAGGAGGAGTTCAATGACATGTACAGTAGAAATTAGAATTATATATAAGATATTGGGGTGTGTACGATATCAACCACTTTGGGAATCTGTGATTTAGATAATGTTTCTTATACTAAATGGAAATGATCTATGCTCTACAACGGAACATGTATTACATGCTTTTATAGCACAGAGATGTAGAAATCATGTAGTAGAGGCGTAAGTAGATTAAACATGATCACAGGGGCCTAGCTGTTTCTGTTTCATAGAACTACAATTCACGGATTACAATTTTGACGGCCTCGGTGGCGCAGCGGTTTGGCACGCTGACTGTAAAACCGAAGGTCTCGGTTTCGATCCCCGGCCGGGTCAAACTAGGTAAATAACTTTTCTAGTTTGTCTCGGGTCTTGGATGTTATCTATGTATTTATTGTATTATATTTATTGTCGAGTTAGCACCTATAACACAAGTCATTTAGTTGTACTTAGTATAGGGCTTACGAGATCTGTGTAATATGTCCATGAATATTTATTTATATTTATTATTAATTTATTTAATTACAATTTCATGTAGAGAATATAGCAAAAAAAAAATTACAGCCTCACACGACTTTTCATAGGAACTACTCTCAAGACTATAATTTCTTTTTGATAAGTTTGTTTACAATGCGGAGCACGATCAAACCTCGATTGGACACAAGTGGAGGTTTGATCGTGCGTAGCTAATCATTGGCCTTTGCATGTACGTAATGAGATGATTTATACAGCGTCCAGTGGCATCTTCACTAACAATAGATGGGTGAAAGGACCACTCGCATGCTGAAGTGAGTGGGACATGATTTTATAGATGGTCTAGGCTTGCCCAGCACCTATACCATCCTGACAGCTTAGTCGGCCTAGCCCCCAGGAAAGACTATTCAATACGTGCGGAGCCAACCAAGCCGCGGGTTTCCTCACGATGTTTTACACAGTTAGCGTGTGGTATTGCGAATACAAATTCGCAAATGTAGCTAGCTAAGCGTACCTATTAGAAAATATTAATTGCAATCCGTCTTGTCGTTTGTAAATCAAAACAAAACTACGTTTGTATGGGATTGTTCCTTGAAGGAGATAAAGTAGAGTGATCGCTGCGGACCGTACCTCAGACACTCAGATTTCCTCACGATATTTTTCTTCACGTTAGTTAGGTCCCATATTATGATTGCAAAAGGTGGTCGTTACACCGTCTGCCTCACACCATGGGGAGGGGACACAGTTCTGTGGAAGAGCGCCGGAAATAACCGATTCGACATAATGTGCCCCAGTTGCGAACGCACTCCGAACAATGCCGGTAAAATTACATTGAAATGGGCACGCAATTCATATTCCCGCAACCACATTACAAAATGCTTGCCGTCGACAACAATATCGTTGATTCCTGGACACGTGGGATGTGACATACATACATACAACTGTGTGTTATACAATAGGCAATTAGGCATTATCTGTGGCGCTGCGGTAGCGCATCTGCCTACCATGCAAGAAGTCCGAGTTCGAATCCCGGCTGGGGCCGAAAAAACCCACATGTCTTGGATATTTACATGTTTGTGATGTTGTTTCTGGTTCCTACGACACAGGGCATCCTTATGTGGGACCAGAAGCATTGTATGTGTTTGTATATAAATGCTATGTTATAAAAAGTTTGCAGAAAAAAATACAAAAATAAGGAAGTATCAAGGGAAAAATTAAATGCTCGCTTACACCCCGAGACAAAATTTATTTAAAAAAAATGCAGGTATATATAAATTTTCAAATATAACATTAGAAAATTTATAACTTAATAAATGAACGAAAAAATAGAAACAAGTTGATTAACTGAAACATGCATACACGTAGTCATAAAGTGGTCATAACTACACTATTTTTTTTATTTTTTTATTTTTAATGCACTAACCCGTGCTAAGGAACAAATTTAAAAACCTATTTAGAGGCTAAAAATTTCACCCATGCCGGGATTCGAACCCGCAACCTCTGGTACGGATAGCCAGAGGTTGCGGGTTCGAATCCCGGCATGGGTGAAATTTTTAGCCTCTAAATAGGTTTTTAAATTTGGTCATAACTAATTTAGGTAAAAATGTAGTCAAAAAGACAAACTAAATACGCTTAACCAAGAAGTAGCTATTGAGGAGTTCCCTCTTGATTGCTTACGCTGAAGAGGCTTAGTCGATAAATGGCTAATTCACAAAGAGGCATTTGAGAATAAGATATTTTAAGAATAAGCCATTTGGCGATTTGGCCCTTCTGCGAATGGGCCATTCTGCGAATTAGGCATTCAGAGAATAAGCCATTCGCCGAATTAGCCTTTTTTTACTGTTAGCCTTTTTGCGAATTGGCCATTTATCGACTAAGCCGCTGAAAATGACGATAATGACGCTGAAAATGACATTATGTGCTAATGGTATTTAATCACACTAAAAACACGCGAAAGTTTGTGATTGTGTATGTTTATTACTTGTTCACGTCTAAACGCCTGGTGCGGTTTTAGTAAAATTTGGTATGGAGTTAGCTTACAACCTGGATTAAGACATAGGCTACGTTTTACTGCGGGCAAATATCTTATCCCCATGGAAAAATATATAAACCGCGGGTAACAACGTGAGGCACAGCTAGTATTTAATATTTTAATGACCTAACTTCAATTATTTCTCTTTAGAATTTTATTGATAAAGCAGTTTGCTTTTGCATTCATGGCTACGCTCGGGCTACACGAGGCTAGTTTTTAAAGCTAGGATACGCCTAGCTCTCGGTCAGGCTACAGTCTCTTTATACCTGTATAGGTCACAGAAGCAGAAATACTTTTTCACCAAAAATCTTGTCTCTGGAAGAAAAAAATACTTGTCAAAAAATAAATTTGTACTTGGAACGAACGTCCACCAAATATATATCAAATACCTAATTCATCACAGAACTCTTCCCGCACTATGAGGTAAACAAAGTTTTTTTTACATCAAAATTACAAAAAAAAAAGTAAAAAAGAATCACGACGTAAAATCTACAAAAAAATCACCAAACTAAACATTTTTAAGTGCAATCACTAGAAACATCAAGTTAACCCGCCAGATGCCTTGTCCGATGCCGTGTGGCCCGTGTGGCCCGTGCTGCGTGCCGATCCCCTGCCCGGGACCCTGTGGGCCCTGCTTCAAGTCTGTGCCCTTTACAAGCCCCACGGAGTTCAAAAAGCAGGTCGACTTTATCCAGGGCGGCGGTGGCGGCACCGGTGGACGCAGCAGCGGAGGCGGTAGCCATGGGGGCAAGTCTGGGGGTGGAGCCTGCCCCACTTGCAGCGGTGGCGGTAACCGCGGTGTAATGGACTCCATGCCGCGGAAGAGCAGGCCATCAGAGTACGGGTCGCCAGGGTCTTTGTCAACGCCGGGAGCAGGCTGCGGTGGACCGCCGTGCCTTGGCCGGCGCGAGTGCCCCCCACCGTGCCAGCCCCAGTTCCCACCCATGCTGCCGTGTTGCACAAACAAGTGCGGGAAAGGTGGGCCGTGCCCCACTCCCGGGACGAGCCTCCTGGTCGGCATGAAGCCCCCGGAGTCCAAATGCAAGTCGTGCTGTGGGCATCCGCCGGCATGCACGGGCGCGTCGGAGTTTCCCTACGGGGATCCCAGCCCGTGCGCCCCGTGTACGTGGCCCCCGTTGTGTCTGGGCTGAAGGGTGACGTCCTGTGCTGCTGTCGAGATGATGAGAATAAAATCGTAATAAATTACTTTGCCTGTTTGATGTTCATTCTTTGCTACTTACTATCCGACCTTCAGTCCCAAATACTCTTCAATACCCAACCTACCAAAAATAAGAAAAAACGGTGCTGAACATAGCTATTTAGGCTCCCACGGGTGTTCGTTCAAACCACAGACTTGAATATTTTTGATTCGACCTTAAAGAACGTAAAATGCACTTTGTGTGACTTCTTATCGTTTGGGGAATATTGAAGTTCTATTTTCTATTTTTCGCGAAATCATTTTGGAATTTATATCTCACTGACCACCCAAACATATGGTACACCTGGCACACCCACTTGATCAAAACGTAGGTAACCACAGGACTGCTAGTTTATCCCTCGTGGACCCGTTGATGACGTATAACGGGACCAATCCCTCGTGGACCCGTTAACGGGACAAAATAATGGGGTTCTTCCACGTAGTCAAACTATTTTGTCAATTGTGGTGAAATTAATGTAATGAAAAAAACACCCACTGACACTATGTAAACGGAAGAAGGTTCCAGGCATCACCACTGTTGTCAGTGACTTAGTCCGTGTGATCCAGCTACCACGTGACAAGCACGCCGGATCCGGAGACTGTTGCATGTTCTTCCCCAACTTTATCCACCTACCCTTGGTTGGGACAGCCGTCTCTCAAAGACTTCCATCCCTGCTGCCAAGGTAGACTCGAGGCGATATATTGTCCGTTTAAAGCGAGTCTTCCTTTTTTTCTTCCATTTTGGGTACTAAGACATTTAGACTTTAAGGTATAATGAAGAAGCGGTATTTGATATAAAGCCTCAATTGAGCCGGATGGATGTGGAAGTACCAGGAGACCATACATGGCTAAGAGGTTTCAGTTACGAAAATGGAAAATTAATCCACATTCGTAACTGGCTTGTAGCTGGTTACGAAACAGCGATAAAAAGTCCACATTCGTAACTGGTTACGAAAATTTGGTTACGAACGTGGCTGAAGGGACTTTGACTGGTGCAAATAAAACTAGACCAGAACAACCATAGCAATACACACCCAGACTGAAGCCATTCAAGGACAACGGCCTCCAGTGGGAATCCAACCCACGACCTCTGTTTTGATAAGTTAACCGCTAGAACAACGAGATAGTGGCGGGATGGCCCCGACCGAGGTATTTGTGTAGCGATAAGACAGTAGATAAGATATGTGTTACGCGAAATCAGTAAGAACCCTCATAGATTAGTGGTTAGGTGATAAAACCCGATATCATTGACCCCTGAGTGCTTAGTGCGAGTTTTTTAACTACTCGATTGCGTTAACGTAAACTCATATTTCTATGGCATCGAGGAAGCGCCACCTAGCGACAAGTATGGAAATTAAAATTGCTGAGTGCGAGTTGTAATGGTTTACGTTGAGAAGTGAACACGTTTACCAGCCAAAACACGAATAAACGCGAGTGCGAGTTGTACTGTGACAGCGTTTTGAGAGTTCGAACGGTTAACTTACCCATACTCACTACTTAATGCTCGATTAACGCCGTAGTAAAGTTATCCGATTGGATCTGTCAAACTCGCACTAAGCACTCCGTATTTCAGATAATTACTAGATTCGGCGCACATTCCACGAACGAGTACGGGTGACGCAGCGAATGTAAGGGACGCGCCTATAGGATTGGCCGTGGGCTGGTCACATCTTCGAAGAAACAACCGACGATGACCAATGGGAAACAAAGGATTCTTCTAAGCAAACTCTTTCCATCGTAGTCCTCAATTTACGCCCAGGTTAGATAGAGGTCAAGGTAAGCCCATTCCTTATACTTTATAAAACAAAGTTTCGCGCGTGGAAATCAACGAGAAGCGGCACACCGAAACCGCTTTGTTAGCCAGTCGGTACACAGATTGCTAGACCAACGATCTGAGGCAGTTTATTGGCTGGGTGAGGATGGCTGAGGACATAAAAAAGGATATCTTCTCTATAATATAAAAATTAATCGCTGAATGTGTTGGTAAGCGCAAATCTCGAGAGTAGCTGAACCGATTTCGCTTATTCTTTCCTTGAAGTACGTGGATGGTTCTTACAGAGGGAAAAATAAAAATATCAAAATAAAGAATCGACTGTTAGGTTAGCTGGGTTAGTTCGCTGGGTCAGCTAGTATGATATAAAAATAGGAGATCGAAGACGCCTTTTCCGGTGTCGTCCTGTCGGGCTCGAGTTGTCGTGTTCGAATTGTCGGAGTCGAATAATCGGGGTCGAATTGTCACACGGAATTGGCAGCGAACGTAGTACTTTAGTGGTAGCGCTAACAGTATCCTAGTATGGATAGTCTCGCTGTAGCAGCAAATAGTGCTCACAGGCTGAGCGACTTTAGTTTTCATCGTAGATATGTTTTTATGGGTTTTTACTTTTTATCTACTATGAAAACTAAAATTTAATTAAATTTAATTATGTAGCTTAGGCCTGAAATAAAGAAAAATAAAATTAGTTGAGTGGTCCGGTAAAGTAGTTTGCGTCGAATTAACCGGGTCGAGTTACCTCGGTGTCTGATGTAGAATCCTGTTTCTGTGTTGAGCTCGATAAAAAGTCCATACTAACACAGCAGATTCTGCGAAATTTTCGAGGCTGATAAATATTTGAGGGGTGCCCGATGTCATTACGCCGATTCTCGAAACAGTTTACTAACGATAATAGACCTACATTATAGCGTTGGATATTCGTAGAAAAATATTAACTTGTTGTGATACGCATATACGCAGTTGCTCTAATGGTTCATTCCGAGAAAGTGAAAAGGAAGCCCACTGTCTATTGTCAATCAAAAATGTTGGCGCAACGACTTAGGTTTTTTTTCCAGTTTAGATTTCCTGAGAAATAATAATAATAAATGTTCATGGTCATATTACACAGATCTCGTTAGCCCTATACTAAGTACAACTAAATGACTTGTGTTATAGGTGCCAACTCGACGATAGATTTAATACAATAAATACAGAGATAACATCTAAGACCCGAGACAAACTAGAAAAGTTCGTTTCCTAGTTTGACCCGGCCGGGGATCGAACTCGAGACCGAGAAATACCTACTGTAAGCAGGGTCAATTGGGTTATGGTTACATTAACCAGTTTTTATGTTAATGGTAAGAAGGAAGGAAGGAAAATAGTCCCAGGTTTCTTGCATTATTTTCTTAGTCTACTTTGTTTAGCCTTTGTATACATGAAAAAATCTCCTGCCGTTTTTAATAAGCAGTTTCCCAGAAGTTGTATTGACATCGTTTAAATTACCAAAATCAATCAGATGACGTTTTAATCGTGGTTACGAATATCATGTGAACGAATGTGTCTGGCCGCAGTACTTATGTTTCCCCTACTGTTGTAAGACAATTAACTAACGCTATGGCATTTAAATTTATTGATGGCAAACATGAAATCTTATCATACGTATGTATAGATGGTAACATGTTTTAATATGACTTGAGAAAAGATGGTCAGAGTGGAGTTTTTTTCCCGCTGTGCTTTTCTCCATTACACTGCGGCCCGAGACGGCAGCGGCCTTCAATTTACATTGTACATTGACATTTAGCAAACCGAATGTAAATTCTTTAATTTGAAATAAAATTGATTTGATTAGACTTTGTAACGGTGCAAACCTCTTGACACCATAGTTATAATTTTCAAAATTTAAAAGTAATTTTCACATTTTAATGATGTAATTCCGCCAAAAATCCCACATGCGGTGCTCGATCCATAATGCTTGTAAAGGGCACAGACTTGAAGCAGGACCCTGTGGGCCCTGCTTCAAGTCTGTGCCCTTTACAAGCCCCACGGAGTTCAAAAAGCAGGTCGACTTTATCCAGGGCGGCGGTGGCGGCACCGGTGGACGCAGCAGCGGAGGCGGTAGCCATGGGGGCAAGTCTGGGGGTGGAGCCTGCCCCACTTGCAGCGGTGGCGGTAACCGCGGTGTAATGGACTCCATGCCGCGGAAGAGCAGGCCATCAGAGTACGGGTCGCCAGGGTCTTTGTCAACGCCGGGAGCAGGCTGCGGTGGACCGCCGTGCCTTGGCCGGCGCGAGTGCCCCCCACCGTGCCAGCCCCAGTTCCCACCCATGCTGCCGTGTTGCACAAACAAGTGCGGGAAAGGTGGGCCGTGCCCCACTCCCGGGACGAGTCTCCTGGTCGGCATGAAGCCCCCGGAGTCCAAATGCAAGTCGTGCTGTGGGCATCCGCCGGCATGCACGGGCGCGTCGGAGTTTCCCTACGGGGATCCCAGCCCGTGCGCCCCGTGTACGTGGCCCCCGTTGTGTCTGGGCTGAAGGGTGACGTCCTGTGCTGCTGTCGAGATGATGAGAATAAAATCGTAATAAATTACTTTGCCTGTTTGATGTTCATTCTTTGCTACTTACTATCCGACCTTCAGTCCCAAATACTCTTCAATACCCAACCTACCAAAAATAAGAAAAAACGGTGCTGAACATAGCTATTTAGGCTCCCACGGGTGTTCGTTCAAACCACAGACTTGAATATTTTTGATTCGACCTTAAAGAACGTAAAATGCACTTTGTGTGACTTCTTATCGTTTGGGGAATATTGAAGTTCTATTTTCTATTTTTCGCGAAATCATTTTGGAATTTATATCTCACTGACCACCCAAACATATGGTACACCTGGCACACCCACTTGATCAAAACGTAGGTAACCACAGGACTGCTAGTTTATCCCTCGTGGACCCGTTGATGACGTATAACGGGACCAATCCCTCGTGGACCCGTTAACGGGACAAAATAATGGGGTTCTTCCACGTAGTCAAACTATTTTGTCAATTGTGGTGAAATTAATGTAATGAAAAAAACACCCACTGACACTATGTAAACGGAAGAAGGTTCCAGGCATCACCACTGTTGTCAGTGACTTAGTCCGTGTGATCCAGCTACCACGTGACAAGCACGCCGGATCCGGAGACTGTTGCATGTTCTTCCCCAACTTTATCCACCTACCCTTGGTTGGGACAGCCGTCTCTCAAAGACTTCCATCCCTGCTGCCAAGGTAGACTCGAGGCGATATATTGTCCGTTTAAAGCGAGTCTTCCTTTTTTTCTTCCATTTTGGGTACTAAGACATTTAGACTTTAAGGTATAATGAAGAAGCGGTATTTGATATAAAGCCTCAATTGAGCCGGATGGATGTGGAAGTACCAGGAGACCATACATGGCTAAGAGGTTTCAGTTACGAAAATGGAAAATTAATCCACATTCGTAACTGGCTTGTAGCTGGTTACGAAACAGCGATAAAAAGTCCACATTCGTAACTGGTTACGAAAATTTGGTTACGAACGTGGCTGAAGGGACTTTGACTGGTGCAAATAAAACTAGACCAGAACAACCATAGCAATACACACCCAGACTGAAGCCATTCAAGGACAACGGCCTCCAGTGGGAATCCAACCCACGACCTCTGTTTTGATAAGTTAACCGCTAGAACAACGAGATAGTGGCGGGATGGCCCCGACCGAGGTATTTGTGTAGCGATAAGACAGTAGATAAGATATGTGTTACGCGAAATCAGTAAGAACCCTCATAGATTAGTGGTTAGGTGATAAAACCCGATATCATTGACCCCTGAGTGCTTAGTGCGAGTTTTTTAACTACTCGATTGCGTTAACGTAAACTCATATTTCTATGGCATCGAGGAAGCGCCACCTAGCGACAAGTATGGAAATTAAAATTGCTGAGTGCGAGTTGTAATGGTTTACGTTGAGAAGTGAACACGTTTACCAGCCAAAACACGAATAAACGCGAGTGCGAGTTGTACTGTGACAGCGTTTTGAGAGTTCGAACGGTTAACTTACCCATACTCACTACTTAATGCTCGATTAACGCCGTAGTAAAGTTATCCGATTGGATCTGTCAAACTCGCACTAAGCACTCCGTATTTCAGATAATTACTAGATTCGGCGCACATTCCACGAACGAGTACGGGTGACGCAGCGAATGTAAGGGACGCGCCTATAGGATTGGCCGTGGGCTGGTCACATCTTCGAAGAAACAACCGACGATGACCAATGGGAAACAAAGGATTCTTCTAAGCAAACTCTTTCCATCGTAGTCCTCAATTTACGCCCAGGTTAGATAGAGGTCAAGGTAAGCCCATTCCTTATACTTTATAAAACAAAGTTTCGCGCGTGGAAATCAACGAGAAGCGGCACACCGAAACCGCTTTGTTAGCCAGTCGGTACACAGATTGCTAGACCAACGATCTGAGGCAGTTTATTGGCTGGGTGAGGATGGCTGAGGACATAAAAAAGGATATCTTCTCTATAATATAAAAATTAATCGCTGAATGTGTTGGTAAGCGCAAATCTCGAGAGTAGCTGAACCGATTTCGCTTATTCTTTCCTTGAAGTACGTGGATGGTTCTTACAGAGGGAAAAATAAAAATATCAAAATAAAGAATCGACTGTTAGGTTAGCTGGGTTAGTTCGCTGGGTCAGCTAGTATGATATAAAAATAGGAGATCGAAGACGCCTTTTCCGGTGTCGTCCTGTCGGGCTCGAGTTGTCGTGTTCGAATTGTCGGAGTCGAATAATCGGGGTCGAATTGTCACACGGAATTGGCAGCGAACGTAGTACTTTAGTGGTAGCGCTAACAGTATCCTAGTATGGATAGTCTCGCTGTAGCAGCAAATAGTGCTCACAGGCTGAGCGACTTTAGTTTTCATCGTAGATATGTTTTTATGGGTTTTTACTTTTTATCTACTATGAAAACTAAAATTTAATTAAATTTAATTATGTAGCTTAGGCCTGAAATAAAGAAAAATAAAATTAGTTGAGTGGTCCGGTAAAGTAGTTTGCGTCGAATTAACCGGGTCGAGTTACCTCGGTGTCTGATGTAGAATCCTGTTTCTGTGTTGAGCTCGATAAAAAGTCCATACTAACACAGCAGATTCTGCGAAATTTTCGAGGCTGATAAATATTTGAGGGGTGCCCGATGTCATTACGCCGATTCTCGAAACAGTTTACTAACGATAATAGACCTACATTATAGCGTTGGATATTCGTAGAAAAATATTAACTTGTTGTGATACGCATATACGCAGTTGCTCTAATGGTTCATTCCGAGAAAGTGAAAAGGAAGCCCACTGTCTATTGTCAATCAAAAATGTTGGCGCAACGACTTAGGTTTTTTTTCCAGTTTAGATTTCCTGAGAAATAATAATAATAAATGTTCATGGTCATATTACACAGATCTCGTTAGCCCTATACTAAGTACAACTAAATGACTTGTGTTATAGGTGCCAACTCGACGATAGATTTAATACAATAAATACAGAGATAACATCTAAGACCCGAGACAAACTAGAAAAGTTCGTTTCCTAGTTTGACCCGGCCGGGGATCGAACTCGAGACCGAGAAATACCTACTGTAAGCAGGGTCAATTGGGTTATGGTTACATTAACCAGTTTTTATGTTAATGGTAAGAAGGAAGGAAGGAAAATAGTCCCAGGTTTCTTGCATTATTTTCTTAGTCTACTTTGTTTAGCCTTTGTATACATGAAAAAATCTCCTGCCGTTTTTAATAAGCAGTTTCCCAGAAGTTGTATTGACATCGTTTAAATTACCAAAATCAATCAGATGACGTTTTAATCGTGGTTACGAATATCATGTGAACGAATGTGTCTGGCCGCAGTACTTATGTTTCCCCTACTGTTGTAAGACAATTAACTAACGCTATGGCATTTAAATTTATTGATGGCAAACATGAAATCTTATCATACGTATGTATAGATGGTAACATGTTTTAATATGACTTGAGAAAAGATGGTCAGAGTGGAGTTTTTTTCCCGCTGTGCTTTTCTCCATTACACTGCGGCCCGAGACGGCAGCGGCCTTCAATTTACATTGTACATTGACATTTAGCAAACCGAATGTAAATTCTTTAATTTGAAATAAAATTGATTTGATTAGACTTTGTAACGGTGCAAACCTCTTGACACCATAGTTATAATTTTCAAAATTTAAAAGTAATTTTCACATTTTAATGATGTAATTCCGCCAAAAATCCCACATGCGGTGCTTGATCCATAATGCTATTATGGATTTCCGCAAAGTAACGCTTGATTCCATACATTATCTAAAATTACATCGCCCATTTTTGAGATTTCCTTGATATTTTGGCATTACTACTTAACATTAGAACGTAACGTAACTTAACGTAAGAACGTTTTACTTGGCTAAAACATTCTTGGACAACATACTTCGTCCTTTACCTGCTTATTCTGTTTTTTATCAAGTTTTCTGTTTATATTTATAGGAAAGAGCGGGTGATCGTGTTATTTCACTATAAACGAAGATTTCCCGCCAGGCAGGACGTATGCCTGGGGACAGCCAGTCCCAAAGTGTATATAAACACCGGTACAATTGTGGTTAGTCGGATGATATATTTATGGTATGTCATGTGAAAACACTGTTGGAGTTTGTAGTGCGCGCGCAGAGTAGATAGATAGATAGATAGATAGATAGATAGATAGATAGATAGATAGATAGATAGATAGATAGATAGATAGATAGATAGATAGATAGATAGATAGATAGATAGATAGATAGATAGATAGATAGATAGATAGATAGATAGATAGATAGATAGATAGATAGATAGATAGATAGATAGATAGATAGATAGATAGATAGATAGATAGATAGATAGATAGATAGATAGATAGATAGATAGATAGATAGATAGATAGATAGATAGATAGATAGATAGATAGATAGATAGATAGATAGATAGATAGATAGATAGATAGATAGATAGATAGATAGATAGATAGATAGATAGATAGATAGATAGATAGATAGATAGATAGATAGATAGATAGATAGATAGATAGATAGATAGATAGATAGATAGATAGATAGATAGATAGATAGATAGATAGATAGATAGATAGATAGATAGATAGATAGATAGATAGATAGATAGATAGATAGATAGATAGATAGATAGATAGATAGATAGATAGATAGATAGATAGATAGATAGATAGATAGATAGATAGATAGATAGATAGATAGATAGATAGATAGATAGATAGATAGATAGATAGATAGATAGATAGATAGATAGATAGATAGATAGATAGATAGATAGATAGATAGATAGATAGATAGATAGATAGATAGATAGATAGATAGATAGATAGATAGATAGATAGATAGATAGATAGATAGATAGATAGATAGATAGATAGATAGATAGATAGATAGATAGATAGATAGATAGATAGATAGATAGATAGATAGATAGATAGATAGATAGATAGATAGATAGATAGATAGATAGATAGATAGATAGATAGATAGATAGATAGATAGATAGATAGATAGATAGATAGATAGATAGATAGATAGATAGATAGATAGATAGATAGATAGATAGATAGATAGATAGATAGATAGATAGATAGATAGATAGATAGATAGATAGATAGATAGATAGATAGATAGATAGATAGATAGATAGATAGATAGATAGATAGATAGATAGATAGATAGATAGATAGATAGATAGATAGATAGATAGATAGATAGATAGATAGATAGATAGATAGATAGATAGATAGATAGATAGATAGATAGATAGATAGATAGATAGATAGATAGATAGATAGATAGATAGATAGATAGATAGATAGATAGATAGATAGATAGATAGATAGATAGATAGATAGATAGATAGATAGATAGATAGATAGATAGATAGATAGATAGATAGATAGATAGATAGATAGATAGATAGATAGATAGATAGATAGATAGATAGATAGATAGATAGATAGATAGATAGATAGATAGATAGATAGATAGATAGATAGATAGATAGATAGATAGATAGATAGATAGATAGATAGATAGATAGATAGATAGATAGATAGATAGATAGATAGATAGATAGATAGATAGATAGATAGATAGATAGATAGATAGATAGATAGATAGATAGATAGATAGATAGATAGATAGATAGATAGATAGATAGATAGATAGATAGATAGATAGATAGATAGATAGATAGATAGATAGATAGATAGATAGATAGATAGATAGATAGATAGATAGATAGATAGATAGATAGATAGATAGATAGATAGATAGATAGATAGATAGATAGATAGATAGATAGATAGATAGATAGATAGATAGATAGATAGATAGATAGATAGATAGATAGATAGATAGATAGATAGATAGATAGATAGATAGATAGATAGATAGATAGATAGATAGATAGATAGATAGATAGATAGATAGATAGATAGATAGATAGATAGATAGATAGATAGATAGATAGATAGATAGATAGATAGATAGATAGATAGATAGATAGATAGATAGATAGATAGATAGATAGATAGATAGATAGATAGATAGATAGATAGATAGATAGATAGATAGATAGATAGATAGATAGATAGATAGATAGATAGATAGATAGATAGATAGATAGATAGATAGATAGATAGATAGATAGATAGATAGATAGATAGATAGATAGATAGATAGATAGATAGATAGATAGATAGATAGATAGATAGATAGATAGATAGATAGATAGGTAGATAGGTAGATAGATAGATAGATAGAATATTCTTTATTGCATGTACACCAAGGATTACATAAGAGACTTATAAAATAACAGTACAGTACAAGTGGCGGCCTTATTACTAAAAGTAATTTCTTCCAGACAACCATTGACGGAAAAGAAGAAACTGAAACAAAACTGAACTGAAACTGAAAGTAGACATGTGCTCGCCACATTATTAGAAATAAAATAATTAAAACACTTTATAAATACAACTTCACAACTTATCCAAGAAAAAAGGTTTCTACGACCGTCGCCGACTGTACCTCTGGTGTAACCGAAATAATTACTCGTTTACAAGCCATTTCTTCTGAAGTCCCATTCAATGTGGCGTATACTACGAACTTGGGTGCAATTAGTAACTTTAATTACTTCTCTACTCGGAATCGTGATAGTCTGGTTTTATTCAGTAACGTTTCGCGAAAAACAAGACAGCTAAAAAAAAACTATAGTCGCGATTGACTGACGTGTTTTTAGGAATCACGCATTTTAAAAATACTCCGATCAAAGGATAATCTTGGGTACGACGTTCTTCAGAACTTCACAAAGATGCATGGGTCTCTGTTCCTTACAGGACTCTGGTCTTGATCGGAGATAGCCAGAAGAGCCATAATTCTAAACTTTGCTTTTAACAGGACTAATGATCGGAAGCAGCTAAAAGAGCCACCGTCTTAAATTCCGATCGTAGAATAATATCGAAGGCTTTTTGTTGAAAATCAAATATTCAATTTCCGATTATTTTTCAGCAGAAGTTCAGTAGACTCTGAACCAGCACAAATTGAGAATTAATAACGAACCTAACATATTTTAAAAAACTATTTAGAGGCTTAAAATTCCACCCATGCCGGGATTAAAACCCGCGACCTCTGGCTATCCGTGCCATGGCACGGCATCTGGCACGGATAGCCGGAGGTCGCGAGTTCGAATCCCGGCATGGGTGGAATTTTTAGCCTATAAATAGGTTTTTAAAATTGATTGTCCTTAGCACGGGTTAGTGCATTAAAAATAATAGAACCTAACATAACACATCTGCATACTCGACCACGATAAAAATATAGCATCATTAGGACAACTGTGTCTAATACAATTTTGTACAGGGCCAGGTTAATTAGTTAGCTTATTTTTTTTAAAAAAGTCAGTTAGACCTGAGATTTACGCACTTAGCCTCATAGTTGGGCCGAGGTACGTAGCAAGCGTCGATGTATGTTAACACTTCAGACACTAGAGTTTCCTCACCATATTTTTCCTTCACGGTTAGCGCGTGGTATTGCTATAATTTCACAAATGTACATACTCGTAACCTAGAGTTTCCTCACCATATTTTTCCTTCACGGTTAGCGCGTGGTATTGCTATAATTTCACAAATGTACATACTCGTAACTTAGAAAACATAGTCAAGTACATGCCCACGACTTCGCGATTGAAAAGCCGGCGTTTACCGCACCGCTACCACTGCTCTCGGGGCACACGGGCATGAGATCGGTATCTTACAACAGTGTGTACCTTCTGTTATTTTGTTTTTAGATTCCTTTTTTGTGACGTTCTAATTCAGTGGAGCGCGTCTAACAAGTTTCGCACCTTTTCCCAGAACTTCACTCTGATCCGTTACGTTCACTTTCCTTTTGATGGTAGAGGTACTTTAAGTTTTATTTTCCTGTGATCAGTCACGATTTCACACATATGTACAACGGACTCATTCGGTCGGTCCGAATGACTCCGTTGCATGTAGTTTATGAAATAGACCCAAGGGGGCATTTCATAAACTAATATGTCTGAATTATTTATGTACAATTATACTTATCGATATCAACCCCTGTAAGTCCCCACTGCTGGGGCACGGGTGGATGCGACCTCTTTGGGGCTAATGGTAATAGTGGGACCAGTCAATCCCAGTTGTACCATCAATGGTACTGTCCAATGGTACAAGTGGGACGCAGGGAAAAATTTCACCCATGCCGGGACTCGAACCCGCGATCTCTGGCTAACCGTCCCAGCGCTCTCCCAACTGAGCTAATGGGCAAGTACCGGCATCAGTGAAACTTTCGAACCTCTTTACAATAATCTCTATATTACTTACAGGCAGCGACATCTGGCTGAAGTATGTAAACTCTGTTAATTAAGGACTTTGAAAATGATTTAGATTATAAATGGACACCTAGTTTGAATTGTTACGTTCATTAAACCGCAGTTTCTGCGCTACTTTGAACAAAACCTTTTCATTTCATTTCACAATATTCATCGTTTATGCCAAACCCTCCTTAGCAGTGGGCTTATTTCTTCAAAACGAAAACAAGATCTAGGGCCTGAAAAGGACAATTTAGTAAGACAAGTTTAAGGGGCGGTATTCGCAGTGGCCACACGCCGGTCACACATTCAGGAGGTCGAGGGTTCGGGTCCCGGCATTTATCAATCAACTCAGTTTTCATGGATAAATTTCTAAGTTACGTACATTTGTTAACTTGTAGTAGCATTTGTACAGTATTGTAATTTTTTTATGTTAAAAAACCTATTTCGAGGCTAAAAATTCCACCCATGCCGGGATTCGAACCCGCGACCTCCCTGCAATCCGTGCCAGCGCTCCTCCAACTGAGCTAATGGGCGACTCACCGGCGCATCAGTGAAATTTCGAATCTCTTTACAATACTCTCTGTATTATAAATAAGTATGTATTTCAATTTTCATATTTGCACCGACTACCCGTCTCACTTTTCCTTTAGCAATTCTCCGTCGGTTGTGTGGAATAAATGAGGCCGTCATTTGTACTGTGTCTATGTAAATCTTTTATGTTTGTTATTTACCATATTTCCTACCAATAAGGATACTCTTATATTATATTAACTACAATATAATCTTGAAGCAAGACCCCCACTGACATGTTTCATGGAATTGCGCATTCTAAAGGTAATCCTGTGTAGAGAAATAATCGCAATACGAGGAAGAGGAGAAAAACATTAAAGGAAAACGGTTATGAAACATTCAACTCATTAATAGCTATTTAGTGCGACAATGCATGCATTCTGTAAGTGGAACCAAAGCCGTTTTCTTGGAAAGCGCGAGATAACCCCACAGTGATAACACGCTTAGTTTTGAGAATGTACGAGTACATTTCAATTTTGTGTTCAGTTCTGAGTCCCCTTTGTTTACCATTTCGTTGAAATAAAGACTCCCTTCTTTTTTGTGTAGCCTATATACCTACTTCCCATTACAGGACTCTGGCCTTCTCTCAGAGAGAGTATGGGCTTAATTACGACGCGTGCCCACCGCGGATTGGCAATCAAGCGCTGAGGTATTTGTACACCTCCGAGCGCTTCTGCTGGCTGCCATGTAATGCAGTCGTTAAGCCATGTCAGAGGCCTTATGGGCGGCTGGACAACTTCTGACAGTTAGGCCCGCCACTGTCTTACAATCCTCCATCAACGCGGACTTGGCCTCGTAGTGGAGTATGGCATAATTACCTACCTACCTGTGATGCAGGAAGAGACTCGTGCCCCAGTTGTGGAGATGTACAAAGGGTTAATATTATCAGTATAGGGGTTAATCATAGATTTACCTTAGAACTAGTTCAACTGATCTAGACAAACTGATCGTAGTTGTATCTACTGATTTATCTAAAATCGATTGACTGGCAATTTGATCGACGACGACGATCAATAGATAAAGTGTTACTAAAATAACCTTGGTATTGAATTATCTGTTATCGAATTTTACATCGAATCTGTGATACTATAAATCGAAAATCGAGATAACCGAAACTCCTTTTCATTAGGTACAATAGTTGGAAAGAACTCACGTATGGCGGGTTCTACATAAAATATATATTATTTATATTATCAACCCTTTGTATGTCCCCACTGCCACAGGGCACGGGTCTCTTCCTGCATCGCAGGAAGGTTAGGCCATACTCCACCACGGTGGCCGATCCATCTGGCAATTTGATCAACGACAACGATTAATGATAGTGTTACTAAAATAACATTGGTATTTAATTATCTCTTATCGAATTTTACATCGAATCAGTGATACTATAAATCGAAAATCGGGATAATCGAAACTCCTTTTCATTACAATACTTGAAAAGATAATAAAATATTTTATTTGTACGGTAGGAACCTGTGTCTTGGGGATCGTTGGTTCTTCTACTGGTATTAATAAAAACATATTTTAACAGATACGTAACAGCGGAAAGGACAGAATCAAGCAAGGACAGAATCAATAAATCATATGCAAAAATTGAATGAAATTTAAGTTATACTATTTTTATTTTTAATGCACTAACCCGTGCTAAGGAACAAATTTAAAAACCTATTTAGAGGTTAAAAATTTTACCCATGCCGGGATTCGAACCCGCAACCTCTGGCTATCCGTGCCAGCGCTCTACCAATTGAGCCAATGGGCGACTCACGGCATCAGTGAAATTTCGAACCTCTTTACACTATTCTCTGTATTACGTACAGGCAGCGACATCTGACTTAAGCAAATTGCATTACTTACAGCCCCGACTACCTACTTTGCAGTTAGGTTTTAACATCGGAACGATGTCACTGTACCCACACGATTATACTATTTTTATTTTTAATTTAAGTTCCCTTGTATGTCCCCACTGCTGGGGCACGGGTCTCTTCCTGCGTCGCAGGAAGGTTAGGCCATACTTCACCACGGGGGCCAAGTCCGGGTTGGTGGAAAATTTAAGTTACCTAAATGAAATTTAAGTTATTAAATCAAATTAAATTCAAATGAAATTAAAAAAAAATATTGTATAGAAAGTTGATTAAACCGGTTAAGTGCGTGTCGGACTCACGTATGGAGGGTTGCGTACACATCTTGAAAGCTGAAGAAGAGACAGAATTAAAGAAATATAAAAAAAATGGTATAAAGAGGTATGCACCGTTACACATGTACAGTAGATTTATATATTTTTTTTTATATTTCTTTAATTCTGTCTATCATTTTCAAAAATTTAAAATTCCGTCACCCATTTTCGTGATTTACCTCATTTTCAGCATTATACTACTTTACATCTTGACTAGACCTGACTATTTTTACCTGATTATTCCGTTTTATCCAGTTTTCTGTTAATATATTGTAAATAAAATATACAACAAACAGTTTAAAGGCCGCATTGGCGCAGCGGTTTGGCACGCTGAATGTAAAACCGAGGTTTAAACTCGGGTTCGATCCCCGGCCGGGTCAAACTAGGAAACGAACTTTTTTAGTTTGTCTCGGGTCTTAGATGTTATCTATGTATTTATTGTATTGAATCTATCGTCGAGTTAGCACCTATAACACCAGTCATTTAGTTGTACTTAGTATAGGGCTAACGAGATCTGTGTAATATGTCCATAAATATTTATTAATATTATTATTATTAAATAAGGCAAAAAGTTGAAGTCGTTACAACAGTACACATGTATATGTCATTGAACTCCTAAACGGCTGGACGGATTTGAATGATTTTTTTGTATGCGTTTGAGTGGCGTCCTGGATGGTTTAGAGTCGCAAATCAGCCCAGCAGATGGCGCTGCATGCAGGACAACGGCTGTTGAGTCCGCAAGTAAATCATTGCAACGTATCGGGCATTATACCGACCGACAAACAAATCTTAACGGGTTTATTCATAGAAACACGATTCCCTTAAACCACTCCTACCTAAGCTGCTGTGTGGTGTCGACCTAGAGAATAGCACCAACCCAATTCTTCTCGCGGGTGTCGTAAAAGGCGACTAAGGGACACAAACCGGGGGGTGGGCGGCAGCGCCTCCTGCAGTACAATTCCACCAAACTGCGATTCCCAACCCGCATGCCCAGCGTGAGGATTATGGGCATTACCCCCCAATGATGGCACAACCTTGCCCTATGGCGCTCATTAGGGGAGGGCTGTGTCCAGCAGTGGACTGATAAGGCCTGAAGAAGAAGAAGATACCGACCGACAAACAAGGTTTATTCATAGAAACACGATTCCCTTAAAGCACTCCTACCTAAGAGTCTAATTATTTAATGTGGTAACACTTTTTCGTTGTAAAATCTCTATCAGCATTTTTCAAACAATGTTAGCTCCTAAAAGGTCCGATGGGCCCACCATAACCATTATAATTGTTTTAATGTAATGGCGGCCGTAGCCCAGTGGGTAGAACATTGGAATCATAAGCGAGAGACGCAGGTTCGATTCCCAGTGCGGGCATTGTACCAATTATGTACTTTTGTTATCTAAGTTTGTGAAGTTATAGTAGCAATACCACTCGCTAATAGGGTTGCCAGGTGAGTCGCGAAATAATACCGGACAACCCCAACCGGTATATGCTAGGTCGGTCGCAAGAAAATACGGCCTAGCATATAAGTTGGTACCGGCTTGGACCGCGTTCAAGGTCCAAGAAACTGAAGCTATTAAATACAGAGTTTTCGAACTGGAACCACTTTTCCAAGACAGCTCGTTGATAAGCAATCAGAGCGTGTTTTTTAAACTCCTGAGTTTCTTTATCCGATAGTTACTGTTCCTCGTAATACCGGACATTGTTCGGTCCGGTATGACCATTTATTTTAAACCGGACAGGCCCCAAAAATACCGGACTGTACGCTTAAATACCGGAAATCTGGCAACCTTACTCGCTAACGATAAAGGAAAAAACATCGTGAGGAAACGTGGGTATTCAAATACCTCGGCGCTTGAAATAGCCAATGCGCGGTGTGCACGTGTGGTAATTAAGCCCTTATAACTTTCTCTCTCTCCGTGCCAGCGCTCTACCAATTGAGCCAATGGGCGACTCACGGCATCAGTGAAATTTCGAACCTCTTTACACTATTATCTGTATTACGTACAGGCAGCGACATCTGACTTAAGCAAATTAATAGGTTAATCATCATAGGTTTTCATAAAAGTTTTTAGTAGGTAGGTCAGAATCTAACATGCTAAGGAATCGTGTTTTTGTAAACAAGACCATTAGATTTTTATCGCAACGCTGATGTTATTTTGCTTGGCAATAAGTAGCAACGTCATATTTAACAAGTGCAATTGTTGCAGACTAGATTCTAGAATAATAATCTTAATAAAATAAAGTTTATTATTGCTATCACTACACAAATTACGAAGTCTAGATCGTTTCCGTTCGACGTAAACATGCCTGCTGGCTTATTGCAAGCTTTACCTAATGAAAATTAAGTTTTTGTGCACTTATCTCATTTTCTTATAAGCTCTCTCTCTCTCTGAGAGAAGGCCTGAGCCCTGCAGTGGGACCTTTATAGTTTTATAGGCAACATACTTATATTCTTTTTAAAGCACTAACCCGTGCTACGGACAATTTTTAAAAACCTATTATGATTAACCTATTAATTTGCTTAAGCTAGATGTCGCTGCCTGTACGTAATACAGATAATAGTGTAAAGAGGTTCGAAATTTCACTAATGCCGTTGAGTCGCCCATTGGCTCAATTGGTAGAGCGCTGGCACGGATAGCCAGAGGTTGCGGGTTCGATTCCCGGCATGGGTGAAATTTTTAGCCTCTAAATAGGTTTTTAAATTTGTCCTTAGCACGGGTTAGTGCATTAAAAATAAAAATAGTATAACCTATTAAGAAGCTAAAAATTCCACCCATGCGATGTAAAAACCTAACTGCAAAGTAGGTACTCGGGGCTGCGAGTGATGCAAATTGCTTCAGCCAGAAGATGTCGCTGCCTGTACGTAATACAGAGAATATTGTAAAGAGGCTCAAAATTTCACTGATGCCGGTGAGTCGCCCATTAGCTCAGTTGGAAAGAGCGCTGGCTCGAATAGCCAGAGGTGGCGAGTTCCAATCCCGGCATGGGTGGAATTTCTAGCCTCTAAATACGTTTTTAATAATATATAAATCCTTACCAATATTACAAAACGCGAAATTTTGTCAACCAGTATGGATGTCTGTTACTATTTCACGCAAAATCTACTGAATGGATTGGAAGGAAACATTTCAATAAATATAGCTTATTCATCAGAATAACACACCGGCCACAAACAAGTGTCAATTGTCCAATATACAATTATAGGTAAGGTAAGTGTCAAGTAAGTAGGAAAAAAATCTGCCATCTGCGAGCTATTTGTGCACTGCAAAAACCGCAGAAAGGGAAGGTAATAATTTATCTTAAAAACCTATTTAGAAGCTAAAATTGTTAAAAAAAAATTAACATTGTCCTTAGCACGGGTTATTGCATTAAAAAAAAAAATAGTACAATATTTATTTTATTTAATATTTATCTGTACGTCATACAGAGAGTAGGTTCGAAATTTCACTAATGCCGGTGAGTCGCCCATTAGCTCAGTTGGAAAGAGCGCTGGCTCGGATAGCCAGAGGTCGCGGGTTCGAATCCCGGCATGGGTGGAATTTTTAGCCTCTAAATATGTTTTTAAAAATATAGAAATCCTTACTAATATTACAAAACGTGAAATTTTGTCAACCAGTATGGATGTCTGTTACTATTTCACGCAAAATCTACTGAATGGATTGGAAGGAAACATTTCAATAAATATAGCTTATTCATCAGAATAACACACCGGCCACAAACAAGTGTCAATTGTCCAATATACAATTATAGGTAAGGTAAGTGTCAAGTAAGTAGGAAAAAAATCTGCCATCTGCGAGCTATTTGTGCACTGCAAAAACCGCAGAAAGGGAAGGTAATAATTTATCTTAAAAACCTATTTAGAAGCTAAAATTGTTAAAAAAAAATTAACATTGTCCTTAGCACGGGTTAGTGCATTAAAAAAAAAATAGTACAATATTTATTTTATTTAATATTTATCTGTACGTCATACAGAGAGTAGGTTCGAAATTTCACTAATGCCGGTGAGTCGCCCATTAGCTCAGTTGGAAAGAGCGCTGGCTCGGATAGCCAGAGGTCGCGGGTTCGAATCCCGGCATGGGTGGAATTTTTAGCCTCTAAATATGTTTTTAAAAATATAGAAATCCTTACTAATATTACAAAACGTGAAATTTTGTCAACCAGTATGGATGTCTGTTACTATTTCACGCAAAATCTACTGAATGGATTGGAAGGAAACATTTCAATAAATATAGCTTATTCATCAGAATAACACACCGGCCACAAACAAGTGTCAATTGTCCAATATACAATTATAGGTAAGGTAAGTGTCAAGTAAGTAGGAAAAAAATCTGCCATCTGCGAGCTATTTGTGCACTGCAAAAACCGCAGAAAGGGAAGGTAATAATTTATCTTAAAAACCTATTTAGAAGCTAAAATTGTTAAAAAAAAATTAACATTGTCCTTAGCACGGGTTAGTGCATTAAAAAAAAAAATAGTACAATATTTATTTTATTTAATATTTATCTGTACGTCATACAGAGAGTAGGTTCGAAATTTCACTAATGCCGGTGAGTCGCCCATTAGCTCAGTTGGAAAGAGCGCTGGCTCGGATAGCCAGAGGTCGCGGGTTCGAATCCCGGCATGGGTGGAATTTTTAGCCTCTAAATATGTTTTTAAAAATATAGAAATCCTTACTAATATTACAAAACGTGAAATTTTGTCAACCAGTATGGATGTCTGTTACTATTTCACGCAAAATCTACTGAATGGATTGGAAGGAAAAAATCAATAATATAGCATCAGAATAACACACAGGCCACAATCTATAAAGATAATACAACGATAGGTAAGTGTTAAGTAAGTAGGAAAAAAAATTGCCATCTGCGGGCTATTTGAGGTCCCGGGTTCGAATCCCGGCTGAGGACAAAAAAAACAGGTCTTAGATGTTTACATGTTTGTGATGTCGCTGTTTCTAGTTCCCACGAAACAGAGTATACTGGTGGAAAAAAAAATTTTTACTTTTTTTTTAGTGTGGGGCCAGAAGCCATGTATGTGCCTGTATGTAAATGTTATGTAATGTTATTTGTGCACTGGAAAAACCGCAGAAAAGGAAGGTAGAGTTTATCTCGCTCGTAAACGATTTAGTATTTCATCCTAGAGTCACGCTTCTGATAGGCCACCGAGATTCATTGCCAAATAGTCGACGATTATCCTAAATTCCACCTGCCTTCACTACACATAATAATAAATAACATTGCAGCGACTCTACATCGCAAATTGCTTCCCAGAAAACAATCCCATAAAACTGAGTATTATAAAGTACTTACATTGCAAACGCTCAAACGGCCGCGAACTACTTCCCGGGAAACACTAAACGTACCTACATTATCATAATCGTATGAAAAATCTAATATTAAGGCGCTTTGGGTCGCTAACTACAATGGAATAAAAATCATAAGTACGAATACGTTTTTTTCAAAAAGTTAACATTAAATAAAAATCTTAATACAACACTCTAGAACCTTCAACAACTTTAATCGATTTCCGCGAAAAACGGCCGTTGTCGAAATCGATTAAGTCCTAGGATGTTGATACCAAGTTCTAGGCTGGACGTTCTAAAAGCACTTATCACAAATTTTAAGATATTTGATGTAATTTTTTGAAGAAAAAAACGTAATATGAAAGAAGTTGTGATTTTTATTTTATTGCTGGCGCTACTTAGCACTCCATGACGCTCATAGGTCATAGGGGTCGGACAGGCGGACTCTGGCCTTCGCAATATGACAAATGGGGCCAGATTTTAACGAACGAGAAGCGTTAGACCGAAAAACACTTCACATTAATTATACGGACTATTTATCGACGAAATGCGCGCGCTTATGCGACACACGTGGCTGCCATATGCTCGCGTGTATGATCGCGCATAGAAGTGAGATAGGTATTAAATAATTAAAGAAGAATAATGAAGAAATACATTTATTTGTAACTAGCTGACCCAGCGAACTTCATACCGCCTAACAGTCGATTCTTTAAATTTCTTATTATTTTTCTCTCCGTAAGAACCATCCTCGTACTTCAAGGAATACTTATTGTAAAAAAAGAATTACCGAAATCGGTTCAGCTGCTCTCGAGATTTGCGCTTACAAACACATTCGGCTGTTCATTTTTATATTATATAGAGATATATAGAGAGATAACAGGCACACACAAAACGGTACAATGAAATAGACATGAAACAAAAAATAAAATAGATAGATCAGATAAGGACATTAATGATAGTTGTGGTGAGTCTGAACAAATCCGCTAAATACATTATTTATTTTATTTATTTATTTTATTATAGACTCCGCCCTTCCAGGTTTTCCACCTAATACAGCAGGTTAAATAAAAATAACACCACAAAAAAGAAGAAAATCGACATTAACATAAAAAACAAACAATTAAACAATGCAAAATTAATCAAATTATTCAGATACACAATCAATTCATAAAATTTCATCAAATATTAAATAAACACATCGATTCATACAAAATCATTCCATACTATTTAAGTCCCCAATGCTTTTAATAGTTTTTTTTCTCACTGTCAAATATATAGCCTAATTAAAATGTTTTCAATAATGTATTTAATAGATTTGTACGAAGCTTCTTACGATATCAAAATATGGCTACTAGAAAGTGCATCATAGATAAGTCCACCTCGCCGCCACCGCCGGATCTCCTTGCTTATACCAACGTGTGTGATCAGTATTTGTTGCTGCAAAAGGCAGCCGTGCTAACTCATCGGTATGCTGAGGGTTTAAGCCCTCAGTGCTAGTTTTCAGCGCCAGAAAACACAAATGAGTGTACAAATGTACCTACCTAAATACGATGCATTTATAGATATGTGGGTACCTATGTTTTTGTGTCGGGAAAAATATGCGGTCCTATCACGAAAAAAACAAAAGCCGCCGAAAAAGACGCCAGCGCAGTCATATTGTTGGAAAAAAGCCACTAAAGGCATATATTAAACGGGTCAAATCGCGATTATTTATTAGGTAAAACGTAACTACCTTATTTCTAGAACGTTTTAAAGTCGAAGTGGTCAGCTCTTCAACTAAAAGACGCGACTTCTAGTACCTCCAATATAGATCACAACGTAGAAACATTAACAACCTGCTTACAGGAGACATACCAACAGACCTGCCCACTAACGTACCCCAAGGAACCTCCTGGTAGCCACTGGTGGGGCAAGGACCTAGAAAGAACAAGATGCAAGCTAAGGCAAGCCTTTAATCACGCTAAAAACACCAGGAAAGATTCTGACTGGGACATATACAAAGATCTACAATACGATTACAAAAAGAAAATCCGCTACTACCAAACTAGCTCATGGCGGCGTTTCTGTGAAAAAATCGAGTCAACAAAGGAGACAGCAAGAATTAAAACACTTCTGTCAACAAACAAAAACAGAGGACTCGGCTCACTGAAGAAATCGGACGGCACATACACAACCTCCGACGAAGAAATAAGCGAACTGCTACTACACACTCACTTCCCAGATTGTATGATCATGGACAAACAACAATGGGAAGAGCCCTTCGAACGATCGCCAGCTGATATTGACTGGGCCGTATCAAACACGGTCATTACCGAAGATAAAGTACAATGGGCCGTAAAAAGCTTCCTGCCTTGCAAATCCTCTGGAATAGACGAAATTTTTCCGGCACTCCTACAATGGGGAATTAACACAATACTGCCACAGCCAGTGTGTATCTTTCAATCCTGCCTGGCACACCAGTACATTCCCCACTCATGGCGGGAAGTCAAAGTAGTCTTTTTACCAAAGGCTGGAAAAGGAGACTATACACAGGCAAAATCCTATAGGCCTATTAGCCTCACATCGTTTCTCTTAAAAACGCTGGAGAGACTAACGGACAGGCACATAAGAGAAGGAGCCCTAAAAACAAAACCTTTACATCCTCAACAACATGCCTATAGAAATGGCAGATCAACAGACTCAGCTCTGCATACTGTCGTTAGAACCATAGAAAAGGGCCTCTCAGATAAACATATGGTCTTAGGAGCCTTTATTGACATAGAAGGTGCTTTCGACAAAACAACTTTCAGTAGCATTAACCAAGCGCTGGTGAAACGAGGAGTGCAGCCAACCATCACGGGCTGGATAGACAACCTCCTGCGTCAAAGAGCCATAACGCTTAAGGTAAACAGCACTACGAGGGCAATAGTGGCCAGAGGCTGTCCTTAAGGGGGAGTTCTATCGCCACTTCTATGGAACCTAGTAGTTGACGGCTTAATCAGACGCCTTGATGAATGTGGTTTCTGGATAATAGGCTACGCCGACGATATAACAATCCTGACGATAGGTAAATCCGAGGATATTCTATACAGTCTAATGAGAACGGCGTTTGGCATAGTAGAGCGATGGTGCAATACTCATCAACTAACCGCCAACCCGACTAAAACGGAATTAGTACTTTTTACAAACAAACGTAACCCAAAAACACAAAACCTACCAAAGTTTTTCGGAACAACGCTAACCCTGTCACCAACAGTTAAATATCTCGGTGTGACGCTAGATAGCAAACTAAACTGGAGCTCGCACCTACAGAATATCGTTAACAAGGCCCAGATGACCTTCTGGCAATGCCGAGGCCTCATAGGAAAACAGTGGGGTCTACGCCCGTCACTTATGATGTGGTTATACACTTCGGTGATAAGACCCGCTATAACTTATGGCGCCGTTGTATGGTGGACCAGAACAAAACAGAAAATAGCAGTACTTCAATTACAGAGGCTACAACGACTGACATGCCTCGCAGTAACTGGGTGCATGAAGACAACACCGACTACTGCCCTGGAAGCCCTGTTGAACCTCAGACCTCTACACTTGCACGTTCAACAAGAAGCAGCCAGTGCTGCCCTACGGCTTCGGACAACCGGTATATGGAAACAAAACAGCTACACCCCACACACACAAATCCTAGCAGCCGCTGTTTCGGACCAGCCTATGATGGAAGCGGTGTGCGACAGAATACCAAACACTTATATTTTCGACAAAAAATATAAGGTACAACTGCAAGAGGAGCCTACCGACTACTCGGGAATACACGAAGTCAGAGTGTACACGGACGGCTCCAAAACTGAAACAGGAACGGGCGCAGGAGCCTTTTCCAACGAACTAAATCTAAAAATATCTACAACCCTTGGCAACCTGAATACAATCTTTCAGGCAGAATGCATCGGTATAACAAGAGCTGTCGCGCTGTTGAACACAAGAGATGCGAAGGCTTACGGAATACGCATAATCTCGGACAGCGCCTCAGTCCTACAAGCACTCAACAGCAATCTTACAAACAACAGCTTGATACTAGAGTGTCACCATGAATTGGAAAAACTGTCAACAAATAACAGAGTCGCTTTACAATGGATAAAGGGTCATAGCGGCTCCCTGGGCAATGATGCCGCAGATGAACTCGCTAAAAGAGGCTCGGAAACCACAGTGGAAGGACCCGAACCCCTGCTCCCACTCCCATACAACCAGTTTAGAAAATGGTTGAGGTCGCGAACAGAAAGCCAGCATGCTGAACTTTGGAGAACAGAAACCAAATGTAGACAAGCCAGGGAGGCCTTACCAACAATCTCGAAACGTCTTTCACGTAGCCTGCTGCGTCTGAGAAGAGAAAATCTGCGCAAAGCTGTGGCAATCTTAACAGGCCACTGCTCACTGAACAGACATCTCTACAACATGGGTCTAACCGACAGCCCGCTTTGCCGGGGATGCCTCAAAGAAGAGGAAACACCCGCCCACGTGACCATTCACTGCGAAGGCGTGGAAAAGCAACGGACCGCCATCATTGGGAAGCCGGGGTCCCTTCAGGAAGCCTGCAGTGACATCGGAGCACTGCTGGCTTTCTGGAAAGAGATAGGCTGGCTGGAGTAAACGAACAGCTCCACTACGTACAATGGCCCAATCATGAGGCTAAGTGCGGAAATCTCAGGTCTAACTAACTAACTAACTAACTACCTTATTTCCCGACGTTTCGGCAGCGTCACAGTTGCCGTGGTCTCGGGTAGATGCATTATTAAAAACCTATTTAGAGGCTAAAAATTCCACCCATGCCGGTACTCGAACTCGCGACCTCTGGCTAATCGTGCCAGTGCTCTCCCAACTGAGCTAATCGGCAACCACCGACATCAGTGAAATTTCGAACCTCTTTACAATACCCTCTGTATTACGATGCATTATTTTAACAGTCGGTTTTTTACGAAAACAATATTTTCATCAGCCTTTATTCCTTACTGGGAAACACACAAGCCGGTAAGCCCCACAAAGCTGTAACATCCTTTGTGGATGAATGAAAAGTCTAACAAAGGATATTACAGTGAGGAAAACTGTAAATCGAGATGGAAGAAAATAAGAGCACGACAATAGCAACGATTCCGAGTTAGGTAGGTTCTAAGGGCAGGTACGTATCTAAACATTCTAGATTCTTTCTAGGGGCATTTTGGTACTGGGTTCGTAATTGAATTGAGTTAACAATAAATCAGGCTATAACAGCATTGCACGTCTAAATCACTTTTAAGCAAAAATTTCGTCGTCCAAAATACTGGCTCAGACCAGCGTTGGGAAATGGTCAACACCCACTTAATGTTATTTAAATATTATAGTAAATTGTAAGCTAAGACTAATAAGTGTTGACGACCTCTGTGGCCCAGAGACAGCGCGTCTGCGAGAGGTTTCGGGTTCGAACCCCGGCTGGGGACAAAAAATATCCCAAGTCTTGGATGTTTACATGTTTGTGATGTCGCTGTTTCTGGTTCCCACAGCACAGGGTATCCTAGTGTGGGGCCAATGTTATGTTGATTCAGTTGGTATTACGGCTCGTATGACGGCCTCGGTGGCGCAGCGGTTTAGCACGCTGACTGTAAAACGGAAGGTCTCGGGTTCGATCCCCGGCCGGGTCAAACTAGGAAACGAACTTGTCTAGTGTGTCTCGGGTCTTGGATGTTATCTATGTATTTATTGTATTAAATCTATCGTCTAGTTAGCACCTAAGTATAACACAAGTCATTTATTTGTAGTTACTTAGTATAGGGCTAACGAGATCTGTGTAATATGTCCGTAAATATTTATTATTTATTATTAAGTATTTTTTTACATTGTAAGTCGACTAAGTGCCAGTTTCTGAATTGAGAACTTCGCTAAGTAAATACTCGTACTCAACTGCAGTGCTGTCTCTTAGAATTTCTCAGCAAAGATCTTGAAAGAAGGTTACTTAACTATTTACTTAGTGACACTCTCAATTCAGAAACCGGCATAAAGTAAAGAAGGCGCCTTCAAAATACGGACTGACAGAAACTAAAGTTCGCAAATTTCTCCGCTAGGTGTCGCTAACTACATTCTTTATCGCGGTATGTTGATGCCTTCGTAAATTGGAAATTTGTTCATGAATTTAGCTAAGAAATCTTGGCAAAAATTTAAGTAGGGCGAGCTGACCCACGCGCCAAAGTACGAGTAAGTATAAACATTTCGTACGTGTTGCGCTCGACTGTACAGGCGCAGGCGCTGTGAAGAAACACTGTTCGGGGAAGCGGCGCCGGCGCATGTCACACGCGTCGCCTTTCGAGGAACACTTGATTATCTCGCCTCTTATTGATTGCAGCCCGCCAGCCCAGGAGAAATTGTCCATTGTTCCGTTTCCAGTACTGCCGCGGGAAAAGGAACCAGTATGTATAATATTGAGTTATAATTTATATACTGCGACCTGGGTCAGGACCTATGTCATAAAACTGAAATTTATGTTTGAGTTTATATTTGACTGCCTCGTGTGCCTAACCGTTGAGCCGCTTGGCTACCAACACAGAGGTTGGGGGTTCGATTCTTACAGGGGGGCGCCGGATATTTGCACAAGTGGTCTCAGTCTGGGTGTATTTTATTATCATATTTGTGACGTCCTTGCCGTTACTATAATACAGAGTATCCTAGTTTGGGACCAGGGGGGAGTCTCTACAATGCATAGTTGTTCAACAGTCATATTAGTCAGTTGATGGTGGTTTCATTCACACTATCGGCAGTCTAGTACGATTCAATCTTCTTCGCGAGGTGATAGGCGCGGGTTATACCCTTGGAATGATATTGTACTGCTATTGCTTAGACTACCAAATTGAGGCAAATAACAACACTATTGTCGTGCTTAAATCATTCCCTTGAAAAACGATGTAAGTACGAGTATTAGACTCAAGGGCCAGGTCACGTGATTGTATTATGATGAAAAGATTATTATAAAATTTATTGTCTGCTATGAGAACTTCAATAGTATATTTCATTACAAGTGCGGAAAGGCTGTCATTGCAAAGAGTTCCGACAAATGTCTACCCAGAGCCGAAGCACAGCCGAAGGTGAGGGTTGACAGTCGGAACCAGTTGCAATGACGGTTCCGCACGTGTACTGAACGACTATTTTAATACATTTGCGAAAAAATTAAACAATTTAATAAAGAAAAAATATTTGGAAAATGGCGCCAACGGTAAAAAAATATAAGCAGAGATTTTTTTTCTTCACCCATTCTGGTAGGCAAAGGGAACTATGCCCATACAGCCAAGTCTTCAGTAGATTTTTTTAGTGATATGAAATGAAAATGAAATTTAATGAGATGAAATGAAATCAAACCTTACCTAACTCATTCAATCAAATCATTAAATCTGATATTGAAACAAATTACTTAGAAGCTTCTTTTTAGAAATATAAGTATTTGCATGAATCACAAAAACTTCTATGATCTTTTTTTGGTAAAAACTTCATGGTGTTTTTTTCTCTTTAATAGACATTATTGAGGTCGTGGGTTCGAGTCCCGGCATGGGCGGATGTTTTAGCCTCTAAATAGATTTTTAATGTAATTTTATGTAGCGACCCTAGCAAGTCTTCTTTTTTGTTTACTAATGGTTAATCGACTTTGCAAGGCACATGGAATTGGTATATATTATACAGCCTATACAGGGCGTCCCACGGCCATGCTACATGGAGGGAAAGTACCTTTAATATTGTAGATGGAACATTTTAGTGAAAGAAGACATTATTTTAATTTCAAAAACGATCTGAACTGCATTCATAGATTTTTAATTAATTATACGGTTGAACTGGGAATCGCACCCGCTATACGAGAAAAAAAAATACCCTGTAGCTTTATCACACCGATCGGAAGGCTTCATCATAAGGATTATTTTTGCTAAATAACATACTATCAGAAATAAAAGGAAGCCCATGAAATATAACATTTGAAGTGAAATTTCGGTCAGAAAAATATGTCCCACTGTAAGGACTGGTCTTCTCTCAGAGAGAGAGAGAGTATAGGCGATTTCAAGCGCTAAGGTGTGTGAACACCTAAGACACTCGGGTTTCCTCGCGATGAATTCCTTCACCAATAGCGAGTGGTATTGCTACTGTAACTTCATAAATGTACGTGACTAAGATTTGGCATAGGGAATCATGAGTTGTTGTTCTATGAAATACGGAACCAGAGAAATACTAAAAAAAAAAGGACAAGAATTTTTCTTCTGTCGCCGTAAACAAGTTAACCGATACTTGTTTATCGATTTTTAAGTAAAAAAATCGTTTGTCTATGATATCGTCGACGATTGATTCATTGTTAGCCCCTTTAACGTTAAAATTCCATAGATTAGGTAGAGTTGCCCGACCTAGAAAATGTTGCTCTAGATTTTGTTACCTAATCACTTAAAGCCACGACTTCTTTACAGAGGCGCTATAGTGGCCCACGCCGCACTTGCGAGGCTTATAAACGCAAACTAGAAAACATCTCATAAAAATATTTATTGTAAACAAACATCCTTGCCTACAACCTGTATAATAAAAAGCCAGTAAATATGCAAATCAAACAAATAATGTTTCAATTTAAAGTTTTAAAAACCTACTTAGAGGCTAAAAATTCCACCCATGCCGGGATTCGAAACCGCGACCTCTGGCTATACGTGCCAGCGGTCTAGAATTTAGAGTGTTAGCTTAGAAAAAAACAATGCACGCTTATGAAGTAGAAAATATTTATTTGGTACTTATACAGTAACGAACTTAAAGTTGAATACACTATATAAGTTAAAGTAAAACTTATATAGAACTAATAAAGTACCAAAAAGGTTTCGCTCAGCTTATTTTCCAAATGTTAAATAAATTTTTGTGGCTTGAACTTTGAATTTATTAAGTATTTATGTTTTATAATACTTGAAATATTTTTCATCCGACTAGGTGGGATGACGATCTGCGAAAAACTGGAGGCAGGTGCTGGATGCGGCAAGCTGAGACAGGGCGCTATGGCGCTCATTAGGATAGAGCTATATCCAGCAGTGGAAATACAGCCTGAAGAAGAAGGAGAGGAAGAAATAAATCAGTACTACCAATTTAAATCGGTCATCATACGTACGAAATACGTCGTAACCAACAGGGTATATCCTGCCATATATCTACGGAGTGGTCCCTTCACCCATCTAATGTGAGTGAAGATGCCACTGGACGCTGTGTAAATCATCTCATTAAGTAGATGCAAAAGGCCAATATTATTTATTATTTATATCTACTGTGATATTTCTAAAATGCGCAATAGCTCGGACACCCCAGTTAGTTTGTTTTTAGCAAAGACTTTTGTTTTTTGTGTTGGGTGCGCCAAAGAACAGATTTTGGGGACAATTATACAAAAACAAATAATTGCAATACAAAACTATGTTTAGGTAAACTCAAACATGCCTTTGTTTTTTTTTTGACTGCGATTGTAAATCGATGGAGGTAATACTCAACGAGTTGCAATCACTTGTCTTATGATGTTTATGCATGTGAGTATTATAGTTTATGATCGCGGAAATGCCAAAATGAGAGAAAATAATGTTCAAATAAAAAAGTAAAAACCGACTTCAAAACTAAACTGCACTAAAAAAAATATATTTAAACGAATATGACCTTTACATTTAAAGTACTTACATACACCTAGATATAGTACAAGCATATTCAGTTGTAGAAGTATAATTTGTAGTCGGTGGCACCTCCTTTTAAACATTCATGATTAGAATTACATAATCCGCTGAAGATACGACCGCGCCATATACAGAGTGTTTCATCATCAACCCATATTGTCCCCACCGAGGGGCACGGGTCTCTTCCCTAAGGAAGGTATAGGCCAAACTCCACCACGGGGGCAAAGTCCGGATTGGCGGAGGCTTGCAAGACTAGTGGCTGTCTTACTGTCAGAAGTTTTCAAGTTGCCTTAGGGCCTCCGACTGACAGTCTTGACAGAGCATTTATGTGGGCCCTTTTTTATAATGCTACAATTTCTAGTTTATTACAATTCGATGTACGGTAGCATTGCCAATTAACCCACAGATTAACAAGCGGAAAGTCTCAGGTTCGCAATGTAGGTACATCGAATAGTCATAAAAAATAATTTATGAAACTCGGCCGTTGTTGAGTCGCAGATTCGCATTGATTTTGACATCAGCATCCACAATAGGTACTTAATGTAAGCCCCTCTGTAGGTCGCGACCTGTTAGAAAAACTTTTAAGGCGTACAAATTGCGTTTGGCTGAAAAAAGAATAGTGGCTCTCAACATAGCGCGCGATTATACCTCTAATTTAATTTTTAGTGTAGGTACTCTAATTTAGTTTTCATATAACATGGTCAGATAGGTTAGGTTACAACAGAAGTTGTTATACCAGGTATTATGATGGATGTCACTGTCATTGTAATTAGAACACAATACATTAGCCTCAATGATTTGCTTCCAGCTAAAAGTCGGGACCTTAACGACGCGGCACATTATTCCAATCGCTTGAAAGATCAGTTTGGGAACTTCTTCGTGTTATTTCAAACCGGATATCATACCTTATACACCTATTAGGTATGATAGATATTATCTACTCGTATGACATGCGACGGCCTTTTTTGGTTCCGGGTAAAGCGGGTCAGTGACCTGATTGGCCGTTTTAAGACGCGAATTCATGTAGAGTTCAGAGAACTGACCTCGCAGTGGAAATGATTGATCGATGACGACCCACACCGGTTAGTTTCATATATTCCCAACGGCTTAGCTAAGCATTGAGGTCATCGCTCGCTAGAACACCTCCAACGTTCGTGAACGTAGCAGCGAGTCACGCCTAGGGCCGCGCCGGCTGCTCAGCTCACCTTGGAAGAAAGAGCGGATGAATTAGTGGCAGGCAACTGGCGATACCTTGAGGTATTTCCTAGAAGCGGCTGCCAAGGCCGGCAGTTCTGGGAAGCGACTGCCACAGCGAGTGAGCGCCCGGCTGCACCAACCGCGGCGCGCTTCACGCCGCGTGTTTACTTGTGCCGCTTGTGCGCGCGTCTCTCGCCGGCGACCCGCGCCGCACTTCAGTACCCTTCTGCCCATGCGAGAGGTCGCCAGCGCCGCGCCGCAGCCGCTTCACGGCGAACTTTCACCTCCCGCGTATCTTTTATCTGTGATAAATCATTAGGACACCAGTGAAATTGAATGTGCCCCGTTCGTGGAAAGTGTCTCGGCGACGGCACACCGGCGAGCGGACGCCGCAGGCGTCGAATTCTGCCAACTAATTTCTCCAGTGAACAGCGATTCTACGAAACTGCTTATAAAGAGTTTACTGAGAAACGAAACGGCTGTAAAGTGGATTTGAGGAAATATTGTAATTACAAGTGGACTTGTGTGTTAACGTGTATCTATTCTGTGATCAACAAAGCGGTTAAATTGGATCCTGACGGGCCGAGGGAGCTTCCAATGGTGGCAAATCTTCCAGGTGAGACTAGTTTAAATGACCTCAAAACAAAATTGTGTACAGTGAAATTCCTTCAGCGTGGTAGTCACGGAGGCAATGTTACTGAGGGCTCATATTGTGGCGCCCAAACGAGGTCATTCGTTTCGAGTTCAACCGTGTATCGCACTTACCTTACCCTAATGATGAAAGCGAGATGGTTTTTATGGAGGAGCTAATCCATCATAGCAATTAAAAACGGACTACCTACCTAGAAGCATGCTATGTTTGGATAGAATATAACCTTTGTTGACTTGCAATAGAGTTTGAGATGTTCTAGTTACAACTTAATCTTTTAATGAGTGAATTTCCACACATGATATTATAGTTAGCATGAAGCACTTAGCCTACTTACCGAACACAAAGCGACTTTACATTAATAACAACCTGGCCAGTTGTTGAATGATTTAATGTAATGTCGACGCGTAGTAAAAGATTATGGTTAATTATTGCTCTGCTACTACTATGAATCAGATAAATAGTGTTAGCTCCAAATTACATCCTTGTGGCACTCCCAGTGATGTTTTAGCCACCCCTTAGCAATTTAAGTCATTACCGCCAAGTTTTGTTTACACGTACCATGTGCCTCGAACGTGATTTGACTTAACTTATGAAAATATATCAATCAACATCGAGCACAGCTCTGGGAAAACCTGATAGGCAGATAAATAGTCGATACTTGTATGTACACACACAGGCATACACAAATATAATTTTTTTATCTTCCGAAATTTTACAGGGAAACGCACGAATATCTGTTTTTTATCTTCCGAAGTTTGGTTGTACAATATGCGCAATAAAGCGTGATTTAACTTGGACTGTGTTGTGTATGAAGTGAACCAAGATTCTCCAGCAGAACTTTGCATGAACCTGTACACTGTCTTCAGACTGTTTCAAACTTCAGCCTAAATGGAAGACAAAGGAAGAATTATTTTACCTTGATAAAGATCAGCGGAGCGGTACCCCAGTGAGTAGAACAGGAATCAAGAGACTCAGGTTCTATTCTCAGTGCGGACATGCACCATGATCTCTGATGACTTTTTTTCTACTTTGTGTACATTTGTAAAGTTATAGTTACAATAGTACTCGCTAACCGTGAAGGAATACATGCATCGTGAGGAAACCTGAGTGTCTAAGGTGTTCACAGACTTCAGTGCTTGAAATTCCCAATCCACGGTGGGCACGCTTGGTAGTTAAGCCCATAGAAAAAAGATCAGCTCTACAGTCATCAAGAACGTTGTATCACTCAACTCAACACCGAAACCATCACTAATTCTATATTTTGTTGTTATCTCAATACGTCCCGCTTTGTGGGGTCACTGACCTATATTGAAGTCATAATAACTTTCTGGTTTCGTAACGTCCTGTGAGATAATTATGGTTTACTCTTTCATTGATTTATTTTCAAATACCGAAACGCTGGATAAGATTCCAACCAACCAATCAACCGTATGGTGGTCACTACGATTGACTGGAAGAGAGATCTCTAAGAAATATGTTCACGTTTGCCACGAATTTTATGTTTTTTAATCTCTTGTGCTGTCGCAATAAAGAATATTTATAAAAGTAGCATTTTAGCATCAATCATGCTTATTTGTCTTTAGCACTGTAACCATGGGTAGCCAAGTGTGTAATTCCCATGTTCTTCTTGGTATTAACGTTAAAATTGCCCGCGCACGCGATTATATACACTATAGGCATGCACGGCTGGGCACAATTGCGGACAATCGCACATTGTTTCATAGATACCGGGAACGGGTGTACGAGGCGCACGATGCAATACAACAGAAATACAGATCCACTACCTACCAAGAAACAGCTCAACACTAACGTGAAAGAGAAACAAGTAGTACTTTTGTACTTCTGGTGACCATACACGATAACTACATTGAATGACACTCAGACTAGAGCCAACAGTCAGCTAAAGTTGTTTCCTTCATAACTCTAATGTCGAAGTATCCAGACTTCGATTGCACAAGGCGCACTATACAATACAACAGAAATACAGATCTACTCCAAGAAACAGGTAAACACTAACGTGCAAGTAAAACAATTAATAGTTTTGTACATTCGTGGCCATAGAAGATAACTCCATTGAATGCCACTCAGACTAAAGCCAACAGTCAGCTGAAAATATTTCCTTAAAAAATCGAATGTTCAGTCGATTTGTCTTTTAGACTATAAAATCGAAGTCTTCCACTTGGGATTTTAATACACATAACATGAAATGAAAAGGTTTTATTCAAAGTAGCGCAGAAACTGCGGCTTAATGAGCGTTACAATTCAAACTAGGTGTCCATTTCAAAATCTAGATCATATTGGAGGAAAAATTGACAAAAAACTCCAAGCAGACAGTACATCTGTTGCTTTTATGTTCTCGACGAGTACCCTACGAGGAACTGCAGTGCCCTTGTTACGTTAAGTTGCCAGGATAACAAGCTTCGCTCGCCTGACCAAATTGTCACCCAACACAAAAGAGTCTGGCCGAACATTAATTTCCTCTACCTTTATATGAAAGGCCTCGGTAACACGAGGTTTATAGTGCATCTGATAGCTTCTAAAGTACGTTCTGTCCTACAAAGGAAACAAATTAATACAACCATCCGTTTCGGGGAAGTATGTCATGGGTAAAGGATACCAGGATGAATTGGTAGCTTGGCATTCGATTTCCCAATCAGCATTGCTATTAGCTGTTGGCGGTTGGCCAATTTTGCGTTAGTGTCTAGTAACTAGTAGTACCCACCTAATTTGATTTTATTAAATGACCTTTGTATTGCCCTAAGATAGCCAAGCGCGAGTAGCGAATTTTTTTCTGGCTGATAGATAATTCAGATAGAGCTGTTTACTAACAGATTATTAACATGGTAAGAGCATTCGGTACGACCTACAATAATTATGCTAGAAAACGGTTGCTCCTAGAAAAGCCCTGAACTAAAGGCGTTTCCATAAATCCATACGAAATCTCCAGCTGCATTTATAAACTGTGAAGCTTAGTATGAACGCGGCTTAAAAGTTTGGGGTCTCTAAGTTGAATATTAGCGCTTATACCGACCAAACTAAGGTCCAAGGGTGACCATTTTCCTGTGTCAAGCTAGGGAGGATGCAGGCGCGCGCTAACGCAACTCCGGCGCAGGTACGCTTGTTCTTGGAACGAGTCGCGTTCGTTTTTGCTCGTTTTTCGATTCGAATTTACTGAGAATCGAATGGCGGCCCGGTGGCGGGCCTACGTGGAACTCGTAATTAATCCTTGGAAGCCTCCAACCCAAGGGTTGTTGTTATGAGAATTCGTCCGCATTATGATGCCATTTTCTTTTGTGGCCTTTTTTTGGTTCTTGCGAACTCTACTAAATCATCTTTAATGATATATGTATCGATAGCGTTGACCTGGCTCAATATAAAATCGCGAACAACAAGCGTAGAATTATTGATGCGAAACACATTGGGAGAATCTGTTTATACAATCATGTTTTCAAAACTGAGTTATTTATCTTACACATCGCACAACAAAGATATTTCCAGATACGAATACCGAGAAGATTAATAAAGAACGCGAACGGCCGTCAAATTAATTAGCTTCACTGCTTTAGAGTTTTGCGAATCGCCGTTCTCATCGAAAAGGAGAGGCATACGTCACGAGACAGCAACTCGCTAGTTAGCCCGAAAAGTAAAAATAAACACAAAGGAAAGAATCACCCCACAGCGAGGCTGAGCTCTCCCAATAGACGGAATACTCCGAATTGACATCGTATTCGTTACGGCTGGTGGGCCGCGATTCTCCTTGTTGGGCTAGGACCAGGCACTAGGAGGGAGCAAAAAGGCACAAACCCCTCCACCCTGCCTGTACTCCTTTCCTGGAATGCTCGCCTAGTTTAAATTTCAATGGCGGATACTGCGAAGTCGGCTCGGCAGTTTCGTCTAACGAATTGATTGAATACTGCTTTGATCTGCCTTGCGGTAGAGAGCTAAAATAGCTCCTAACCTCGAGGCATGGAGTATCGTTTCTAGAGGCGCTCTGCTATGGATTCCTTCCTAGTAAAGCGGTCGGCTCTTTGAAATACGGGATTGCATTTTGATGTTGCTCAAGCGTACTCAGGTACGTTAGAAATCGGCTATGCCGCAAGCCTTAATGGGATGTAGGAATATAGAAGTGAATTTGAATTTCTGGAAGAGACAATGCACACTTTGCATGTTGGTCGACATGACTCTGAATGATTGGTTAAATTAATATAAGTGGTTTCGTACTACATTTTTATTAGACAACCATTGATATGAAAGTGAACTACACATACCTATTGCCTAAAAAAAATAAATTATACTATAAGTATCTGCTTGGGGTCTTGCGTCTAGCTTAGATTAGAGTGACATTGCTTTTATACCACTGAAGACAGAAAAACTCTAGATTTTTTTAAAAATAAAACTTTTATGCGACAAATTTAGTTACTCTGATGATTATGCTATTTTTATTTTTAATGCACTAACCCGTGCTAAGGACAATTTTAAAAACCTATTTAGGGTTCGAATCCCAGCATGGGTGGAATTTTTAGCCTCTAAATAGGTTTTTAAAATTACTCTAATGATACAAATTATTTCGTTTCTTCATTGAATTGACTCAACGTTTTTGTAAACTGGTGTAGATAAGAACTGGTGAAATACTCAATATCTCTAATATTGATAATTATGTCGGCCTTTTCCTTTCCTTAATCCATTGGTTTTGAAAAAGTCGGCAAGGGCGTTAGTATTATCATTACTTTAAATTCAATGGTATTATCAAGCCGTATGTGTTCATTTGGCGGTTACGACCTTTTAGAAAAAGACGAAATTCAAATAGAAAATTATGAATGAAAATCACCGAAATTCCGGGAAAAATATGGGTCGTTTTATTTCGTATCTAGTTTCCTTTAAGACAATAAAATAAGTATGCTAAAAACTTTAAATGTTGTCAATTGCTCCATTCATTATAAGGTGTTGTGTTGAGGCGGTGGTAGCCTAGGGGCGTAGAACGCCGTCTTCTCAATCGGGAGGTCGTGGCTTCGAAGCCTGGCATGTACGAATGACTTTGTTTTCTAAATTATGTACATTTTTAAAGTTATAGTAGCAATACCACTTGCTGACAGTGAAAGAAAACATCGTGAGGAAACCTAGTGTCTAAAGTGTTAACACACCTCAGCGCTGCTACGTACAATGGCCCAACTATGAGGCTAGGTGTGGAAATATCAGGTCTAACTAAGGTGTTGCGTGCAAGTTCTGACGTTATACTTTGAGCCTTATTTATATGGCGCGCTTTTGTATTTTGTTATTGTCATCGAGAAAAAAAATTAAGTACCACATTAATTTGTCATTTAAATGCTATAAATAAAAATTGCTAAATAAATTAAGCGTTAAGTGCGCCAAATTGAATTCTTTTTTAAGTGCAATAAAAGTGTTTATAATACTAATAATAAAGGATTTGGCAAATGGACTCCTGTCCAGCAATATAGCCCCGGATTTGCATGCAGTTGCCTTGTTATTATTTATAAGATGATTAAGATGCGATACGTCGTTAAGTAATGTCTGCGACTTTAGAACCAATAGGTACCTGTATATTCTATTCACCGGGCGCATCTGACATCAACCCTTTTCTATGTCCCCACTGCTGGGGCACGATTCTTTCATAAGTCCTCTGACATGGCTTAACGACTGCTATTACATGACAGCCGATTGCTAAGCTCGGCTCGCTCGGAAAATTTGCTACTACCGGTAGTCACGGAATGGTCACCCATCCAGCACCTGACCGCGGCTGCCGTTGCTTAACCCAAGTGATTGATTTCAATCACTCGGCTACGGCTCCACTAGGCTACGATCGCTGCGGCTGCAGCTGACTGTCCGCAATTCTGGGGTAGGTCTTCCATATTGGGGACATTTAATGCGCATTTGTGCTTCACTGATGAAAAAACAATTCAGTAATTTGTGCCCAAGTCCGTGCCTACTTGTTTATCAAATTGAGGCATTCGAAGAACGGTGAGTAATTTATTAGATTTCGCAATGCGCGTTCATGTTTACAACTTAGTCTTGTTTGTACGTGTTCGTCGTATTCCAATCATTCTAATCGACGTACCCTTGCTAAACAAAGAAATTAAAATAACAATTCTGCATTGAGAATTCCACTAAGTAAATACAGCCTGTTAGCTTTTAGAATATACCTCGGTTACTATCGGATGGAATCGGATATATTCGTGTAATAGAAATATCATAACTAATATGACACTTAAATTCGAAATCAGACTTCACTTGCTTACATTAAAGGAAGACATTGTAATAGAACCTAGAGTATATAAGATTTTCACATTGTCATGACGATTATTTTATGTACCATCAGTCAAATAGTATGTTAGCTTTTAGAATATACCTCGGCTACTATCGGATAGAATCGGATATATTCGTGTAATAGAAATTACATAACTTGTAACGGTGCAAACCTCTTTACACCCAGGGGCGGATCTTGAATTTGTGAGGCCCTGGGCTGAAACTACTTAGGGGCCTATCTAGGTACTTACTCAACAAATAGCCATGTCAAAAAACTGTTTCTATAATATTATTATTATATATTCTTTATTGCACAAAAAACATAAATATGTACTCAAGTCGTAGCAGTAGTACAAAAGGCCTTTTGTACTACTTCTACTACTTGAGTAGATTTATTGATTTAAAAACCTATTTAGAGGCTAAAAATTTCACCCATGCCGGGATTCGAACCCGCAACCTCTGGCCATCCGTACCAGCGCTCCACCAATTGAACCAATGGGCGACTCACGGCATCAGTGAAATTTCGAACCTCTTTACAATATTCTCTGTATTACGTACAGGCAGCGACATCTGACTTAAGCAAATTGCATTACTTACAGCCCCGACTACCTACTTTGCAGTTAGGTTTAACATCGGAACGATATAACTGTACTCACATGATTACACTATTTTTATTTTTAATGCACTTAGATTTATTGAATTAATGTTGTGGTAGCAATCTCTTCCAGGCAACTTTTGGGTGAGAGACCAAAACAGTGATATATGTATAAGAATATAACAAAAAACAATAAAATAATGGTACCTATTTATTTATTTTGAATTAGTAAAAGAGATTGACAGGTTAACTCAATTCATAAAAGTATGCAATTTTTCATCAATGTTTTCTTAAGAAGTTATAACGTAAAAAAATCGTCCGTAAACCGACTTTACAGACAACCATGTTTAAAATTCAAATTATCGCCTACTGTGTTTAGAGGGATCTGGGGGCCCCTTGTAACCTCGGGGCCCTGGGCTGCAGCCCAAGCAGCCCTTAGGTAGATCCGGCCCTGTTTACACCATTTTTATTTCTTTTTCTATCATTTTCATTTCGAATTTTCCCTCATTTTCATTATTACTACTTTACCCTTCGACCAGATCTGACTATTTTACCTGCTTATCCGTTTATTTCCAGTTTTTCTGTTTTATTATAAAATATCTATCTACAAATAAAACAATAACTGAAGTCGTTCCAATTCTTATTATTGTAAAGGATATAAAAAGTTTCAAACTTTTCAAAATAGTAAAGAAAAGTTTTATACAAAGCAGGAAGTACTTAGTATTACCGTCGTGTGCTTTCGGCGAAAACCGAGGCCTACTCTAGAGTAGGCCTCGGTTTTCGCCTCGGGCTCTAGAGCCCGAGGTACATTCTAAAAGCTGACAGACTGTACTTAAGTAACACATGACGTCACACGTTTTTGAGAAGTTGGAAGAGACAGAACTACAGTTAACTATTTACTTAGCGAAATTCATAGTTCGGAAACTGGCAAATAATCTAGCAGCATAATGACACGATGAACCGTTAACTAAAGTATCATACACGACACGAATTATACCCATTAGACATAATAAACTAACATGTTACATGACGTAATAAACGGCGGCGTCGGCGGCGCAGCGGTTTGGCACGCTGACTGTAAAACCGAAGGTCTCGGGTTCGATCCCCGCCCGGTTCAAACTAGGTAACAAACTTTTCTAGTTTATCTTGGGTATTGAATGTTATCTATATACCTATAATTTATTGTATTAAATCTATCGTCGAGTTAGCACGTGTATGACAAGTCATTTGGTTGTACTTAGTATGGGGCTAACGAGATCTGTGTAATATGTCCATGAATATTTATTATTTATGTTACTTATATGAGACCGCCTGTACTCACTCACCAGAGAGCCAGCGAGTTTATCTTACATTGCGAGTTTCGCAGGACGATCCCACAGTGCCGATTGTGTAAGACCCGCAACAAATGATCACATCTCGGGCTCTAGGGCGAGCGTGTACTGCCGCCATAAAAGATTTTTTAGCTTTCTATTTTGTAGAAGCTTGCCTATTTACCTTTCAAATCAACACCGGTTTGTCACTATTTATGTCTATCTGATACAAGCATAATGAAGTAAACGGCTACAAGAACTTCTAATGCTAAGTAGGTACGTTTTTTTTCATGTAGCCTATAATCGTCCCCACAATGTTTTCCTTCACCGTTAGCGTTTGGTATTGCGACTACAAATTCGCAAATGTACGTAACTTTAAAATTAAAGAAACAAACAAACTAAGCGGATTGGTTGGCTCCGCACGTATTCACTAGTCTTTCCTGTGGGCTAGGCCGACTAAGCTGTCAGGATAGTATAGGTGCTGGGCAAGCCTACCCCATCTATAAAACCATGTCTTAGGCACTACAGCGTCGGAGTGATCCCTTCACCCATCTAGCGTGAGTGAAGATGCCACTGGACGCTGCATCTCATTACGTAGACACAAAAGGCCAATATATATATATATAATCGTCCCAATGGAGGCGCCAGGCCTTCTCTCTGAGAAAGAGAGTATAGGCATAATTGCCACGCGTACACTGAGGTATTTGAATACCTTAGACGCTTAGCTTTCCTCACGATGTTTTCCTTCACAGTCAGCCAGATGTATTGATGCTATAACTTCACAAAGCACGTTTACAGTGATTTCAACCAGTTTTATACATTCATTTTTATGTTCACAATGTTTAAAAATATTTCAATAACACAACCGTGGGCGGGGCGGGGAATAACAGAGGAAACAAACAACTTTCGGGAAAAACCGGTCGTTTGAAGATAATCCATCTGGTGATCTGAAGAGTTTTGCTCGTTAACCTTCATCGTATTATCACAACAGCTTTTAGAGATACAGAGATAAGAGCTCACGTGGAGTGCCCCGATTTTTTCTAATAATACTCATAAAAACCTGTTGTACTCACTTAATAAATAAAAATATGAAATAAATTTTAAAAACCTATTTAGAGGCTAAAAATCCCACCCATGCCGGGATTCGAACCTGCGACCTCTGGCTATCCGTGCCAGCGTTCTTCCAACTGAGCTAATGGGTGAAATTTCGAACCTCTTTACAATATTCTCTACGTACATAGAATATTTTATCTTCATGCAATCCACTCCAGCCTAAGGTTGTTTGGAAGAGATCATGCAATTGTATGACATTACTTAGATTTAACTTAGATTTAAAGGTTTGAGAAATCGGGGTTGTATTCTTTTCTCTGGTTGTGCAATAAAGTGTTCTCTATTGTCCTGTGAATAGGACGCCAGGGCTTACGGCTTAGGTTATATAACATAACATGACATTTACATACAAGCACATACATTGCTTCTGGCCCCACACTAGGATACCCTGTGTCGTGGGAACCAGAAACAACGACATCACAAACATGTAAACATCCAAGACCTGGGGTTCTTTTTTTGTTCCCAGCCGGGATTCGAACCCGGGACCTCTTGCATGGTAGGTAGATTTGCTACCGCTACGCCAGAGAGGTCGTCCCATATGGGAGCACCAAACGTAAATTTTCAAACAAGGAATCCTTAGAGTAAGTTACAGTCTATTTATTCTTACTTGTCCAATTTAGTATACAAGATTCTACCCTTAAACTGTGACTTTTTGGTCCAAAATTGCCATATTTCCGTAAATGAAGTAACCTGGAACACTCTTTTAGATAACACGCTGCCAAATTTATAAACATTCTAATTTTCCAAATTTATATACAAATTTATAAGTTCATGATAGTTCATGAATTTGCGAGAAATTGTCTAGTTTAGGCATCTAATCTCAATTTTAAGGTTAGAATCTTGTTTACTAAATTGGACGAGTAAGAATAAATAGACTGTATAGTGTTCCTTTTTTTCACAAAAAAAAAATTTTTGCATTTTGCTTTTATTCCTACAGTTTTACAATTCTTATCAATGGCCAACCCATGGTTTCGTTTTAGGAAAACCCGTAGGATAAAGAGAAGTATTAATCACTCTCCGTTTTAAAAAGTCATCTTGGGATTTCCAGGTACAGTAAAAAATAAATAAACAAGTCGCCTAGTTTGCTACGGAAACTTAGTTTTTTTTTTCATTTAAAACATCCATCCGAGGGTACCTACGCCTGTACCCTGCAGCGGAACTATACAAGGTACCTACCTTGTATAGTCCTACAAGTTAGGACTATACGAGGTAGGTACAGCCTACCTACTTAAAAATATTATTATTATTAAATTCTTTATTGTACCTGTAAAGATTGTACAAAAATATCGGTAAATAGTACAAATGACTTCGGTACTATTCGGTAAATTATATGAAAAGGTTTTATTAAAAGTAGCGCAGAAACTTAATGAACGTTACAAGTCAAACTACGAGTAGGTGTCTATTTCAAAATCTAGATGATTTGGAGAAAAAATGCCCAAAGAAACTCCAAACTTAATCATTTAAAAGTCTTTAATTGACAGAGTTTACAAGAATATTACAGAGTGGAATTAAAGCCAGTACAAGATTGTACTGGCTTTAATTCCAGATATCATGTCATCTAAATAATCCTTTATGTTAAAGTAGGCACAAAGTGTAACATATTTTTTGAACCGCGTATGAAAAGTCGATTCCACTAAAACACGCTTCAGACAGAGTTAAAGACGGTTTATAACACGAATTCCTGCCACAAAGCGGAACAGTTCCGGATAATATTTTAGGTGCTCCTTTATATAAACATTTTATATTTTTACAATATTTCCCGGAAGAATTTGCTGTCAGCAAGAAGACCGCAAATTGTATCTCTTCTTTAGTAATTGTTGTTGTAAACTAAAAAATATTCTTATCTTACCTTATGTTATTTATAGATTATAATTTAATTTTCAACATCAGCAAACAGATGCATCTAGTGAAAGGTCGTCGCACTTTCCCTTATGAAATAAAGACACCCACACACTTAATGCTCACGCTCTATAAGCAAACGCCCCCATATAACTTCAGCCAAGTGCGATTAGGACTCGCTCACTGAGGGTTCAGTACCCCCACCTTGATTGATTGATTGATTGATTGATGCTTCTAATGCTTAAATAAAATGAACTTTCTTCTATGGACAACGATTTATAGAAGGTTCACGACATTGGTAGAGCGCGAAAGCGTGTAATTTAAGTAAATCAAATACATAAGTCTCTAATATTTTGAAAATTAAGCAGCTGAATAAAAAGTCATTGAACAACATTTGTTGCCAAATAGAAACTTGAATTGGGGCGTTTCAGGAAATATTAACCTATGTACCTATAGCTACACAGAATAACACATTTATTACAGCGGTTTGCCCAATACATACAGTCAAATATAATTTCATTAAAAAAGCGAACATCAATAACAAAATGAACGTGTTTGTTTCACCTCTTTATTTTTGCTCTACGTTAAAAATGGTATAATATATAAGTGTAAAAATTATAAATATTAATGCCTAAAGTGAAGGACAAATCCTTTAATAGGTCAGACAGGTGGACAGACCGACGTTATACGTCATAAAAATTTTAAAAAACAGGCAAACCCACACATTTTTATGTATACAAAGATACATAAAAAATGATACAAATTTATTAAGTATTAATTCATTGAATAAAATTAAGTAATCAAAGAAATTATTTATAAATTAAAATAGTATTTGGGTCCTATTGGTACCCTTCGTACACGAGAACCCTAAAAATCATACTAGATGTGGAAAGAGATGTTGCTACGTACTCAAGACCACATCAACTTTTACATACGTGCAATCTAATTGGTTTTATTAAGGACGACTTTGCAACGAGAATGTACAGGTTGACCCCCTGTCGACTGTACGTGTGAGTGCCACCCACGCGATAGGCGCCCTCATCAAAATCATAACAACCTCTTCTTTTATCTATGTAATTCTTTTCTGGTGTGTACAATAAAGAATATTCTTATCTTATTTTAACAATAAATGTAGAGACGTAGAAACTTATTATTAAATTTCATAAAGCCCTAGGTTGTTGCGTCTTTTTTTATTTATTAGACACACAATTAGATTTCAAGAAACCTATTTAGTGGCTAAAAATTCCACCCGGGATTCCAACCCGCGACCGATGTAAAACCTAACTGCAAAGTAGGTAGGTACTCGGGGCTGCAAGTGATGCAAATTACTTCAGCCAGATGTCGCTGCCTTTACGTTCGTTATCAACCCTTGTATGTCCCCACTGCTGGGGCACGGGTCTCTTCCTGCATCGCAGGAAGGTTAGGCCATACTCAGAAGTTCAGAAGTTATCAAGCCGCCCATAAGGCCTCTGAAATAGCTTAACGACTGCCATTATATGACAGCCGGCACCAACGGCTTAACGTGCCTTGCGAAGCACGGAAGCGCTCGGAAAAATGCCACTAGCGGTAGTCACGGGACTCTCACCCATCCTGTACCTGACTGCGCCTGTTGTTGCTTAACCAAGTGATTGATTCCAATCACTCGTAATACAGAGCCTGTACGTAATACAGAGAATATTGTAAAGAGGTTCAAATCCCGGCATGGGTTGAATTTTTAGCCTATAAATAGGTTTTTAAAAATTGTTCTTAGCACGGGTTTTTTAACATTAAAAAAAAAGAATATAAACACAATTAGATATTACTTAAGCCATTACATTATTGGGATAACATTTATTAATGTCTAATTTCCAACATTGTGTACACAGCAAGATATTGATTGGTCAGAACCGAAAAATGTAGTTACGTAGAAACGTCTTATTAGATTTCGTGAAGCCCTAAGGTTGCTGTTACGTCTTTATTTTATTTATTAATTAGATATTAGCCAGTACATTATTGGGATCACATTTATTAATGTCTAAGATCCAGATTAATTTTCAAAACACGTGAACACGGCAAGATTACAATATTGATTGTTAAGAACCAAAAACTGTAGAGACGCAGAAACTTATTATTAGATTTCATAAAGCCCTGAGGTTGCTGTGTCTTTTTTTTATTTATTATTAGACACACAATTCGATATTAGCCAGTACATTACTGGGATAACATTAATTAACATCTAAAATCCAGACTAATCTGCAAAACACGTGTACAAATTATTACAATAATTATTAATTGTTAAGAACAAAAACTGAAGAGACGCAGAAATCTATTATTAGATTTCATATAGGCCTAAGGTTGCTGTTACGTTTTTATTTTATTTATTAGACACACAATTAGATATTAGCCAGTACATTATTAGGATAACGTTGATTAATATCCCAGATCTATCTTCTTTTCCTTCACGCTATATTAGTCCACTGCTGGACATAGCCCTCATCGAAGATCCATACTAATATCCAAAACATTGGATACACAGAATGATTACAATACATATACGAAATTAAACTTATATAATTTAGCTATGTTTACAAATAAAGAAATTTATTGACGACCTCTGTGGCGTTGCGGTAGCGCTCCTACCATGCAAGAGGTCCCGTGTTTGAATCCCGGCTGTGAACAGAAAAAAGACCTCAGGTCTTGGATGTTTACATGTTTGTGATGTGGTTGTTTCTGGTTCTCACGACACAGAGTATCCTAGTGTGGGGCCAGAAGCAATGTATGTGCGGGTATTTAAATGTTATGTTATTCATTGATAAACTCATACGAGTTACTTAGACTACGTAATGACATGATTAATATAGAGTCTAGTTGCACTTTTACTCACACCAGATGGGCAAAGATGAAAAAGAGTAAAAAAATGTGTGCACTCTTGAAACGATGAGTCCTTTCTCTATCTGTTGAAACTTCAAACCAAAAAATCTTCGAATGGGGTGCCTCTAATGGAACCACGGAACAACGGAACCAGGTGCAAGCTCTACGTGCATTACGTAACAACAAAGGCTTAGCTCGCTGCAGAGCGCGGATGCTGATGAAATCTGTGTTTGCCGCCACTGCGGCGCCGGCGCCGGGCCTGCTCAGAGGCAAAGGGCAAACTGAAGGAGCACGACGAAGGGTCTATTGCGATTCAAACGCAATCGTCAATAGTTGTTGTCAGACGCTGTTTTATTTAGAGACCTGGGGCATTATTACGTAAGTATCCACTGAGTTGAGTAACGTTGATTTTAACTTTTTTTAAGCTACTCCGGCTGTCAAATGCATAATTTTTTTGACACTTAAGAGTCGTATAAATGCTTCACTCGATAGAGTGGAGTGCTACGTAATAGGAGGGCAGGGAGCCAATTCTCACTTCATTGGCAAATAAGTCGTATACAGTCTTTTATAAACATAGTTCATGAATTTGCGAGGAAATGTCTAGTTTAGGCATCTAATCTCAATTTGAAGGGTAGAATCTTGTTTACTAAATTGGACAAGTAAGAATAAATAGACTGTACGATTGTAAGACTTATAACTTGGAATTCCACGTAAAAAGTCGAGCGACAGCGAAAATATGCATTCTGAACGCCATGCTAGATTGAATTCGAATAAGAAAATAAATGTCTAATGACTCTGCTGAGTTATCGTATCTTACTTTTATGCGACAAATGTCTAAGCCTTCGAATATTTTGCGTCTACGCTTTCAACTCGCATGGGCGAGAATCGGCCCCCAAGTCAGAATTTGGCAAAAATATCAGCTGTGTGTGCCACTTTGGCCTCTGCGTTTACGTAATGAAATGAATATGTAGAGCTGAAAATCATTTCACATCATTCCATTTCACTCACACTAGATATTTATTTTCTAGCAAGTCGTCCACTGTCCCTTACTAACAAACTATAAGCTTCTCGAATTTACAATAATACGGTCCATTGTGCGAGAGAGAGGCAAATCGTTATTCAATAATATGTATGTAACAATAAAAATGTAAGTTTACCTAATAAATAGTCGCGATTAGACTTTTGAAATGTATAACTAGGTATATACGTAATGGCTATCCAGTCGTTTGCTTATACAGTGCTATATCACTACATCACACTCCACATCACATAACACTAATATTATAAAGGCAAAAGTTCGCGAGTGTGTATATTTGTTACTGCTTGACGTCTAAACGGCTGAAGGAATTTTAATAAAATTTGGTATGGAGTTAGCTGATACCCTGGATTAACACAAAGGCTACGTTTTACTGCGGGAAAATATCTTATTCCCATGGAAAAATCGATAAACCGCGGGGCACAGATAGTTACAAATAAAGCGTAACATTAAATTCAATCTTTACAATTCAGCAGTTGTGATTCCGGTTTTCGTATTGTGTCGTCATTGTAGCTTTCGACTCGCGGTATGGCCTCAGTCGGCCTTTTATGGTCGCCCACTGTCGTTTATGGAGCTACGTTGCCTTTACGAGCTTTCTACTGCAAGAGGAGCTGCCTGTAGATTGTATTAAATACTACTCAAAACAATTAGGCGTATAAGATTTCAAAGTAAAATGTTTGAATATTGGTATTCCCTTACTATTAGTAGCACGTGTAGGCGTAGCTTGTTAAGAACTTTCAATGGCGTCATTTTGTTTTTAGGACTCTCGTACTGAAGCGCTCCCTGCCTAGTGGAACCGAGTGATAGGAATCAATCACTTGTGTTAAGCAATAGCAGGTTGAATGAATGGGAGACCGTCCGTGACTACCGCTAGTGGATTTTTTTCCAAGCACTGCCGTGTTTCGCAGGGCACTATAAGCCGTTGGTGCCGGCTGTCACGTAGTGACAGTTGTCAGAGACCTTATGGGCGGCTTAATAACTTCTGAACCAGTGCCCCAGCAGTGGGGACATACAAAGTGATTATATCATCATAGACTCTTGGCCACCACATTAAAAACTACTGCAAAAACGCTGATCTTCTTTTGTTTATTATTTTCGAGAAGAACGATCCTTTAATATTTAGTGGCCAGTTACAATTGAATGATAAAGAGTCCCACTTTCTTTCTTCTTCTTTCTTTAACAACAGTCACCTGAGGCAGTTTATAAAATGGCGAAAATATAAAATAGTGTGTTTTGAAGAGAGAACCGTAAACGCAGATTATTTAAATTGCCTCTGAGGAGTGTTTTAGAGGAACCGTGTTTTTATAAATAAGACTTCGTGTCGTAGTTAGTTTAAGATATGGAAGTAGGTTCGGTTACAATTAATAATGTTTTAACTAAGTTTAACGGTGAACCAGTGATCATATTACAGGTTTACTGCGAACTTTCACTACTCTAGTGTGGCATCTGCTTGAGACTACTTAACACAAGCTTAAAGTATGCCGAGTGTGCCTTAAAAACTTACTTACCGACTAAAGTTTGCTATTAAGATAATGGCCGTGTCTAGTCGAGTGCGCTTTGTCTCGACTTTCATTCACGGAAATCGCTTTCGTTTTGCGGAAACCCTCCACCTTCATCGTCTTGTTTATTCGATTTTCGCCTTTGAGTCGAGCTCAATAAGAGCCCCCGTCGCCGTGAGAACGCACCTTTTGATGTAGGAGAAAGACCGTATTACATAGCGGGTCGTAAGCCAGTTCTTTGAACACGACTCTACATACAAAATGTAGTGTGGTTGTTTCTTTTTAGAAAGCTCATTTTCAGTACCTGCCTCGGTACGAATGTTTCCAATATCGTGTCTATCCAAAAATACCGTAACTGTTTTATTTATAGCAGCGGACTTCGTTTCTGAGAACTTCATACGCATTCTTACCACCAATCTTATTTGAAACGCTGGTTAAGGCCGGATTCACCGACCGTACCCCTAAAACCGGTGTTTTGAAATACATTTTATTCTGTAACGGAATGAATAAACTCTGAAAATGTATTGCTTTTCATTGTCCTACCTAGGGCCTTCAGTCAATAGTTTTATGATTTTTTCAACTTTACTGCATAAGAAAAATTTCGTGAATATGATTTGAGTTTTATTTGAGCTCGATATAATTAGTTTTAGATAATAAAAAAATATACTGTTGGATCTTGTGGCTCTACCTGCCTATCACCAAACTATATAGTCTCAGAGGGTTACGTGGAGATTGAATTTAAACGTCAATTTACTGCAACGGATATCCGACTTTTATTGTCCACACACACCTAAATTACACTTTACATAATTCGGACAGAACTGTACTAGCGGAGCGGTGGTACGCGACTCCCGTCGCTACAACATGAAGAAACTGATTACTCGACAAAACTGTGCTTGCGCAGACGCCACAATACCAAAATTATTATCACTAAATGTGTTGAGGACATCAAAATCTATCTATTATGATTTATATTTCGGAAACTCGACATATCGTCACACAAGCACTCTGCCCGGCCGTCGGAGCACGACTAGTTGTAACTCGCATTCAAATGACGCAACATGGTCCGTCTCGTTAGGGACGGTACTCTTTCGAATTTACAATGATCCACGCAAATCAGTAGCTACCTCGGGACAGTTACATTTTATTTTTTTTAGTGAATGTTATTATTTTAGAACTATAGAAAATTTTTTTTAAAGCATCGTTAACTTCTTAGGACTTAGTGTTTTTTTTTTGGTAAGCCTGTAGCGCTTAGTTTAAAATATATTATTTACTAAGTGACTGGATCTGGGTTTGGGACGCTCCACGCAAATCAAAGAATGGGGGTGTTTTAAATTTTCAACTATAGTAAACGTAAAGGTAATTTAAAAATTATGAATTACCCCATTAAAAGATGATTATAGGTATGCCTGAAAAAAATAGTGGCTGGCTGGGTTTTCAATTTCCATTATTTTTAAGCGATGCCGCTTGAAAAATGAGTCCAAAAGAATGACCTTTATAAACTAGATGAGCTTTTCTATGATTCACAAAATGCCCACTCTTCGTCCAATTATTCACTCGCGCAGCGCAATAAGTTAAATAGAAATCGTGCGCCCGAGAACCCGGCCTAAATACCATGGAAGGTAGGTACTGTAGTTAACGTCTGACTATGATTAAACCTACTAAACCCACCTCGAATTATTGCGATATGCCGATTACAATCATTATTTACAGTTAGAATTTTATAATAGTGGCTGGCTATTAAATAACAGCTGAGTACTAACGTAATTTATCTTGCGTGATAAGAAACTTGCTTACCTATGAATACTTGAATAGCTATTAGTACTTAGATGCTATTGAATTTAGTTAAGGCTTCATCTGCCTAGTTGCTGGCATCGATCGGTCTCGTTCGAACATTGTAAGATTTTTTAAGATTATAGAAAAAAATGTGTCTGGTCTGGGTCACAGGCTAAGTAAGAAATTTACTGATCATGCTCAGTTGACGATAAATAAAAGTTGATACCAAAATTATTAAAAAAACTCTGAGATCAAAAGTTGTTGTGAAACACTAACTCTAAGATATGATATGAATATTCTTTATTGTACACTGGGAAAGCAAAAAACACAAAATATTTACAATTGCATATAGTACAATAGTGTCAGGAATTGTGCGCTTTAAAAATAACCCTGTACAGTCTATACTTCTCTGACGATAACGTTTGGTATCGGTACAGTTTAGCCGTGACCACAACTCAGGACCAATGCTGAACTGAGTTGATAAAAAGCCAGGCTTAACATTGGCGGAAATTTTAACATTGAACGCTGCTCGCGAACGGTACAAGCATGCTCATAACCTAAAAAACTTCCACACGACACCCTCACTTGTCCTGGGGAGTGAGTCTCTAAAATGCATAGTTGTTCAACAGAGTCATATTAGTTCAGTAATGGTCGTTTCATTCACATTGTCGGTAGCCTAGTAACCAATCGCATTGCAATGGTATAACCCGTGCTACTTAACTGGGCGCCTCTCGCGTGATTCGATTATCTTCGCGAGATATGCCTATTTAATTTGCGCGGTTTATACGCTAGGAATGACATTGTACTGCTATTGCATTGTAGACTACCAAATCGAGGCAAATATCAACCATTGTCGTCGTCAGGCTATACTAGTCCACTGCTGGACATAGCCCTCCGCTAATGAGTGCCGTAGCGCCCTGTCTTCAGCTTGGCGCATCCAGCATCTGCCTGCAGTTTTTCGCACATCGCCATCCCACCTAGTCGGAGGGCGTCCTACACTACGTTTACCGAGTCGCGGTCTTCACTCAAAAACACGTTTACTTCAACGGTCGTGCTTATTTCTTTAATTCTATTAAAAAACTATGTGAGTTTTGAAAAAAAAAAAACTCTAGGGCCTGGTACTAAACTAGGCACCCTTTGCTATGGTAACCAGGCAAAGGCAAACATGAAAATACACCCAGACTGAAGCCATCTGTACAAATGTAGTGCGGCCCTCAGTGGGAATCGAACCCACGACCACCGCTTGATCAACGAGGCAGTCAATAACAGCGCAATTGGTTAGATTACACTATGTATGAGATGACAAGGCTCTTATCGATGAGTGAGGTAGATATGAGGATTACGCTGGGAAATCCACACATATACCTTAGTTAATGTTATTTTAAGGTGTTTTTATTCGTTACATTAAGATAAGATAAGAATATTCTTATCATTTCTTATACTCGGAAAGTAGTGTTGTTTTGATCTGAGTATTGGGTAGAAAATGCTGCTTCCTTCCATAGAGAGGGAAAAACTCATTCAAATTACTTCCCACCTAAGGGCCGGAATGAACTACTACAGTCAGCTGTGAAGAAGAGTTTTATGTAAAAAAAACTAATTAAGAAAAATGCTGTGAGTTTCTAAACAGCCAGTGTGAACTTAGCGCAAACTTCTTTGAGCGGAATAAGCCGCAACAATTACGCGGTGAGTTCCATATTTAAAATTTGAAAAGTATAGATAAATTGGCGGGATACTAATTTGTTATATGTATCTGTGACGGAATTAAAAAAAAATAGGTATTAATATTTTACGCTAAGATTTGAATATTAAAAATGTTTTCGTTAGTAGAGTGTACCCGCGTTAACACTAACGAAAAGTAGAGTGTTAACGCGGGTAAAAAAATCAATTCCTACTCGGACTATAGCCGCCCTCGCTGCGCTCGGGAATTGATTCTTTGGTTAACATCTGACCCTCGGTTAACAATATACTATTATTGTACACCGGGAAAACAAACAAAATAATTACAAATAAAGATACAGTACAATTGCCGGCCCATATTTCTTCCAGACAACCTACCTACATTATTTAGTATATTAACTATACACTATTTACATGTAATTGTATTAACATCGTTTAAGCGTTCATCGAATTAGATAAAGAAATGAACTGACTGACTGAGCTGAAAGTTGAAAAGCTTGATCAGGATGTGCACTACTTATATAAGAACGGATTTACGATCGATATGTTAGGCAGCGCAGGCTCCGGGGGTTGAAAATCACATCACCACGTACACATTTGCAGTTTATTGATGGCACCGAAACACGTTAAAAATAATTTGGAAACAGAGTTACTAAAACGGACTACATCTTGATACTAAGTCTAATTACTGATGTTAAAGACTATGCATGACTGCTCTTGACTACTGTGACTACTGTGACTGTTGTGACTGCTATGACTGTTGTGCGGTATGCGCGGAAAAACACTTTTATTTGCTCTATAGTGCTTACAATGACAAAATATAGGTGAGGCGGGGAACCGGACATAACAGCTCCCCCTTTTTGACGAAGCTTATCCCTTTAAACAAGTGATAAGCGAAGTTAAACAAAACTAATTAAAATTGAGGACTTGACTACATCGAGATATTGCAATAAGGCAAGACTGAACACAATACAAAAAGGAAAACAAAAGCATTGATAAATAATAGTGTGCCGATTAGGGAAACATGGACAATACAGACAGTAGCATAATTATTGATCAAACATGTAACTTCAAATACATTAAGAGGTAATAAACAGTCTTTAAAAAATACACATAAGAATCGAGTAACTTAGTTAGAAAAAAAGATACTTAATATAATTAACAAATCAGTACTTCAGAATACCAAAGCATAAAATAATCTTGATATGAAACTATTCAAAGTCGTATAAATACAGTTATGAATACAGAGAAGTTAGAAAAATACTTTAGATAATATAATTAACAAATCAGTACTTTAGAATACCAAAGCATAAAACAAAATTTTGATATGAAACTATTTTAAGTCGGATAAAGACTTATGAATACAGAGAAAATCTCAGACAAGTAGCACTGACAAGTATAAAATACAAGATAGAACAATAGAAAATAAAATAATAGTAAATAAAACTATGACATTTACTGAATGAGTTCTGAGGAGTTAATACAGAGGTCTCACAGGTCTCCTTCTGGGACTGGCTACCCTGACGTGTTATTTATAACTTTCAATTCGTTGAATATTTAAAAAACATTGGTAAACAGGAATATAAGTAAAAAAAAAGAAAATATTGTGAAACACAAAAATAGGTAGGTACCTATTAGACGGAAAAAGTACATGAAATAATTACTTTAGTATTAGCAGAAACAAAGACGGATTCAGTAAATATGGTAGGGGCTTCCGTTTTGGGAAATAATTATAAAAAAAAATAAATCATGAACTAGAAACACACAAAATTCAATGTGGAAAACAAGACTGTGATATTGTAAATCAAATTTGTAAACAAAGAAAAAGGCAGATAAGGGAAGAGTTTGGAAATTGCCTGAGGTCTCCGTTTTGGGACTGGTTACCCTGTCGTGTGACCTATAAACAATAATGATAAAGAGGTTTTTGGGACTGGTTACCCTGATGTGTGACCTAATATTTCAAGGTGAAAGAAAAAAATGTTTCAGGAATTAATATGTATAGGTACAGAGGTCTCCTTTTGGGACTGGTTACCCTGTCGTGTGACCTACCAATTCTACATACTACGAAAATTGCTTAGTTTCAAAAATTAATGAATAATAATATTTCGAGGTCTCCTTTTTGGGACTGGTTACCCTGTTGTGTGACCTGCCAGTTCTAGATACTGCGAAAATTACTTGCAGTTTCAAATATTACTGAATAATAATAATATTTAGAGGTCTCCTTTTGGGACTGGTTACCCTGTCGTGTGACCAATGAACATAATAGAGAGGTCTCCTTTTGGGACTGGTTACCCTGTCGTGTGACCTACCAATTCTACATACTGCAAAAATTGCTTAGTTTAAAAAAATTATGAATAATAATATTTAGAGGTCTCCTTTTTGGGACTGGTTACCCTGTCGTGTGACCAATGAATATAATAGAGAGGTCTCCTTTTGGGACTGGTTACCCTGTTGTGTGACCTGCCAATTCTAGATTCTGCGAAAATTACTTACAATTTCAAAAATTAATGGATAATTAATAATATTTAGAGGTCTCCTTTTTGGGACTGGTTACCCTGCCGTGTGACCTTTAAATAAAATAATTTATTTTGGCACAAAATCCTTTAAAATAATGTTAACATATTACTCGTATAGTAAAAGAATGAAATAAAAACAGAGACGTAAGGTTGACAATTGAATATCATTAAGTACACGATTGGAATGTCTGGTGCCACTGAACTTGAACTGCCTACGGTGCAAGATTCGCGTTACACATTGAGTCAAAGACAGTTTTAAACAATAATAGTATGACCTAGATAATAAGTTGAGAGTCACAATTAAAGGTTGTCACGTATATGGAACTTTTGATTCTAAAATGAAATATAAATCAGAGGACAAAACATAGAAATATGCAATAAAAATGGCAGATGCATAAAAAGTTAACAAAATTACGATATTTGGAAATACAACAAAATAGGTAGAGTTACAAAAACACATTGACATGATATAAAAGTCGAATAAGAAAATATCTCCACATAAAATAAATGTAAATTTGTAGTAAATTTAAATAATAACAGAAAAGAAAAGTTACGAAACAGTAGGTATTACAAAAATTGCGTATAAAACAGTGAAAAGAATTTAGCACTGAGAAATAATTTAGGAGGCTTTGAAATTACCTATCTATTTTTAACACACACTGTGCTGATGCAGCGAATTTTGTGGAGTCGGCGAAGTATCGAGGTCAAATGCGGACGGCGTCATATGGCGAAGAAACGTGACCTCGTAGAGCACAGGATTCGGGACTCGCAGAATTTCATCACTGGCTATGGGACCACTGTTTTTAGGAAACAGGAACAGTCTGTGTAGATTGGCCCATGCTGCGGCCGGGGACCGTGTGACTCAGGAAGTCATATGACGGCTCGGCAACCACGAAGTGATGAGGTGTTTCGGTTTCCACGGCGCAGGCTCCACACGTGGGGTGAAGACTCACTGTCGACCTCGGAACTGCAGTACATGGCGGCTGGTGTGGGCTCAAGCGCATGGGGCTGAGGCTTACCATCGACCAAACGTGATACGGGCTTCACTCGGGGGGTGAGAGCTGAACCTCGGAGCTGAGCGGCTGAGTTCTTGGTACAAGCTAAGCGAATTAGCTCAGTACCTATATCGCACTTCTGACACCAGTTGTTAGGCAGCGCAGGCTCCGGGGGTTGAAAATCACATCACCACGTACACATTTGCAGTTTATTGATGGCACCGAAACACGTTAAAAATAATTTGGAAACAGAGTTACTAAAACGGACTACATCTTGATACTAAGTCTAATTACTGATGTTAAAGACTATGCATGACTGCTCTTGACTACTGTGACTACTGTGACTGTTGTGACTGCTATGACTGTTGTGCGGTATGCGCGGAAAAACACTTTTATTTGCTCTATAGTGCTTACAATGACAAAATATAGGTGAGGCGGGGAACCGGACATAACAGATAGATATCAGCCCTTTGAATGTCCCAGTGCTGGGTCTCTCCTTGCATCGCAGGAGGGTTAGTCCATACTATTACCATTGAATTTTAAGTAAAATTCAATGCTATTACCTTTTTTTATGCAGTCGTGCTTCGGAAGCCACGTTAAGCCGTTGGTGCCGGCTGTCGTGTAATGACAGTCGTCAAGCCATGTCAGAGCCTGGGCAGCTTCATAACTTGATGACTGTTAGGCCCGCCACTGTCTTACAATCCTCGATCAACCCGGACTTGGCCCCCGTGGTGAAGTCTGTAGACAGTCAGTAGTGGGGACATACAAAGGTTGATATCGAATCAAATTTGAATTGTGAAAAAAATCGCTATGAAAAAAATTAGGACACTCGCCACTGCGCGACTGACTAAAGAGCGACTGGGCATGTTGCCGTATGAACTCAGCTACTTTACTTAGGCTAAAATTGATTGAAGAAAGAAAAATATATTTTTGATACTCAAAGACATTAAATCACACAACAAAGTCAAAAGAAAATACAATATCAGCCGAAAAGCAGGTAACGGAAAAAAAAACAAACAATACATTAGTTATAACGAAACATTAAAAAAAACGAAATGTTTTAAGTATTGAGGGCCCGACTGACTGCATGGATTCCGTGATATGGACACCGACGTCGCGGTATTGCCGGGATGGTCCGAGATGGCTGGGGACACGAGATGGAAAACAAGAGCCTTTGACCCTCCTTTGTGGGACACAAAAGAGGCTAAGTTTTTCTTCTTTTTCGTCGTGCCCTCATGAATGACTGTAGGACGTGATTATGGGGCAGCAACCGCCACCAACGCTCTCCATTCGTTCCAATTATGAGCCAGATGTATGGCTGCTTAGAGGCTAAGTAAAAAGATAAAAATCCGGGATACAAAGTAGCCTATGCGTGTGAGCTATTCCAGACTATAATCGATCTCTGTGCTAAATTTCATCAAAATCCCTTCCATCGCGATAGAGTAACAAACATCCAACCATCCAAACTTACGCATTTATAAGATTAAACAAGTATACTAAGATCCGGTAAACTCCTTGGAATATTTTAAAAACTTCAATTTTTCAAAGAGAACTTAAACGATCAAATTTTATGGATAATTTAAAAAGAGCACGAGTGCATATAAATCAGGATGTTTTCTGAACAATGGAAATCGCAGAAATGAATAAGCATTTTATGAGCGTTTCCTGGTAGGATTCCACCTAACTCTAATTCTCAGAAACCTCGATTTCACTCTAGTCAGTTTAATTAAATGAAATCAAGCTTATTGGCAGTCGTTAAGCCATGTCAGAGGCCTTATGGGCGGCTTGATAACTTCTGACAGTAAGGCCCGCCACTGTCTTACAGTCCTCTACCAACCCGGACTTGGCCCCCGTGGTGGAGTATGGCCTAACCTTCCTGCGATGCAGGAAGAGACCCGTGCCCCAGAAGTGGGAACATACAAGGGTTGATATTGAAGCAACAACGAAACGATGAAGCTATCGTTAATAAATAGGTACAATTAATTAAGGACGTGGAAATCCTAAATGGAGCAAGGAAAATATTTTTATAAACCTAGCCTATATTGGCTCACCGCAGGGCACATGCCTTCGCTCAGGCCTGAGCTTCAATTTTGTGTTAATTTCTGGGTACTCTTTGTTCTTAATTTCGTTGAAATATAGACGTACCTACTTCTTTTATGTAGCCTATACGAATATACGGCCAGCCACTGTCTTACAATCCTTCACCGACCCGGACCTGGCCCCGTGGTGGAGTATGGCCTGCCCTTACTGCGATGCAGGAAGAGACCCGTGCCCCAGCAGTGGGGACATACAAGGTTTGATATCGATTAACAATTTTTTACTTTACTTCTAAAATTGGCGCAGTTATGCACTTCGTAATAGTTTCATCAGATTAGCAAAGATTGCTAATTTAATGGTGACTAATACTAATACTCACCTATCTACCAGAAAGCGATATGCTTTGTCTACATTGAGGTACCAATTGACTACCTATTCCGCAAATTTTTATTAGTAAGCCTGTGGCGTTACATTACCCGCTTCACTTAGGTGCTACATGGATGGTTTCTGAGAACAAGCCAGTCATTTGGGGGTGTAAGTAGCTTGGCAAGCGTGGCTGTGGAATATGATATTTGATAAGCTATTTTTTCGTTTCTCAATGATTCGTGATGCTCGAGGCGCGAGGCGAAAGTTTGTGAGGAAAGTGTACCTATGTTTGTCACATCTTCACGTCTAAACGGCTGGAGAGATTTTTATAAAATTTGATATTGAGTTAACTGACACCCTGGACGAACACATAGGCTACGTTTTAGTGCGGGAACATATCTTATTCCCATGGGGAAATCGATAAAACGCGGGTAACACCGCGGGGCACAGTTAGTAATTATATATCGAACGGGTGTAATCGCGATTATTTAATATAGCATAACATTTACATACAGGCACATACATTGCTTCTGGCCCCACACTAGGGTACCCTGTGTCGTGGGAACTAGAAACAGCAACATCACAAACATGTTAAGATCCAAGACCTGTGTTTTTTTTGTCCCCAGCCGGGTTTCGAATCCGGGACCTCTCGCATGGTAGGCAGATGCACTACCGCTGCACCAGAGAGGTCGTTATTAGGTAAAACGTAATTACGTAGTTGCAGTTGCCGTGGTCACGGGTAGACTCACGGATCCAACCTTGACTACGGCAACTGCAACGCTACCGAAACTTCGGGAATTAAGGTAATTACGTTTTACATAATAAATAATCGCGTTTAGACCCGTTTAAAATATAAATATTCCTTTTGCTCGCCATCTGTGAAGGAAGACATCGCGAGGAAACCTGAAAGGCATTCTTCTTCTTCTTCTTCAGGCTATATTAGTCCACTGCTGGACATAGCCCTCCCCTAATGAGCGCAAGGTTGTGCCATCATTGGGGGGTAATGCCCATAATCCCCACGCTGGGCATGCGGGTTGGGGATCGCAGTTTGGTGGAATTGTACTGCAGGGGGCGCTGCTGCCCACCTCCCGGTTTATATCCCTTAGTCGCCTTTTACGACACCCGCGGGAAGAATTTGGGTTGGTGCTATTCTCTGGGCCGACACCGCACAGCCAAAGGCATTATGGGGCGTTTATTAGTATTTAAGTTATGTCGTAAAATAATTTTAAAAACCTATTTAGAGGCTAAAAATTCCAGCCATGCCGGGATTCGAACCCGCGACCTCTGGCTATCCGTGCGGGTTTGAATCTCGGCATGGGTGGAATTTTTAGCCTGTAAATAAAAAAATGTCCTTAGCACGGGTTAGGGCATTAAAAAGAATATAATCGTAAAATAATGTTTTATGCGTCTAAGTACATCCTTTTTAAAAAACGTTTCAAATTCAATGAAGAAACGAAATGTATTTTTTTTCTATTAGAGTAACGGAGTTTTATATCTTCTGTGGTATAGATGCAATGCTGCTTCAATCTAAGTTTGACGCAACATCACCATTGTAGTTCTATGAAACGGGGCACTGTAATTTTCAAGGCGCTTTAAGGTGCTAACTTAGCGCCGCAGACAATGGAATAAAAATCACAACTTGTTTTATAATTGTTTTTTTTTTTATTTCAAAATGTAATCATCATCAATCCTAAGCACTATGACAACTATGTTTACTATCTATACTTTATTTAAAATAAAATTTGTTTAATTTAGGTATATCTATCTATCTATAGTATAAAAATGAATCCCTGAATGTGTTGGTAAGCGCAAATCTCGAGAGGAGGTGAACCGATTTCGCTAATTCTTTTTTTAGAATATTCCTTGAAGTACGAGGACGGTTCTTACGGAGAGATAAATGAAAAAAAAATAAGGAATCGTCTGTTAGGCGGTGCGAAGTTCGCCGGGTCAGCTAGTAATATATATATTACGGGTCAGCTAGTAATATAATATAAATATATATTAATATATATATATAATTCACGCGCGCGCGAGCAAGCGAACGGACGCGTATTCGGCTGTGTCGTAGTTACAACAAATGGGTACAAAGTGTGATGGCTGTGACTCGGCTATTTACGATATATTGTATATGGAGTGCTCGCAAGAAAAATGCAAAAAGTTATATCACCTAAAGTGCCTTAGTTTGTCAAATGAGCAATTTGAAGAGCTAAGCCTAGAATACAGGAGTACCTGGGTTTGCCCCGCATGCAGGTGCAATATTCCTAAAATGGGCAACTCGGAGACCCCAATCAGAGGAACGGTGATGAATAAAACCTTCACGCCAAGCAGCTACGTGAACATTCAGCCCAGAGGTTCTAACAAGATGGTCAACCCAACGGAAGATGATAATCAGGCGGAGATACTGAGTGTTTTAAAGGAGCTACGACTGGAGATGAAGCTTCAGCGGGATGAACAGATAAGAAACTTTAAGCAATTACAGGAACAACTAAATAACATCCAAGCAGAAATGGGAGACATTCGCAAAAACATGAGTGCAATTGAAGAAAATACCAAAAAACTGGATCTTATTGAAAACTTGCTAAAAAACAAAGCCCACAAGGAAGTCGCTGTGGAGAGCATTTTAACGAATGATACATCAAACCAAGTAAAAAAAGCTCCAGTAACATTTGCAGCAGTGGTAAAGCAAGACAAGCCGGAGGTAGTTGCAAAAAGTTCGACTACTATGGAAAGTCGGGCCACGAAATCAGCGAGAGTACCAGAGATGTCGGACAGCAAAAACAATAAGACTGAAGAAATTGAAATAACACAAAAAGGAGATTGGAATACGGTGAATAGAATGAAAAAAAAGTATCCTAGCGCAGAGGTAAAAAAAGGAGGATGTACAAATTCGGCGGACATTCAAGGAACAGAGCGGAAAAAATTCCTTCACGTATGGCGGGTGAAAAAAGATACGTCGCCGGAATCAATGGAAGTATTTGTGAAGAAAATTTGCGGAGAAGGATCCGACATTAAAGTTGACAGCATAAAACATAAAACTGAAAGAGACTACGCATCATTTATTATAGCGGTACCAGAAAAATTGTATGAAAAGCTTTGTGAACCTGAAAATTGGCCAATAAATATAGAATATTGTGAATGGGTGTGGTTTCGGCGAGATTACACGAAAACCACCGACCAAAAATAAGTCCGCAGTAAATTACACATTATATTACCAGAACGTAAGAGGATTGAGAACCAAACTGGATGATTTATACGCTGGCTTTCATTCTTCGACTGCGGATTTATTTGCATTTACGGAGACTGGTTGTACGGAGTCCATTCAAGATGCAGAAATAATTCCGCAAGGATTTAAAATTCTTCGCTGCGACAGAGCGGACGGCCGTAAACAAGGAGGGGTATGTCTCGTGGCCACACCTCGATTTGAGATCCGCCGTGTTGCAATACCCGGTAATGTAAACATTGATGGCGAAGCGTTCGAATTGGTGGCTGGTACGGTGTTTTTGCGAAATAGACTGCTATTTTTATTGTGTACCGTTTATATCCCACCGAATGCTAATTTGTCGGACTACATAGTGATGTTTAGGTTAATAGAACAATTTTGTGATAAGTATAATAGAGTAATAGTGGTAGGTGATTTTAACCTTTATTCCAGTACATTGGAAACTAGAAATTATTATGAATATTTTTTAACATACTGTGGGTTCATTCAGAGCAACATGACTCCAAATTGCAGTGATCGGCAACTTGACTTAGTGCTAAGTAAGTTTTCCGGGGACGGTTCGGGCGTGGGCGTGTGCGCAGCGGAAGCACCCTTGTTGCCGGTAGACGCGTATCACCCACCGCTTGAGGTATCGGTGTCGGTGGGCGGCCGTGTCCGCGCTTGCCGTCGCACAGATGACCAGTTATCGCAGGGCTTTAACCTTAATAATTGCAAAACTCCTCAAAAAAAATCACACAGTGAGACAACCGGTTGGAATTTTACCAAAGCAGATTTCTTCTTACTATACTCTGCTTTAGCAGCAGTGGACTGGGCGCCTTTGTATAGTTTGGAGAACGTAGAAGATTGCTTGGATTTGTTTTACAGTTCACTGAGTTGTATTTTTGATGACTGCGTTCCGAAAAAAATGCGATATTGTACGAACTCGGAGTACGGCAATTATCCTGAGTGGTATACAAAAGAGTTAATTCGCGACATTAAATTAAAAAGTAAACTACATAAGCAATACAAGGTTAGTCAATTGTTATCTGATTATAAGCAATTTTCAATCTGCAGAGCAAGGATTAAGAGTTCTATTATTTTAGCGCAGGACCGGTACAGAAATCGCGTACAAAATCACTTAAAAGAAGATCCACGAGCATTCTGGAACTATTTAAAGTCAATGCGGGGTACAAGGTGTCTTCAAACGATAATTAAGGATGAGGTAGTGTTGTCCCCAGACGACTGCGCCCAAGAGTTTGCGAATTATTTTCACTCTGTATATAGTGCTGATCGAGCTCAACTGAATATTGATGCAGCTATGGCAAAGTCCGAGGCTAGCGCAGCACGCGTACAGGTCGACCGGCTGCAGCAGGAGGAAGTAAGTAGCGCTTTGGCTCGGCTAAAACCGAAACGGTCGGCTGGCCCAGATGGCATCCCAGCCTATGTTGTTAGAGATTGCCGTTTTGTTTTAGCAGAACCGTTGACCCATATATATAACAGATGTCTGGCAACCGCAGTTTTCCCACAACGGTGGAAAGTTACGCGAGTAATACCAGTTCCCAAGGGTAGGGTTAGCACAAAGGTTGATGGATACAGACCAGTAGCAGTTCTCTCAACGCCGGCGAAAGTACTAGAATCAGCGTTGCAGAAGGCAGTTCTAGCCCAGGTTGAACCACAAATGTCTGATGCTCAGCACGGATTTCGGCCATCTCGCAGCACATCAAGCAATTTGCTGAACTTCATGTCGACGGTAATCCCAGCAGTGGACAATGGCGGTCAAGTAGATGCTGCGTATTTTGACTACAAAAAGGCATTTGACTTAGTTGATAATGATGTGCTACTAAAAAAATTGTCTGATGTGGGTTGTACTCCACATCTACTTAAATTCTTCATTAGCTACATGGGCGACAGAACACAGTATGTGGAGTGCAATGGACGCCGGTCACAACCATATTTTACTAGGTCAGGGGTAAGCCAGGGTAGTAATTTAGGGCCACTCGAATTTGCTATAATGATAAATGATTTGCCGAAGGTAGTGAAAAATGCAAGTTGTTTGTTATTCGCTGATGACCTCAAACTGTCATTAACAATAAACAGTTCCGCAGACTGTGAAAAGTTACAGGACGACATTGACAGGGTTGTACAATGGAGCACGAACAATAAGCTGGAATTTAATGTCTCCAAATGTGCATATATCACATTTACTCGGAAAAGAAACCCTGTAGCTAAAGACTATAAGGTGGGAGATAAGCCAATACAGCGAGTAAGTGAAGTCAGAGATCTAGGAGTTATATTAACCTCAGACCTAAACTATCGCGAGCATATCGAGAAAATCTGTAAAAAGGCCTACAGGAACCTCGGTTTTATACTCCGTAAAGGGCGACTTTTTTCAGATATCACAGCTATTATTACCATATATAACGCACTAGTTAGAAGCCAACTAGAATCGAACGCAGTCGTCTGGGCACCACACGAAAAGAAATATCGCCTTATGCTGGAACGCATACAAAATAAATTCGTGCGATACTTATATTTGCGGCAATACGGGGTATATCCGTTTTACCCGCTGATGTACCCTACACTGTTTATTCTAGGTATGGTAGGGTGCAATGAACTTAGGGTAAGAAGGGAGCTCGCGTTGGTGTCTTATATACACAAAGTGCTAGTAGGTAGGGTTTGCAATCCAGGCGTGCTGGGGGCAATGTGTCTGTGCGTGCCGGACGAGTACGTGCTGCGCCGCCGCCGGCCGCCGCTGCTGCGGGTGCCGCGCGCGCGCACTAACTTGTTGGCTCAGGCACCGCTGACGCGTGCGTACCGCACTTTAAATTTTATTTCGGACCAAGTTGACCTATTCCATGTTGCTCTGGGTGAGTTCAGAAGAGCGGCTCTTTTTGTGTTGTGTTATAAGGAACACTTATTATAGGTTAAAATAGGCTTAATTATGAACAAGCGCCTGGATCCACGTACTCATGAATCTGTACTTAAGTAAAAAAAAAAAAATGGTTGTTCCAATTCACTTATATGTATTGAAATTTTTGGTAATTAGAATTAAAATATTATTGTCTAGTATAAATAGCATACATATCGCATTAGGCTAAGCCTGTAATGGTATGTATTTGTAGAAAGTAAATAAATAAATAAATAAATAAATATATTATTGCTTATATTTATATATCACACATATTAGGATTTTTGATGTATACCTGCTGTTTGAAAAAAAAACGAGAAAATAATAAAACAAGTATGTAATAATTTTTATTCCATTTGGTGGCGCTAGTTAGCACCCCAAAGCGCCTTAAATAAAGCCGTAGTTATTGGTAAATATATATATATTATTGCTTATATGTATATATCACAGATATTAGGATTTTTGATGTATACCTGCTTTTTAAAAAAAAACGAGAAAATAATAAAACAAGTATGTAATAATTTTTATTCCATTTGGTGGCGCTAGTTAGCAACCCAAAGCGCCTTAAATAAAGCCGTAGTGGTAGATCATTAAAGCATTAAAAGACTATTAGTACATAGCAATAACAATTTCGGTTTCCACGTAAATTTGATTACCTAACAGCTGCGTATGACATAACCTAAACAGGAAATATGGAACCGGACCCACGTGCTGCCAGGCAGCTCACACACTAGCTCGATTACTTTCTCTTATCAAATAATTATCATTGAGTAGACGGACGTATTATTAATATCGAGAGCCCCGATTATCATAATATGGACACATAGAGCGCAGTGTAAGATAGAAATATTCTTTATTGAACATCAGAGTACAGGACTTAATACATGTTTCTAAAGATACAAACAAACAAACAACCAGTCAAAAAAAGAAACAAACGTACAATTTTGAAATTAAATTGAATTTATACGGAGGATTCGACCGTATCATTGTTACCACTGTTATAATTTTGCCAACCAATCGCTAACGGTAAACAAAACATCGTGAGGAACCCTTAGTGTCCGAGGTATTTCCTTACCTCAGTGCTTGCTACGTACAATGGCCCCAGTTATGTGGCTAAGTGCCTAGTAAGACCTGCGATTTCCAGCTCTTACTAGAACTAGACGCATCAAAGTGCGTTAGCATACAGTCCTCAGAGCATTATTGAGAACTCGCGGTTTCTCGATTTTCCCACGGGAGTAAGATATTTTCCCGCACTAAAACGTAGCCTGCGCGTTAATCCAGGGTGTCAGCTACTCCATACCAAATTTTATTTAAATTCTCTCCAGCCGTTTAGACGTGAAGAAGTAACAAACATACACACAAGCGTTCGCCTTTATAATATTAGTGTGAAGTTATGTGATGATCAGTGTATTCTGTGGTACAGTCGCTCTTTGTAAGGTCGACAGCACCTTATGGGCGTTTTTACATCACGGCCGACTTCGCAACAAACACGTTAAGTTCGCCTGTACTCAGAGCGGCAGATGGCTGTGAAAGCTAGCGAACGGTCGCCAGGTATGGGATTCTCGGAACGCCGAATATAATCGCGATACTCGGAACTCGTTACGGCCCGACTGGTACTTCAATTCACCCTCTTCGGTGCGGCAGAATGCGAGTCGGACACCTGCGTGTGTAGGGTTACCATATCTCAGGGTTTGTCCTGAGTTTTCAGGATTTTTTGACTTTTCTCGGGATTGCGGCCGGATTTCGGAGGTCGTGATATCTCAGGATTTTCAATAAAACACAGGTCACAGGTTTAAAGATCTTTTTAACTGAAAGTTAAACCAACTAAAAATAATCTTATTTTGGTAACGATTAAACAATTAAAATCAATACTTATTTATTCAAGTAAAACAAACTAAAAATAATCTTCTTTTGGTAATGATTGCAGTTAAAATCAATACTTATTTATAGAAATGGTTACTTAAAGTTTTATCGTATTTAATATTTGAAGAAATTTGTATACTTAAGTAAGTTTTTTTTATTGATTATTGATTTATAAAATGCCTCACAAGTTAAACTCTTCAAATTATAATGAACTAAAAGAAACTAAAAGCTCGAACTGAAGACACGTATAGTCGGTTTCTTTATTTCGACCATAGAACTCCCATAATACGTTTTTGAGAAAAAATGTTCAAAGTGCATAAAATTTCAGGACTTTTTCATGGAAATCAGACTTTTTCTCCTGTCTTTTGATTTTCTCATCTGGTAACCCTATGCATGTGTAGTGTGCGTATCATTTGGATTGCCGCAACAAAGTAACAATGGGGACAGATGCCCTTATTTGTTGTGCGACTAAAAATAAGACGTGAATAAGTGATGTGAATTTTAAATCTCTCATTTTTATTTATAGGTAGAGTAGGAGCGGAGTTTTTTAACAATGTAACTAATTTCTTGTGCGCTTTATTTCCCCTAGCTTTATTTTGGAGCGGTAGTAGCGAAGCGGTACAGCATTGAGTTCTCAATCAAGAGGTCGTAGGTTCGAATCCCGGTATGTACCAATGACTTGTTTATGTACATTTGTGAAGTTGTGTATCAATACCACTAATCTAACTGTGAAGGAAAATATCTTGAGGAAATCTAAGTCTACTACAACTACCTCAGCGCTTGAGATTATCAATCGGCGGTGGGCATGAGTGGTAATATGCCCATACTCTCTCTTTCTGAGAGAATGCGACGTGTATAGGGTACATAAAATAATCCATAAAGTTTCATCGTCGTCTTCGTCAGGCTCTACTAGTCCACTGCTGGACATAGCCCTCCCCTAAAGAGCGCCATGTGCCATCATAGGGGGTTTGCCCATAATCCCCACGCTGGGCATGCGGGTTGGGGATCGCAGTTCGATAAAGTGACATACCATCTGCGAATTTGTAGGAGCAATACAACACCCTAACATGAAGGAAAATACCGCGAGGAAACCTGCGGCTTGGTTGGCTCGGCACGTGTTGACTAGTATCTCCTGAGCAATAAATGCTGTGGGCTAAGCTTAGTCAGCTTAGCCCACAGCATTTATTCGAATTTGCACTGGCTACCCGTCTTTCTAATTTCCTTCAGCAACTTTCCATCGCTAGGTTGTCTGGAAGAAATTGCTTTTAGCAATAAGACCGCCAGTTGTAGTATGCATATTTACAATTGATTTGTATTTGTTGTTTTTCCAGTGTACAATTAAGAATATTCTTATCTTATCTAAGCTGTCGGGATGTACAGCTGCTGAGTAAGCCATCGCCATTTAAAATACAATGTCCCAGGCACTGCAACTCCGCGTGGTCCCTTCACCCATCTAGTGTGAGTGAAGGCCTGCGAGACGAGGTTATTATTAAATCGAGAGAGAATTAGTTTTTTGTCACCGCAGGGTGAATCGACCCAGTTTCAAAAAGTACTTGGGCGATTCATCCCGAGGGGCGAAACGACCCATTCAAAAAGAGCACGTGGGCGTTTCGACCCGCGGGACGAACCCTCGTAGGGTGAAACGACGCAAGACCCGAAAAAAATGTCCTCCGAGTACCTACTTATCGCGGACTCAACGCCTACGGTGTGCGGTCATTTTGTTCCCCGGAAATTGAGTAAAGCGTACGTCCTGGTCGTACAATAACAATTTAATAATTATTTATTTCGTAGAGCACAGAAAACACCAATAAACAACATAAACCTAAACTAAATTAATTTTAAACATACCGCCCCGAGACACACTCGATCCAAAAGTTCCATTGACGCTTCTATTCTCAAGAAAATGGTTCGTTTTATTTCCTTACTCTCCATAACATCCAAACGAAAATATTATTCCTCTCTGTCTGACAAAAAAGATTGTCAAACATGCGTATTCAAAGATGGTACATTTTATGTTGTGTCCTACATGCTTTGCCATTGTAGACATTTTTTTTGGTGGGAGAGCGCCTAGTAGGTATGGACTTGTCTTAAGTTTTCTTAGACATAAGTCTTGACAATAGTCTGAAATTATTATATAAAATCATGTCACAGAATAGTAAATTAGTTAATATGAAGGAAGCGAAAAATATCGGTATTAAATTCAATTCAATTTAATTCAACGTAAAGAATTTACATTCTGTTTGCTGAATGTCAAAGTACAATGTACCTAACATGAAAGTGAAAGCCGCTGCCTTCGGGCCGTAGTGTACCTACCTAGTGGAGAAAAAACTCCACTCTGAGCATCTTTTTTCAAGTAAAGTCAGGATAAATCATGAGTCCATGTCTTTCAGTCAAAAATTCTATCACACTATAATAACATTATTTTGACAAGAAAAGATTTTTTCAATTTATATTTAAACAAATGTATGTCAAGTTCTCTTAGATTTCTAGGTTTTTTGTTATAAATTGTAGCCCCCATACATAATATAGGTACTTTTTTTGCAGTAGAGTAGTATCTTCTGAGGGTATTGCGTGTAATTATCGAAATATGGTGAAAGTCAGGTGATGTGGATTTTAAACCTTTTCATAAAGCCATTTTATACGTAGGTAGAGTAGGAGCGGTGTGCATTGCTGCGGCAGTTATAGAAATGTGCTCAAAATAAGACCTGTGACGACTAATCAATCTCAAACACGCAATAGTCTACGGACACAAATGCAACAGGTCAGTGTGACGCAGTCATACCGGTCGGAGTGAAATTAGGGCTTTCACTTGGCCTGCCAACGAAAAACGATTTACGAAACGATTCACATTACTACGAAAAATGTCATAGCTGCGATAATTAGCCGCAATGGAAAGTGTCTCGCCCTTAATGCGTGGTACTAAGTGCGAGTATCGCATACTATTTGGCTATCTATCTGCGTGTTAACTAAAATTCGCGGTATTCTACGTCGTCCGCGTGTCCTCACTCCCCACCCCCCCCTTGTTCCGATATCATTCACTCACTATACGCTGTAATTCCAGTCAGTCCGTCAGTCGTTCAGCGGCATTTGCTGCCTGCTGTCCGTTTTGTTGTTTGATCTGTGTTGTGCAAAGACTTTTCGTCTCATTTTAGTGAAAACAACTGAAAAATTATAAAAAGACGACAGTAAAACAAGTGAAGATTATCTTACCAGTACAAGAGCTTTGTGGGACGAAGCAATGTGTGTGTAGCGGTGTGCAGAGTGATTTATTAGGAAAGCTACTTCCAAGAATTACAGTGAATATAGTGGCCTCCAAAGGTGGAGCGTTGAATCGTTCAAATGTGCCCATGTTTTTAGAATTATTATAACTGCGCCTTCCTAAGACGAATTTCATAATGACTTTGGCTGTGCCGTTGCCACTTCCAAGCCTTCCAAAGCTTACAAGTAAGTGTATGAAAACTGTTCAGATCAGACATATTATGATGATGATAGAAGGAGAGAGTTATTTCAGGTTTAACGTCAAAGTTTCATCTAGAAAATTTATGTCTCAGTCTGTGCGTATTTACGTACAGTCGGAAACACATCTATCTCTACATTTTAGTAGAGTCCTCTCGTGCGAAGGTTAATGTGCTTTCAACTGTACCTATACAAACCTCTTATATACAATTTTAATATGAAATAAAAAGTTAGGTACTTCTAAAGGTATGTAATTATTTTATCTACACTAATATTATAAAGAGGAAAGATTTGTATTTTTGTATGTTTGTAATGAATAAACTCAAAAACTACTAGACCGATTGCAATAATTTTTTCACCATTAGAAAGCTACATTATTCAGAAGTAACATAGGCTATATAATATCACGCTAGGTCCTATAGTTGTGGAGCAGTAACCGAAAATGTTTCAAAAACGGGGGGAAAAGTATCGTTTCTGAGGCCTTCCGTGGCGTGCGCTGAGCATATAGTTAAAGTTATACAAAAATGCTCTATGGATGAATTGTTCATCTTAACATTATCTTTAAAAAAATCCGCGAGAGCATATGTCTACCTTTTATAGTTTACCCATAACAATCGTTTTAATGATTTAGATGTTTGCTCCAAAGTAATGTCATTTTGGCTGACTGAGAATATAAATAAAACGTAGAACTATGTAAAAAATCTTAAGTCCCCCCCGTGCGAAGCCGGGACGGGCCGCTAGTTTTATTATAAAAGCAAAACTTAAAAACAAAGTTATTAATATTTCTTTGTTTCTGCTAATCCGTAGGTACCTACAGTTGAAAGGTGATAAAAATAAATTTTTTATTTAATTCTTATTGTCTTAAACATGATTCCTTTAAACACTTTAGAGAGATCCAGATCAGATAAGTAAGAAAATTCATACAAATTAAACTAAGAAAATCCGAACAAGTGCGCGTCGGACTCGTCCATCGAGGGTTCCGTACAAATTTGTAGATACTAAATTTTTATAAATAGTTCTGAAATGGAGTCTCCCAGTTTTTTCGAGCTTTTCCCGAACTTTAATTACTATCCCGTGATTTCATTACAATAGTTTCAAAATTTTCCCTGAACTTGTTGTATACCACGATACTAGTTACCAAATGTCATAATTGTAGGCAAACGGAATGATTTTTCAGTCATTAACACAGTTTACACAGTTTTTAGCCTCTAAATAGGTTTTTTTTAAACAGTTAACAGTTTCAACGGACTGTAGACCTGAGTAAATGGTTTTAATTTCAACTCGATACCTCCACGCGTTCCCGAGATAAAGGGTATTTTGACTGGAAGAAATTACTTTTAGTAATAGGACCGCCACTTGTACTGTGCTGTTATACATGCAATAAAGAATATTCTTAGATCTATCTTGACAGACAGACGGACGGACGGACAACAAAGTGATCCGATAGGGTTCCGATTTTCCTTTTGAGGTACGGAACTCTAAAAAGACAGAAACATCTTGACACAGCTTTATGCGACGGACCCGAAACACTCTTAATGACCTCCCAGATGTAATTCACGTCATTCACGATCCTCTTTTTTTTCGAAGCGCTCGTAGCCTAGCGGAACCGAGTGATTGGAATCAATCACTCGGTTCCGCTAACCAACCTGGGCTTGGCCCCCGTGGTGGAGTATGGCCTAACCTTCCTGCCATACAGGAAGAGACCCGTGCCTAACAGCGAGGACATATAAAGGGTTGATATCGATGATCCTTTTTATCTTCTACCAACCATTCAGCTCCGTGGTGACCTATAGGTCACCACGTGGTGGTGATGGTGGTAGGTGGTATACCACCTCAGGGAGCCTCTCGGGTTAAGCAAGGCTATCCTACCCCACTCCGCTCCCTACTAGATAAGGCTGGTCTCCTATCGCCTTTACAAGAACATCACAATAACAAGCGCACAATATTTGTAGGTACTTGTCCCCCATTTAACCCCTTGATAGCGAAACCAAACATTTACCCGAGCACTTATCTCTACACCGAACGTGCAGCCAGCAATGAAAAACATGAATTACCGATAATTTATTTAGAACAGCAAGTTGTCAAGTAAAATTTTTATATTCTTTTTAATGCACTAACCCGTGCTAAGGACAATTTTAGAAACCTAATTGTAAGTGATGCAAATTACATCAGCCAAATGTTGCTGCATGTACCTACGTAATACAGAGAGTATTGTAAAGAGGTTCGAAAGTTCACTGATGCCGGTAAGTCGCCCATAAGCTCAGTTGGGAGAGCGCTGGCACGGTTAGCCAGAGGTCGCGGGTTCGAGTCCCGGCATGGGTGGAATTTTTAGCCTCTAAATAGGTTTTCAAAGTAACATTTTGTTGCACGTAAGCGGAAGTTGCTCTTCGACGAATGAACAAAGTTGTTCTTCTATGGATTCGATCTACCTCTCTGTCGAGAGAGGTTTCCGTCACGCCAACATCCGGGGATTCTCTGCACTTCTGCCAACAAACTGTTATGCAGTCTGGCAGAAACCAAATTCTATATTTTTATTTGATTTACCTACATCTTCAATCAATCTTCGTATACTTACTTAGGGTCACTCACAGAATTGAGAATTCGCTAAGTAAATACTTAACTATATTGTTGTCTTTTCGAATTTTTCAGCAAAGAGCGTGATAGAACCAACAGAACTTAAGTGTTAACTTAGTGAAATTCTCAATTCAGAAACCGGCCCATTAAAATTGACTACAGTCTGTTAGCGTATAGAATATACCTCAGGCCTAGAGTAGGCTTCGGTTTTCACCGAAAGCACACGAGTGCAATACTACTTTCTCCCCTGTCTATAACTTTTCAAAATAGTTTCTTCACTATGTAAAGTTAAGTTTCATATTAGTTCCAATATTTCTATTTCACGAATACTCGTATATCCGACTCTATCCGATAGTAGCCGAGGTATCTTCTAAAAGCTAACAGACTGTACCTGCCTACCGAACGAGATGTCTGTTCTGGACCACCACTCAACGAAATCCTGTAGTATTTTTATAGCCTAGGTATATACCTACTCTCAGAGACAGTATATGCCTAATCACCGTTGGCAATTTCTACCGCCGAGGTCTTTCTGTATGAACATCTCAGTTTTTCTCAACATGTTTTCCTTCACAGCCTGTAAATTGTGCAACAAAAAATTTCACTACTACAAACGCCTTTGAGAATGAAAACAGTGGTATAGAAAAAATATTACCAATTTTTTTACCGTCTGTCTGATGCTTTTCCTTGAAGCAGCTATAATACTAAGGACGTGTCCCATATCCTATTACTGACTTCAAATAAAAAGCGATTCGAGCGATTGCGAATTTGACATGTACCTAATACTCCACTCCAAAGCACCCACCTACACCCACGCCATAGATTTTTGTGAAACCAAGACTTCAAATACACATTTCATTATCTTTTCTGCCAATAAATTCCATTACAACATTATTATTGTTACCGGATAAACTTACTAGGCCTTTAGTCCAGGGGGCCGATTCTCGCCGCGAATTGAAAGCGTAGACGCAAAATATTCGAAGGCTAAGATATTTGTCGCATAAAAATAAGATAACCCGACAGAGTCATTACACAGTTATTTTTTCATTACAATTCGATCTAGCACGGCGTTCAGAGTACAGATTTTGGGTGTCGCTCGTATACGACTTATTTGCTAATGCAGTGAGAATTGACTCCCAGGTTTCGCTCTGATTCGCAGAGTTTAACCATGGAGACAGAGCTCGTGTCGTCGGTTGCTCGTCTCTGACGGTAACCATACAATAATGTGTCGGACTTACCAAAGTGTTAGCCATTACCAATCATTTTTCACTACGAAGACGCGGAAAACTAACGCTACGCCCCTCCCTTTCCAGACTCATGTGTGGTGCTACTGGTCAAGCCGTGCTCTGAGGTCGCGGCCTGCCCCGAGTGCGGGCAGGAGGCGAGCTTCTCGCGGGACAAGTGTTGCGGCAAGGGCCCCGCGCCGGCGGCGTGGCTGGCGTCGCGGCTGGCGGGAAAGCAGCTGCGGTGCCTCGCGCTCCCGCGCCCCCCGTACACCTGGACCGACCTACCATGCAGCGCGCCGATGCCATGCGAATGCCGGCGGTGTTGCGCGGAGCAGGCCGAGACGCTGTGCCGCTCCGGGTGGTACTACAAGAACCTGGACTGGCAGGTCGGTTGATTTTGGGCTTGCATAAGTACATACGACGTAGCACGCGTGGCCTTGTCGAGCCGAGTGATTGGATTCCAATCACTTGAGTTAAGCAACTACACGCGCGGTCAGGTGCAGGATGCGTGGCCGTTCAGTGCTTCGCACGGCACGTTAAGCCAGTGGTGCCGGCTGTCATGTAATGGCAGTCGATAGGCCATGTCAGAGGGCTTCTGGGCGGCTTGATAACTTCTGACAGCAAGGCCCGCCACTGTCTTACAATCTTCCACCAACCTGGACTTTGCCCCCGTGGTGGAGTATGGTCTAACATTCCTGCGATGCAGGAAGAGAACCGTGTCCCAGCAGTGGGGACATACAAGTGTTGATATTAAGACGACGTACGTTAAGTAGGACGTTCTAGGTTCTACTAATGTTGTGGTACATCGCTGTTTCAAGTCTACGCGCGCACATACTAGGCGTCAATGGTGTGAAATCCAATTCACGCGACCCGACCATGTATCTGTCATGATACTATAATGCACTAACAGAATCGAGGCCCTGGAGCGACGGCTCAGTGGCGTGTCTTGGGAGAGGCCTGTGTCCAGAAGTGAACTGACACCGGCTGATTATGATGATGATAAGTACCTACCTACACAAATTCATGCCTGTATACCTGGGGAGTGGGGGTAGGCAGAAACCAGGGCTTGTTTGGATGGAAATGCTTTCGGGGATTGTTTTGCTTACAGAGAATTGTTTGATTTAAGTTGGTATTGTCCTAGGTAGACATCCTGGCTCATAATAGTCATAATGGACAGAAAAAATGGCATGCCAAAGAACTAAGGTGATTAACGAAAGATTAGCAATTAATTGGAAGTTGGACTGGTCACATCTGAGAGAACTAGAGCAACTGCAAGAGGATGGGAGGGTTGAGGGAGGTCTATGTATACAATATATATCAACCAGCACGAGGTTGCCATATAAACCTAGGGAATAGTAGATTGTTAACCGAGGGTCGAAAGAATCAATCCTCGAGGTATTTAGATGCCCGAGCGTAGCGAGGGCGCCTATAGTCCGAGTAGGAATTGATTCTTTTACCTGTTTTAAATACTCTACTTTTAATTTCGAATATGAGGAAAATAAAACTCATTTTTAATATTAAAATCTTAGCATAAAGATTTAGACCTATTTTTTTGAATTCCGTCACAGATACATAATAACAGATTAGTATCCCGCCAATTTATGTCGACTTTTTAAATTTTAAATATGGAACTCACCGCATAATTGTTGCGGCTTTCCACTCAAAGAAGTTTGCGAATAATTCCTCTAGCGATTAACGCTAATAGACAGTCACCCATCCATGCACTGAACGCGCCCTATGTTGCTTCACCTTCGTGATCGTTTAAGATCACTCAGGCAGCCGGGGCTGCGAGCGAATCAAACAAAATAACTGGATTTTTAAAACGTTAATACTTTAACGAAATATTCGTGTTTCAAAGGGAAAATGTTTGCCAAACACTATGGTATCAGTGCAAATTACCTGGAAGGGAAATTAGTCACGTTGTTGGTTTAAATTACGGCAATACTCGACGAAAGTTTCGCGGAAAACACCAGCCAAACGTACCTTTTGTTGTGTGTTTTGCTTAATTTATTTTATTTTTATATTTGGAAAACTTCAAGCTTGTAGCACAGAACGTAATCTAAAGGGTCTGATGTAGTGGTGGAAGACTATGCATTGGTTGGGCGCCTGCCTCACATTGGGGAGGTCGTGGGTTCGATTTGAGCATGTACCTTATGTTATGAAGTTACGTACATCTGTAAATATGTAGCAATAAAACTCCCTTAACTATGAAAGAACAAAATATTACTCTTACACTATTTTTATTTTTAATGCACTAACCCGTGCTAAGGAACAAATTTAAAAACCTATTTAGAGGCTAAAAATTTTTTCACCCATGCCGGGATTCGAACCCGCAACCTCTGGCTATCCGTACCAGCGCTCTACCAATTGAGCCTCTAAATAGGTTTTTAAAAATATTACTCATCATTTGACATCATCATTTGAAGCTCTCTGGGCCTAGGCGAACCGAGTGATTGGAATCAATCACTTGACTTAAGCAACAACAGGCGCGGTTTAGTGCAAGATGGCTGACCGTCCCGTGCCTACTGCTAGTGGCATTTTTCTGAGCGCTTCCGTGCTTCGCAAGGCACGTTAAGCCGTTGGTGCCGGCTTTCATGCAATGGCAGTCGTTAAGCCACGTCAGAGGCCTTATGGGCGGTTTGATAACTTCTGACAGTAAGGCCCGCCACTGTCTTACAATGCTCCACCAACCCGGACTTGGCCACCGTAGTGGAGTATGGCCTAACCTTCCTGCGATGCAAGAAGAGACCCGTGCCCCAGCTGTGGGGTAGATAAAGTATTTGACATTGATTCATAAGCCTCGGTATGATATTTGATATCAATGTTTGCCACTCATAGTGATTAATCGTCTCTCTCTCTCTCTGAGAGAATGCCTGCATCCTTCTGAACGTATATATAAATATAGGCTGCTTAAAATAAAGTGTTTCAATTGGGTTTAAAGCTAAAATAAATTGCAAGCTAATTTAAGCGGGATGGTCCATGGATAGTTTTTTATGTTTTAAATACGCTAACATATTTGAGCACCATGTTTAACCAATACCATAGATTGTTTTTTTTTTTAATCTTGCAAGTATGCTTACATAACTTAGTAGGTGGTTGGCTGTATGTAATTTTTCCTTGGTCAGTTTAATTTTAGTAAGTAAATTTAAAAAGTTAGAGCAGCGGACGGTAAAAGATTTTCATACTTACTTTACTGGCTTAGGCCAGTAAAGTGAGGCGGGAGCCATAAAAGAGAAACTTTGTGGCTTTATTTCATGGTAATAACACAAACATTTCCGAGCATGTTTGAGAAAAAATAATTAATTTCTTAGCACTGATATTAATTTCCTACTGACACAGACCAAAACTAACTGAACAAAATATATAAAGTGTAGCATGTAACTCCTAATTCCTGATCCCTGTGCGGTCATAGTCAGACAAGCTGGGTTCAAAGAAGAAACAATAAATGATAAAAAAATATTTGAACGCTCTCACTGGTAACCGAAGACGGATCCTCCGTGACCTCGTATCGTAGGACCCATGAAATTTTAAAAAATTCTAGCTCTATTCATCTTAACGAATTTTATCTCGTTTCCTCCGAAAATAAGATTATGATTTTGTGTTAGGTTTCCTGTTCACTTGAGACCAAAGATTGCTTATCTACACCTAAATATTCAGTACCTAAAATTTTTCAATGCTTTAGGGGGCCACCTCAAGATGAATTTGTTATAGTTTCATTTTAATACCGGTAATATTTTGGCATTCAGAAAACCAAGATTTTGTATGTCTCCACGCCCATGCCACAACTCTAAATAACTACGCCAGGCCGAAGGCCGAGCTCCATCATGCGGGTGCGAGGAAACTTGCCGCGACGAGGTTGAAGGCCGAGCTCAATACAGGTCGCGGCACGGCCGAAGGCTGTGAAGCGGGCTAGAGGAATACTCCCACGGCGATTCCAAATGCTGAGCTCTATTTACGCTGATGCCAAATGGAGAGACTATTAGCGCGGTCGAAGGCCGCGACAGTTACTTAAAGTTGCTGTTAGGAGGAAACCTGTCGCGCCTTTGTACAGGCCGCGGCTGAAGGCTCAGACCATTTATGTTCCCATTTACAAGTCCTTATTCTAAGTAATTAGCGAGACCGAAGACTGGGCCCAGCAATGCAAGCACGAAGAATTCTACTCTGGAGATGTCGAAAGCTGAGCGCCGTTCAGGTCGAAGAGATAATTCGTGACTATTCCAGTCCCCACCTACAATCGTTAACATTAAATAACTAGGTGCAGTGGAGCGTTTTTAGGCTACATAAAAAACAGACAATTTATGTAAGGATAATAAAGAAAAAAATCTGTCGTTTCCTTTGCAAATATTCTAGATAGTTTAACACCATTAGACCATATTCATTATACTAGCTAAAAAATATCGTACGACATAAATTTTTAATGCAGGCAGGTGGTACCTATGACTATATCAAACAAGTATATCAGTAAAAATATTTATGATTTGCCGAGACATGTCCATTGTCGAACAAAAGAAAATAAAGCAATAAACTAAAATTCATTTAGGACATAAAATAATAATAGTAAACAGAACAGATGGACCTTTAAATTTTATCGTTTTACTGAGTCACTAAAAGTACAAAAATAAAAAAAATATTTAAAAAATAAAAGAACCCGACTGCAGTGATAAATCAACTGAAAGGGAAAAAATAAGATAATTTTATTATCAAATGCTAATGTCGAATCAGAAGAGTTCATGCTGCTTTACTTGAGGGACCAAATAATATAACTTTATAAGCATTATTTGCTCAAACTGTTGCAATTATTATTTTATATAAAATGATGCAGTCGGGACCCATTACTGTTTGTTTAAAGTCCTCTAATGGGTCCCGACTGCATCATTTTATATAAAATAATAAATGCAACAGTTTGAGCAAATAATGCTTATAAAGTTATATTATTTGGTCCCTCAAGTAAAGCAGCATGAACTCTTCTGATTCGACATTAGCATTTGATAATAAAATTATCTTATTTTTTCCCTTTCAGTTGATTTATCACTGCAGTCGGGTTCTTTTATTTTTTAAATATTTTTTTTATTTAAATAGTCAAAACCAGAAGAAAGAAATAATGTAACTAAATAACAATAGCAATATAATAAATAACAATATAATAAATGGTAAATAGTAATATTGCATTACTATTTGCTATTACTCCACCAACCTGGACTTTGTGGTGGAGTATGGCCTAACCTTCCTGCGATGCAGAAAGAGACCCGTGCCCCAGCAGTACATACAAGTGTTGATAACGATACGACGTACGTTACGTGAGACGTCCTAGATTCTGCTAATGCCGTTTAAAATATGTATGTAACTTACACACAACACAATCACTTGACCTAGTGCCAAACAGGATACCTGTGCTATGGTAACCAGTCGTCGCCTTCGTCAGGCTATACTGGTCCACTGCTGGACATGGCCCTCCCCTAAAGAGCGCCACGTTGTGCTATCATAGGGGGTAATGCCCATAATCCCCACGCTGGGCATGCGGGTTGGGGATCGCAGTTCGGCGGAATTGTACTGCGGGGGCGCTGCTGCCCATCCCCCGGTTTGTGGCCCTTAGTCGCCTTTTACGACAACCGCGGGAAGAATTGGGTTGGTGCTATTCTCTACGTCCGCCAGCTTAGCCTCGCTTAATGCTCGGGCGTAAAATGTAATCGTGAGTAATGTAGACCGTTTTGTTTGATTTCAGGGAGCGCAGGCGCTTCTAAAGGACGCCAGTCCCGGTGTCTTTATCATAAGGGACTCCGGTGACAAGAACTTCAAGTACTCCTTGTCGGTGCAGACGGAAAGGGGTCCCACCTCCGTGAGGTTACACTACACGTGTGGTTTTTTTAGGTAACTATTATAACTCCCACACAACCACTCTCCCTGGTCACAAAATTGGATACCCTGTGTTATGGTAACCCGGTAGGGACGACACAAACATGTAAATACACCCTGACTGAGGTCATTTGCCATTTATGGCCATTTTTTATCAGACCTCAAGAAAGGAGGAGGTTCTCGATTCCACTATTTTTTTTCTGTGTATTTCGTTTCTGTTATGAGTCTTGTTGGTCGGAATCGGAACCCACGACCTCCGGCATAGTATTCAGACTTGATATCGCTAGACCAACGAAGCAGCTATTTAAGAATAAACTAAGGCTGCTGCGTAGGCTGCTAATTAAGTCTATAATTGACACAATGTAATATATTTAATGATAGAATATGGAGTATCACATTTATCAAATTTAATGTACAATATACTCTCTTTAGGGTTCCGTAGTCAACTTATAGTTTCGCCATGTCGGTGCATCAGTCAGTCATATGATTAGCAAAAAGACAACAAGTACCAGAAAGCTGAAAGTAGGCAGACATACATATTAATCACGCCGACAAAGCGGTAGGATAAAATCTATAAAGATAAATTTCAAATGTCTCAGTATGAGAATTATTATGCCAAGTTTCCCTATAACAGTTTTCCTTCACCGGTACATAGCTGTTAGTATCGATATTACAAATTCACAGATGCGGGTTACTTGGAAAACTATGTCTTCATAAGCCTGGCCACCGTGTGGGTGCCGCACAGTGTTAATTTTATTGCGAATGGGGGCGGCCGAGAAGAGATCGGGATGATTCGGTTTAAGAAGAATGGAGAAAAGATGGTCAGAGTGGAGTTTGTCTTTCCCGCTGCCTTTTTCACTACTACAATACAGCCTACAATACGGCTTACGTTGAATTTTTTATGTTGAAATAAATTGATTTGATTGAGTGATTCGATCTCGCTGGAGTGGTCAGAGATAGCTATATTATTATATTGACTGAAAATCCGGGAGAGTTCCTCTGGATAAGTGTGGGATGTGACTGTGAACTGCTTTAATTCAGAAGCGGGAGTACCTAATAAGCTCTTATGTAAGAGTAAAGGTTCTAGGTGTCATGCCTACATAGTAGAATTAACACCTAGTGTCCTGCGTAACAAAGCGCTTAATTATAGACAAACCTCTGAAACGAATAACATCCGAAATTCTAAACTTATTCAACTATAGACCAAAAACATTATGTGTAGTGTGTGTGCGTGTATCTTTGGTACGCTCTGAGTGCTTAGTGCGAGTTTGACAGATCCAATCGAATAACTTTACTACCGCGTTAATCGAGCATTAAGTAGTGAGTATGGGTAAGTTAACCGTTCGAACTGGCAAAACGCTGTCACAGTACAACTCGCACTCGCGTTTATTCGTGTTTTGGCTGGTAAACGTGTTCACTTCTCAACGTAAACCATTACAACTCGCACTCAGCAATTTTAATTTCTGTACTTGTCGCTCGATGCCATAGAAATATGAGTTTACGTTAACGCGATCGAGTAGTAAAAAAACTCGCACTAAGCACTCAGAAGTCCAAACGGCGCGATGGATTTTTGTTTGAGAGGTATCGTTCGATTCCCTGTGTTAGGTGGAAACCTGTAGGGAGAGGGTCTAGTATGAAATACAGCAACTTTCCGTCGTAAGGTTGTCTGGAAGAAATTGCTTTTAGCAATAAGGCCGCCTATTGTACTTTGTATCTTTACATGTTTTATAATATATGCTCTGGTGTACAATAAAGAATATTCTTATCTTATCTTATGAAATAGATAATAAAAATATTTTTACGCGGGACCCAGGTTCGATCCCATTGCGGGCATATACAAATGACTGTTTTCTCAGTTATGTACATTTGTTATGGTAGCAATACCAAACGCTAACACGGAAAACATCGTGAGGAAACCCTAGTGTCTGAGGTGCTAAAATACCTCAGCGCTTGAAATTTTCGATCTGCGGTGGGCACGCGAGGTAATTAAGCCCATATTCTCTCTCTGAGAGAAGGCCTGTGCCCTGAAGTGGGACGTTTATAGGCTACATACACAAAAATTACGCAATCACGTGTTTTTATACATACATACATACATACATAACCTCACGCCTGTATCCCAGAGGGGTAGGGAGAGACCAGGGACATGCCACTTGCCACGATCCTGACAGATCACCTTCGCTTCATCAATGTAATGTTTTTATAGCCTAGTATTTACAGTTATTTTTCCTTCCATTACAGTTTAGACTGCGAGAAGAATCTGTCGCGGTACATGCCGAGGTTTCGTTGCGTCATCGACCTGGTCCTTCACTACACGAACAAGCACTCGAGCAAGACCGTGTGGGTGGACCGGTACGGCTGTCCACATTCCCCCGTGCTCCTCAAGACCCCGATGAGGCAGTCGCCCCCCACACTCCTCCACGCAGCGAGGCTCGCCATCCACAAAGCGCTGGACTCCAACCCGCTAACGCCCAAACTAAAAAGCGCGCCGAAACACAGGCTTTTGCCCCTCCCCACTAGATTACTAGAATATCTCGACCAATACCCGTATTCAATCTAACATTAGTGAATCTGTATCATAGTAGAGCTATTTATTTTTAGTGTAAAACTCGTCCGTATACGAGACGAGTGATAGTTCTTAGTTAGACCAATGCGTATTCCTATTTCGTGTTTTTGTTTAGGTCAGTGGTGGTTGCGTTCTGATGGATGGTATCGTATTTTAGTAGTAGCGTCTGGTGCTAACTAGTGCCATCAATGGAAAAATTAAATTAATATCTTTTATAAGATCATAAATTGCAATTAGTGTGGTAGCTATATTTAAAATCTACAGTCTAGAACCTCCGGTCAATAACCTAGGACATTACACGATTTCCACAAAAATGCTAGTCTCAGGTGCTTGGCCCTAGGTTCTAAAAATCATTATTGATAGATTATTGACTTAAATCCGGATTAAACTCGATTTTTGTGGGAAGAGTCCGACCGGTGTCGCTCTGATTCGCAGAGCGAATCCTAAGTCCATAATGTGTAGTGCTTAGGAAAGTTTTAGTCGACATATTAATGATATAATTCCATTCAAATTCGTTGTTAGCTTCACAATTTAGGTTGAGTGGTGAAGAAGCTAACAAGGAAACTAATATTGAGTTTTTTACCGACTTCAAAAAAGGAGGAGGTTATCAATTCCACGCGTATATCACTTTCTTTAACTATGTTTTATGTATAGTTTTTGCAAAAAAATATTGTAACTGATAGGTTTTTTCCATTTCTGTCGCTAGTTAGCTCCGGGTAACCCCTTAAGCTTGTATCATACATAATACATAATTTATTGTACAAAATGCCCGTATTTATTTATGTATCGTTGCATTTGAATAAATATAGTACAGATATTATAACCGAGGGCTGGAACCTCTTCAATATAATTGTGTATCTGTACGGTGTTATCATTATTTATTTTTAACAGTAATTGGGTAGATATCAAATATGGGACTCAATTATGGTATTTAGAGAGATATTTACTTGTTCTAATCTTTGTAGTAACCACGATTATGTGTCTGTATATACGTAAATATACTTTGCAAGACTGATGCTTGTCCACTGAGTATGTAAACGACCGATCCAGTATAATGGCTGCTATCCGCAATCATAATTATTGATGAAGTTTTAAAAACCTATTTAGAGTTTAAAAATTCCCATGCCAGGACTCGAACCCGCGACTTCTGGCTAACCGTGCCAGCGCTCTCCCAACTGATCTAATGGGCGTGCGTAAGCGCGAGCAAGCGAAGGAAATTTCGAATCTCTCTGCCAATAATAATATTATTTACAGCGACATCTGACTGAAGTAATTTGCATCACTTGCAGCCCCGAGTACCTAACCTAACCTTTGTTAGGTTTTACATCGGAATGATATCGCTGTACCCACATGATTATATTATTTTTGTCGCACTGGCTCAGTTGGGAGAGACCTGGTACGGTTATCCAGAGGTCGCGGGTTCGAGTCCCGGCATGGACGGAATTTTTAGCCTCAGTGAAATTTCGAACCTCTTTAGAATTTTAAGCCTCTAAATAGGTTTTTAAAATTGTCCTTAGCACGGGTTAGTGCATTAAAAAGAATATGTTAATGAAGTTGTTCACAACAGCCTTTTCTTGTCTCTCGTGTCGTAAAAAACATCACACCATTGTATGTATTTATTTATTCAAGTATTATTTTAAACAATCCAACAAGCTCTTGTTCCTATTTTTTTCTGTTTCAGCTTATTTATTCTTGAGTATGAATCAGAAGTTTCAATCATTGCTTTTTATAGTATTTGGCTCCTCTCCTCAATATCTACTGCCAGTAGTTTGAAGTGCCATCAGAATAATAATCTATTTAATCAACAATGCATTGTAGTTGCAGAATACTAACCATTGTTCATACTAGGGTCTATTTAAGAGGCTGAATATAATATGTAAATAGTTATTGTTTTGTTTTCTATTTATTTGTATTGTAACTCTAGTGTTAGGAAATGTCCATGTCGGAGGCCATAAAATGGCTGTCTCGGGCGTAGATTGTGTTAATGCATTGTAGTACTATGACAACGGCTGAAACGTGGCGTTTTAATTTCATTGCCACTTCAAGTCTACGCGTTCACGTTTCAAACCTAATGGGTGTCAATGGTATGAAAAAACACGTCACGTATCATACCGGTCATTGTATTAAATTGTACTGACATCGAGGTCCTAGTTGCTAGTTGCAATATCATAGGTCTGGGAGATCGGCTAGGTCATAGCAAATCATAGAGCAAAAATTATGTACCTTAAATAATCTCAATTAGACATATTATAAATTAACATGTATAAAAGAAACATTGAATGTGACTGCCAAAAATTGTAATCAGCCTTATCTTAATAGAAGAGTTACTGTTCATCACTAAAATGTTCCGAGTGCAAACATTGAATGTGTGCTCATTCATTTTGTTTTAAGTAAATTATTTTTGTAGCACCAATAAAATAAGTGTGACATAATATATGTAATAAATCAGGTAGATGTTTGTGTATACCATAGTCCTGACTGAAGAACAAATAATTTATACATATTATACAAAAAACAATACATTCTGCCTTGATTACCTACACCTTTGTTTTATTTAACAAGTTGCTACTCCGTACAAGTGAAAATAAGACTTAGGAAGCCATGTGGAAAGGGTCCACATCGAGCAGACAATCAAGAATAATTCCTAGTACAAAACAATTAGATCCCACATTGAATGACAGACAATACCTACATTTAAAAATGACTAAGGCCCACTTGCGTCAACTTGGGTTAGCTCATTTAACTCTAGTTAAATCGAAAATTTCGTATGCGAAATGATCGATTTAACCAGTTAACTCGAGTTAAATGAGCTAACCCGGGCTGACGCAAGTGGGCCTAAGGTAACTAATGACTATACGTTCAATAGCTGTTAGAGCAGGAGTGGGTCAATGCCATCACGCACAACAAAGCAATCTTGACGCAAATAAATAGAAATAATGGTTTCCCCGAAGCACAGTAATGCTGCAAGTAGTATGCTCTGAGCATTACACAAAAATAGACACAAGTTTACGAACGGTGACGAGGCGGAGTCGGCGCGCGAGGGGGACCGCACGGGAGGGGAACGGCATTTGACGTTTCCACCGCTCGTTACTGTGCGTGATCGATAAAACAAGCTACTTATTTTTATTTTCACGAAGGAACGCTAATTCGGAAATAAAACCTAGTAATACACTCAAAGGAACCAGTTATGTGTACAATAACCCCATCGCCATGTCTGTAAATGGGAACGGCGGTAACTACGCGCCGCTAAAGCAAATACTGTCCGACTCGGAGTCTGAAGATGAACTTCACAAGCTGGACACCGAAAGGATCAAGGCCACCGACAGCTGCAACAATTTGGACATAAACAGCGGTCTACAGTCGTCCAAAAACTACAGCATGAGCGACATGGATGAATACAACACCAATCTAAACACAGTCGAAAGCACAATGGATAACGTGAGTTTCCTTCAGTCGGATCTTTCTAATAAAATGTCATTGTCTCGCCGCTGCGCGTTCATATCGTCAATATTCGTCTGCATATTCACTGTTGTGATATTTCTGTGGGGGATTCCTTGCTCCGATGTCGGAAACTGCGCCAATGGCGAGTGGCAGGACAAGACGACTAGTTGGGAACTTCCGTACGATGATATAGAGCTCTCCGGGGCTGTGCAAGTCGTCGACGGCGCTATATCGAACACAAAGAACCTAATATTCATTTACCGCGGTAATCATATGCGACAGACAGACAAGAAGAGTGAAAATGCCAATGGGGTAATTCTAATTGTCGGTAACTCAGGCAAGGTAGGATGGTACACGAGAGAAACAAGGATACCAACAGAGATCAACTGCAGTTTGCTCGATGTAAACAAAGATGGCCAGAAAGACTGCTTAGTATCAGGGTCAGAGGGGCTGCTAGCAGCACTAAATCCATTGTCTGGGACATACTACTGGTACATTCACAAACAGGGCAAAGTTTTTAGCAATATTGCAGCTATTGACTTTCCAGTGATGTTAAAAGATATGGACAGAGACAAAGTTAATGATCTGATGACAGTTGCCACTGTGTACCCAAGTACAGTGCACAATGCATTGATAATAATATCAGGATCAACTGGAAACATTATTGGCGATCCTTTACTGATAGAAGATTGCTTGTCTGTTAGACTTCTTACTGAAACCGACACAATAAATATAACGTACATTTGCAAAAATGGCACCTCAGAAGCTGTAAGAATAATTTCGTATCCAATGTTATACAGAAAGATGGTGAAGTTAGATAAGCCGTCAGGACATACAACTATACAAAATGCGTCAAAGAAAGTTAACCTTAGCTTGAAAAAGAACATCGGGAATACAAGGGAGATATTCACGAACGGTCCGGGAAAGTTGATTGTGGAGAATTCAGGCGAGTGTCCTAATTCATGCAGGGTTAACTTGAAGCTGATTTTGGAAAGGAATGGCACAAGTAATGTCAGCTGGGAGTACTCAGCTAACCACGTATTCGCTATGCGACCGAGCTCTTTCGCTTTCGCGAGTTCCATTCGAGGATTCGTCTTAAAATTATGACAGTGGAACAGTGCACACCTTGCTAAGGGTGCACTGAAAATCGACGAAGTGAGATACAACGTCCAGAACCAGAGTCCAAAAAACAACTACGACATCTTCTACTACAGACCGACGATCGACGTTGCTTCGATATCCTCTTTTGTCAAGTACACCAACTTTACAGCACACGACATTTCGGAAAGAATCGTGTTGGTGTCGTTCGACAGACTGCAGACGCACAATGTGAACGTCAGCCAGACAGATATAGTGCAGATTTGTGCCAGAGGACCGATTGATACACAAGTGGCATTGCCAATTTGCCAACCTGATCTGGAGTACCAGGAAAAGTCGCTAATGATAGCTGACCTCGACGGCGACCAGTCCCATGAACTCATATCGTACTACAGCACGTTTATCGCACCAGAGTCGTACACACCAAAGAATACGAACCCATACAGCAGTTGGCGACTGACGTCCATAGTCAGAGTAATCCGTTTGGAATCCGAATTGCCAAAACTTTTTATCTCAAACGTGTAAATTTCCTTGCGGTACTTGTTCTCATCGTACCTATCTAGCCTGTGTAGCTTTTATAAGACGTCTAGCTGTTAAGTGTGTATTAACTTTGCCAAAAATAAGTAGGTAAGTTGTAGGTAACTTTTTGCCATGCTGTATCGAGGCTTGCGTGATATACGTATCTAGTCAACTTTTATGTCATCGTCCTATTAATCTGATAATGAATAGGAGATTTTTTGTATTTTCCACTAGTACCTAATTTTTAACCTAAAAATGTTTTCTCAATAGGCGAATTTTATTCTTTTACTTATTTCGTAATACAATATTTTTGAGAGAGCTGTTTTGTGCAGATTTTGCGAAACTTTCTTGTGCAAGACTTTCACACAGGCAATTTGTACTTAGTGGACTTTTTCAAGAATGATCTGAATATAGCGATCTTATTAATGAGTTTTCCTATGAAACATGTAACCGTTATTGTAAGTACTCATGATTCACCTAGTGTCCATAATCATATTTCATAATGCCATATCAAGTGTCATATTAATCACTATGCAATATTCAAGCCATTATCATAAGTTTGTTAATATTAGGGTGGTTTTGCTTTGAGTTATATTTACAATTTAAGTAGGTATCATTTTTAAGACTTAGTCCGGATCTACTTACGGTTGTTGTTATATCGGAAGAGTCCTACCAGGTTTCGCTCCATGATTAAACTCTGCGAATCGGAGCGAAACCTGGTCGGACTCTTCCGATATAACAACACCCGTAAGTAGATCCGGACTAAAAGTCTACAATGTGTTGTGCTTACGAAAGTTTTAGTCCAAAAACCATTTTTAAGCGTTAAATTTTCAGGCACGATTCTTCGTATAGTTTTCACGGTATTCATCCAGTTATAAAAACGACATGACACAGGTACACTCTGCGCTTGCCCAAGAGAACTCCATACGAAAAAAATCACACTTCCGTGGGCAAATGCAAACTAACGCCTGTCATGTTAAGATCATTATATTCTTTTTAATGCACTAACCCGTGCTAAGGACAATTTTAAAAACCTATTTAGAAGCTAAAAAATCCACTCATGCCGCTGCCTGTACGTAATACAGAGAATATTGTAAAGAGGTTCGAAATTTCACTGATGCCGGTGAGTCGCCCATTACCTCAGTTGGAAAGAGTGCTGGCACGGATAGCCAGAGATCGCGGGTTCGAATCCCGGCATGGGTGGAATTTTCAGCCTCTAAAAAGGTTTTAAAAAATGTTAAGATCATGTTAAGCATCCTAAGAGGATAAAAGGTAGAAGTGCCTTATTAGAACGGTTCTGTTAAATAAACTATTTAGGTTGCGTAGCTTGCGTTTGGTAAGTATAAAGTAATTTATTTAATTCGTATGTAAATTATTCAGAAACTTGTTCAATAAAAAATATTGAATGTATTTCACAGTCTTTATTTTTTTAGGCAACATCAAGCAACTTATTGTCTATTTCACTGGTGCGTGAACAACAACTTACAATTAATACTACAATGGCACTTAGGTCAACAGTAAGATCTTAGCAGCACAACTTCTGAAAAACTAATATTCATTCAAAATCCGTTTTTATCGTTAATCGCAAACACTGGCTTTTTAAACGTTCCCACAATCAGCACAAGGGTACAAAAAGACTCTTAAATAAATTGTTAGATAATCAGAATGAAATTTATAATTTAGGTCAAGTTCTAGCATTTTATAACTAAGGCTGTATTGGCAACATTCGATTCGCACGGAAAATACTTATATTTGCGATACCTTAGTGTTGCTTAAATTTTTATCTTACTTAAATAATACTTATAATAAATTATCCGTATCATAGCAATTTGGTGGACCCCTAAACTAGTACATTCACGGGGTAGGTTGAATTCGTTAGATAAATAACTTAAGTATTTCTCAGACTGACAAGAAAAACAACCTATCAACTAATTACTATTGACAATTGGCTAGTTATACTTAATGTACTTGACAAGCCCATTTTTTGCAATCACATATATTTTTTCTCATGATATTTTCTCATCATACGCTTCACTAAATTAATAAGGTACCATAATAATACGGTGGTATAGATGTTACGCTAATATGTTACATACATATATTACATACAAAATACAATAACCAAGTTTAGTAGCTAAATAATTAGAGGTATTTGTAAGAGATCTAAGGCAGCGTTGTATCACCTCTTAAACGTTACATACGTAGCAATTCACATTGAATGAAGAATGAACAAACTTAAGCTACATTTAAAGACTGCTACAAGTCGGCCTTTCCACTGTTACCTACAGTAACTGGTGGAATGCATGGATTTTATTGATGAATTTGAAAGAGCTATTAAGTTTTAAGCTCATCAAATTAAAGGAGAAATAAGTATCTTACTTAGCCAAAGAGGGCTATGCGTTTGACAATTCGATTCTCATGAATTAATTCTTTAGCTTCAAATCAATTACTACCACAACAAAAATCTCCCAATAACCTATGCATCCACCATTTGTACAGTGTTGGTATTTGAACGACGTATTTCTGCTGCCAGTTGATCTAACTTAAGACACGTAACAGGCCCATTCACACTACAAACGCGACCATCCAATCTTTTTTATAAAGAGTAGACTTAACAGTATTCGAGTAGTCAAGAGGGTCACATCACACCGTGCGGAGGCTAGTCACCGAATCGATCCACACAATGAAGTCCGCGGCCAGGTCTCCTTGGACACCAGTTAGAAATACTTCTATTATTCCAATAATAGCTTGAGCTTTCTCAAACTATCATATCAAATATTTGCTGAGATTATTGATTGTGTATTTGAAATGTTTTTTGATGTGTTGGACCAACCGCCGTAGAGTAGCCACAATGGTTAAGTCACCACGCGCATGGAGGCTAGTTACCGGGCTCGCCACGAGGAGACGCTGAGTGCATTGTGGGTCGTCCCAGACGGTGAAATCCGCGGCCAGGTCCCCTTGGACATCAGCTGGAAATATTTATATTATTGTAATAATAACCTGAGCTTTCAATTCAATTCTTGTTTATGGCACCCTCTAGGATTCTGCCAATGTCAAACTATTATGTCAAATAATTGCTGAGGTTATTGATCGTGCATTTTGATTTTTTTTCTGACGAATAGAGCTGCTGTCGAGTAGACACTTTTCGGGACGTAGATTATTTCACCATTTTTTTTATTGTGGCAACATTGTTTTACATCCATTATGTTGTGACCGTTGTAATTTGAGTTCGTGCATTACCGCTTCCGCACGCGGTTTGTTTGATTTTACAATATGGGCTTCTTCTTCAGGCTATATTATGTAGTCCACTGCTGGACATAGCCCTCCCCCAATGAGCGCCACAGCGCCCTGTCCTCAGCTTGCCGCATCCAGCATCTGCCGGCAGTTTTTCGCAGATCGTCATCTCACCTGGTCGGAGGGCGTCCTACACTACGTTTGCCGAGTCGCGGTCTATAAATATAGGCTAAAAATTGTAAACCTCAGTTTTAATAAGTAAGACAATTAACAAATGCTTTAGCATTTACAGTTATTGACGGCAATCATGGAATCCCATCAAACGTATAGGTGCCAACTGATGTATTAGCATTGAATTAATTTAATGGTATTAGGTTTAAGATGACTTGAGAAAATATGGTCAGTGGAGTTTTTTTTCCTTGCTGCCTTTTTCCCTACTACCCTACGGCCCGAGGGCAACGGCTTACATTTTAAATTGACGTTCAGAATATAAATTGATTCTGATTCGATTTCAATTAATCATTAGGCCCTACAAACATAATCCACTAAACTAAAAGTGTGTACTACAGACATAAGGGTTGAATCACATCATACGCAAGGAGGCAAGGGGGTGAATTACCGGGCTAGGGTACGACGAGCCGCTGCGTGCAATGCGCGTCATCACGCACGGTGACGTCAGTGAGCGCGACCAACTTCTCCTTGGCCATCAGCTCGGCGACGGAGCCGTCGCTGTTGTACAGTTCCACTTCGAGCTCGTCGTAGCCTCGAGACCTGCCAGTTAGATTAGATTAGGACACTTTATTGTACACGGGGGTCGCTGGATGCGGAGGGCACCAGGAAGCTTGGAAAGCCATGAGGGAGGCCTATGTCCTGCAGTGGGCGTCGAATGGCTGACGACAATGATGATTGACACGCAGGAAAACCATATACCAATATATTTGGGTGCAATGCTGAACTGTTTGATTACAATGATTTGGACAGGTTTTTTTTTTTCGCGCCGCCCATTTCTCCACTACAATACAGCCCGAAGGCAGTGGGCTTACATTTTACATTGAGATTCAGCAAACAGAATGTATATTGTTCACGTTGAAATGAATCGATTGACTGACTGACTGACTGACTGACTGACTGACTGACTGACTGACTGACTGACTGACTGACTGACTGACTGACTGACTGACTGACTGACTGACTGACTGACTGACTGACTGACTGACTGACTGACTGACTGACTGACTGACTGACTGACTGACTGACTGACTGACTGACTGACTGACTGACTGACTGACTGACTGACTGACTGACTAACTGACTGACTGACTGACGGATTGATTGATTGATCGATTGATTGATTAGTGGTCGTGAGATACTTACACGACATGCATCTCCAGGTCACGGTCTGTAGTGAGTTGCTGGAGTCGCTTCTTAGCTTTGACCCATTCCTCTAGATCATCACTGCGCGCGCTGACTCCGGCCAGCCTACACTTGACCGCTTGTACGGGCAAAAGCGTGTGCGCCGGGTCCAGTTGGCGTACGTTGTTCTCCTTCACCCACATATCGCTCCCGAAGTCCAGGTAGCGGACCTGGAGTGAAGGAATGTACTTAGTTGTTGGTTACACGCATCATAGCCTCGTGGATATAAGACAGGCATTTTTATGTAGTCTATAAGCGTCCCACTGCAGGGCACAGGCATTCTCTCAGAGAGAGACAGACAGAGAGAGAGAGAGAGAGATATATAGATAGAGAAAGCATGGGCTTCATTACCACGCATTATACTCGCAGGTCTTTTCACGTTTTCCTGCGTCGTTAGCGAGTGGTACTGCTAATATAACTTCACAAATTATAAACACAAGAATAACTTCACAAAGATGGGCTTATTTATGAGTAACATATAGCAACATTTACAATTTTTAGGTCCTATATACACCCTTAGGCTTCGCAAAGAAGGCGATGCTGTACCAACGTGGTTTTTGGTTTTAAATGTCACGCAAGAGATATATAAGGTTAGTTTATTGTCAATTCTAAACAGGACCGATAAGACTTTTGTTCCATTTGATCCATCCGCGAGTGCGAAAATTGCAATTTTGGGAATTGCAATTCTAAAGCAGCAGAAAACCAGCGCTAGTCACCTCTGACTAGCATTTTGCTGAGCTGCAGCCTTTTCTATTGTAGCAAATTTCGTTCAGCATAATTGTATGAGGTACCTTTATTTTTGTGTTTTTGTTTTACTACAAATATTGTTTATCATTTGTGTTATGGTGTTACAATAGAAATAAATGCTTTTCACTTTCACTCAAAGTACTCAGCTACAGCTGGAACTGTGAAATTCAGCGTGTACTATTAATTTCATAGCCTTAACCTCTACGCCCATTTTAGTTCTCGAAAAGTGCTCAAATGGCTTCGTGTAAATATAAACATAGTGCAGGCCAGCTGAGAACTTGGCCTGGCGATTATTTTAGAATGTAATCGTGGATAGTTCTAATGTGGAACTGAAGACCATACCTCCACGCTTTGATCATGGCTGGTGAGCGAGATGACCATGGCTCGGTACCACTGGCCGTCGAGCGGGTATAGAGCTGCCACTATCTCGCCCGGCGCTGGCGCAAGCTGCAAAGGAAAATCAGCTTTATTCTTCAGATAAAATTACACTTTGGAAGGAGATCTCACCTTGTCAAAGAGACTTACTTGGTGGGTTAGTTTAAATAAAGTAATAACTTCTACACAACGCAATCACTAGTCCTGGCCCTAGAGTCTAATACTTACAGTTTGTAAGTAAGTCTAATACTTACAATTCCACGTCGATCCTAGTTACTTACTAAATTAGTTAGTACCTATGATCAGCAATAATACATAGGTTTTCAATAGAAAGATGTAAGCACGTCGGTTGTTATTTGCCTCAATTTGGTAGTCTAAAAAGCAATAGCAGTACAATGTGGTGGGGTGTAGCCAGAGCAAATTAAATATGCATCTCTCGCGAGAAGATCGAATAGCGCGAGGCGCCGAGTTAAGTAGCACGGGTTATACCATTGCAATGCGATTGGTTAGTAGACTACTATTACTAGACTACATATTATTAATACTTTTACTAAACAAGTAAACAAAGGGATTCAAAAACAAAGATTTAGATTTAAGAACTCATGGTTGTATTCTTTTCCTGGTTGTGCAATAAAGTATTCTTTATCTAAAGAATTTTTGGAATTCAATGCGCGAGGTAACTTGCTGACAAATATGCGTTCACTTTTGGAATTAACATAACATAACATTTACATACTGGCACATGTATACATTCCTTCTGGCCCCACACTAGGATACCCCGTGTCGTGGGAACCAGAAACGACGACATCACAAACATGTAAACATCCAAGACCTGGGTTTTTTTTCCCAGCTGGGGATCGAACCCGGGACCTCTCGCACGGTGGGTGCGCTACCGCTGTGCCACAGAGGTCGTTAAATTAATTAATGCGAATACGGCAAGTGCGATGCGACCATGTCTGCGTTGACATTTATGCCGCCGACCCTAGAATTGGACTGTCCATTGCGTTTTCTATACATCCTACCTTGAGTGGTTGCAGCGCCGCGCGTCCGGCCGGGCTGTTCATGTCTTGAATGAGGCCAGCAAGCGTCATCGGCGGCAGCACCGTGCCGAAACTGCGTCTGTGCTCTGGTGACGATCATTTGGGTTATATTTATTTACATCATTTTAGCATTAAAATGTGAAAATTACTTTGCTTAATTCCGCCAAAAATCCCACAAGCACCAAGCGGTTAGTTAATGCTCCGCCCCCCCTCCCACTTTTTCAAGCAGAAGCAAGACACGAACACACCACCACCGGCACCAGGATGGATGTCGGTCGGGATGAGGATGCCTCATGTTAGAGGCGAAACGCGTCGCGCATTTTCTTACACAAGTATTGGTGTCGGTGGTGGTGTGTTCGTGTCTTGCTTCTGCTTGAAAAAGTGGGAGGGAGGGCGGTGCATTAACTAACCGCAATGGTGCCTGTTGGATTTTTAGCGGAATTTAGAAAAATAATTTTGACATTTTAATGCTATTATGCATTTCCGCAAAGTAACGCCTGATTCCATACAATATTATTTTAGCAACAATTTTTTTTAGTGCCCCTGGCTTTAGAAACCACTGGGGTCTAGGGTTTTCTGGGCATAGATTTCATTAAAGACGTAGGACTTCTCAGGAACCTTGGCTTTCACTACCGCTCCAGGGCATATTTGGTGCAAAGGATCTCCCTAGCAGAGCACGGTAATGTTGCCAGCGTTATGGGAACCTTTGGGTTCGATATCTCGGGGCGGTTTGATTGACTTATTTTATTTTGTTTGTATTGTGTGTGTTTTTGCTATCAATGAACCTTCCTCTTTGCACCCGTGACGTATTGGACGAAGACGTAGTCGATGTGGCACACGTGCGTGGCGATAACTCGGTGCCACGTAGCCGGCACAGTAGATTATTTGATCCAAATGCCTATATCTTTATTACACATTGCCACACCACGATTTAAGGTTAATTTTATGCCATGAGTTAGAGTTCCACACGCACCTTCCTCTTTCGCCTCCGTGACGTATTGGACGAAGACGTAGTCGATGTGGCACACGTGCGTGACGATGACTCGGTGCCACGTGGCCGGCACAGAGATTATTTGATCCAAATGCCTATATTTTTATTACAAATTGCCATCCCACGATTTAAAGTTAATTTTATGTCATGAGTCAGAGTTCCACACGCACCTTCCTCCTTCGCTTCCGTGACGTATTGGACGAAGACGTAGTCGAAGTGGCAGACGTGCGTGACGATGACTCGGTGCCACGTAGCCGGCTGCGGGAGCGGCACCGTTATGCACTTGGCGATCGCCTCCACGCGGTCCAGCGTCCATCCGTCTGAAGAGATAAGGCACTTGCGTCTAACTTACATTGGAGTGACATTGCATTTATACCATAGAAGATATATAAAAACTTGATAGAGAAATTACAAAATAAATGTAAAAAAACAATTTTTGGAGTTTTCTGGGATCACAAAACGCGAACATAAAGTTGCTCTGAGAATAAAAAAATATTAGTTTTTTCATTGTATTCTGTGTGTTTGCTTTTAAGAGGATTTAAAGGCATAAAAGTATAATTTTAAGAGATAACAAAAATATCAATAAACACTTAATTTTATTGATATTTTTGTTATCTCTTAAAATGTTCTCTTAAAAGTTTCTATTGGTTACGTATGAAGATCACTAGGCCCATAACCTCTAAAGTCCTGAACTTCTAATAAAAAATAATGGAAATTGGATGAAAATAAAGGGTCCAGAGACTGACCTGGGTGTTTCATAACGTGTCGCTTCTTGCAGCGGTCGCCCTTGAAGCAAGTCTTGTTAGGGCCCCCCTTGTAGTGCTTGCAGATATCCATCTCATCGCGATTGTGGTAACCCTGCGTATAACATACATTTTGGTTACTAATCTTAGACAGTCAGCCCCAATGTTTGTGATGTCCTTGGAGATAGGCCAGATGGTAAAAAGGGGCTCTCGATCGGAAAGATTATGTTAGCGGGAAGCCGCGGCAGCCTCTATACGTTGGCTGTGAATGGCCAACGTGTGCATGTGCCTCGCGCTGTTGTGTCGTAGACACCTTGCTTTGCCTGGTTACTGTAGAGCTCTTAGATAGATAAAATTACTTATTTACACTTCCACACACATTCGTAAAAGTACAAAAACAAACATCATAAACAGATTATACTTTTCTTATTTTTAATGCACTAACCCGTGCTAAGGACAAATTTAAACACGCACGATTCTGGCACGGATAGCCAGAGGTTGCAGGTTCGAATCCCTGCATGGGTGGAATTTTTAGCCTCAAAAAAGGGGTTTTATAAACATAAACAGAGTAGACACAATGACATAATAACAATAATAAAAAAAAATCTTTATTGATAGCCACATACAATCAATCATCTTAAATATACACAAAGTAGGAGTGAACAGATGGCTGAAAAGGAACTAAGTTGGTGAGTCTTCTGTCTCCCAAGCTAGAATGATCTGTATTATGGGAGTCAGAGATCCTCTGTACAACAATAAATCTAACATTATAACAACTCTTCTCTAACTCTTCTTATTGAAAGTGGCTATTAATAATAGGATTTGAGGATAGCCAAGGACAGAGGGAAATAGCGTGCTTTTGGGAGGAGTAGGGCCTCAAAGCACTCAAAACACTGTTGGACCTATGATCAAGATGATTGATTGAAAAGACATTTTTGTATGTAGCCTAAACATCCCACTGCAGGGCACAGGCTTTCTCTCAGAGAGAGAGTACGGGCTTAATTGCCACGTGTGCCCACCGCGGCTTGGCAACTTCAAACGTTGAGCTATTTGAACACTTCAGACACTCAGGTTTCCTCACGATGTTTTCCTTCACGGTTAAACATAAAACAAGAAATAAATAAGGTGCCTGTACGTAATACAGAGAATATTGTAAACAGGTTCGAAATTTCACTGATAACGTGGAGTCGCCTATTAGCTTAGTTGGAAAGAGCGCTGGCACGGATTGCCAGAGATCACGGGTTCGAATCCCGGCATGGGTGGAATTTTTAGCCTCTACATAGGTTTTTTAAAATAAGGTACAAATCAGAATTTATTTTTCTGGTTGTGCAATAATGTGTTCTCTATATATCTCTCTCAAATTTACCGTAACAGCTTCCAAGGGGTCTTCGTACTCCGGGCAGTCGGTGATGTCGATTTCGTCCAAGTTTTCCACACTCCGTCTCACCTCGGGCGGGCCGTGGGTGGGCGGTGCTGCGGCTACACTCTGGCTAGGCGGCAGATTGGAGGTATCTGGAGACAGTATAATGTGTCATAATTAAATTGATTACATTTCAGCGGAGGTTTAAGCGAAGCGCTCGTGGCCTAGGCGAACCGAGTGATTGGACCTAAAGAACCTAAAGAATTTAACCTAAAGAATTGAACCTAAAGAACAGGGAACAAGCGGTAGAAATTGAACATTTTAATTATGCTACAAGCGAAATTAAAAATGTACGATCTAAAACTAAGGTTATAAATGCCTCAATCCCTCAAGGAAGTGTAATAGGCTGTCTCCTGTTCCTAATCTACATTAATGACTTGCCTAAGATCATGGATGAACCATGTGTTATGTTTGCAGACGACATATCCCTACTTACCTCATGCCAAAACAACAGTAATATAAATGAAACACTTACTAAGATACTAGATAAAACAACAGACTGGCTCAGTGAACACAATCTAGAAATAAACTACAAGAAAACTAAAATAATGCCCTTTTACCCACATCAAAAAACCCCCATAAATATAAACTTCCAATACAACAATGAAATTTTAGAAACTGTTACAAATTTCACACTTCTTAGTTTAGAAATAGACACAAATGTTAATTGGAAAAAACACATAGAAAAACTACGATCAAAACTTGCAAGTTTTTCTTATGCACTAAGAGAAATAAAAAAAACCACAAATTTACAAACAGCTTTAACTACTTACTATGCATACGCTTATGCGTGGCTCAGTTACGGTGTCATACTATGGGGGAATAGTACTGATGTCTCTACCCTGTTCACAAGTCAAAAGAAACTTATACGAATACTAGTAAATATAAAACAAACAGACAGCTGTAAAATCCATTTTCAAAAACACAAAATTCTTACCCTACCTTGCATATATATTTATAAAATATGTGAATTTGTACGACAACACCCAGATTTTTATTTAAAACGAAAAGAAATACAGTCAAAGTATTCATTACGTCACAAAAACAAATTAAACGTTCCAACATCTCAATTACAATTGCACTCGAAAAGTCCACTCACAATGTCAGTTAAGATTTTTAACAAGTTACCCGAGACACTCAGAAACAATATCAATGACAAAGAATTCTGTAAAAACCTAAAGCAGTTGCTCATCTCCAGAAGCTATTACACTGTGAATGAATACTTAGAAGATAAATTTAAATAAGATGTATAATAAAAATAATATTTTATGCAATTATAAGATACCTACCTAGTTTTTAAGATAAAATTGTGGAAATTAAATAGTTCGTAGGTACTGGATACCACATTAGCTATAAGATTTTGGTTGTAAGGCTTTTGCTGTGCCCGACAGGGTCCATAATGATACACATTATCTGTTATATATATTATATAAGATCTTACCAAACTTATGGCTGCAATAAAGTATTGAGTATTGGAATCAATCACTTGGTTAAGCAACAACAGGCGCGGTCAGGTACGGGATGGGTGAGCGTCCCGTGACTACCGCTAGTGGAATCTTTCCGAGCGCTTACGTGCTTCGCAAGGCACGCTAAGCCGTTGGTGCCGGTTGTCATATAATGGCAGTCGTTAAGCCATGTCAGAGGCCTTATGGGCGGCTTGATAACTTCTGACAGTAAGGCGCGCCACTGTCTTACAATCCTCCACCAACCCGGACTTGGCCCCCGTGGTGGAGTATGGCCTAACCTTCCTGCGATGCAGGAAGAGATCCGTGCCCCAGCAGTGGGGACATACAAGGGTTGATAACGAAGCGGAGGTTACTTTGTCACGCAATAGTCTGATTAGAGAACGTTCTGGACTGAAAAGGATGAAGTGACTAGAATTGAGAAAGGAATGTCGCGTTGGTTTGGACATGTGGAGAGGATGAATGAAGAAAGGTTGACGAAACAAATATATAATGCGAATGTGAGTGGAGGGGCCGGTAAGGGACGTCCCAGGCGGACATTCGTCGATCAAATAGGGGCTGTATTAGCAAAGGCGAAGATGAAAGTACACGGAACCGGCGTGCGTGCATACAACGACTTATGAAAGTTGACGAAACGGAGGTGATCTGTCAGGAATGTGGCAAGTGGCAGTCCTTGGTATCTGCTTACCCCTCTGGGATACAGGCGTGAGGTTATGTTATGTTAAGCGACAGTAGGCCAGTAGAACAAAGGACTCGGAAGCGAGATACCCAGGTTCGATTCCCAGTGCGGGGATGTGCCAATGACTTTGTTTTGTATGTTATGTACATTTTTGAAGTTATAGTTGGAATAGCACTCGCTAACCTGAAGGAAAACATCGTGAGAAAACCTGAGTAGGTAGCTGAGGTGTTCAACAATACCTCTGCGCTTAAAATTGCCAATCCGCGGTGGACACGCGTGGTAATTAAGCCCATACTCTCTCGCTCTGAGAAGGAATGTGCCCTGCAGTGGGACATAGAAAAATTGATTAGATTATTATTAGAATTAGATTAAGTAAAGAAGTTTTTTCTGTCTTCGTCTCTACTAGGGTTGTCGAGGAACTTGCTATGAGGAAGAGGAGGATTTAAAAAAATACATTTTGAGGAATAGGAATCTGAGGATGAGGATACTAAGAGGAAGAGGATGCGGGGGAGGAAGAGGATGCAGGAGACTTCTACTTCTCTCTCCCCCTCACACATTTCGTTTCAACAAAACTTATAACTCACCTTCCCATTAAATTCCTCTTAAAATATGAGGAAGAGGATTTTTTTTAAATCAGTTTTGAGTAAGAGTAAGAGGATGAGGAACCTCAAAAATATGAGGAAATTCCTCCTTTTTATTATAAATTTACTTACCCACCCCCCCATCCCCGACCTTCACTGACTTTACTCTTGACCTTGTCATTAAATTTTTATTTTATAATTTCGACAATTTTTTTATAAAACTTTTTTTTTTCTTAAAATAAATATATTTAAATTTTTTTTTTTACCGGTTGCCCCCGGGTAGAGTAACGGTGCAAACCTCTTTACACCATTTTTATTTCTTTTTCTATCATTTTTCCATTTCCCTCATTTTTCATCATTACAACTTTACCCTTCGACCAGATCTGACTATTTCACCTGCTTATCGGTTTTTATCCAGTTTTTCTGTTTTATTATAAAATGATACTACCAATCTACAAATAAAGCAACAAATTGAAGTCGTTCCAATTTATTTATAATTATAATTATTTATAAAAGTTCTACTACATTTCAAGAGGAATCTTCATCAACCCTAGTCTCTACTACAATACGACCCGAAGTCAGCAATTATAATAACATTTTACATTGAGTTTCAGCATGTAATTTTTTTACGTTGAAAACAATTTCTGATTAGATTTTTGTTGCATTTCTTTGTTTTCTAAGTCACGTTGTGAAGTTATGGTAGCAATACCACTCACTAACCGTGACGGAAAACATGGCGATGTTCTTACTGTAGTTAGTACATGCGTGTGTACAATAAAGTGTACTCGATATCTAATTAAGTGTGGAAATCTCAAATCTCACTAGAACTTACCCAAGTCGGCAAGGCCTTCTTCCACTAGCAGTTTGTTCAGAATCTTCTGTGACGGCAAATGCACGTACACGCCCAGTGACTCTGACGTGCTGTAAGAAAATACAGTATCATAAAAGAATTTCAATAAAAAATAACCTATTTAGAAGCTAAAAATTCCGGGTCGCCGGTTTGGTACGGTTAGCCCGAGGTCGCGGGTACGAGTCCCGGCCTGGACGGAATTTTTAGCATCTAAATAGGTTTTTAAAATTGTCCTCAGCACGGGTTAGTGCAACAAAAAGAAAATAAAAAATAAAAGTCAACTTCAAATAACTCCGGCACTAAAAATACATAATTAATTTAAAGGAATATGTCTTTTGAAATCAAAGTCAATGCATACGACAATATAGTTGTTGTACAACAACTATATTGTCGTATCGTACAAAACAGATTGAAACGAAATTTCACTTCAAATGTTAAAATTCATGGTCTTCCTTTTATTTCTGATAGTATGTTATTCAGCAAAAAGTAATCCTTATGATGAAGCCTTCCGATCGGTGTGATAAAGCTACAGGGTAATTGCTTTTCTCGTGTAGCGGGTTCGATTCCCGGTTCAACCGTGTAATTATTTATAAATCTATGAATGCTGTTCAGATTGTTTTTGAAATTAAAATGTCTTCTTTCAGTAAAATGTTCCATCTACAATATTAAAGGTACTTTCCCTCCATGTGGCATAGCCCTGGGACTCCCTGTGTATATATTTTGTATGCATCTATATGAAAAAAATCTTTAAACGTGAAAAATGTCCGTATCGATTTTGTTTTACACCATGTATTAAGGCAAAGTCCCGGGCAAGTGTTAGTGATACACAAATATAGGATTGTTATAAATAAGAATACTAACTTGTCATCCACCTCGAAGCTGCAGTGTTCCCCAATAAACGTTTTCAGGAATCGGTCACGTCTCTCCAACAGTTCTGGGTTGCAGTTGCTGAACAGATCCACCTGAGGACGCACATTGTAATCAATTACAGTAAACTGATTAAAGGTCGTGTGGTGTCGGCCTAGAGAATAGCACCAACCCAATTCTTCCCGCGGGTGTCGTCAAAGGCGACTAAGGGACACTAACCGGGGGGCAGGCAGCGGCACCCCCTGCAGTACAATTCCACCGAACTGCGATCCCCAACCCGTATGCCCAGCGAGGGGATTATGGGCATTACCCCCTATGATAGCACAACGTGGCGATGATGATGAAACTGACTAACCATTCGCTACTGGTCAAAAGTTAGCCTATCCAACGGTGCGTCCGTTAAATTATACGGTCAAACTAGAGAGTTAACTGAATACAATACAATGGCCGATGGGGTGCAAATGTTTTCAGTGGCGACCACAAACTGGCAAGCGCAACGTAAGACGCCCACCAGCGTTCTGAGATTGCTTGCGAAAAAAGTGGCATGCGTTGGGGAGGCCTTTGAACTGTAATAGGAACTATGTCTGTTAGCTTATAGAATAAACCTCGGGCTCTAGAGTAGGCTTCGGTTTTCGCCGAAAGCACACGAGTGTAATACTACTTCCTGCTCTGTATAAAACATTTCTTCACTATTTTGAAAAGTTATGTAAATTCTATTATACGAATATATCTGATTCTATCCGTGGTATATTCTAAAAGCTAACAGACTATAATTGATTGATTTGACTAATCAATAAGTAAGCTGTGTAAACAAATAAAGTATTTTAAAAACCTATTTAGAGGCTAAAAATTCCACCGATGAATTCGAACCCGCGACCTCTGGCTATCCGTGCCAGCGCTCTTACCAACTGAGCTAATGGGCGAATCACCGGCATCAGTGAAATTTCAAACTTCTTTACAACATTCTCTCTATTACGTACAGGCAGAACAGTGTAATACAGTTTTTAAAATTGTCCTTAGCACGAGTTAGTGCATTAAAAATAATATAACGAGGGTTTAATGACGATGTTTACCTTCACCGTCGGCGAGTGGTATTGCTACTGTAATTTCACAAATGTACATAACTTAGAAAACAAAGTCATTGGTACATGCCGGGGTTCGAACACACGACCTCCCGATTGAGAGGCGTTCTACACCGCTCCGCTACCACCGGTCTATTGGCGCAGCCTGGGTAACAATCAGCGAGCCCATAACGCTGATTGGCAAATCCTTTCACCATGGTGGCTTGCCATCGACATGCTATGTAGAAGATAAGATAGGTTAAGATAAGATAAGAATATTCTTTATTGTACACCAGAAAAGAACAAACAAAAAGTAATTACAAAGATACAGTACAATTGGCGGCCTTATTGCTTAGAGCAACTTCTTCCATACAACCCACGATGGAGAGTTGCTGAAGGAAAAGTGAGACGGGTAGTTGGTGCAAATATGAATATTGATATACATACTTATACTTGAAAATAATATTCTTACATAAACCATAACATATGATACATAAAGCAATTTATTACAAACATACACAAACTTGCTGTGGTAGAGTTAAGGGGCTTCTAAACGAGCCATATTTTACTGCAATACGTGGCCGACAACTATTGGTGTCTTTCTCTAACATGTGAGTAGGAGAGGGACACCAATAGTTTCCGGCCACGTATTGCAGTGAAAATATGGCCCGTTTAGAAGCCCCTTTACGGCCACGGCCTCGGTGGTGGCGTAGCGGTTTGGCACGTCGTCAGACTATACTAGTCCACTGCTGGAAATAGCCCTCCCCTAAAGAGCGCCACGTTGTGCTATCATAGGGGGTAATGCCCATAATCCCCACGCTGGGCATGCTGGGTTTGGCACGCTGACTGTAAAACCGAAGGTCTCGGGATTGATCTCCGGCCGGGTTAAACTAGAATATGAACTTTTCTAGTTTATCTGAGGTCTTGGATGTAATCTAAGTAAGATAAGATTACTTACTTACTCACTCACTTATTTATTATTTATTTTTTATTTATTTTTTCATTCCTTCCTTCCTTCCTTCCTTCCTTCCTTCCTTCCTTCCTTCCTTCCTTCCTTCCTTCCTTCCTTCCTTCCTTCCTTCCTTCCTTCCTTCCTTCCTTCCTTCCTTCCTTCCTTCCTTCCTTCCTTCCTTCCTTCCTTCCTTCCTTCCTTCCTTCCTTCCTTCCTTCCTTCCTTCCTTCCTTCCTTCCTTCCTTCCTTCCTTCCTTCCTTCCTTCCTTCCTTCCTTCCTTCCTTCCTTCCTTCCTTCCTTCCTTCCTTCCTTCCTTCCTTCCTTCCTTCCTTCCTTCCTTCCTTCCTTCCTTCCTTCCTTCCTTCCTTCCTTCCTTCCTTCCTTCTTTCTTTCTTTCTTTCTTTCTTTCTTTCTTTCTTTCTTTCTTTCATTCATTCATATTCATTCGTTCGTTCGTTTATTCGTTTATTTACTTATTTATTCATTTATTCATTTATTCATTTATTCATTTATTCATTTATTCATTTATTCATTTATTCATTTATTCATTTATTCATTTATTCATTTATTCATTTATTCATTTATTCATTTATTCATTTATTCATTTATTCATTTATTCATTTATTCATTTATTCATTTATTCATTTATTCATTTATTCATTTATTTATTTTGGCACACTCACCCCCGCTAGGTGACAGCAGCGTGCCAGAGGTGGCTGCACACAGAACTGACGCGCCAACGGCTGAATGTACTCGGGCGACGTTTGACGCATCTCCCCGGTGTCCACTAAGAAGACGTCGACAAGCTCCTTCTCCTGTCGAAAGAGAGGAGGTTAAAATCACTTATTATAATTTTATTATAAAAAAACATTACATATTATCATAAGCTCTCCTACGGAAAACTTTCAATCTCAGTAAATCTCTTGATCGAGTGATTGGAATCAATCACTTGGTTAAGCAACAACAGGCGCGGCCAGGTACGGGATGGGTGAGCGTCCCGTGACTACCGTTAATGGCATTTTTCCGAGCGCTTCCTTGCTTCGCAAGGCACGGTTAGCCGTTGGTGCCGGCTGTCATATAATGGCAGTCGTTAAGCCATGTCAGAGGCCTTGATGACTTCTGACAGTAAGGCCCGCCACTGTCTTACAATCCTCCACCAACCCGGACTTGGCCCCCGCGGTGGAGTATGGCCTAGCCTTCCTGTGATGCAGGAAGAGACCCGTGCCCCAGCAGTGGGGACATACAAGGGTTGAATACAACAAATCTCTTGACCAGATCTATTATGGTTCTAGTGAGATATTGTTTTCTTGGCAGATCAACTGGCAGAAACTGGATCTGATGAGATTTTTATTGCCTTCGTGTACTTTTATGACTTTGTTTATTTCAAAAAACCTACTTATATATGTTGTCCTTAGCACGGGTTAGTGCATTATAAAGAATATAACTTTCGTTTATACTTTTCTTGAGTTTTGAAGGAAAACATCGTGAGGAAACCCATAGGTTGGTTGGCTCCGCACATGCAGATTTCTTCTTTCTGTGAGATAGATAGAAAGAGAACACTTTATTGCACATAAGGCTAGGTCGACTAAAAAACGTTAATAATAATAAAAACAATGTCCCAGGCACTGCAGCGTCCTAGTGGTCCCTTTAACCAGCTAGTGAGTGAAGGTGCCACTGGACGCTAAGAGTAAAGTTTTTATCAGCATTTGAAGTAATCAGAAACGAAAATAGTATATTTCATTACAAGTGCGGAAAGGCTGTCATTGCAAAGAGTTCCGACAAATGTCGACCCGAGCCGAGGCGCAGCCGAAGGCGAGGGTTGACAGTCGGAACAAGTTGCAATGACGGTTCCGCACGAGCACTGAACGAATATTTTTAATACAGTTGCAAAAAAAATAAGCAATTCAATAAAGAAAAATTATTTGGGAGATGGCGCCAACCGTAAAAAAATATAAGCAGAGATTTTTTTTCTTCACCCATTCTAGTAGACAAAGGGAACTATGCCCATACAGCCAAGTCTTCAGTAGATTTTTTTTATTGATATGAAATGAAAATGAAATTTAATGAGATGAAATGTATTGAAACTTAACTTAATTCATTCAATCAAATCATTAAATCTGATATTGAAACAAATTAGTAGCTCATAAAAACTTCTATGATTTTTTTTTAGTAAAAACTTCATGGTTGGTTTTTCTTTTTAATAGACATTATTTTGACAGTTGGGAAAGAAAAGGCACGAGTGCGGTAAAGGTAAAAAAAAGCACGCGTGTGTAATAGCCCCCATCCCGCACGCTATACGTCCCTGTAATACGCCACTTTTTCAGCAACTGTATTAAAATAGTACATTACACAACTAGGGTGGTAATACAAAGGCCGAGATCGCAGAAGTTTGCGGCCCGAGCTGCAAGCGAGGGACGTAAATATGCGATCGAGAGCTTTCTTTATTACCTCCCGTGTTGTGTACATCTTTTTATGTCTACACTTGGCCAGAAAGCGGCTTTTTCCGTACGCGCAGCTTGCGGAAAAAGCCACTTTATTGCCAGGTCTGGCATAAAGATATTTCTATATCTACGTACGTCAGGAGTGCGCTGACTAGCTTATTTAGGTAGGTCTCGTATTTGATCGCACTCCTGACGAAACCACGCACATTCAAGAGACTGAAATGAAAATCATCAAACGATCTACTTGGTTGAAACCCACCGAGCCAAGAGAAAGTAATATATGGTATGGTATATGCCCTGTGGCATATACCACAGGGCATATACCATGCAAGCCCACACAATGAAGCCAAAATTCTAGCTTAATGTTAAGGACAGATTGCAAAAAAAAAAGGTAGTAAAAAATAAATCTACGTAAAATGTTAGCTGCTGCCATCGGGTTGAGTTTCTGAACTGAACAGGGAAAAAAATCGTTTCACAGCTTACCCCTTGCCCCTTATCAAGTTTGAGCAGCAAGCAGCGGTACCAGCAGTTAGTGTCGTGGTCGTAGTAAGCGCAGTACGTGAGCGACGTTAGCCGCTCGTGAGTCATCACCACTAAATGGGTCTTGTAGTAGGCGCAGATGTCATGCATCAACCTGGAACAAAGAGATATAGTTTGAAGATTATAGTCTTTTTAATGCACTAACCCGTGCTAAGGACAATTTTAATAAACCTATTAGTAGGCTAAAAATTCGACCCACGCCGGGACTCGAACCCGCCACCTCTGAAAGAATATAATCATGTGGGTACAGCGATATCATTCTGATGTAAAAACCTAACTAACTGCAAAGTAAGTACTCGGGGCTGCAAGTGATGCAAATTATTTCAGCCAGATGTCGCTGCCTGTACGTAATACAGAGTATTGTAAAGAGGTTTAAAATTTCACTGATTCCGGGTAGTCGCCCACTAGCTCGGTTGGGTTAGCCAGAGGTCGCGGGTTCGAGTCCCGGCGTGGGTGGAATTTTTAGCCTCTAAATAGGTTTTTCGAAGATTATAGTTTCAAGGAAGAAGAACTGAAGATGTAAGATTAATGATTCGTCATGTTCCTTCATATTGTATTATGATTTGAAGAAAAATGTGCATAAATTACTTTAATGATTCGTCATGTCTATAATATGGTTATAAGTTGAAGAAAGAACAGAAGAAGAAATTTTAATTATTTGTCAGTGTTGCCGAATAGATTATTTGTTTGAAATATGCAATTTATTTAATTTATTTGCAATATGGTGAAAGAATCGTGAGGAAATACAAGTGCTTGGGCCCTTAAAACACCTAAGCGCTTGAAATATTTGCGCTCGATTGCCAATCCACGGTGGCACAAGTGGTGATTAATCCCAAACTCTCTTAGCCAAGGCATGCGCAGTACAGTGGGACATAATGCATATAGACTGCATTATAATCTTGCACCAGCCAGCAGCAAAGAGGCACCAAACTTATATCGACCCGACTCCTATTTAATGGGTCCTACTTGCAGTTGGACCTGTCGCTTTCAAATAGGACGTGTTAGTCAGTTGAAAGTATCGAAGGCACTGCTTAAATTGTCCGTAACAGCCACACATACTAGCCACACATTTAGGTTATCTCACTCGCAAGTCTGCTTTAAATCTTCAGTTATCATCCACAGAGAAGCGCCATCAATGTGGATGATGAAGCCTTTGTAGATAGTGTCTGTTTGCAGGATATCCTGTGCTGGCAGATTCCAGTTTTTGGGCTCGTCGCGTTCTGAAAAAAAAAAAAGTTAAATGATTTGTCCGAATGTTTCATAACACCATTCAACTACTGATCACAATCTAGCGAAAAATTTCATTCATTTATTTTATGGTGTGAATCAGAGAGAGAGTGAAAAAAAGTAAAAAAAAAACCCAAAAAATTATTGTAGGATGTGGGTATAAATCCCTTTAATGGAGTTGATACTATGGACTGCATTATGGCGGTTCTTATCACATACAATATAAGAGCGAGTATACTGGATATGTGTCACAAAGGCCATGAACTGATCTACACTACACAGCAAGGACGATGATGTAAGGTGATGCTCTATGCTTTCAGTGATAAGGCCGCCATTGTACTCTTAGTTTAAGAAATGTGTGTGATTTCCATATTTATGTACAATAAAGTGTTCTCTATCTATGACATTACTTTGAAATGCATTATTTAGCGCACACCCATATTTAACAGGATTCTCATGTTACAACTAACCTTGCAGTGTTAAATTGCACATGTCCTCCAAAGGCAACTCAATCTGCGTTACCATTTCTACTTTCTGTCGGTTACTGTACGTAACACTTTCCTGGGAGCAAGAGTTGCTAGAGAACTCTATAAGTAGCTCTTCCTGAGTGGGCTTTTTCTTCTTTGGCTTTTTGGACACTGATTTGTGCGGAACGGTAAGTGTTGAGGTGGATGGAAGCGGCTCGCTCAGGACGTCTAAGAGATGTGCCTTCGTTGGGGTCAGGATTTGTTGCACCTTGATTGGCGAATCGTGAACGGGTACATCTGGATTGGCAGCAGTCTCAGCTAGAATTAAGTATAATGTTATTTATAAGTTACACTATTTTTATTTTTAATGCACTAACCCGTGCTAAGGAACAAATAAATAAATAAATAGGTTTTTATATTTATAAGTTACACAAAGCTTACGAAGCAGTAGAAATAGAAATAGCGGGCCAAGAAATCATCTCTTTAATGCAAACAAATGTAAAATTTTTGTATGTCAATCACAGCCTGGGTAATACTATACCAGTTCCCATCAAAACTAATACTGTAGAATAAACACTACACTATAAAAAATACTTAAACAGCCCTTTTTTTTGTTTATAATACCTATGAGAAAATTTCTTGAACTTAGACAATTAAGGGTTTGAGACAGCCTCTCAGTCGTGAGGCAAGCCTTCTCCCACTGTCTTCTATGTTTGTGAATTTTTGCAACAATCAACAGAATTATCACCAATGAATTTGCTTTACATACCAATTTTTTCAATAGACAAGTTGAAGTCAGTGATCAAATAGATGTACTCGTCCAGAAGCTTCATGCTGTTCAGGAATCTCTCCTTCAGCTGTGTTGGTTCGCAGTTCAGCTGCTGCACCAAATTTTGGGTCTGAAATAGTAGATTATAATATTTTTGAACTAAAACTTTCGTAAGCACAACACATTGTAGACTATCAGTCCGGATTTACTTACGGGTGTTGTTATATTGGAAAAGTCCGACCAGGTTTCGCTAGTCATGCCTAGTGGCATTGACGACGGGAAAGCAGTAGGCGCTGCGGCGCAAGCCAGCGGGAATCCCCCGCAGCCAGTGTCGGCACCCGCCCCACCTATCTCGGCGCGGGCGCGCCGCGCGCTTTCCCGTAGTGTGAGACAAGCAACCGACGACGCGAGCTCCGTCTCTGCTCACCATGATTAAGCTTTGCGAATCGGAGCGAAACCTGGTTGGACTTTTCCGATATAACAACACCCGTAAGTAAATCCGGACTAAAAGTCTACAATAGATTATAATATCACGCAATAGGCAATAAGTTTACTTTGTCAGTATGATCCAAACAAGGTTTCCATTACGATGGCTCGGGTTGTAATTTATAAATACTTTTTAAAACTTTAGTGGTAAATTCGCGTCCGGCTCATAAACATATCTATTGCCATTACCTAATGATTACAGGACTGACATATCTAATCAATGTCAAGTATACTTCATAATATTGAATTTCAAGTGGCCAGTGATTTTCATACCACAACCAAGAAGTACGAGTACCTACAAAGGTATTTCGACATAAAGCCTCCATGAGCCGGACGCCCTAGGAAAGAATTGACCCGAAATTTGATTGGGTACTTAATCAACTAATTTTTTAAAAAGTTTTTCCTTTAACTGTACCAAACCTCAATGGCATTTTGTAAATTAGTTATTATTGGATGTGGACAAATCGAATTTCAGGCATTTTGGGTACTCAGTCATTTTGACTTTTAGATATTAGGAAAATGAGGTATTTCGACATAAAGCCTCCATGAGCCGGACGCGTAAATTCATAATTATGGTAAGATTCTATTTTATTTAATTTATTTAATCAATTTCAACCCTTTTATGTTCATATTCCTAGGGCACAGGTCTCTTCCTGCATCGCATGAAGGTTAGGCCATACTCGATACAGGGGACAAGTCCGGGTTGCTGGAGGATTGTTAGACAGTGGCGGGCCTTACTGTCAGAAGTTATGAAGCCGCCCATAAGGCCTCTGACATGGCTTAACGACAGCCATTAGGTACATGACAGCCGGCACTTAAAGTGCCTTGCGAAGCACGGAAGCGCTCGGAAAAAGCCACTAGCGGTAGTCACTGGACGGTCAGCCATCCTGCACCTGACCGCGCCTGTTGTTGTTTAACTCAGGTGATTGATTCCAATCACTCGGTTCGACTAGGCTACGAGCGCTTCTCTAATTTATTTGATAAAATTAAAGGGAAAAAGAAAGTTCTATCTACCTGCATTTCCAACTTTCTGATATTCATCCGGGCTTCGTCACATTTGGTCATCAGGACACATATTCGTACATCCATTTCGTTGCGCCGGTGCATGGCAAGCGTTTCCAAGTCAAGGAAACTCCTAGACAACAATTTGCAGATTATGCTAAGTTTACAAACTTTCACATGGAAAGACAGTTTTCGACAACGGATTGGCGTACTTACATTTTTGTCGCCTCGATGTTTGGTTTCTTGAAATGAAACTGAATAAACGGGCTTCAAAATTTCTGCGAATAAAGATAATATTTTTTTTATTGCGTATTGTAAGCAAAATAACCAGATCAAAACACTATTAACACCACTAACAAATACGCATAGCTTACCAACCAACCTCGTCGAAACAAAACAACGAATGACAGTGTGGCCAGACGCTGGCCGACTAATTTCGCCTAAAGTATGAAAAACAGTCGCCTAAAAATCTCACTGAGCCCACTGAGGGTTCCAAACCAATTTTTGGGCAGGTACTTTTTCCAGGACTTCAAAGACTATTCTTGCCAAATTTCAAAGTTCTAGAATTGTGATTCCTTTGAGTGACAAAATATACTTATTTTGAAAGAAAGAAAGAGAGATAGAGAGAGAGAGAAAAAGAGAGAGAAAGAGAGAGAGAAAGAAAGAAAGAATAAAAGAGTATTTATTGTAAATCACACAGGTTTTCGGCATATACGACCGTATTTTTTTGCGTTAACTTAAAAAGTTTGATTTTTTACAACTTCAGGAGCAGGTAGATTTGAGGTTTATATGATAGGCATTTAATTAAAAAAAAAAAATAATGTATACGGTTTTAATTTTAATTCGATACCTCTTAGCGTTCCCGAGATAAATGGTACTGATAGAGAGACTAATTTATCACTAAGAGGTACGGAACCCAAAAAAACCATTCTTAAGTTCTTAATGTCTTTACACTTTACAACAGACGACCTCACAGATGACCTGGACATGGAACGGGAGCGCAGGGCGCTGTCGGTAAGATGTAATATGCTGGCTCGCAGGTTTGCGAATTGTACTACGAGTGTTAAGATAACCCTGTTTAGAGCATTTTGTCAATCTTTTTACACATGGAGCCTGTGGGTTAGATATACGCAGAGATCTTACAGCGCCCTGCGCATTGAGTACAACAACGCCTTCAGGGTGCTGCTGGGGCTGCCGCGGTTCTGTAGTGCATCGGGGATGTTTGCGGAGGCGCGGGTTGATGGCTTCCACGCTATCATACGCAAACGGATAGCGTCCTTGCTGTATAGGATCCGCGGCAGTAGCAATAGTTTACTAAAGATTATTGCAGCCAAGGTGGATAATCCAGTCATAAGGCACTGGGTGGCAGCGCACATATTGTCTTAACAGTGTTGCCCAGCGGGGAGTGAAATTGATAAATAATAATAATGATCTTCGTTACCTTGTATTGTATTAACATAGTTATAAGACTTTTACTAACACAAATATTACTCGTATATTATATTATAAGATGTAAATATGGACTAATTGTCTGAAATAAATAAATTTAATTGAAAAATTGAATTGAATTTACAATAATGTAAAGACTTAACTTAAGTGTAATGATTAAAAAAACGATAACGCTTAAGAAACCGTATAAATTGTTATGATTTCCAGTTGCGTTTTTGGTCGCCATTTTACCTTCCGAGATAGCCTAAATGGCGTTAAATCGCCTCATTTAGCCACACTGCTTACTGACCGATCGACCACAGATTATGCCCACTGAATGAATGAACGAAATGACAGAGTAACTCGAATCGACAATAAACACACGTGTATAGAATGTAGAAATATAGGACTACGGCGCCATCTAGTGAGAAATAGTTATACTAGCGTAAAAAACAAGATGGTAGTAGTCTAAGCAATATTGTAAGGGTTATGCTAATCAACAATAGATGGCGACACAGATTTTGCAAAGTTGACGTAGGGCTAATCAACATTTACTAGTATTAGAGCGCACAGCGCTGATGGTAAAATAATAAATTATGCTGTCATTGTCGAAACTGTCTTTATGTAAAAAAACGGGTGGCAGTTTCAAAGAAAATAATTATGACGTCGCCAGTGATTTTATTCGTAGGGGGTTGTTAATGAAATAAAAGATATTTTTGTATCTAGGTATATATCCATCAATTTAGCTTCTATCTAATCAGCGTATAAACAGAGCCCACTGTTGGGCACAAACCTCTTCTCTTACACGCCAATCCGGTCATTTGCTAGTCTCGTCGAATGATTTCCACCGGTGCCGGGTGGTTTTTACAGCGACACATTTTTGTTAAAAATATGAAAATTATTAAATAAATTACCTTCTCTACAGCATTCACACAACAAATAATTTATATTCTTTTTAATGCACTAACCCGTGCTAAGGACAATTCTTAAAAACCTATTTAGAACCTATTAGCCTCTAAATAGGTTTTTAAACCTATTTAGAGGCTAAAAATTCCACCCACGCCGTGCCAGCGCTCTCCCAACTGAGCTCAGTTGGGAGAGCGCTGGCACGGTTAGCCAGAGGTCGCGGGTTCGAGTCCCGGCTTGGGTGGAATTTTTAGCCTTTAGATAGGTTTTTAAATAATTTGTTCTGGTCATAAACTAGGATATTCTGTGTTATGGTTACCAAAAAAGACATCACAAACGAGACATAATACACCACCCATAAGTTCGGCGCCTTCGATGGGAATTCAATCCATGACCTCAGTTTTGTCAGCGGTTAATATTAACCACTAGACAAATGAGCCAGTCAAAATATTTACAAGCATTACCATGATTTCCCTGGGTTTGATTCCCACTGGGGACTGCCGTACACAGGCCTAAGTCTGGTTGTATTTTCATGTTGTTCATGTCATAGCCTGGTTTCCAAACCACTGGGTATCCTAGCTTGAGACCAGTATCTACAAGTGATTGTGCTGTGTGAAAGTTATATAAAGGAGCTATCATAATTATGTTTTTGCTCTTTTGAATCTTTCGAGAAAATGCCCAGCCAATCATAAAGGCTCTCGGTTCCTTCTCTGTTTCCTTCACAAATTTTCTAGCCATAGAAAATTAGTTTTACATTTCGAATATTGTTCAATTTTTCTAGTTAGCAAACTGGCTGAATATAATTCCCAATCTACCTACAGACTCGACCCGCACATCAAAGGAACTGTACAAAGTAACGCTCCCCGTAGAAAAACAATCCGAACACCGCTTGACCGTAAAGTGAAAAGATCCCAGCGCGCTGCTCTTTAGCCGGCGCGAGTTACGCACTACGTTTCAATTAAAAAGGCCGGCGAACTAAAACAAGAGCCGCATAATAAATTCAGGACACCCTCCCGTCCTCCCTTTCCTAATTGGATTCCCTGGTCAATTAGTGCGAGCGGGACGGACTAGGGGGTGTGCGATGGCCACGTTACCGCCGCCTATATCGCACTCGGTAACACGCTATCTCGATCACTCGCCGTGAGCCGCGCACAGCCTATCATTACTGTCGCATAGGCACAAAACTGCGCCGCGTTTAAGTTAATTCGCCGCAATACCGGGACAGATATTTACGCTGATCGATGCTAATAGCTTTTATTGATATAGCCGCCGTTATTAGATCACTGGTGTTAACCAACCGAGCGTAGTTAGCCCTACTAAATTACGGTAATGCCTCTATTTGTTGCGATGCTCGTGAGACGTCCAAATTGCCGGCTATTAAATATTTTGAGTTATCTCGTCGTTAGTGCGCTTTTGAATTGCCAGTGGTAGTGTTCTTTGTACCTGTAGGGTTAGAATTGGTACTCTACTGTAATATCTCAATAAAGGACAGTAGGCCATTAGTCCAGTGATATATTGCTAGTTAGATAAGCTAAGCGGAACTAAAAGGATCTCGGTGTTATTTATAAAAAAACGATTTTCTTGAAACACTCCATAAAACGCAGTATATATTAAGTATATAACGCATTATAATAGTCTGCCTTAAAGTCTTTCCCCTTACGAAGCCACAAACTGCACGGCGGCGTTTATGAAATGTTATAAATGGTCACTTTTTAAAAATAATTATTACCATTTACCTTTTAACCACCATTAGACGTGACTATTCTTATAAGTCTAGGTAATTTTCTATCTTTTTTTCATTTAACATAGTCTGCTTACACAGTCATATTACACTCTTAAATACGCATTTTATTCAATAAGTTCACTTAGGTACCTAGAGTCTGTCTTCTATAGCAACTTTCGTTCTGTGAGTTTTTTTCATATCTATAGGTGATTTTCAAAATAAAGTGAAAGTGACGAACATTCATTACTTTTGTAACACAAATAAGCATAAACCAAAAATATGAAGAACAAAAAAAACTCAAATATATTGAAGTTACAATAGTGCGAACGCAAGAGCAACAAAAAGAAAAACGCTACAGCTCAGCAAAATGCTAGCCACAACTGACCAGCGCTGGTTTTCTGCTGCATCTGATTCGCAGATGTTTGGAAAATTTTGAAAAAAAGAAAATTTAAAATTCTCTGTGGAGAAGAATTCCAATTCTGTTCAAGTTATTAAGATTGTAAACATTATCATCACTCAAACGGCGCCACTAAATCATCTTTAGCATCTAAATAGGTTTTTAAAATTGTCCTTAGCACGTGTTAGTGCGTTAAAATAATAAAATAATAAAAAATAAATAAAAATAGTGTAATCATGTGGGTACAGTGATATCGTTCCGATGTTAAAACCTAACTGCAAAGTAGGTGGTCGGGGCTCTAAGTAATGCAATTTGCTTAAGTCAGATGTCGCTGCCTGTACGTAATACAGAGAATATTGTAAAGAGGTTCGAAATTTCACTGATGCCGTGAGTCGCCCATTGGCTTAATTGGTAGAGCGCTGGTACGGATAGCCAGAGGTTGCGGGTTCGAATCCGGCATGGAATACGGCACGACACCCGGCATGGGTGAAATTTTTAGCCTCTAAATAGGTTTTTAAAAAAAAAATTGTTAAAGTTATAAAAGATGTTACGAACAGCATCGAAGAGTTATTTTAAAGAAGCCGGTGTCCGTGACTTTGTCTACGTGGGATTAGTACAGGACGCCTTACCGGAATTTCAAGTGTCCTATGTCTCAATTCAGATCTTTGTCTATCTATACGCCAAGTTTCATATACATTCGTTAAGCCGTTATTATGTGGTTCAGTAACAAACATCCAATCATCATCGCAAACTTTCACATGAAACTTCTGTGTATGTTTGTTACTTCTACACGGCTTGAGCGGTTTTAATAAAAAGTGGTATGGAGTTATCTGACACCTTGTATTAACACATTGGCTACGTTTTACTACAGGAAAATATGTTATTCACATGGGCACAGCTAGTAAGCAGTAAGTAGGATCACTCAGTCCTAACGTATCATCCGTGAATATCCGACGACTATATTCCGCTAGATCTTTCGTACGTCCGGAGCCTCACTGGTAACCAAAGAGGCCACAATCCGACAATTTAAATTGTAATTAAAGCACCTAGCTTGTTTCCGGGGGCTAACTCCGGGTGTGATTATTATTACGAGTCGGATTTAAGAGTTTGTAGTCGCAGAGGAGTCAATCCAGCCCGGGATAGTGCAGGTTTACATAGGCGAGTAGACTTGCTAAGGGTTGAAGGAACTTGTTAGCAAACGAATGCACCCAGTGAGAAGTATCGGAATACTTTCGAGTAAGTATCGAAGGGGTTATTCCACTAATCCCCATTGAAAATCCCCATTGATCCAGATGATAAGTATCGGAATATTTTCGAGTGTGTTTCGAGTCGTTACGAAGACTCGAAAACTCATGGTGATCCACGATAAATCGAAAGTACGGAAAATAGGAAGATAATCGTATATACACTGCGTGTTTTAAGAACAAGAAATGTTGGAAAGAATAAGTTGGACCATCTGAAATACTTTTTCGTAATGATTTTTTCTTTATTACACATTGCCCTAAGGGACTAATCCCAAGCATTTTTGTTATCTCATATCATCAAGTATTGTATAGTATGTCCTTCGCGTCGTATCCGACATAGGCGATTAAAGCGACCTCCTTAGCTGGGCGCCTATATGGCTAGCAAAACCGAATTACATATTGAATACTCTGTCACACTGAGCCTGAATTTTTGTAAGTGTATGTGTATCAAGATATGAAAGTCATAAACGTCATCAATCAACGGTACCTCAAATTATTCCAAAATATCTATTCCCACTTCCTGAAAAATGTTTCAGTACGCCCTTCAATACTACTCTACTACGATTTCTTATACCAATGCAAACGCGGCACGGCGTCCAGGCTGTAATTAGCCACAGAGAGCCGTTTCGTCCATAGCCCGTAATTAAAACATAGTTAACGGGCGCAAGAGATTACTTTAATAGAAATGTAGCGAGTGATTACTCGAATTAAGACTCGACTCTATATTGTTACTGAACACTATTTGTGGAGGCTGATTAATAGAGCTGTTTTGATTGGGCTGGGCTCTCAGTGTGTTGGGCTTGAGTGCATTATACCATTATAATTCAGGCAATGGGGAACTTGCGTCTAACTTAGATTTGACCTTTAAACCGTAGAACACATAAATATTTAGAAAAAACTAAAACAATAAAAATATTTGTTTCGGAGTTTTTGGAATCAATTAAAATCGAAATATAGATTTACTCTAATAACAAAAAGAGGCCTTAGGGCGGCTTGAAAACTTGTACATGCATACATGCATCCCTATAAAATAAGGTACTGCAGCGTCCGTATGGTCCCTTCACTCACCTAGTGTGAGTGAAGGTGCCACTAAACGGCCTCTAAATGCTGTATAAATCATATCAAAGGACAATATCATTTGTATATGCATAAAAACATTATTTTGAAAGATAACTCAAACATTTAACAATGTTTCTGAAATTACAAGTCGTTACGTGCAAGAAGTGCATGATATCATAGTTTGAACCCGATTTGCATGGCGCATATTTGTACTTCATGCGGTTAGACCAAAGTACTGTGCATCAAGTGGGCAGTGCATTTCCCGAATCATCAAAACCAAGTCAAAAAATTGTATCACATCACCTCACACTAATATTATAAAGGCGCAAGTTTGTGAGTGTGTACGTTTGTTACTTCTTCACGTCTAAACGGCTGGAGGAATTCTCATAAAATTTGGGATGGAGTTAGCTGACACCCTGGATTAACACATAGGCTACATTTTATTGCGGGAAAATATGTTATTCCCATGGGAAAATTGATATACCGCGGGTAGCACCGCGGGGCACAGCTAATTCACTATAAAAACAAAATGTTTGCTTAATGAACGCCAAATATGTTAGTTTCACGCGAAGCACAGTTCACAGAAATTCCACATGTATTCTCCCTCACACTGGCTTATTGAAATAACACAGTGTAAGTAATTGGCTAAGCATGTAATGCATGTACAAAGGGGCCAAATGACACGGGGAGGAGCCAGCGGGAGCGTGTAAAGGGCTCCAATAAACATGTCACTGCGCAGGTGAGCGAACGACCGCACGCTACAGTCTTTGTGAAGTTGTCAGTTCACAGGTTGACGCACATTTTGTCTCGCTTGTAACGAAGCTGACGTTATTTCCAGTTTACAATCCGCTATTTGACTCTCTTTGCAAGTAAATATCTCTTCCATTAGACAAAAAAATATTGCAGTATATTTTTTGAGGACCTAAAAGCAAACAAAAAAAAATATTTTCAAAACTCTGCTCTGCTAAACAGCCAAAAACGCGGTCAGCCATTTTTGTCTCTAGTTTGAAGACCTGAACACTTGTAAACAAAGTTTGACATTCAACAACTGTGAGTGATTTGTGAGCATAGTGAAATAACAATGACGAAACCATGATTTCATCGAGTTTACATGCAAAATAAAGCAATTAATATCATTATTGCATTGTTCGAGAATGCAAAATCATGTCAATAAAGAACCCCGGGAAGTTGTGGATTCGTGTACCTACCCAGTGAAATAAACACACGAAAAAATTGAGACCCCGATACTTTATCGACTGAAACTCGGGTGTATTTACGTGAAGATCACTTTCATGTAAGTCCTATAATAATAAATGTCCACTGGTTCTGGCTGACAGATGTTTGTTTACAACCGAAAGACGCTTTCAACATGGCGGATAGCGTTTTCACCGTTCCGAATTAAAAGCCGTAATTTTTTTTTATTTGTGAAATTTGCAGTCATCCTTCATACTTACTTAGCAAAGTCAATATATTTCAGTTTCTTAAGTTAAATACTACAGGAAATATTCATTTATCGCGTCAAATTTGATACGAGTCAAATAGCGGATTGGAATTCAAATTCAAACAATATCACGATTGTTTGAATTTGAGCTCCAATGTGCAGAAAATACGTGTCTCTATATTTTCGCCATATCTGTTACAGCTGTGTGATTCCAATTACATTTGGCTACAATACCATTAACCTCACATCTCAATCATAATCAGTTCTATATCAGTGTTACCTTTGACGAGACAAACGACAGACAAACGGACAAATCGACTGACATTAGGAGCTGTCACTGATGTCACACTCGTCACTAAATTAATATGGGAACGCGAGCTCTGTCTATTGACAACGGCACTCGGGTGACAATGATTTGTGAAATTGTGGCACAATTGATAGTAGGTTTACCTTGGCATTTTGTTGTTATGTCGTCATTGAAGTTACATTCAGTCTGTTAGCTTTTAGAATATACCTCGGCTACTATCGGATGGAATCGGATATATTCGTATATTCGTGTAATAGAAATATCGGAACTAATATGACACTTTATAAAACTTTTCTTCGCAAAATAGTGAAGAAAAGTTTTATACAGAGCAGGAAGTATTATTACACTTGTGTGCTTTCGGCGATAACGAAGCCTACTTTAGAGCCCGAAGTATATTCTAAAAGCTAACAGACTGTATCAGAGTGAGGTCTATCAACTGCACGATACCAAAATAATGTGAAATGAGAGAGAAAAAAAAAAACGATAATTGCTGACAAAAAACCAAAAGTTACAAAAAGACATTTCTGTATAATCTACAAAACCATTATACAAATGAGGTGCTGGCTAGGCCAACACACTCGTATAAGGAGACATTCTAAAGGGTCTCCACCATAGAGTTTAAGGTCTCCACACTAGGCAAGCCTGTGGCGCGATGGTGTGGGAAACCTATTGTATTATTTTTGAGAACGGAACGAATTATTTATTATGAATTTATGCTTTAGCAATATTTGAAGCACCATAGCGAAAAAAAAATAGAGTGCTTTCCGAATTTGTAAATTTTTAATAAAACTATAAATAAATTTACCTCTAAAAATTTGGTGCTGAAACACAACCTACAAATTATGTTGATACTTTAGTAGTATTAGGAACTACTAGGTGGAACAGCATAGAATTCTCTAGACTAATATTTATAACTAATATTTGAGAAATTTATGGTACCATATAGTCAGGAGGCACCAAACCTGTACCAACCCAGTCGGGTTGGTACAGGTTTGGTTCCTTCCGACGCCTTATGTGACCTCCATGCAGTGGGGGCGGCCGCCCTGGACTCAGACTTTTTATTCATTACATTCCATCCATCATCCAATAATCAATCATCCATAACGGACACAGAGGCCTATGGTGATGATGATCTTCGCCTTGGTCTGCCGCAACGTGGTGTCCATTTTGCGGAACCCAGTCGGTCGCAATATTGGCCCACTTCTGTGCTCATGCTTCAGACACGGCCAGCCGAGTCCTACTTTAACCTGGCGGTCGCAAAAGAAATTATCGAAAGATTTTTCAAAGTAAACCAGAAAACGCTAGAAATTCAAATAGAATGTTAAACAGTAGGTATATCAAAGGTGTCAGCTTAAAGTAGCAGTTATTAATAATTATTCATCAACTACTTACTTATAATAAATCGAAAAAATACTTAAGTATTGCGGATTAACGAAGTGGGTTGCGCGTTGAAGTGTGAGAAAATTTTAATATCGTAATTAATAACGTTTAAATCTGTTTTCTGTGTAATATTTAAGTTTGATAGCCTATCATATGGTTCGTTAACAAATTCAATGCTGATAATTTGGTTTCGATATGATAATTCGGTATGAATGGGAACATTACGTTTAATCTTCGCTAGGCTAAGAACTAATATAGGTGTATGCATCTGCCATTTTCATAAATTCATCTACCCTACATAAAGATAAAGATGGTAGACGTAAATACCTATATTGGTTTCAATGTGGAAGACATCAAATTTTCACAAGGACTAAAAGGACTAAGCAATGAAATAATGGCTACCCTATCATTCTCCCGACAATCGTGAGGAAAAGAGAGGCTGAGTGAACGAATGACTCTCTCACGCGCAGAACACTGAATTGATAGCTCTAATTCAACTTTGATGATCCACTTGCGTGAAGTAAATTGATTTGACGCCAGTGTTATGACGTTCTTAGCTCTTGTGGTCAAATTTGACTTTATCTTGACTCGCTATCTGATGCCGTGACAGATTTTGGAACCGGTTAGGGCTGCTAAAAAAAGTTTAGTGATATAAGTCGTCAGATTGGATATTCATTCTTCACGCTTGCATCAAGCGCTTATAAGACTTTAGCGTACTTTTCATACACAGATAACCTTAGGAAAATTAAAAAAAATTGGTCCGCTGTCAAAGAATTATACTATTAATATGAGACAGGGTGCGATGGAGAAAAGAAGGGATGGAAAGAGAAAGAGAGATGTTAACCAAGATTGATTGGGAATATCAGCCGGCTTATGAATAACGCAGCAAAGACTTGCTGGAGTCGCTCGCCACTTGACCAAGAAAGGTAAAACTATCCACGTTATGGCCCCGGAGGTATACAACAAACTTTCGGAGGAAATTACGAGTGCAAGCAGTGAGTACGTGTTTAAACAAAAACTAAATGGCTTATCGAGCGGTGTTTTTATTCGTATGACGAATCCCTAGTCTGTAAAAGTGACTAAGCAGAGAAGTTTATAAGATTTAGCGTATTGTATGGTAATGTCGTAGCTTTTTAACACTTATTTAGCAGAATTTAGCACAATAATTAGGTAAATTACTCAACATACGTATTATTATTATTTTGTCTATAATTGATTGACCTGACAGATTGCATAATTATTATGATATTGACATGTAATATTATCTTTTTGACATTTGTAAATTTTATTGTTTTTTCTACATTGGATTGTTATTATGTACGGAGTCTTGACTTGTAATGAATATTACCAATAAATGATGTCTATGTCTAACGTAAATTAATCTAACATGTAAAAATCATCGACCAAATATGGGATAAATTAGCAAAGGGGAAGATAAAAAGTACCCGGAACCGGCGTGCGTGCATGCAACGACTTGTGAACATTGATGAAGCGAAGGTGATCTGTCAGGATCGTGGCAAGTGGCAGTCCCTGGTCTCTGCCTACCCCTCTGGGATACAGGCGTGAGGTTATGTTTGCAATAAGTTTGTACGTAAAAATCTCGTGTCACAGAGTTTGTTATCGAACTCCTACAAAACGGCTCCACCTACTGTTACGATTTTTTTTGTGTATTCTTGGTTGGTCTGAGGATAAGTCCTAGGCTAATTAATATGGCAAAATTACGTTTTAGGGGTCAGCCATTGTTAACATAAATAATCCAAGGTTAACACGAGCACTAGACATTATTAAAACTGTTTTTATACGGAATTTACGCGTTTTGTCACCTCAGTCATCCGAGACCATGGCACCTGTAAAAGTGCCGAAACGTCGGAAAATTGTGAAAAATTAAAAAACGAGTGAAATCTGTATAAAAATAGTTTTAATAAATAATCCAATCCTGCAGGAAACATACAATGCAACAGAACACGAAAAACTCGCTGGTTGCAAAACATAGCTGAATGTTTTTAGATAGGCATCGTCCACTTGTTCCGAGCACTGCCACAGGGGCTACAATGATAGCCCACACGAAGATGAATACCTAAATAAATCTCAATATAAATATAATTTTCTTAAAAACAAACAAACGCAACAAAATTTCCTTATTATTTTTTGAACTTGGGTAGCTTTATAAAGCCATTAGCGTAAATCGGTTCATTTGCCCGTGCGTTAAGTAATTTGTTCAACATACGCAGCGGCGCAGGAGACTGTAAAAACGTGGTAAGAACTAGCATTATCCCGCAGTGGAACGATCGCAAATGGAAATGACTCAATCTTTCGGCCGGGGTCACACCGGGCGGACGACGCCGTATGCTGTCGATTGGGAAAACTTTCGCGTTTCAACCTTCGTAATGAGATAATACCAGGGTAACTGACTTTCACCGGCGGATTAATACACGGGGCATTACCCATCTCAGCCAGGGTCAAACTGAAAGTTCTTAGAAAATAAAAAACTGATTGAACTACCTATAAAAACCTATTTAGAGGCTAAAAATTCTACCCATGCCGCCCGGGACTCGAAACCGCGACCTCTGGCTAACTGGCTAGCTAGTTATTAGTTTCATTATATCTTTTCAAAATAGTGTCCATTCACCTGAGTACATTGCTGCACCCAATGAAACCACTATGGAAAGCATTTTGCGTAAGGAAAGAAATAGCTTTTAGCAATAAGGCCGCCAATTGTACTTTGTATCTTTACATGTTTTATAATATCGCTCATTTGGCAGAATATTGACGCAAATGTCCTTTTTCCAATTTTACAGGAGAGACCGTTGTTTCATTCAGAAGTGTTAGAACTTTGTCAAAATGCCACAACGACAGTGGCGCTGTCACGCGATAAAAAACAAAACTACATTACTGTCATTTTTTCCCCAAGTGTAAACAGTTATTTCGGGTGTTTTGGCATACTTACTCAAATTGGCAAAAAAGTACATTTGCGTCATTATTCTGCCAAATGAGCGATATGTGCTCTGGTGTACAATAAAGAATATTCTTATCTTATCTCTTATCTTTGCCCACTAGTCCTTAGAGGCCTCTTCGACGCCCTTTTGAAAGGCATTGTTTCCTCGGTGTGTCGATAAAACGTTTTTCTCGAAGTTTTACTTTTATTTTTCGGAATAAATAAAAATCGCAAGGTGCGAGGTTGGGCCTGTGCGGCAGGTGACTCAGTAATGCCACGTTTGACGTCGCTAAATAGTCGAACATTCGCCTAGCGTTATGCGAGGAAGCGTTGTCATGGTGAATAAGGATCCCACTGCGAGGTCGTTTCTCCCGAATATAGATAAATAGAGATAGAGAAAACTTTATTGCTCAACCAGAAAAAAAGAATCACAACCATGATTTTTTAAATCTAAGTAATGTTATATGATATAGCGCCAATTTCTGAATTGAGAATTTTGCTAAATGAATAGTATAGCGCTGTCTCTTCGAATTTACCGGAAAAGACGTTACTTAAGTATTTAGTGACTTTCTCTAAATATTTAAGTAACGTTTACGTAGTGAAATTCTCAATTAAGAAACCGGCCATTAATTTCTTGTAGTTCAGTATTTACTTACTTAGAGTTATTCTCATTTAAGAAACAGAAGGAATACAACTTTTCACGTAACTGTTTGTTGCTAAGTTTGTTGGTGGTAATTTGTAGTTATTAAAAAATGTGAATTTCAACAAAAACATTTTTATGTGTAATTTCGGTGAGCCGATGGCCTATTCCCTGTCAGTTCGCGGTCTCCACTGGAGAACCATTGAACCCCTATACTAAGTACCTACATAGTTTAAATAAAAAAAATATTAAAAAAAATAAAAGAACCCGACTGCAGTGATTGATAAATCAACTGAAAGGGAAAAATAAGATAATTTTATTTTCAAATGCTAATGTCGAATGCTAAAGTTCATGCTGCTTTACTTGAGGGACCAAATAATATAACTTTATAAGCATTACTTGCCCAAACTGTTGCATTTATTATTTTATATAAAATGTTGCATTCTGGACCCATTACTGTTTGTTTAAAGTCCTCTAATGGGTCCCGACTGCATCATTTTATATAAAATAATAGATGCAACAGTTTGAGCAAATAATGCTTATAAAGTTATATTATTTGGTCCCTCAAGTAAAGCAGCATGAACTCTTCTGATTCGACATTAGCATTTGAAAATAAAATTATCTTATTTTTTCCCTTTCAGTTGATTTATCAATCACTGCAGTCGGGTTCTTTTATTTTTTTAAATATTTTTTTTATTTTTGACCTTTTAGTGACTCAGTAAAACGATAAAATTTAAAGGTCCATCATCTGTTCTGCTTACATGCTTTAAATCGTTATATTATTTTATTTCCTAAATGAATGTTAGTTTATTGCTTTATTTTCTTTTGTTCGACAATGGACATGTCGCGGCAAATCATAAATATTTTTCCTGATATACTTGTTTGATATAGTCATAGGTACCACCTGCTTGCATTAAAAATGTATGTCGTACGATATTTTTTAGCTAGTATAATGAATATGGTCTAATGGTGTTAAACGATCTAGAATATTTGCAAAGGAAACGACAGATTTTTTTCTTTATTATCCTTACATAAATTGTCTGTTTTTTATGTAGCCTAAAAACGCTCCACTGCACCTAGTTATTTAATGTTAGCGATTGTAGGTGGGGACTGGAATAGTCACGAATTATGTCCTCGACCTGAACGGCGCTCAGCTTTCGACATCTCCAGAGTAGAATTCTTCGTGTTTGCATTGCTGGGCCCAGTCTTCGGTCTCGCTAATTACTTAGAATAAGGACTTGTGAATGGGAACATAAATGGTCTGAGCCTTCAGCCGCGGCCTGTACCTACAAAGGCGCGACAGGTTTCCTCCTAACAGCAACTTTAAGTAACTGTCGCGGCTTTCGGCCGACTATTCCGAGACTATTCTCTCCATTTGGCATCAGCGTAAATAGAGCTTAGCATTTGGAATCGCCGTGGGAGTATTCCTCTAGCCCGCTTCACAGCCTTCGGCCGTGCCGCGACCTGTATTGAGCTGAGCTCGGCCTTCAACCTCGTCGCGGCAAGTTTCCTCGCACCCGCATGATGGGGCTCATGCGGCTGAGCCCCATCATGCGAGTGCGAGCGGGTGCGAAATTTTACTGAATATTTAGGTAGGTATAGATAAGCAATCTTTGGTCTCACAAGTGAACAGGAAACCTAACACAAAATCATAATCTTATTTTCGGAGGAAACGAGATAAAATTCGTTAAGATGAATAGAGCTAGAATTTTTTTAAATTTCATGGGTCCTACGATACGAGGTCACGGAGGATCCGTCTTCGGTTACCAGTGAGAGCGTTCAAATATTTTTTTTATCATTTATTGTTTCTTCTTTGAATCCAGCTTGTCTGACTATGACCGCACAGGGGGAAAGGAGTTACATGCTACACTTTATATATTTTGTTTAGTTAGTTTTGGTCTAAGTGTCAGTAGGAAATTTATATCAGAGTTAAGAAATTAATTATTTTGACCCCCTATGAGGTTGATATTTCTTAAATTAATGAGATAAACGAATGACGTAGAAAGAAATAAACACTTTATAGGCATTATTTCTTTTATCACTTATACCGTTTCTATAAACGGTTTGTTTACATGTAGATTTATACATGTAATAGAATAAATACATGCATTATGTATTATGTAAATTTATACATGTAATAGAATAAATACATGCCAGCGCCATTTAGTGGCTAAAAGTGGTACTGCAGGACAGGGTTTCAGCCACAGAACATAAAAAAAGAGTAGAAGTCGTAAGTGGGCGTTGCCCGCGTGCCTCACATTAGCAATGTATTGCCTAAGCGTAGTCGGTGACAGTTTTGTTTACTTCAGTTGCCGTGCGCTTCTAGTAAAGAAAAAAATGGTGAAAACTTGATTAAAATGCCTTGTTGTGCTGTGTTAGAGAGCAAAAATAAAAGCTGGGGACTAAAATATACCGATCATGCCGTAATATTTCATCGGTAAGACGTATTTCATTGTATTTTTAATTAAATTGGTAATGACATGAACACAGAAACCAATCCGAAAATGAAAAAGTGAAACCACCTTTATTTACTGGTTAGTAAAGTTAAATTTTCATCGAAGAAAGTGTACCTTCTCTAGAAATTTCTGTCATAATTTGAATTCTACTCAATTACGGATGGGGGCACACATGATAAAAATCTATCGATAATTGTCTATGATTGAGTAGTCCTACATACCTAATGGTACTTAGGTATTGTAAATTCCAATTCGTCTAAGTAGGTAAAATAATTGTTGTTATTTTATACCTACTTCCTATGTGCCTTTTCACATGCACCCGGTCGCCGTCCGGTCGCCGGGCCGGGTAAAGTAGTAATGTATGAGCTCCGGTCGCCGGCTGGTCGTTGTGCATGTGAAAACTGTCATTGGAGCTCATACATTACTACTTTTCATACAAGATATGATATGATCACATAGATCGCGATATAGTTTTTCTTCACCAGTTTATCAGTTACTGAAATATCTAAGAAACTATCGAAGTAATTTTCATCTTACCCCTTTGACAACAGAAAACCGAGGCAATGTTACAACAACCCTCTCGGAATCAAAACAATTTGGAAGTGAGTTTTGTTTAGTTTTCTAAGGAACCGGATACGAAATTAAAATGGATGGCAGCGACAGGAAGGCTAAATTGGTTCAAAACGACGATAAACACAATATATTTAAAGCATTTTCATGAACACTTCATAAACACTAAAAATGGCGGAAGGTGGCACTTATGTGATGCAGCAATACCAGAAAAAATGTGCTTCACTTCCAGGTTAGACTCTTGCGTATAAATGAAATATATTAGTACCATCGTCAATAAAATTAGTATAACGTATGAAACATGGCGTACAGATAGACAAAGATCTGAATTGTAGTCGTAGAATACATAATATTTCCCGTGTTATAATTTCTAACGCCCGCGAAGCAGCGGGTTAAAGCTAGTTTTAAATAAGAGATAACATTTTAAAATATGAAATCGACCACATCGTTTTATTTGTGCGTCTATGTACCCTATTAGTGTTAATTCTTTTTTAATACAGTTGCTCAATAAGTGGCGTATTACACGGACGTATAGCATGCGGGATGTGGGCTATTACACACTCGTGCTTTTTTTTTACCTTTCCCGCACTAGTGCGTTTTCTTTCCCAACTGTCAAAATAATGTCTATTAAAAAGAAAAACCAACCATGAAGTTTTTACTAAAAAAAATCATAGAGGTTTTTATGAGCTACTAATTTGTTTCAATATCAGATTTAATGATTTGATTGAATGAGTTAAATTAGGTTTCATTTCATTTCATCTCATAAAATTTCATTCTCATTTCATATCAATAAAAAAATTCTTATACTATTTTTATTTTTAATGCACTAACCCGTGCTAAGGAACAAATTTAAAGACCTATTTAGAGGCTAAAAATTTCACCCATGCCGGGATTCGAACCCGCAACCTCTGGCTATCCTTGCCAGCGCTCTACCAATTGAGCCAATGGGCGACTCACGGCATTTAATACAGAGAATAGTGTAAAGAGGTTCGAAATTTCATTGATGCCGTGAGTCGCCCATTGGCTCAATTGGTAGAGCGCTGGCACGGATAGCCAGAGGTTGCGGGTTCGAATCCCGGCATGGGTGAAATTTTTAGCCTCTAAATAGGTCTTTAAATTTGTTAAAAAAAATCTTCTGAAGACTTGGGTGTATGGGCATAGTTCCCTTTGCCTTCTAGAATGGGTGAAGAAAAAAAATCTCTACTTATATTTTTTTACGGTTGGCGACATTTTTTAAATGTTTTTCTTTATTAAATTGATTTGTTTTTTCGCAATTGTATTGAAAATAGTCGTTCAGTACAAGTGCAGAACCGTCATTGCAACCTGTTGGAACTCTTTGCAATGACAGCCTTTCCGCATTTGGAATGAAATATACTACATTGCACAAAAGATAATGTAGAAAAGATGCTTTTTCTACCCGCAGGCAAAAAAGAAATAGCTAAAAATACTTCTAAGTACCAGTATTCATATTCGGCCGTTAATGTGTAAACTGTTTGTACGAGTATAATTTGTCGATAGGTTCTCCCTATCGACAAACTAAAACTCGCATTGTCCCATCCTAAACTGAGAATTTACTTGTTTTTCAATTTTGAACTTTATGTCTTACTAGGTAAAAGTTCTTTTCGGTCCGACGCGGCGGTAGTTCCATCTAGTGTAGAGTAGCGTTACTATAAAATGTCAACCTTAATTTCATCATTGTCATTTGACTTTGATCATTGTTAACATTGCAAAAAGGTGCGTATTTTACTTGAAACTTTTATGATGTACACCTTTTCGGCATTGACTTTATTTACCAATGGCAGGTTGGCATTCGTAGTGTGCGTTTGGTTTGTAAGTATCAGTTTGGTTACACTGGTTTTCGTACTAATGTGTCATGTCGCTACTTCTACTCTTTTTTATGTTCTGTGGTTTCAGCAGACAAGAAGAGAAACGTTGTTTCAGCACGACAGCACGTACTCAGGGATCTATTTTTTATTGAAGCAATATGAAACTAAGGATTACAGTAACTTTACTACTCGTAGTACGAGTAGTACAGTACAGTAGTACCACTCGTAGTACGAGTAGTACAGTACTACGCACTAGTACGTAGTAAGAGTAAGAGTCTCGTACCACAGCGCGGAAGCGAGGTATATTACCTACTTCACTAGTCGTCCCAATATTGGTGGACAGTCAGTATTGGTCGAAGTGATTCGCAAGCGCTCAAATAGTCAAATACTAACCATAACCAATTTCAAATTTCTAATTAATCATAAAAATGGTGTTTGTTTAATATTATTATCTAGGGCCTTCGGACAAAACCATACCGCAATTTAGAACACAAACAGCGCCATCTGTGGTTGGGTAGAGGAACTAATACAGTACTTTATAGTACTGCTACAGTACTTTAATTACTTAGAAGTGAATATTATTTGTGTTGCGTTTGTTCTCTATTAATGCTGATTTTATGTAATCTACGACACCCGCAAAATTCTCTTTTAAATACTTTACACGTGTTAGGCGTAGTTAAACAAAATTATATTTTTTAATTAAATGAATGATCTAGAAGGATCAAACCACTTTATAGGAATTATTTCTTTCCGTATTTGTACCGATTTTATAAATGGTTTGTTTACATGCAGACCAAAGCCAAAATTATGTATACACATGTATTAAAATAAATAAAATATAGCAGCGCCATCTAGTAGCTAAAGGTGGTACTTTAATTGCTTAGAAGTAAATGTTATTTTTTGTTCCGTTGGTTCTCTATTAATGCTGATTTTATGTAACCTACATCATCCGCAAAATTCTGTTTTAAATATTTCACACCTGTTAGGGGTAGTTCAATAAAATTAGTATTCGAATTCAATAAACTAAATATAACAGCGCCATCTAGTGACTCCTAGCTGTACTTTAACGAAGCTTCTTAACGAATTTTATTTTTCGTCACGGTTCTGATCGCATAATTATGATTTTATATAGCCTATGACACCCGCGCAAGGATGCCGAATCGAATGACACCTTGTTTAACAAAATCTGACCATGGTTAAGGAGTTATGAGTTATGAGGGAACATAGAATCGGACATACTTACAGTCGGGTAATAAATGTGTATTTTTTTAACAAAACATTTATATGTGTCATTTCGGTGAGCCGATGGCGTATTTCCTGCCAGTTCGCGGTCTCCACTGGAGAACCCCTATATTAAGTACCTACATAGTTTTAATAAATGTGTATTTCAAATATGTTATTCCTGTCACTGTAATTTCTGTGTACAATCAAGAATATTCTATCTATCTATATATTTCACAGCTATTGTGTTGGTTGTTTTAAGTCGCTCAGTGTGTTGCTGCATTTAATAACAGCTGGCTTGAGCGACATTGCGATATCGATATCCATATCAATCCTTGTACGTCCCCATTGTTGGGGCACGGGACTCTTCATGCGCCGCAGGAGGGTAAGCCACGGGGGCCAAGTCCGGGTTGGTGGAGGATTGTAAGGCAGTGGCGGGCCTTACTGTCAGAAGTCATCAAACCGCCCAGGCCTCTGACATGGCTTAACGACTGCCATTACATGACAGCCGGCACCAACGGCTTGAGGTGCCTTGCGAAGCACGGAGACGCTCGGAAAAATGCCACTAGCGGTAGTCACGGGACGGTCACCCATCCTGCACCTGACCGCGCCTGTTGTTGCTTAGCTCAAGTGATTGATTCCAATCACTCGGTTCGACTAGGCCACGAGCGCTTCACTAGGCCACGAGAGGTTTTGTGCTGGTTGCTTTAAGTCGCTCGGTGTGTTGCTGCATTGAGTAACAGCTGGCTTGAGCGACATTACACTAAGTGGCTTTTGAAATGTCTGTTTAAGTACTTAGATCAAGGAAGGAAATACAATTTCTAAGGGCAAGATTGTCTAGATAACAAAGGTTAGTTCTGTGTAATACGGCGATATTGCGTACGAGATTGTATGTAGTTTCTGAAACAGAATGTAAAAATAACGGTGAAGTGCGATTAGGTACTACTCAAAGTACAACGGTTACGAACAGACGATTACAAATGTAACTTTGCAGTCGAAATAAATTTTATTACTTTTCTTCTTCAGGCTATATTAGTCCACTGCTGGACATAGCCCTCCCCTAATGAGCGCCATAGCGCAAGGTTGTACCATCATTGGGGGTAATGCTCATAATCCCCACGCTGGGCATGCGGGTTGGGGATCGCAGTTTGGTGGAATTGTACTGCAGGGGGCGCTGCTGCCTACCCCCCGGTTTGTGTCCCTTAGTCGCCTTTTACGACACCCGCTGGAAGAATTTCGGTTGGTGCTATTCTCTAGGCCGACACCACACAGCATTACTTTTATTTTATATATATTAGGAAAACCAACCAGTGCAACTACATCGATAATTAAACTGAACACTTGAGTAATAAATTAAACAAACATTTAATTTATTACTCAAGTGTTCAGTGCACTGTGGAAACCCACAACTTAAATCAAAAGAGCAGTCGTTTAGCTTATACAATCGCAAAAATATACTGCGCTTATGGCATAGCAAGAAAGATTGACGAAACAAATATATATTGCGAATGTGATTGGAAGGGCTGGTAAGGGACGTCCCAGGCGGACATACATCGATTAAATAGGGGATATATTATCAAAAGGAAAGATAAAAAGTACCCGGAACCGGCGTGCATGCATGCAACGACTTATGAACGTTAATGGGATACAGGCGTGGGGTTATGTATAAGGCATAGCATGAGAGATAAGAAATCCAGCATGAGAGATAAGAAATCCAGAAACAAAAAAAATCTTTCAATTTCTTACATAAATATACATCGTCGTTATCAACCCTTCTTGTCCCCACTGCTGGGTCACGGGTCTTTTCCTGCATTGCAGGAAGGTTAAGCCATACTCCACCACGGGGGCCAAGTAAGGGTTGGTGGAGGATTGTAAGACTGTGGCGGGCCTTACTGTCAGAAGTTATCAAGCCACCCATAGGGCCTCTGACATGGCTTAACGACTGCCATTATATGTCAGCCGGCACCAACGGCTTAGCATAAAATATACATAAAATGTGTTAAAACAATAATAAAAATCTTAGAAGTTCCATAACAAACACTGTGACTCGAGATTTTTATATACTGGTTGCAAGTACCTACTTCAATTGCCCGCGACTTCGTTCGCGGGAAACTTTTTTGTGCACTTTTCAGCGATAAAAAGTTAGGACTCTGTGCTATTCCAGACTATAATCTACCTGTGACTTGGTCTACCGGTATCACGTCTGATGACCATGCCAAAGGTCCCTAGAGGTTAGGACCCTCTGTGCTTTTCCAAACTATAATCTACCTGTGACTTGGTCTACCGGTATCACGTCTGATGACCATGCCGGAGGTCTCTAGAGGTTAGGACCCTCTGTGCTTTTCCAAACTATAATCTACCTGTGACTTGGTCTACCGGTATCACGTCTGATGACCATGCAAAAGGTCCCTAGAGGTTAGGACCCTCTGTGCTTTTCCAGACTATAATCTACCTGTGACTTGGTCCACCGGTATCACGTTTGATGATCATGCCAGAGGTCTCTATCAAGTCTGGGGGCCGCCACACAATGTTCAAAATATGCCCTCAGATTGGGTGGGCACACAAAAAAGGGCTTGTAATGTCTGGCCAGATAACCATAGTGCAGGATATCCTAGATAGGGGCCAGGACAAGTGATTATGTTATTTATTTATTTACTTCTGCTAAATAACGCCCAAATCAATTAACTGTGAGTACCTAGTGATCTTTAAAAAAATTTTAATTAAATTGGTCGTAATTTAATAATTAAAACAATCTTTCAGCAATATTTCCGATTTAAGGTTGCCTGGAAGAAATTGCTATCAGCAATAAGGCCGCCAATTGTACCTCTTCTTTTGTAACTGTTGTCTCTGTAATTATTTTCTGGTGTGTACAATAAAGAATATTCTTATCTTATCTTAAAACTGTTTTTATACGGATTTATGCTCGTTTATTTTCAGATGCCGTGGTCTCGAATGATGGTGATCCATCCGAAAAAGAAAAGTAAATCCGCATAAAAACAGTTTTAATTGTGTCTAGTGCTCGTCTTAACCTTACAAAATACTGTGGTAGTTAGCCAGTGTCGGCTAGGTCTACCTCACGATGGGCTGGTTGAGAGAGCGGAATGGGAGGTGAAGTGAATGGACTTACTTGGTGATGGTGGATGATGGCTCGCTTTAGCTGTTGGGCAGATGATGAGCGGTGATGGATGAGCTGATGCGTCCAGCGCACGGAGAACACTCCTGCACTGTTCACTTATAGTCTAATATTGTTCTTTGAGCTGATAAAGTTTCTTGGTCACCGAATGTCTATCACTTCACGATAATTCGAGCACTTATCAGCGCGCGTATGTCACAGTGCGAATGTGTTTGCAGATGGCTGGATAAATTAGTAGCGAGCGAGCGGCACGAGCGACGGCACCGGAGCGACCAGAATAATGAACGATGAGTGACCACAGATTCATGATTACGTCGCGTCGATTCTCGCGCGAACATACTGTAATTTAATAATTCATGATTATTAATGACAAAATCAAAACGTAACCAAGTTGGTTGTTCTGGAGTACAAAGTCAAAACAAGGCTGTTTATTTTATTTACATAATTATTTTTTTCGGGAGGCTTTCAGAGCAATTGTTAACTTGTGTGAGAAGTCAAACTTTGTATTAATTTGAACATTAATGTTTACCTACACGTATGACATGTAATTGGATTGGACGCCACCGCCATTGCGCAGGCGTTAAAGTGATTAAAAACTCATTAGTGTAGGGTCGCCATTCTTTAGGGTGTGCTTCCACTAAGATTTGTGTGGTAAGTTAAATATACTTAATAACTTGTACATGGGCATTAGGACTTGGCCGGACGTATTGTTATTTTTATATAATTCTTATATGATTTCTTTGCGTGTGTTCTCTTAGTGTTTTATTTTCATCTGCGAGTAGAAAATGGTAATATATACCAACAAGACTAGTGCCAAATGTGTTATTATTACTGCGGTGAAGGTATGTCCCCACTGCTGGGGCACGGGTCTCTTCCTGCATAGCAGGAAGGTTAGGCCATACTCCACCACGGGGGCCAAGTCCCCCGAGAATGTAAGAGAATGCTAGAAAATATTTCATAGGTAGTGTTCAGTTGTATAATGTAACGCTTTGGTTTAAGTTTACTGTTATGTTGATATATTTACATAAATAATTGTTTGATTTAGTATGATTTTCTTTCTTCTGGTTATGCACTTAAGTGCTCTCTATCTATCTAAATACAATCTAAGTATAGTTTAGCCAATCAGAGCTTAGGGCCTCCCGCACCTCAGCTATCCATGTCTCCGACACTATAGTAGTACAAATAATGAAATAAATACACAGAAAACGCTTCTTTTGCTCCTTAAGCAAATAGGTGCGTAGATAATACCCCATCTCATATAATATATGAATTCCTTTAATATCTGTTTAGTCGTCTTTATCAACCCTTGTATGCCCCTACTGCTGGGCCACGGGCCTCTTCTTGCATCGCAGGAAGGTTAGGCCATACTCCACCACGGGGGCCAAGTCCGGCTTGGTGGAGGATTGTAAGACAGTGGCGGGCCTCACTGTCAGAAGTTATCAAGCCGCTCATAAGGCCTCTGACATCTGTTCAGTGTATGGGAACTATTAATGCGTGACCGCCTCTCTGTTGGCCGTTTTTTTAATTAAGTGTTATGTCTAAATTTTCACGTTGATTACCACTGATATTGCCGTCACTACGACGATATAAATTGAATTAGGGCACTCATCTAGTGCCCAGTCCACCCCAGAATTTTGGATTGGTAGCCCGACATTCTGGTGAGAGTGGTTTGGCCCAGTTTGGGACAGAGAACTATAGAAAGTGAAAGTGAATTTGTCTTTATTGCCAACAAATATTAAATAAAGTACAATCACTGAAATAGATCTTAAAAACCTATTTAGAGGCTAAAAATTCCACCCATGCCGGGACTCGAACCTCTGGCTAACCGTGCCAGCGCTCTCGCAACTGAGCTAATGAGCGACTTACCGACATCAGTGAAAATTCTAACCTCTTTACCATACTCTCTATATTAAGTACAGGCAAACTAAATCTTAAAAAATAAACTTGGCAAAACTTGTCGTTCCCTGACGACTTTGAACTGGCCTTACGCTCAGTTTAAAGTCGTCAGGGTATATGCTCCACTAGCGAAGCTGATTTTCAGCAAAAGCCTTAGAAGTTAAGTTGGAGATACAAAATTACAGACTCGCTGAGCGCAGATATACAAGTTTTCGTGTTTGTTGGTACATTTTAAGTTTTATAAACTACTATTTTTTATAGTTCTAGCGTTCCTTACATTTTAGGTTTAGAGGTGTAAGAATATTTACAGAGTAGCTGAGCACAAAACATCGTTGAATACGATAAAAAATAAAATATACAATAGTTTTTTTTATTTAGCGGTGTGTGTTAATATTATGTTTATGTTAATTAAAATAAGCCATAGTTATGCCACGTTATAGTGCGTTGGCATTGAGTCATAAAATGCATCAGAGCTCACATCTAATGCCCAGCCTACTCTAGAAGTTTGGATCGGTTGTCGTTGCCCCAAAATCGTCCAGCCATTCTCACCAGAATGTCGAGCTACCAATTCAAAATTCTAGGGTCCAGAACTGTTTATACCATTACAACTTGCGCGGCTCGCGCATAAAATATTGGATAAAAAATTGTCCTTATAATCGGTAACGGTAGACAACCCTACGTTGGTAATGACGTCTTCATTGAAGGAGGGAACTGCATTATCAACTTCATGGCTGCCAGCGCGCGCTCCATGGCAAGTGTGAACACTTTTTTGCTCACGCGCAGTAGAGTGGTACTAATTACGGGCAGGTTTTTCTTGAAAATGATTTTATCTGAGCCGTTGATGGTAGCAACCTTTTAGCTTCTTGCAAATTACATTGATGATAATATTCTTTGATTAAAATTAATGGCTTTATAAACTAAACGAATAAAAATACTCTATCTGTAAGGCGTAAAGTTACCCATCAATAAACTCTACATAAATTAAACTTCAGCCACAAACTAATCAGTTTAAAAAACCAACCAGTCATAAATTAGAAGCTCTGGCCACTTTCTCAATGTGTGAAGCCAAATACTAAAAAAAGCGAGGTAAAAAAGGAACCGTTCGAAATTTAATTTATTCAAAATTGAAACGTCACGGGCGCACAAAGGCGCGCCCACAATGGCCGGCACGCAGCAAAATGTTAACACGAAAATTAAATGCTGATATCACAATTAATCAAGGGCCCATATTTATAATTGGCTATTTCACTCGCGCCGAGGTGTCAAATTATATTGGTCAATTAACGCGCATAGAATAGAAATAGGACTGCTTGGTGCCGTTGATTAAAATTGAAAATGTTTTCCTTTTACGCTTTGTTGTTGTAATTGTATTTTCATTTCCAGAAGGCGCAAAAAGTCACCTACTTAAGAAGGCCCTCACGAAGCATTCCCATACAAACGTAGTTTTTAATTTAAACTGAAACATCATCTATACGCTCAGAGGACACTTACTCAGGTTTAATTGTATTGGAATTGCGTATAAATCAATTAAAAAGGAAATAGAGCTTTGTGAGTAGTTTTTGAACTAAAACTTAAGCACTGACTAGGTACACATTATATATTTGAATCCGGATTAACTTACTTGATTTTTTGTGAGGAGTTTCTACGAGAGGACTTGTGAGGATCTAATTTCCTGTTTATTCATACATTCTCAATTCTAAGCACCATCAAACCTTGATTAGTGTCTTCTAAACATATCTGTAAAATTTAATTGCGATTGCATGATTGTAAGTTAAAACCGTATGGAAATCGTTTCCTGAGGCGCAATTATCAAAATTATTTATTGCGTAATAATTTTGCACGTAGGCGAGCTTAATGCTACATAGCATTATCTACCAGCTAACCTAAGTTTTGGAGACAAGATTAGCAGGTAGTGCAATATTAAACAATATAAAATTTACTAATTCATGCGCATTCTTAACTACATACTTTACACTACCTACCTATTTATTGCTTACCATCAATATCCAAGCTTGAGGCAATATCCTTGAGGTTACCAATTTGAGGATTAAGACATAGTTGGTAAGATGGGCTTGGGACATTTAACAGTTTTAAAGCTTACCGAACGAGGTAATGAAAAAAATTAATAACTTAACTAATAAATTATTGACCGCCATTTATATTTTAATCTACGGGAACGGGATGATAGGTTCCTACTGTGGCTGGTGCTAGAGATGTCCTTAAAATAAATACATCATCGACCCTTTATAGTTTAGAGAGATTATGAAACAATTTGCAGTTTCATTTAAGTATCTAAATAGTTAAATTTAAACAAACGCAACACGAAATCTGAAAACCGTTTCTTTTGAATCGATAACTAAACGACTTCCAATGAGCAGAGTTTAAAATTACAACACTATTTGTATTCACACACGGCAGTGAAGCCCTTTGTTTAGGTACTTAAAAAAATGTAAACAATCTTGATGCGTCTTTTTATCGAAATAAACACTTTTTAAATCAAAATCTTTGCATTATACTTGAATTTCACGAAATTGCTCTAAATTTCAGATTGAAGTAGTAAAATGTACAGATTTTGATTTAAAATCTTGATACGACTTTTGCTCGAAACACTTATTTTTAAGTACCGACACAAATTGACTATAGTTGTTGTCATGATGTCCCAGGAATTGAGAATTAAGGAAAAAACCGGTTTAATCCTGTAAAAGAAGTTGAGGACGATCGAATGTTGAAGAAGAAAAATGCTACATACAGTTTTGTAATAAACATACTTGAAAGATGCTGGAGCTATTATAATTTTGAATATGATTTTTTCCTCCAAAATGTCTAAAACCAACATAAAAATGCTGAGTTAAATGCTGAATTATCGATAAATGTTAATTTAAATCACCCATCACTAAGCGGTTTGGACAGAGAGCAATACCGCCTGTAATTTACGGTCGATATATTTTAAGGATTACTTACTTAGTGAGGAAATTATTTCATTTCAAGATCACATTAAGGCTAAGCTGCGACTTATGAATTTCAACGAAGTACTTTTTACTTTTTTTATTTTTGATGTTTCATCACGAATTAGAAGGTGGGAACAGCGTCGTTAAATCCGGTTGTCTTGGCTTGTCACTTATCTGCAGTTTGCTTTTGAAATCGTTAGCAATATTTTGAAATAGTCCAGTTCATCCAATGGTTGTCTGGAAGAGATCACTTTTAGTGTGTAATTTCCATTTTTATGTGCAATAAAGTGTTCTCTATTTATCTATCTATCTATCTATCTATCTATCTATCTATCTATCTATCTATCTATCTATCTATCTATCTATCTATCTATCTATCTATCTATCTATCTATCTATCTATCTATCTATCTATCTATCTATCTATCTATCTATCTATCTATCTATCTATCTATCTATCTATCTATCTATCTATCTATCTATCTATCTATCTATCTATCTATCTATCTATCTATCTATCTATCTATCTATCTATCTATCTATCTATCTATCTATCTATCTATCTATCTATCTATCTATCTATCTATCTATCTATCTATCTATCTATCTATCTATCTATCTATCTATCTATCTATCTATCTATCTATCTATCTATCTATCTATCTATCTATCTATCTATCTATCTATCTATCTATCTATCTATCTATCTATCTATCTATCTATCTATCTATCTATCTATCTATCTATCTATCTATCTATCTATCTATCTATCTATCTATCTATCTATCTATCTATCTATCTATCTATCTATCTATCTATCTATCTATCTATCTATCTATCTATCTATCTATCTATCTATCTATCTATCTATCTATCTATCTATCTATCTATCTATCTATCTATCTATCTATCTATCTATCTATCTATCTATCTATCTATCTATCTATCTATCTATCTATCTATCTATCTATCTATCTATCTATCTATCTATCTATCTATCTATCTATCTATCTATCTATCTATCTATCTATCTATCTATCTATCTATCTATCTATCTATCTATCTATCTATCTATCTATCTATCTATCTATCTATCTATCTATCTATCTATCTATCTATCTATCTATCTATCTATCTATCTATCTATCTATCTATCTATCTATCTATCTATCTATCTATCTATCTATCTATCTATCTATCTATCTATCTATCTATCTATCTATCTATCTATCTATCTATCTATCTATCTATCTATCTATCTATCTATCTATCTATCTATCTATCTATCTATCTATCTATCTATCTATCTATCTATCTATCTATCTATCTATCTATCTATCTATCTATCTATCTATCTATCTATCTATCTATCTATCTATCTATCTATCTATCTATCTATCTATCTATCTATCTATCTATCTATCTATCTATCTATCTATCTATCTATCTATCTATCTATCTATCTATCTATCTATCTATCTATCTATCTATCTATCTATCTATCTATCTATCTATCTATCTATCTATCTATCTATCTATCTATCTATCTATCTATCTATCTATCTATCTATCTATCTATCTATCTATCTATCTATCTATCTATCTATCTATCTATCTATCTATCTATCTATCTATCTATCTATCTATCTATCTATCTATCTATCTATCTATCTATCTATCTATCTATCTATCTATCTATCTATCTATCTATCTATCTATCTATCTATCTATCTATCTATCTATCTATCTATCTAATGATGTATAATATATTTGAATTAATATTTATTTTAATACAATACTGATGATTTTCTAAGTTTCGTTCGAAACCTTGAATTTCAAAGGTCACCCTGTAGAGTAGGCAGAAATTGCTTCGAAAAAACCTTATTTTTTTTAAATAAGTAAGTAATCAAATGACTACAAAAGTTTCAGTTCGAAGGTCAAACGTTCAATAAGTACGAAAAATATGAATAATATACGCTGGCTTATCTATAATCGAATGATTCACGCGAGCACCATTAGGCACTCAAATTAATCTGTGGTCGTGAGTGAAAGCAAACACTTTACATGGGCCTGAAAACGCCGCTCGGGGCGACACAAAAGATCCATTAGATCAACAAATTATTAGCATGTACTGTACAGGGTTCTTAACTGAATTCCGGAAATTGTATGGAGTTACTTTGCGGAACCACCTACCACCTGCGCTGTCTTCGAAGCATTCAAGGCATCACGTGGAGGGACCGCGTCACAAAGAAGACAGTTCTCGCGAAAGCACAGCTGCCCAGCATAACCGCCATGCTCAAACAGAGACGACTGCGGTGGCTGGGGCATGTGCATCGCATGGACCACGCTCGATTGCCCAGGCGGGCCCTTCTCGGAGAAGTCGCGCATGCAAAAAGACGAATTGGAAGACCAAATCTTCGCTTTAAAGATTGTGTTAAACGCGATATGACTGCATTTGGCATCTCCAGCAGTCAATGGGAGAAGCTCGCGGAGGACCGTGACGAGTGGAGAAAGCTTATCTCCGAAGGATGCACCTCGCATGATGAGGCATGGTTTGAGCAACTTGCCGATAAGCGAGCAAAGAGACATGCTCGTGCCCTAAATCCCGGCCAACCGGGATCTTCCGCCCCCTACATATGCCAGATGTGCGAACGTGGCATTCACTCTCGCATAGGGCTTTACAGCCACCAGAAAAAATGTCTACAATCCAGGATTGCTGCATAAATCATCAGTAATAGATGCAAAGGCCCTTGATGATGATGATGATGACTTTGCGGAAATCCATAATTGCATTAAAATGTGACAATTACTTTATTTTCTCACACAAGTATTGGTGTCGGTGGTGGTGTGTGAGCGTCTTGCTTCTGCTTGAAAAGATGGGAGGGAGGGCGGTGCATTAACTAGCCGCACGGTGCTTGTGGGATTTTTGGCGGAATTTAGCAAAGTTATTTTCACATTTTCATGCTAAAATGATGTAAATAAACATACCCCAAATTAATGATCGTCACCAGAGCACAAACGCAGTTTCAGCACCGTGCTGCCGCCGATGACGCAAATTCCGCAATCACTTACCTCTCAAACCACAAAGGCTGTTTGGAAGAGATCACTTTAAGTGATAAGGCCGCCGTCTGTACTCTTAGGTTAAGGCATTTTGGGGTGCTGACTAGCGCCACCAATGGAATAAAAATCATGACTTATTTTATAATACGTTTTTTTTCAAAAGGTAAACATCATAAATCTTAACCACTATGGCAACGTTTTTTTAGAATCTACAGTCTAGAACCAACAACATAGAACTTTAATCGATTTTCGCCAAAAACCGCCGTTTTAATTATCAATCAGCGGCAATACGAAGCAGAAAATCGCAAACTTTTGTTCCTGGAGCAAAAAAAATCATTAACAAGGCTGCACAAAATATTGATATATTTATTTGCTGTTTGGGTGAATGCACAGAAGAAATAAAAAAAATGTTGTCAATATTTACTTAAGCTTGTTTTGTTAATTGTGTCGAATTTATAGTTTACTACAGTCTAAAAATTTAATTGTTCCAAGAATTAATTAACACTGTAATGTTTACACTGCAATTGAATAAATAAATAAATATTTTTGGCAATTTGAAAACATAAAAAATCTTTTCATAATTTTGAAATCTTAATATTATAATAATATATTGAACGGGTTCAATCGCGATTACATATTAGGTAAAACATAATTACCGTCTAAAACGTCTGACCGTAACCACGGCTACTGCAACGCGGCCGAAACATCGTGATTAAGGTAATTATTACCAGGAAACGAACTTTTCTAGTTTGTCTCGGTATTTGGATGTTTTCTATGTATTTATTGTATTAAATCTATCGTCGAGTTAGCACCTATAACAAAAGTCATTTAGTTGTTCTTAGCATAGGGCTAACGAGATCTGAGTGCTTAGTGCGAGTTTGACAGATCCAATCGAATAACTTTACTACCGCGTTAATCGAGCGTTGAGTAGTGAGTATGAGTAAATTAACCGTTCGAACTGGCAAAACGCTGTCGCAGTACAACTCGCACTCGCGTTTATTCGTGTTTTGGGTGGTAAACGTGTTCACTTCTCAACGTAAACCATTACAACTCGCACTCAGCAATTTTAATTTCCATACTTGTCCCTAGGTGGCGCTTCCTCGATGCCATAGAAATATGAGTTTACGTTAACGCGATCGAGTAGTTAAAAAACTCGCACTAAGCACTCTGTGTAGGATGTCCATTAATATTTATTTATTACTTATTTAAGTATTATATTTTACGTAATAATTAATTTAACATATACTCGTAACTATGTTTAATAAAACTATGTAACCCGTTTAATATAATGACTGTGTATGAGCCACGCGAATCATACTAAAAAAAATATTGTTGTAAATAACGAACGACAACGGACACATGTTTCAGGCATATTTTAAAAATAACCCTGTATTACATACACCGCCGATGGCTCAATATAATCAAAGATAATGCTTATCGGTCAGCCCCTCTGCTCTTGACACTATCGTGTTGAAATTGAAAATGCAATAAGTCAGAAATGACGACTTGGTAAACGTTATTTTTTTATAAAATCTATTTACGTCTCACTGAAGGTCATATGCCTTCTCTCCACGAGAGACAGTATGGGTTTAAATACCATGCATACCCACAGCCGATTGGCAACTGCAAGCGCTCTCTATACGGAACTAAGGGTCTCTATTAGATACTAAAATTCCAGTGTCCGCCTGTTTATCTGTCCACAGGCTGTACCTCACGAATTGTGATAGCTGGACACTTGAAATTTTCACAGATGATATATTTCTTAAACATATTTGATATTTTTGAGAGACTTAAAGTGGAGATGGGCGGGACACTTGGTTAGAAGGGAAGACGGCCGGTGGACCAGGGCAGTATCGGAGTGATGGCCAAGGGAGGGAAGGAGGTTGTTAGGCCGACCACCGACACGATGGTGAGACGACATCGTGAGGGTTGCGGGTCAGAGATGGATCAGGTTAGCACAGGACCGTGAGGAATGGCGCAATAAAAAGGAGGCCTATGCCCAGCAGTGGGTTGATGTGGGCTGATTATAGATAGATAGATATTTCTGTTGGCACGTCAAGCAGTTGGTGCCGGCTGCCGTCGATAGATAGCAGTCGTTAAACCAAGTCGGAGTGCTTAGTGCGAGTTTGACAGATCCAATCGAACAACTTTACTACCGCGTTAATCGAGCATTGAGTAGTGAGTATGAGTAAGTTAACCGTTCGAACTGGCAAAACGCTGTCACAGTACAACTCGCACTCGCGTTATTTCGTATTTTGGCTGGTAAACGTGTTCACTTCTCAACGTAAACCATTACAACTCGCACTCAGTAATTTTAATTTCCATACTTGTCGCTAGGTGGCGCTTCCTCGATGCCATAGAAATATGAGTTTACGTTAACGCGATCGAGTAGTTAAAAAACTCGCACTAAGCACTCTGAGGACTAAGCGCGGCTTGAAAACTTCTGATAGTAAGACCAGCCACTATTCTTGCAAGCCTCCATCAATCCGGACTTAGCGGAGGACTATGGCCTATACCTTCCTCAGCGAAGAGACCCGTGCCCCTCCGTAGGGACATAATGGGTTGATGATAAAAAAATCTGTTGCTACTGTAACAACAAAAATACTATAAACAGAATAAAATAAATATTTACACGAGGATCCCATACTACAAACTGTGATTTTTTGCCGTATTTAGTTCCATGTCAATAACGGCAAAAGGTAGATGCTTTAACATTAAAAATAAAAATAAATTAATAACGAAACGGAACCCTTCATGCGCGAATCCGACTCGCACTTGACCAATTTTTTAGTAAATAGATTTTATTATATACAAATATTTCCATTTTTCATTGATATATTATACCTAGTCTCAGAAGCCTATTCTTTCATTCGTATCCACAGCCACAGCGATGGCTGAGGCTGAGTCAGCCACGTAAGTATTCCTCTGTCCTGTTCTTTTTAGAGAAATATGATGAGACAGACTCATACATAAATTACATTCACTTAATCTACATCGGTTGTAAAGATTTTAGCTGGATAGATTGAGATTCAGGTTCGGGCGCTGGAGATTGTTCAATATTTGTATATTTAAGAGTATAGGTAAGTGAACTGTACACGGCACGGTTACCCAGAGGTCGCGGGTTCGAGTCCCGGCATGGGTGGAATTTTTAGCCTCTAAATAGGTTTTTAAAACTTCAATAATTATGATTGCGGATAGCAGCCATTATACTGGATCGGTCGTTTACATACTCAGTGGACAAGCATCAGTCTTGCAAAGTATATTTACGTTTATACAGACACATGATCGTGGTTACTACAAAGATTAGAACAAGTAAATATTTCTCTAAATACCGTGAACTGTAGTTTATTTGGCATTTCATACAAATTCTCTTCTCATCGGATTTATGTGCCCGCGGATTTGGTCGCGAGGGATTCGGGTAAAACCGGCATATTAGATAAGATAAGAATATTCTTTATAGTACACCAGAGCACATATTACAAAACATGTAAAGACACAAAGTACAATTGGCGGCCTTATTCCTAAAAGCAATCTTCTATTATTTTGTCACTAAAACATACTTCGTCGCACATTCAAAAACATAATATCAAACACATATTCGCATTTTAATATCATATTCGCGGCAATTGGCATTGGGCGCACGTGGTAATTAAGCTCATACACTGGCTCTGAGATTTATATTTATAGACTATAGTTAATGTACTACTTATGAAAAAACCGATTAGATATTACATTACATTTACATACAAGCACATACATTGCTTCTGGCGCCACACTAGGATACCCTGTGTCGTGGGAACCAGAAACAACGACGTCACAAACATGTAAACATCCAAGACCTGGGCTTTTTTTTGTCCCCAGCCGGGATTCGAACCCAGAACCTCTTGCATGGTAGGCAGATGCGCTACCGCTACGCCACAGAGGTCGTCATATATCAGATTTGTTTTAGCACAACCTAGCAATATCCGCTTATCTCAAGAACGTTTATCTAAACTGTTAGCGCGTCTTAATCCGCGATCTAAAAACTATAAAGCATTTTTATTCGTTCCCATTAAGTATACTTAGATAATTTTGTTTTATGGCTTTTTTGCGTGTCTAATTAGCGTGGGGCGAGTTTTTTTTTTTCGAGACGAGTTTTCGGTATTTGTGTCGGTTTTACTTCGTCACCACATACGGGAGTTCCTCTTTTGGGAACCGTCGAACACTTTACTTATAGTTGGCTGCCTATCAGACTTTAGGTTAGGTAGATATAGTAGAGATTTTGCCACCAACCTGAACTTGGCCTCCGTGGTGGAGTATGGTCTAACTTTCCTGCGATGCAGGAAGAGACCCGTGCCCCAGCAGTGGGGTTGATATCCGTAGGGATTTGTTAAGGGGTGTCTTTAAAGGAAGTAACATCTTAACAGGTGCAAGTCAATACATTTAGGGCAAAAAATATTACAACGACTTCGAAAATATTGTTCAAAGGCATACTCAATTCAATTCTAGTATCTAGACAAAAGTAAATACATCCATTAGGTACTGTATTCGGTTTTACAATAAGATTCATCAAGATATATTATATTAGAGTAACTCTAATATAACTTTTTTGAAAAGAATAAATGTGAATAAATGTGAAGAATAACTATAGGCTGCAAGTGATGCAAATTACTTCAGCCAGATGTCGCTGCCTGTACTTAATACAGAGAATATTGTAAAAAGGTTCGAAATTTCACTGGTGCCGGTGAGTCGCCCATTAGCTCAGTTGGTAGAGCGCTGGCACGGATAGCCAGAGGTCGCGGGTTCGAATGCCGGCACGGGTGGAATTTTTAGCCTCTAAATAGGTTTTTAAAATTGTCCTTAGCACGGGTTAGTGCATTAAAAATAAAAATAGTATAATTACGAGTAGTAACTGTAATAATGTTATTTAGATTTAATACCCTATGTTTGCAGCTCAGTAGTGGACATTAGTGGTAGTATAATTTAAGAATGTGTTTCTCAGACGTTGCGATGCGTTATTTGTAGAGTTGTCACTTCCATTGTGTGAAACTTGATGAAACATTGTGTGATAGATAGAGAACACTTTATTGCACAACCAGAAAAATATTACAACCATGATTCTTATGTCTAAGTAATGTTATACAATTGGCGGTCTTAGTTTCTTTGTAAGCTTCTTCTTCACATAATCTGTTAATTATGAAACTAAAAAATTTGACGTTCATTACGTAAAAAATATATTTTTATAGTAAATAAAAAAGTTTTGAGTTTGACTTAATTAATTCCATTTAAAAGGCATAACTGCTAAAGCAAAAGAAAATTAAAAAAATTAAAGTAATAAAGGCGGAACTTTAATTGCTTAATGAATGTTATTTTTATGTTTGTTACGTTTGTTCTCTATTATTAATGCTGATTTTATGTAACCTACGAAATCCGTGAAATTCTGTTTTACAAACTTCACACATGTTAGGCGTAGTTGAACAAAATTAGGATTACAATTCCATAAACTACTCGTAAATAGGACAGCGCCATCTAGTGACTCCTAGCAGTACTTTAACGAGGCTTATTAACGAATTTTATTGTCACGGTCCCGACCTCATAACGCTGATTTGATATAGCCAATGACACCCACGAAAGGATGACGAATGGAATGACTTATTTGACAATATCTGACCATTGTTTAAGGAGTTATGAGGGAGCATAGAATCGGACATACATGTATACATACGAGCTAAACACGTTACCCTCCTTTTTGGCTTCGCCGGAGTCGGGTAAAAAGGATTAATTCAAAGTAGCACAGAAACTGCGACTACCACTTATGCATAATATTGACTTTATTTTCAAGCATCATTGCCCTCTAAATAATCCTTTATGTTCTAGTACCCCATTTGGCACAAAGTGTACCTACTTTACACATTTTTTAACCGCGTTTCAGGCAAGCTTGTTATATCCTCGTACACAATGCCCTATGAAGGATGTACTAACCTTTGAACAATGCTGTAACCGAGAAACAATACCTACTGTGAGAAGTCTCGTAATTTGTGCCATATTGTTCTCACCTATTCATTACCTTTGCACGTTAACGTAATAGATCAATAAAGTAAATATTGTCACAAGTGCACTCTTTTTTACAAAATACTGGTAAGGTTTACTTTAATTGAAGTCATTGTTTTTCACAAAAAACAAATTACTCACAGTAAAAACGTGCCGAGGCTAGGAGTTCATTGCGTCGAAGATATGTTGAAGAAAATCGGAGACGCTGATAAAATTTATGTAATTTCTAAGGTACCCCAAATAAAGTTGTAAAGTTGTAGAACGTTTTATAAATAATAAACTGGAACGACTTCAACTCTGTGTTTTATTTATAACGATATACTTGATAGAAAAACAGAATAAGCAGGTAAAGGACGATTTATGTAGTCCGGTAGTTGAAACCACGTTGAAACGTAAAGTAGATTACTACTTTACGTTTCAACGTGGTTTCAACTACCCATTTTTGACATTACCTTTGGCTAATGCCAAAATGTCAAGGTGTCGTACCAAAATGACGTACTTTTAAAATTAGAAAATGATATTGAAGAAAAATAAAAAAAAATGGTGTAAAGAGAATTGCACAGTTAAAAAGTTCTTTTTACAACAAATTTTGTTCTACGTGTTTTTTTTTTCAGATTTATATATTTCGAAGTATACACTTGTACACGCTCTACCAATGTCGCAGCCTTAAGGGGCTCCAGGGAGTAATCACTATCGCTACCGCCACCGAAGACAAAAAAAAAACATGTTTTTTACAAATCTACTCGTAATTTGCAAAGTGCCTGTACAATTTCTCGATGATGTCAAAAGTGGTTTTAAGGCCATGAACCTAAGGCAAAAAAACCTAAGACTAGATGGCATTAAATTAAAAGGCTATCTAGTAGCCTAATAGGTACTAATGCTAAGTATGCCCACCTGTATTATACTTAGTGCAACTGCACATTTTGCATTCTTTATACCTAGATACTCTAGATCATAGTTATTTAGTGAGAAGTATTTAAGGGTTCAGGTTTAATTGAATGTTCTTCAGGTACTTTTTTATTTGAACTTCTACCGGCTGCCTAGTAACAGATAACGTTTTTTTTTTAAATAAATATATAATAAAATTAAAATAGTCCCAGGTTCGTGAATCTAGTTTTTTTGTCATGGTTCCTAATACTCACTGTTAACATGCTTGATATGTAAAAAAGATATTAATATGTTTTTTTATTAGAGACGGTTGTAAGCTCACTGTACGCCCTTAAATCGCCACCCGGTCGGTCCTAACTAGCGCCACAAATGGAAAAACAGAATCTGCCTTTTCCATTCTAAATTCTGTACAACAATTCTATCATTATAGTTTATAACTGGCAAGTCTCGTATGTAATGAAAACTTTTTTTTCGCAATACCTCCTCAGTAGCCTGGTACTGTGGAGGTTGTAGTAGGGCTCGAAGTTTTCCTTGACATTTTTGTTGCAGGGGCGGTTTTAGGGGGTTGTGTACCTGGCTGGCTAAAACAAACTTCTGTCACCGTGACCGCTAGTGCTGGCAATATTATTATGCTAGCCATATGTAATTAGTAGAATATACAAGTGAAAAAAAAAAGGAATTGAATTCGTGGGACTAATTTGGATCCTGAGAGCAGCGAAGGATTCTAGATTAGAATCGTAAGCGGAGCGAGGACCGAGATTCAATTATTCTTTTCACGAGTTGTGTACTCTATACTTTTTACTATTGACTGCCAGAAAATAAATTCGAAAAATTAATTTAAAATATCCATGTTGTGTTTGATTCTCACTGAGGCTTTTAGCATAGAATATAATATGCTCCAAATTGTCGACGGCTTCTTAGTAGGTATTGGTTAATTGGTTGAAATAGTAAAAAATACGGACTCTGAAAATGAAAAGGCGACATTCGTGGTTTTACATTCACAGAACAAATTGTATGTTTTCAGTTAGAACTCTTGAGATTTTGGCGGCAGCATATTACTAATGCTAATAATTACTAATGTAATTGATGCTTTATTTCGAAATGATTCTGGAATCAGTGTCTTATTTTCGTCACTAGAAGAACTCATTTAATGTGTCTATTCACTCAGTGAATAAAAGTCTCTTTTGTTCACTGAATGGATGAAAACATTTTGACATTTAGCTATCGATGAATAAAATGGCCTTTTTCGCGTAAGACTGGTAAGAATAAAATTGTGATAAATTTTTGAACTTCCGCGATCCCTTCGCCTAGAGTCATCCCTTCATAGATATGTAGAAAGTCACGTGTCATCTCAGAAACAGTATTGCAATGGAAGAGCGGCCTTATAGCTTGTCCATTTGTCTTTGCCCCCAACGCATCACAAAGTGTACCGCACAAATTTTTGCATATAAAGAGCTCTCCGAAGCTGATAATTTCATTTTACGAAGAAGCGTTCAAAGGTCAATCTGTAAACAGTTATTGCATTTTTCGAACTTATCTAGTCCGTATATTGCTGTGAAACCAAATTCAGCATAAAAATGAGGCTGGTATCCTTCTTTACACTCAGTATGGTTAGTATACACTGCATTTACTTATACTATTTGTGTGCAATATAATATTTATGCCGTCTTGATGGCATTATAATATAATGCCATCTAGACGGTCACCCATCTATGCACTGCACGCGCCCTATGTTGCTTAACCTTCGTGATCGTTTAAGATCACTCAGGCAGCCGGGGCTACGAACGATTCCACTTACTCCATTTAACGTATACATTTTGCTTTATTTTTTAAGTAGGATGTACGTCCCAATGTATTTCACAGGCCTTCTCTCAAAGAGAGAGAGTATGGGCTTATTTACCACTCGTGCCCACCGCGGCTTGGCAATTCCAAGTGCAGAGGTATTTGAACACCTTGGAAACTGAGGTTTCCTTACGATGTTTTCCTTCATAGTTAGCGAGTGGCATTGTGCAAATAAATAAGTAAAAAAAAGAACTTTATTCAAAAGTAAAAAAAAAAATGTGCTTTTGATACGAATACATATTTAGTTCACACTTTTGGAATGGTCGGAGCCAAAGCATTAATGCTGTTTTTCAGTCTCCGCCGGGATTCCCTACACTTATTCTTAGCAAATAAAAAAACATTTGGCATTAATAGGTACCAAAAATTCAAAGCAAAATCAAAGCATAAACACGAAAACAAAATAAAATTAATGAAAATAAATGTACGTAACTTAGAAAACAAACTCATTGGTACGTTTAAATGACGTATTTATTTCTTTCATTCCAATATTTATCCGTAAATTTAAGAGGGACGTTCCTACAGCAAAATTATTATTGCATACTATCGCCTTCTAAACAAATTTTGGTGCAAAAATGAGTAATTTTGTATTATTTTTCAGCTCTGCATCTTAGTGGACTCGGCACTAGCATTAGGTTTGTACTATTACATGTTATTTATTAAAGGATTGTTTATTATGTAGTCTTTAGGCATTATTACTAATGACTACTATTTGCTGTGTGGTGTGTCGGCCTAGAGAATAGCACAACCCAATTCTTCCCGCGGGTGTTGTAAAAGGCGACTAACGGACACAAGCCGGGGGGGTGGGCAGCAGCGCCCCCTGCAGTACTGCGATCCCCAACCCGCATGCCCAGCGTGGGGATTATGGGCAATACCCACTATGATAGCACAACGTGGCGCTCTTTCGGGGAGGGCTATGTCCAGCAGTTGACTAGTATAGCCTGACGACGACTATTTGTATATTTATTCATCGTAGAACTTACACTCATCCGTTTTGGTTACGCCTGACATTTTGACGATTAGAATACCCCATCTTCAAATACCTAGATACTCGTATGTGGATTTTGTGATCCCTGTATATGGTCTTTTCGAAGAAAAGAAAATTTATTCTATTTATAATTCAGGCAGCATCCTAAGGGGCAGGCAGGGGAAAGCATTAGCCACTTGCCGAAACTCAGAAGAAAATATGCCATTTGCCGTAAATATTTTGTGAGATGGAGGCAAATAATAATATTATTTTTTTTAAATTCTTTATTGCACTAATTACATGAGTAAACGTACAATGGCGTGTTTAATGCAAGAAGCATTCTCTTCCAGCAAACCTTTTGTGGTTTACCATAGGAAGATACAATAACTTATACCTACAGGGGCAAGAAGGGGGGTGAATAATAATAATTATTATTATTCAATAATAACTATTTAATACTTTTTGGCTATTTTGGGACGTCGAAAAGCCCGTTTTGTTTTAAAAGATTCTTGAGGTTTTCTATGCTTTCTTTGGTATAAAAGCATTTCACTTCAATTCAAGTTCCCAATAGGCGTGACGGCAGTATCAAATAATCAAATATTTAACGATATTATGAGAGAGTACATAATTATATTAAAAGGATTTAAAATACTGATTTACTTTTATAAAAAAAAATATAATACCAATATTTTCTTTAAAATAAGACTATATAATACTGCTTTCTTCCATTTCGACTGAAACAGCAATAACACCGCGTGACGTCACGTTTAAGTAACATTGGCAAACTTCACCCGGGCTTTGTTTGACGTTTGATGTTTGTTTAGTTATGCCTGATGTCAGATTCGACGCCATGACACTGCGAGCTATTTTCCCATAGATGAAAAAATATTTTAGAAGAATAGTTTTAACCTTCGTTATTTCAGTAATAAACTAAAGTTTGTAACGGTGCAAACCTCTTTACACAATTTTTTTATATTTATTCAATAAAAAAGCATTTTCCAATTTTCTAAAATAATTATGTAAGTTTTGTTGGAAATTATAAATGTGTCCCTGCATTATGGAGGAAGATTTAAAACTCTTTGGTCATGCCTATTGACGATATTTCGTGGCTAGGCTGGCCGTGCCCGCCTGGAATGGTGGAAAGCAGGTGCAAGGGCGCCTGTCCGCCTGCGTGCCGCGACGAAGGGCGCGTGTGCCCTCCGCTGTGCGTCCGCGGCTGCGTCTGCGCCAACGGGAACGTCTTAGACTACACCGGTCGCTGCATACAGAGGAACCAATGTAAGTAACGTAAAAATGAAGAGGTTTATACTATTTTTTTAATTTTTAATGCACTAATCCGTGCTAGTCTCCCATTGGCTTGGTAGAGCGCTGGCACGGATAGCCAGAGGTTGCGGGTTCAAATCCCGGCATGGGTGAAATTTTTAGCTTTGAAATTTTTTAAATTTGTTCCTTAGCACGGGTTAGTGCATTAAAAATAAAATAAATAGTATAATCATGTGGGTACAGTGATGTCGTTCCGATGTTAAGCCTAACTGCGAAGTAGGTAGTCGGGGCTGTAAGTCAGATGTCGCTGCCTGTACGTAATACAGAGAATAGTGTAAAGAGGTTCGAAATTTCACTGATGCCGTGAGTCGCCCATTGGTTCAATTGGTAGAGCGCTGGCACGGATAGCCAGAGGTTGCGGGTTCGATTCCCGGCATGGGTGAAATTTTTAGCCTCTAAATAGGTTTTTTAAAAATGAAGAGGTTTATTTCAATAAGGTGCGTTTAAGGACGTTTAGTTGCGAATAGGTGACTATCCCGTGTCTACCGCTAGTGGCATTTATTCCGAGCACTTCCGTGTTTCGCAAGGTACGTTAAGCCGTTGGCAGTGATTAAGTCGTGTCAGACACCTTATACGCTTGATAACTTCGGACAGTAAGGCACGCCACTGTCTAACAATCATCCACCAACCTGGACTTTGCCGCCGTGGTGGAGTAAAGCTTAACCTACTTGCGATGCAGGAAGAGACCCGTGCCCCAGCGGTGGGGACACACCAATGTTTGATATCATCATTAAGGATATTTAGTTAAGCATGTTTGTTCATAATAGCAGTGTACACATTTTGATAATAACTGATAGTAGCATAATACTGAATTACATAACCTATCACCTCTTCTTGTGCCTAACCGTAATGGAGGTAAGCTGTCAGCTCTCCGTATTATTTAAACGTTGCTGCTTGCCTAGTAAAACAAGTCTTTAATACTAGTTACCTCGGTCACAATTTAGACAGCAAAAGATAACACATAGTAAGACGAGACTCTATAACGCAATTTCTATTAAAAGTAATCTCGAAATCGAAACGGATTACCATAATGTACTTAAATACGGTTTCTGTAATAACAATTTACTGTCTTACAATCCTCCACCAACCAGCACTTGGTCCCCGCGGAGGAGTATGGCCTAACCTTCCTGCAATGCAGGAAGAGATCCGTGCCCCAGCAGTGGGGACATAAAAGGGTTGATATTACAACAGTTAATGAACAACTTAAACCTAACCTAATGAACAACAATAAGATCTCATTAGTTCTTGAGAAGTTAGAACAAAAATAATGCGATTACAGTTCAGCAATTAAGTTAGTTTTGCAGTTTGAAATGGTTCGACAACTTGAAGCATTTCAAACTTAAAAATATTTATAATTCCTAGGTTGTGCAAAGGGCTTTGTGGAGACGCGGTGCGGTGCGAACTGCCCGCGCACTTGCGATGACCCGAACGGCACCCGACCGTGCCCCGGACAGTGCGTGCCAGGGTGCATCTGTGCCCCCGGCACCGTCCTCAACCCCGCCGGAAAATGCGTACCTGTAAACCAATGTAAGTCACGATTTCAATTAGGGTAAAAAATAGCTAAGTTATCTGCATTTGTAAAGTTATACTTAAAGTTAGGAATACCATTCGCAAACGGTGAAGTAAAAGTTCTTGGGGAAGCTTGCGTGTCTGAGGTGTTCAAATACCTCAGCGCGTGAAAATACCAATCCGCGGTGGGCACGTGTGGTGATTAAGCCCATACTCTGTTAAACAGAGAAGGCCTGTGCCTGCAGTGGGACGTTTATAAGCTACAAAAAAAGCTATCGCAGTTGTCTAGAAAATATGGTATTTTCATAGTTATATATTGTACTAGCTGACCCAGCGAACTTCGTACCGTCTAACAGTCGATTCTTTAAATATTTTTTTCTCTCCGTAAGAACCATCCTCGTACTTCAAGGAATATTCTAAAAAAAGAATTAGCGAAATCAGTTCAGCTGGTCTCGAGATTTGCGCTTACCAACACATTCAACGATTCATTAGTATATTATATCATTTTTATATTATAGATAACTATGAAAATCATACTCGACCTGCAATTGCCTATTTCGCCGCCTTTGCAATAATGTACTATTATTGCACACGAAACATTACATAAGAATTAACATGTTCAAAGGCAATTCTTTCGTCAGGTTCTTCACGCTGCCCACCTGGCCAGGTAGAGAGCGCCTGTCTGGGCAACTGTAAGCCTGCATGCCGTGACGAGGACCGCGTGTGTACTGCACAGTGCGTCCCCGGCTGTATCTGTGCCAACGGTAAAGTCTTCGACTTCGCCGGCCGCTGCATAGAGCGTCGCCAATGTAAGTAAAATATTGTCACCTCTTAGTCTGCTTCTTGTGCGCTTAAAATTCTTCTCTGTTGTAGATAGGTAGGCAAAATAACTCTTCAGCGCTGACTACACCCGTCTTTCACTTTTTGTCCACCATATCCACCATATGACCCTCAATGTCGAAACTAATTATAAATAAAAACATTTCTTGCCACACAGGTATTAATTAAAATCATACTATTTGTAAAATTGCTACCGTTTGCAGCTATTACTATATAGTAACTTATATGCTACTCTTCCTTTCTCTAGAACTTCTCATAGTTAACAATTTATCATTGTTTGAGTGCATTTAGCGTGTGCGACAACACATAGATCTGTGCCTAGATTGAATTCTCTGTAATCTTAGTTTTTTTCTGAAATTGTGCGATTTATACCAGTACTTTTTTTTACTCTCGATAACTTGTTGTTTGTAAGTTTTTGTTTCTGAGTTTGTAATATCAACAACGTAAACAAAATGTGGAGGAAAACATAGTGTGCAACCCTAGTTCGCTGATTTCCCACGTTTTGGCAACGTTGCAATTGCCGTGGTCACGGGTAGACGGAAGTGGCCAGTACAATCATTTATTGTAGGTAGTCACTTTTAGTTTTTCGTAGCGATCCGACACACATCACTCACTAAATTAGCAACGCGACTCATTAAAGAATATTATTGCAAGCATGCATGCCGATTTTGGGTATGTACCTTTTTAGTTCCTAAAAGTTATTGGAATTATTTCTAATTTCTATTTCTCAGGTTGTGCAAAGGGCTTTGTGGAGACGGAGTGCGGTGCGAACTGCCCGCGCACTTGCGCCGACCCGAACGGCACCCGACCGTGCACTGCACAGTGCGTGCGAGGGTGCATCTGTGCCCCCGGCACCGTCCTCAACCCAGCCGGAAGATGCGTGTCTCCTAACCAGTGTTAGGGTTAGGCCTTCATTTCGCCATTATATAAAAAGACGAAAATCTCGTACATGTTGATAATTAAAGCTAGTCCACTAGTTGTTTGAAAGTTGTTATTTTTTATATTCGTTCGAATTTGTGCAATATAGATTTTATTATGTTTGACCAAAGCATGTTTGTTTTATTGACCTTAATTGATTTGATGTGCTTATATTTTAAAGAACGAGTTGAAGCTTTTTACGATGTCTACTTTACAGGATATCTGTAAGAGCAAAGATAATCTCTAAGGGTTCCCTAGTGTTCGTTACTGAACAAAGTTAATTAAAAAGAAGGAAATATCAATGAATTTAGTTTAATTTTGGTATTATACAATAAAAAGAATTAAATCAGAGCGCTAGCCAGATCAAAAGCGGATACGGATAAAAGTCAAATGTGTCATTTTATGACAACGAATGTGACAAGCTAAAACAATGAACAAGCGACAATCAGAACATATAAAATATTTCACTTACTTTGTTGAAAATCCATTTTAAAAACACCTTTAATTAGAAATACGTAAAATTGTATACAATAAAATAGCGCTCGTAAGGTATTTAACAATAAAATTATTAAAACTAACTATAGTAGGTTTCGTCGTAGACAGAACTCCGGGGCCATTGAAAGCTCGTAAGCTCATGCATGAGCTTTCAAGTGTCGTTGTCATCTGGGGCAGGAAGTAGAACCATGCGGTTGAGAGAGCGACGAACTGTGCCGTGAGCTGTGCAGACCTCGGCGACACGTGGAACTCCGTCCAATCCGGGAAAAAGCTTGACTACTCTACCGAGCCGCCAGCATAGCGGAGGTGCGCTATCATCCTTCAGCAACACCAAGTCGTCAATTTGCAAGTCTCTGCATTTTTCGCGCCACTTCGTGCGTTGTTGGAGTTCGGCGATGTATTCATTAGACCATGTTAACCAGAAATGCTGCCGGCATTGCTCCAAACGTTGAAACCGGTCGAGGCGATGAGCGTTGACGTCCATGATGTCCGATGATGGAATAGCAGTCAACGGCCTGCCGATTAAAAAGTGACCCGGGGTGAGCGGATGAAGGTCGTTAGGCGAGGGACTGAGAGGACAAAGGGGACGGCTATTGAGGATAGCTTCGATTTGAGAAAATAACGAGCTCAATTCCTCAAAAGTCAAGTGTGTGTTCCCTAGGACTCTACGAATATGAAATTTGGCCAGCTTAACACCTGATTCAGCCTGGCCATTGAAATGAGGAGCGTACACGGGTGAAAATCTAAAATCTATTCCTCGATGAGCAGCAAAATCAAGTAAAGGTTCCTTATTGTGTTTAAAGAAATCATGGATCTCCTTCGCAGCAGCCACAAAATTCCCACCATTGTCACAATATATTTGACGTGGAATACCCCTTCGAGCAATAAACCGCTTCAAAGTTAACATAAAAGCATCTTTGGACATTTCACTCACAGCTTCCAAGTGCATACATTTATAGCGAAAGCAAATAAAAACGCATAAATAACATTTTGTTATTTTACAGCCACGTCCTTTTCTATCCGTGATTAAGAACGGGCCAGCCATATCTAAGCCAACGGTGCTAAAAGGAAAATCGGCTTCAACCTTTTCGGCAGGCAAAGCCCCCATGATATTTTTCATGTGTTTTGCCGCAAAACGGCGGCAAACAATACAGCTTCGAGCAACGCGACGGGCAAGGTTTCTACCACCAATAGGCCAGTATTTGTTCCTCACGGAAGCAAGCAAATGTTGAGGCCCAGCGTGCATCAAAAGTGTATGCTCCTGTTGAAAGATAAGCTTTGTCAGGTGTTGATTGGCGTGTAACAAAATTGGGTGCCTTTTATCAAAAGAGTAGTTGGAAGTGTCAATCCTGCCACCAACTCTCAAAAGTCCTTGAGAGTCTACAAATGGCGTTAAAGAGCATAAAAGGGATTTAGATTTTATTGTTTTCTTATTTAGAATCAAATTAATTTCTTTATGAAAAGATTCTTTTTGTGCAGTTTTTACGAGGAAAGTAAGAGATCTATCAAGTTCTGCTGTTTGTAAAGGACCAGATAATTTACTTGATTTATTTCGGCAGTTAATTATAAACCTAAAAACAAACGCATAACATCGCTGTAGAGTGCTCAACTTCGAAAATCTTGTAAAATCAACATCTCTATCGAGAGGTGCCTCCCCCACCAAAGCGGGGTTCGCTTTCACCTCTGGCAAATCGACCACCTCTGTCAAATCTGCGCATGGCCATGCAGACTCTTCTTCTCGAAGAAAGGCCGGACCATGCCACCATAACGTCGTCTCAGATACTTGCTGTGGATCAACGGAACGTGAAAGCAGATCGGCAGGGTTTGAAGAGGTAGGAACGTAGCGCCAAGGAGCAGAATTAGTAAGAACATTTATGGTACCAACTCTATTAGCTACAAAAACCTTTGTTTTGTGCGATAGCTTGAGCCAACCAATGACAACCTTTGAATCGGTCCAATAAACCACACGTTCGACTTGGCATCGTAAAGCTTGAGTTACGGCGGCAGTGAGTTTAGCGCCTGTTAAAGCTCCACATAGCTCTAAACGCGGAATAGTGGTTGGCTTAATTGGGGCAACGCGAGTCTTAGCGCATAATAGTCGGACCTCAACATTGCCATCAAAATCGATAGATTTAAGGTAAATACAAGACCCATAAGCTCTCTGCGAGGCATCGCAGAAGCAATGAAGTTCGACGTAGGTGGGATTATCAACCAAAACCCGTCTTGGAATTTTTAATTCGGCAAGAAAATGAAGATTCTTGGCGAAATTTGACCACCTACGCATAATTTTGTGCGGGATGGGGTCGTCCCAATCCACATTATGCTCAGACCAAAGCTCTTGAAGCATCATCTTTGGTGCAATAGTACAAAGCGAGAGCAATCCAAGAGGGTCAAAGATTTTGGAAGCAAAAGACAATATTGACCTTTTAGTAGAGGCATCAGCAGCGGCGGTGCTGTCAAAACAAAAATGTAGTTCATCGGACGACGGGACCCAACCAATACCTAGCGTGTTTGTCGAGCTACTTATCATGAGGTTGTCATCGGCTTGTGTGTTAATTGAATCGGAATCGAATAGTGAAGTTAAGTTCGACCTATACTTCCGCAAATGAAAACAACCTTTCAACAAAGTTTCCGATACTTCCCTCTGAATAAAATGCAGCTCTTCCTCAGTTTCTGCACCTGTGAGGAGATCATCTACATAAAAATCCTTTTGAATTACCTCTTTTATAGAATTTGATGAGGTTGACGTAGAGACATATTCTTCACCAAGCTGCCACAGACAGCGTGTGCTGAGAAAACTTGCACTAGAAAAGCCGTAAGTTACGGTGTTTAATTTTAATGTCCGCAGAGGTAGAGAATCGTCGTCACGCCACAAAATATATTGAAGATGACGATCGGATTCGTGCATTAAAACCTGGCGATACATCTTCTCCACGTCTCCCGACAGCACGTACTTGTGCTGACGGAAGCGTGTCAAAATGTTGACCAATGAATCTTGTACATTAGGTCCCACCATCTGTAAATCATTGACGGACAATCCCGAGGATGTACGAGCAGAGGCGTCAAAAACGACGCGCAATTTTGTCGACTCGCTGCTGTATTTAAAAACAGGATGATGTGGAAGGAAGTAATTTACCTGTGAGGTATCCACCACGTCGTCAGAGAGGTGACCTAAGTCAGCATACTCATGTATAAAGTCAAAATAAAGTTTTTTAAGTAAAGGTTGTCTTCTGAAACGTGCCTCCAAATGGAGAAATCTTTTCTTGGCTAAGTTAAATGACTCACCAAGACCTTTTCTATCCTCACGCAATGGGAGTTTGACGCAAAAACGTCCATCATTCTCCCGTGTAGTAGAAGATCGAAAATACTGCTCACACAAAGTTTCTTCTTTGGTGAAGGGTGTGGCCTCAGGAACACTTTCTAACTGCCAGAATTTTTCCAAGTCTCGACTCAAATCAACATCTAAATTATTAGAAAAATTGCAATGAATATGATGAGATTTAATTTTAAGAAGAGACGTAGGCCCTGAAACAAGCCACCCGAGTTTGGAATCACGAAGTACAGGATTTCCCTTGCCTAAACCTTTCTGTTTCGTGCCAACAATGCTCCAAAACAGGTCAGCACCTAAAAGCATGTCAACCGACGAAGGCTCAAAGAACTTGGGATCTGCCAACTTTAAATTACCCAACTTGAGATGACTGACGTCAAGAGCCGCCTTGGGCAAGGTGCCTGAGATTTTAGGCAAAACAAGACAAGATACATCAACATTAAACGATGTATTTTTTGACCGGACCTTAAGATAGCAGCGGTCAATATTTGAATGCAATGAATGTTCTCCAATGCCAATAACATTCGTGTTTGAGGGCTGTGAAATTAAATTCAAATCTCTTTTTAACGACTCGGTGACGAAAGATGATTGCGAGCCACTGTCTAACAGGGCTCGAACAGTCACAGAAACACCAGAATCAGGATTGACAACCTCCACTAGTGCTGTGCACAAAAGCACCTCAGACGACGAAGCAGAAGACATAGAGACAGCTTCCGAGCTTAAATTCGCTGTAACATCAAGTTCACTTGAATTTAGAGAAGGCTGGTGTAACAAAAAGTAATGGCGCTGCTTACAGGTGCGACAACACGCTGACAAATGACACCGCTTAACATTGTGACCAGCTCTCAAACAATTAGGACACAATTTATGTTGTTCTACCAAGGAGAGTCTCTCATGTAGAGTTTTGGCCTTGAAAACATCGCACTCGTGAACCCGGTGGTGCCCCATGCAAACCAAACAACTCGAGTGATGAGACTGCGACTCCTTGGAGTCTTTAGCTGCAATAACAAAAGATTTTGTTTGTGGCCTATTATTGCTTCGCTGGTTATAAGAATCTTGCGAAGTACTTGCAGAAGCAATTTTGCCACCTTTGAAACGAAGTGTTTCTAATAAATCGGCGCGATCTCTCAAAAACTCGAAAAACTGCTTCAGGGTATGAATCTCGTTTAAAGTACTCTTATGCTCCTCCCACTTGAGCGACGTTTGAGGATCAAGCTTGGCCGAAATTAAGTGAATTAAAAGCATGTCCCACTGACTGGTGGGTAAACCTAATGTTTCTAAAGCACGCAAATTTTTATTAACGTGATCTACGACAAATCTAAGCGCCTTATCAGTTTCTTTTAAACTATCGAAATTCAGCAAATATTTCATGTGATAATTAATCAACTGTCGACTATTATTATAACGATCGCAAAGAATCTGCCAGGCTACATTATAATTTTTGCTGGTAATTTCCAAATTGGATAAAACTCTGGCTGCCTCGCCCTCCAAATACGAATTTAAATAATAAAACTTATGAATGTCCTTTATCGCATCATTGTCGTGGATTAATGAGTTAAAGGTCTCACGAAACTCCAACCATTTATAGTAAGAACCGTCAAAGTTCGGGATCTTAATAACCGGCAACTTAAAACCAAAATTATGGTTCCCACTACAGCTGTTGAAAGCGGATGTGTTGGAATTTCGATCATCTGGGCAATCTGGCTTTTTAGGCGAGTTAGCTTGAATTAGTAGCCGTGCAGAGGAGATACAAAATTCGAATTCATCTTCCAATAACTCTCTAATAGAAAGCTCGACTTCTAAGTCCAAACAATTACACTCGAGTTTATTTTGTACCTCATCGAAAGCGTGAAAAAGCGTTTCAATCTTAGACAATTTCATCGCAAGCTTACTAGTCTCAAGTTCGGAAAGCTTATCTTTCGCAGTAAATTCATGTAACTGATTTTTAAATCGAGTAATTTGCCCTTTAATCGAGCTACGTTTCGTGGTAAGCTCTTTAATAAGAGCACCACCCTGAGCTGGTGCTTCAGAGGTCGTCTCCTTACTCATCTTGCGATGAAAAGTCTAAAATCAGCAAGCAGGCAAAAAATAATAAATGCGTTTATTATACGATACGCTCCTCAAAACAATGTCCCGCGTCGCGCAGCCCGATAGGCAACAGCTGAGAAAACCGGTCAGCTGGCAGCAAGGCCCAAGTCAACGATGCGCGAGCGCTGCTTTCGGTGCTACCCCGCGACTGGCAGGAATAGACGCACGATCGCTGGAATGCGCTCGTCCGCTGGAATTGAGAAACGGGAAGAAATAAGGAAGATGCGAATTTAACTATTATAGATGGTTATGACTATGTAGGTTGTTTACGCGATAGCTAATTGATTTTTACTGATTCAATTAGAAATATGTAATGATACAGAATGGTGTTCTAGCAACAAAAGCTTGTAAATCTTTATATAACGGCAAAACTGACACATAAAAGTTAAATTGAGTAATAGGCAATGCTTAGATATGGTTTGTGATAACAATAAGTGTGATTTAGCAGTGAAAAGTGCAAGGAATACCTATTATGCAAATTAGTTTAGCTACAGCTGCTATCTACAATAGTGAAATCAAAGTCACCAGAGCATCTAGTGCTTGTAGCAAAGCGTTGAAGTGATGTAATAGCGATGTGTGGATGAAATTAGCCTCGATGGATACCTGGATTGAATCCTAGGTAATTGAAGAAGGTCAGTATAGTGAACCAAATACGCTTAAGTACACATTCAAGATTGCGCACAACACTTTGTATGGAGGAATTAAACTCCCTAAAATCACAAATAGAAGAGGATAGAAACTAGGAAAAAGATAGGAACGGGCTCACTTTAGGCAGTTAGGTAGTGCTGAGGCGATGATGCAACGTTAAATCAACGCCCGCCGGCTGCTAGCTGCGGTGAAGCTGAAGCTCGTAGAAGGCTCTTCTCCGAAGGTTTCTTGGTGAAACTGGAACTGCTGTGCGCTCTGATGGGTAGGCGGTCAGGAACACGGGATGCTGGAGCTAGTAGTCGCAGTGGATGGCTTGCGATCCCAAAACTGCGCAACAGTATAGCCGCTGCCACGTGTTAGGACTGCGCCTAAGAACAAAGAACCTTGTGAGATTTCGGATTGCAGGTCCTGTCACGGTCGCCACTTTTGTTCGTTACTGAACAAAGTTAATTAAAAAGAAGGAAATATCAATGAATTTAGTTTAATTTTGGTATTATACAATAAAAAGAATTAAATCAGAGCGCTAGCCAGATCAAAAGCGGATACGGATAAAAGTCAAATGTGTCATTTTATGACAACGAATGTGACAAGCTAAAACAATGAACAAGCGACAATCAGAACATATAAAATATTTCACTTACTTTGTTGAAAATCCATTTTAAAAACACCTTTAATTAGAAATACGTAAAATTGTATACAATAAAATAGCGCTCGTAAGGTATTTAACAATAAAATTATTAAAACTAACTATAGTAGGTTTCGTCGTAGACACCTAGTCATGCGTGTCTGTTCGCGGCTTAGCTCAGAGGCTCTAGTACCTACTAGAATAAATAAATTTAACAAAGATGAATACATAGAAAGATAGAACATTCTTTGTTGTACACAGAATCACATATTAAACACGCCGACAAAACGACCTAATAAAATCCTTCAAAAAGTGTTTAAAAAATATAGGAAAACTCACATTTTACTATCCGACACCTAAATGAGAGATGACATATTTTAGTATCTACTCGATGTGTGTAGAAAAACGTTTTTTTTTTTAATTTAGAGCGCCGTTTATGAAATATTAAGATGTAAGCGCAATTTTTTAGTCAAGTGACGCTCCACTTGACTAAAAAATTGCGCTTTACATCTTAATATTTCATAAACGGCGCTAAAGGTATAGATTTGCTTACAAAAACCGTTTTGTTTGCATTGTGCATGGGTATTCCATGTCGCAACAACGTTGCAAGTGGTAGCGTTGTAAAGTTGCCGCGTTGTACCTACCTGTGTTATCGATGTTAGGTACTTGTTCAGTTCTATAAAATTATAACTAACATAGAAACAAACTAAAGGAAAGGTATTAATGACTATAACACAATGCTTTATCACTCACGTCTGTCACACGACTCATAGGTTTACTCATAAATTAAATCGCCATGTATTGATAACCACAGGTTGCTTTTGTCGCTTCTCACGTTTTTTACATAGGTACTAATAACTGATGATACAGCAGCGTGTTAGACATAAATTCTTAATAACAAATTGTGTGTACTATAGCCATTTATTAAAGAGTCGTCTTCTTCATCAGGCTCTACCGCTGGATATAGTCCTCCCCTAATGAGCGCCATAACGCCCTGTCTTCAGCTTGCATTCAACATCTGCCGGCATTAAAGAGTCTAATTGTGATTATTTATTAGGTAAAACATAAGTTAAAGTTTAATCTTAGAAATAATCGTGATTGAATCCTTTAATAAGGCACCGTGAGTCATTGAGAAATATGTGTGTACTTTAATTACTACTGTATGAAGTGAAAAAATTCCTCAGCCCGAAGGCAGCGGATAACATTGTACATTGACCTTCAGAGATCAGTTTCTAACGTTAGCATACAATTCCGATTACGGCGTACTTTTAAGGGGAGATATTTTCTATTATTCTTGATTAATTATTAATCTTTATTATTATTCTTGTTTGTAGAGCGTTGGTAGCGGAGCGGTGTAGAACTCCGGCTTCTCAATCCGCAGGTCGTGGGTTCGAACCCCGGCATGTACCAATGACTTTGTTTTCTAAGTTATGTACATTTGTGAAATTATAGAAGCAATACAACAATAACAATAGTAGCTGACGGTGAACGAAAACATCGTAAGGAAACCCTAGTGTCTGAGGTTGGCGTACCTCAGCGCTTGCTACGTACAATGGCCCAACTATGAGGCTAAGTGCGGAAAACTCAGGTCTAACTAACTGTTCTTGTTCGTTTTTCTTAGTCAATGCACATTGGCTAAAGAACTTCATATTATGAAAAACGAACGAAATTGAACCTTCGTGCTCAGGCCAATGAAGCCGTATTAAATATTTCTAGCATGAATCTAGGCCGGTGCCACCGTAAATTAGAAGATTATAGTCGTATAATAATATATAATTATAATAACTTCCACATAACACAATCACTTGACCTGGTCTCAAACTAGGATACCCTGTGCTATGGTAACCAGGCAAGGACCTTACAAACATGGAATTACACCCAGACTGAGTCTATTTGTACTAATTTAGTGCGGCGGCCTCCAGTGGGAATCGAACTCACTACCTTTGTTACAGTAGTCAAGCGAGTGAACCGCATCATATAAGATCATAATTATAAGTGTTAAATCACACTTCTATTGTGAATTAAAACTTATAATATGATCTTGAAGAGTGTGCAAACACACTCTTTTGTCTTATATGGTATTTTCTTTATTTAAAGTTTCACATGCGTTTGCTAACGTAATTTTATCGCTATGCATTTTAACGTACGTCAATCTCGATAGACATATCCCAGTCAATGCGGCCGATAGTGAATGAGATCATACCTACGCTCTGAAATCTGGGTAATTTGAAAGCCGTGGGCACGTAATTTGTAACTAAAAAGGCCACATTTTCAGACAATTACTTTTAAGTATAGAAGAAAAATGAAATGAGTGAAGAAATCTTGTTTCGAGACGACAAATCATTGTGAACAATTTAGTACCGACTCTCCGTCAATCAGAACTAACAGATTCTAAAATGCCCAATTTCTGAAGAATACGGGTCAAAGTCAATCATATCAACACAATTTTAATCTACGACTTGAACTTTTCTTGCTAAATTTTCATTCTACTAAAACATTATTCTGCTTTGAAGTGGTGCTATTTGATAAACTTAAAACCATATCTATAATATAAAAATGGATCCCCGAATGTGTTGGTAAGCGCAAATCTCGAGATCAGCTGAACCGATTTCGCTAATTCTTTTTTTAGAATATTCCTTGAAGTACGAGGAAGGTTCTTACGGAGAGAAAAAAATAAAAAGATTAAATAATCGACCGTTAGGCGGTACGAAGTTCGCTGGGTCAGCTAGTCTATAATATAAAAATTAATCGTTGAATGTGTTGGTAAGCGCAAATCTCGAGAGCAGCTGAACCGATTTCGCTAATTCTTTTTTTAGAATATTCCTTGAAGTACGAGGATGGTTCTTGCGGAGCGAAAAAAAAGAATTGACAGTTAGGCGGTACGAAGTTCGCTGGGTCAGCTAGTAATTTAAATAAAATTGATTTTTTTAATGCGAACACACGTTCATGAAAATCGTGCATAAAGAACATGTAATGTCTTTAAATCATGTCATCTTTTTTGCCTACTTAGGTGCGTCGCACTACAGATCACATACCTTCTGTCAGAGATAGAGAGAGTAAATAAAATAAAAAATCATTAATTATAATTTGGCCTTTTTGCATCTACCTTATGAGATGATTTATACAGCGTCCAGTGGTATCCTCACTCACACTAGATGGTTGAAGGGACCACTCCGACGCTGTAGTGCCTGGGACATGGTTTTATAGATGGTTTTTTTAGGCTTGCCCAGCACCTGTACCATCCTGACAGCTTAGTCGGCCTAGCCCACAGGAAAGACTAGTCAATACGTGTGGAGCCAACCAAGCCGCGGGTTTCCTCACGATGTTTTCCTTCACCGTTAGCGTGTGGTATTGCGACTACAAATTCGCAAATGTACGTAACTTTGAAATTCAACAAAGTCATTGGTACATGCCCGCACTCGGGATCGAACCTGGGGCTCTCGCTTGCCAGTCCATGGTTCTACCCACTGAGCTACCAAAATCATTGCACCCAGAAAATATCTGTAGGAAACATCACTATTTATTATGCCTTTGTCGCCAACGCGTCACAAAACGTGCATCACACATTTATGCATATAAAGAGCGCTGCATGACTGATAATTTCAGTTTACAAAGAAGCGTTCAAAGGTCAATCGTTTCACTCTCATAGTCAATATACTGCTGTGTAACTCAAACATCCCTTGTAAATAAAAATGAGGCTATTATCGTTTGTCATGCTCAATATGGTCAGTATATATATATATTTTTTAATTTATTTGGGTAGTGATAGATAAGTTACACGCTTTCATTTCCCTATTATAACCTTATTACATTGCAAGAAATGTGTACTATCTACAAATAATAACCACAACATGCATACCTTTTAATAACACAAACTTAACCTAGTGCTAGTCTTATGCAGTACCGTTAGTGTTGGTACTCTAGATAAATAACAAACAGAAAAGGAGAAAAATATTACTTACTTACATTATTTTACCACCAAACCGGCTTGGCCCTTGGTGGATGTGTTATGGCCTACCCTACTTGTGATGCAGGGAGATACCATGCCCCAGCATTGCTGACATACAAAAGGGTATTGATATCGATATTTCCTTTCATTCATAAATGCGGTGTTTTCATTATTCACATTGATTAATATTGATTATGATGTCCTGTGTCCGGCAATGTTGAGGAAATACCCGGACACGAATAGAACTCCAAAAATAACGTACAGCTCGCTGGGCGAGGGAACTTCTTGCACGTTTTTTTTTGCCTGCAAATTTTTACAGATGCATTATGGCTTGGTTTAGAAGTAGGCGAGACAAAACAAAATGGTATACTAACCAAAAAATACTTGATTTTATAGCAAAAAACCGCTATTATTTTATTGCACTAGTTAGAGGAGGACTTTAATCGAGCAAAAGTAGGTATAATGCCCTTCTAAGTACTATGAGTTTTTGTGCTATGGAAACAATGAGTAATTTTGCCTTTTCTTACAGCTCTACATGTTGCTAGAATTGACATTAGCAGGTATGTATCTATTTTATATTATTTCTTGAAGGATTTTATACTATTTAAAATTTGAGCGGAAATATTCTTCGTCCTTCGTCTTCCATTCATTCCTCAACCAACAGAGAAATCGTAGGTATTTCTCTGTCGGACTTACATATGCCTTTGAAATCTGTCCGCCTCAAAATGCCCTTCCTTCGCGCTTCACACACATGCCATTCTAGCATGTGACCTAAAAGTAACATGTGGACATAAAAGCGGTGCATCTCCGGTTACTGATGAAAATATTTTGTGTCAATACAAAATATTACACAAATATGCTGCAATACACCACTAATATGCCACTGAAATCCGACCGGCCAGTCACAAAATGCCGTTCCTTTGCGCTTCACATTCATACCATTCCAACACGTGGCTAGGATCAAAAAGCGGTGCATTAGCGGTTACTGATGATAATATTTTCTGTCTAGGTCAGCCTTGCCCTCCTGGTCAGGTTGAGACCGCGTGCCAGGGCCACTGTCCGCCTACATGCCGCGATGAGGATCGCGCGTGCACATTGCAGTGTGTTCCCGGCTGTATCTGCGGCAACGGCAAAGTTTTCGACTACATTGGCCGCTGCATAGAGCGGCGCCAATGTAAGTTGCCTCTACTTCTTATGCGTTTCCTCCATTGCCTCATCAATTGGCCGTTAGCTTTCTCTTATCGTCATCATCATTAGCCATTTGACGCCCATACAGAGTCGCCAATGTAAGTAAAATATTGTCACCTATTCTTGTGCTTCTTGCACCTCCTCGCCGATGATGAGGATTAGCAGTCGGCTGTATATTTCGCTGCTTGTCAATGTAATATATGAATGACGAATTCTTAGTTACTCAAACAATCTTAGGTAATTTTTCCTAAATGTAGATTTTTGCTTGCATTTTGCAAGAGATCTTTAAAAAAAATCAAATTTCAGTGTTGCTAGCCAATTGTAAAGAAAAAAGGGATTAAAACTTGATAATCAGACTTAATGACAACTTTTAACTTCAACCACTGAATTTTAAACTAGGCATTTCACTAAGTAAATACCTAAGTACTTTTGCATGGATTTTTTATATGCATAGAGAAACTTAGGGCCAGTTTTTGAATTCAGACTTACTCTAAATAAATATTTAACTGTAACGCTGTCTCTTCGAATTTCTCAGAAAAGAGCGTGACAGAAGGTTACGTAGGTATTTACTAAGTGAAATTGTCAATTCAGAAACCAGCCATAAATTTCTTATACTTAAGTATTTACTCACTTAGAGTTATTTTTATTTAAGAAACAGAAGGAATACAACTTTTCACGTAACTGTTGTTGTGTTTGTTTGTGGTAACTTGTAGTTATTCCAAAATATTAATTCTATTTCCCAGGTTGTCCAAAAGGCTTTGTGGAGACGCAGTGCGGTGCGAAATGCCCGCGCACTTGCGCCGACCCGAACGGCACCCGACCGTGCACTGCACAGTGCGTGCGAGGGTGCATTTGCGCTCCCGGCACCGTCCTCAACTCATCCGGAAGATGCGTGCCTCCCAGCCAGTGTAGGCCTTAATTCCGCCATTATAACTAAAAAAACTCGTGCAAGGTAACATTTGTCATCAATCAGAGCAAAAATCTCCTTAGATTTTAACCAAGTATTTTTTTTAATATCAATCAATCTGTGAAGGAAAAAATCGTGAGGAACCCCAAGTGTCTGAGATGTTCAAATACCTTAGCGCTTGAAATTGCCAATCTGCGGTGAGCACGCCTGGTAATTAAGCCCATACTCTCTCTCTGAGAGAAGATCTGTGCACTGCAGTGGAACGTTTTAAGGCTATGTACTTAAAAAAAACAATCAGTCTGCCTGTATTCGTCCACTGCTGGACTTAAGCCTCACCTAAAGCACGCTACGTCTCTCTGCCCTCGGGCACTCCTATTTAGCAATCTGCGCCAGATCACGTGATCAACGAGCTAGTGGCCGTATAATACACACTTTTTCATTTCAGGCTGCTCAAGAGGCCTCGTGTGGACCGATTGCGGTGCAAAGTGCCCCCCCACCTGCGACGACCCCTACGGCATGCGGCCCTGTACTAAGGAGTGCGTGTCGGGATGCATCTGTGCTAGAGGAACCGTCTTGAGACGTGATGGTTGCTGTGTGCCGCTTAACCAGTGCCCTAGATGTAAATAGACCTTTCGGTGGTACTGAAGTCACCGAAGTAATGTTGAAGATACTCCTTTTAAAGTATATTTAAGTCTTTCCGCATTAAGTCCACCGCATAGTCATTACAAACAAAACTTATGTGCAATAAAAGAAAAAAAATTAAAAAGATATTTTTGGTTTTATTGTACCTTAAATCCTCTATCAATCACATGGTGTTAAACGTTTTTACATTTCACTCATACAAACAACAAATTTATAACTCTTTCACAACGCAAAATTATGCGAAAAGTTAGGTACATTATGAAAAGTTAGTCAGCTTATCTTAAAAAAAATGGTATTGTTTTCGTCGTGGTAACAAGATTCCACATATTGCTTTATTCCTTAATATATTTTGTGTGGAACTGTTATTTCTTTTTTTTGAACTAAAACTTGCGTAAGCACAACACATTGTAGACTTTTAGTCCGGATTTACTTACGGGTGTTGTTATATCGGAAAATTCCGACCAGGTTTCGCTCCGATTCGCAGAGCTTAATCATGGTGAGCAGAGACGGAGCTCGCGTCGTCGGTGTCAGTGTGAGACGAGCAACCGACGACGCGAGCTCCGTCTCTGCTCACCATGATTAAGCTCTGCGAATCGGAGCAAAACTTGGTCGGAGTTTTCCGATATAACAACACCCGTAAGTAAATCCGGACTAAAAGTCTACAATGTTATTTCTTTTATTTTTAATACTATACTCAATAGGCAGACCTTTCTGTTCTGGTCTTTGAGCTGATGTTACACATCTAATATTTATTATTGCATCCTCATCACAAGTTCAAACATCAAATGAAACGTCATCTGAAAAAAACAGACGATCTCTCTTTCTCGATCGATTTATTTTTCTGTCACAAGAATGTCCGGAAAAATTGCTATCACCAATAAGGTCGTCTACTGCACCTTTTTAGAGTTACGTAGTCGCCAAAGAGTTACAGTTACAGTTTTGCCAGATCCTTCCGTCCGTCATTCGGTCTTAATGTTGCACATGTAAATGTAAAAGTTATTGCAGTCAGCTGAAAAATCAGACCATGTCTCTCGTTCTCCTTGGATAATTTTTCTGTCACAAGAATGTCCGGAAAAATTGCTATAACCAATAAGGTAGTCTAATGCACTTTTTTAGAGTTTTGTAGTCGACAAGGAAAATTACAGTTTCGCCAGATCCGTCCGGCCATCATTCGGTCTGAATTTGTGCACGTGTAACAATTATTGTATCCTCATCACGAGTTCTAACATCAAATGAAACGTCATCTGAAAAATCAAACCATGTCTCTCTTTCTCTCTAAAATTATCAAAGGATAATCTTTCTGTCACAAGAATCTCTGGAAAAATTGCTATTAATAAAAAAAAAAAAATCAAAATTATTTATTTATAACAGTGGTAACAATGATAGGATGATAATAAGGTCGCCATTGAACCTTTTTAGGATTTAGGATTGTTGACAAGAACAGTTACAGTTTCGCCAGATCTGTCTGTCCGTCATTCGGTTTTATGCTTTAAAGCGCAATTTTTTGTTAGAGTAGGGCATAATTCCAGATAAATAGTTGTAGTAAAAAAATATCAGGCAGTTCCACATATCGCTCATTAGGAGAAACAAAGACAAAACTGCATGTTTAGCGATTTTACAGGAGAAGCAATCAAAGTTTTAGATGTAAGTGTAAGTTAAGGAAAGGTACTTTCAACAAATATTTGGATTTGAATATTAAACTATGTTATTGTAGTTTCAATAAATGTTTTTACATTTACCTTAAACGTTATAGATTTTTTACTTAACTCATAATTGTATATAGTGGGGTGTAATTTCGTCATTTTGTCAACAGAATTCATCTTGAAGGCATAGTCGTTCTGTATAGGAATCTTGTAATTTAGACATAATTAAACAACTTGGACAGAAACAATCAGTAAGAAATTCCTTTTTTTTTCCTTTGTATTGAAGAAAACTTAAGACCACTATTAAAAGTATTTTTCAGACTTAACAGTCGCTATATTCATATTAAAAACTTAATCAACTTTCAGTCGCTTTAGAGGTAAAGATTAGTCAAAATAAATAGTTTAATTAAGTATACCTAAAAGAGATCACAACCACATTAGATATACAGTAAAGATGACCACTACTAAGTATTTCTCAAACTGAACAGTCGCTATTCATATCAAAAACTTAATAAACTTTCAGTTTAGAGCTATAAAATACTTTTCTTATTGTTACGCTTAATATCAAAATAATTAGCTTAATTAAGGATACCTAAAAGAGATCACAACCACACAAAAAAAACACGCGTAAATAGTTATTGCAAAATACCATTATAAAAATCAGTGTAGTGACATCAGCGGCTCAACTGGGCTGGGATGTTTATCTAAAATCAAATCGTACAATATTATAAGTCTATCTGTTTGACTAATCCCCAGTTTCTCGTGCACTAACAAGCCGTTAATCTACTGTTGTTTTCGCCAGTGGTCACGAATCGTCTCGCCAGGAGACTCGACGAGTTCCAGCCGCCGGAACAGGCCGGGTTTCGCAGAGGACATGGCACCATAGACCACATTCACATAATGAGGCAGATTATACAGAAGTGCGAAGAGTATAATCAGCCCCTGTGTCTAGCCTTTGTAGACTATGAGAAAGCCTTTGACTCTATCGAAACCTGGGCTGTTCTGGAATCCTTACAGCGATGCCAAGTAGACTATCATTATATCGAGGTGTTGAGATGTCTGTACGAAGCCGCCACCATGAGTGTCCAAGTAAAGGGCCAGCAGTCTAAACCCATCCAACTGCGCAGAGGAGTGAGACAGCGGGATGTTATATCACGAAAACTGTTGACAAGCGCGTTGGAAGACATGTTTAAGATGCTGGACTGGAAAGGAAAGGGCATTAACATAAACGGCGACTACATCTCACACCTGCGATTCACAGATGACATAGTCTTAATGGCGGAGTCACTATGGGAGCTGAACCAGATGCTGACCGGCCTAGATTCAGCCTCGCGACGTATCGGTCTTGGCATGAATTTGGATAAAACCAAAATCATGATCAATATTCACATTGATCCGGGACCGGTCGTCGCACATGGTCACCTCCTCGAAATCGTTTCTGAATACACTTACCTCGGACAGATTTTGCAGTTAGGTAAAAACAATTTCGAGGGGTAGACCAAGAGGATCTAGCTGGGCTGGGCAGCGTTTGGGAAACTACGCCGGGTCTTCTCGTCATCCATACCGCAATGTTTGAAAACGAAAGTTTTCAACGAGTGCGTCCTACCTGTGATGACCTACGGAGCCGAAACATGGACACTCACGAAAGGGCTGGTCCACCAGTTCAAAGTCGCTCAGCGAGCTATGGAGAGAGCTATGCTCGGAGTTACTCTGAAGGATAGGATTCGTAACGAATGCATCCGACAGAGAACCAAAGTTATCGACATAGCTCAGAGAATCAGCAAGTTGAAGTGGCAGTGGGCTGGCCATATCTCGCGAAGAATCGACAACCGTTGGAGTAAACGTGTTCTTGAGTGGAGACCGCGACTCTGCAAACGTAGTGTAGGACGCCCTCCGACCAGGTGGGATGACGATCCGCGAAAAATTGCCGGCAGATGCTGGATGCTGCAAGCTGAAGACTCAAGACGCAAGCTCATTAGGGGAGGGCTGGTTGCACGTTTTTCCATTAGTCTGATAAACTAAAAATTTCTTTTGTTCCTTATGTGATACTAAAAACATTATACAAATTACTAAACAACCATGGTACAGTTTTAACTTAATTTAAATGGAAAATAAAGACAAAAAAGCTCATTTACATCGTATTTTACTCCAGATTTAGATTTATTTTTTTATAAAATTGACGAAATTGTGTATATAATTCTTTTTGAAATGTAATGTGAATATTCACATTTCATGCTAAAATGTCTAAAAGTACATAATTTTGTCTTTATTGCTTTAGCATAATAATAAATTGAGATAAAAAGGTCGAAAATGTGTGATTTCTCCGTTGTTTCCCTAATTAAATTACAAAGTTTTAAAGTCACAATGGCGAAACTACACAATTTTGTTCTTTTTACTTTAATAAATTGAAAAATTTGGATAATAATGACGAAATTGAGTACTTTCTCCGTTGTTTCTCCATTGAAATAAACAATATTTGAAGTCACAATGTCTAAACTACACACTTTTGTCCTTGATACTCCAATAAAATGGTTTTTGTTTTGAGCCACAATGACAAAATTACACACTTTGGTCATTAATTCTCAAAAGAATGTAGTTAACAGTTCACGCTGTAACGACTAAACCGTACAATTTCGTCTTTGTGGTATCAATCATAGGTAAAATCAATGTCATAGTTACCTTTTCGTCGTTGTTGCTCCGGAACTCGTCCGCACTTGACCGGGAGCTCGAACCAACTGGCCGATCAGACTTTGTTTCACCAGAAATGTACCAAAATCGCTCATTTCAACAACGACATTGACGCCATCTGGCGTCCTATTACCGAAAATTCAATTCTGTCTTTGTTTCTCCTGACGTAAAACGTTGAAACGGTCATATTGTCATATTTAACTCAGTTTTAAAAAAAATGTCGAATTAGTCTTTGTTTCTCCAAATGAGCGATATAATGAGCTTATATGGAAAACTATTACAAGTTAATGAGTAGGTAACAGGCGACCAACTTACTCGTATAAAAGGAAAACTTCGGACAGATTCCATTGTAAATTACTTTCACGAAGTTGTTAGTTGTGTCAAGCAGGTAAAGAAACCACCTTCTTCTACGAAACCTTACACTGCACGTAACCCGACACGCACTTCACCGGTTTTAGTTGTAACTATTATTTCTTTGTTAGGTATCTTGTGTGGAATAAAGATTATATTTATCTAATCAACAGTTATCAATTTCTTGACTTCGACAGTATTTAAGACTTCGCTTACACCCAGAAAATTGCTGAATGAAACGAAACCTATATTGTAAAAATTTCAAAAAACTAGTCACTAATTATAGGTTAGTATCGCAATGGAAGACTGGTCTTATCTTATAATTATTTATTATGTCGTTGTCGCCATCGCTTCACAAAACGAGCGTCACGAATTTGTGCATATAAAGAGCACTGCTTAGCTGATAATTTCAGTTTACAAAGAAACATTTAAAGGTCACTCGTTAAACCGTTTAGTGAGTATGTATATTACTGTGAAGCCAAAACAATCCTTGAGCATAAAAATGAGGCTGGCTTCGTTCGTCTTGCTAAGTATGGTTAGTGAAATATTCCCTTAGTTATACATAATAAATATATATTTTTGTATTCATACTTGCGTAATAATACTATGTATTTATTATTCACACTAATCATTATTGGCTGTGATAGTGGTGGTGGCGAAGCGGTGTAGAACGCCGGCTTTTCAATCGGGCGGTCGTGGGTTCACAAATTATTGTTATTGTTAAAATTATTATTTGCATAAAAATTTTGCACATAGGCGAACTTAATGCTACTTAGCATTGTTTTCCAGCTAACCAAAGTTTTGAAAACAAGATTAGCAGATAGTGCAATATTACATACATAACCTCACGCCTGTATCCCAGAGGGGTAGGCAGAGACCAGGGACTGCCACTTGCCACGATCCTGACACCTTCATCAACGTAGTGCAATATTAAACAGTATAAAATTTACTAATAATATCTATATTATTACATAAAATTTAAAACAGTGGGGAATATTATATGACATAACAATAAATAAATATGAAATACACTAAATACATTGTTTTCTAAGTTATGTACATTTGTAAAATTATAGAAGCAATACCACTCACTGACTTTGAAGGAAAACATTGTAAGGAAACCCTAGTGTCTGAGGTGTTAGCGTACCTCAGCGCTTGCTACGTACAATAGCCCAACTATGAGGCTAAGTGCAGAAATCTCAGGTCTAACTAACTAACTACACGTCCCACTGCAGGGCACAGGCTTTCTATCAGAGGAAGAGAGAGAGAGAAGGGGTTAATGACCACGCGTGCCCACACGGGATTCGCAATTCCAAGCTCAATTGGCCATTGAATAAATATGTTACAAGTATCTTGGAAATTACATACATACATACATAGATAACCTCACGGCTGTGACGTATCGTGCCCAGCAATATGGCCAAAATACCCGGGCACGAATACATAACGTAAACACAAGGAATAGAAACAAGGTTGCTTGTACTAAATCCCGATTAGCCAAGGTAGGCACATCATTTGTAGGTTACTGCGTTCGTTTTTACAACAAAATTCCAGAACGTGTTCTATGCTTGTCTGAAAATAAATTTAAAACTTTCATTAAAAATTCGCTATGTAAAAAGGCATATTATAGAATAGACGACTATATAAACGATCCTAATCCGTGGTAGTAAACCAATTCCACCGCGATTTTATTGTTAAGTATAGCTAAGTATAACATATATTTTATAATACAAGTGTGTACAGACGACGTGATTGCATATTAATAACTATATGATACCTTATATAACTGACAAAAACTTAACTGCAAGTTTGCTAAAGGTCATTCGAATGGTAGCGTGGTGTTCGGGTCATCTATCTCCCTCCAAAATGGTTGAGACTGATGATGGCTGAGCACTGCGTTATGCTCGTGAACGAGTGCTGTTCGTGTGTCTGGCCGCAGCACTTATGTTTTCCCCTATTATTGTGAGACATTTGACTAATGCTTTGGCATTTAGGGTTGTTAATGGCAATCATGAAATCTTATTAGGTTTACATATGGCAACTGATGTATTTAGTTTTAAGATTATTTGAGAAAAGATGGTCAGAGTGGAGTTTTTTTTTTCCGCTGCCTTTTTCTCCACTACAATACGGCCCGAAGGCGGCGGCTTACACTTTACATTGTACATTGACATTCAGCAAATAGAATGTAAATTCTTTACGTTGAAATAAAATTATTTGAATTTGAATTTGAAAAAGGCTACGCGCGCACGGGTTACTTTTGTCACCGTGACTGTTTCGTCACTCTTATCAAGACCGTGGATATGTATGGAGATGCGCGTATGTTACGACGTGACAACTGGGTGACATTTCGCGCATCTCCATACATATCTACGGAGTGACGAAACAGTCACGGTGACAAAAGTAACCCGTGCGCGCTTAGCCTAATGCCGGCGCCTGACAGAAGTTCAAACAATTGATCACATAAGTGTGCACATCTGTGTGGCACGAACATTTTATGTGACAATAGTAACAAATGTCCGTGCTACACATGTGCACACTTATTTGTGATCACTTGTTTAAACTTCAGACTGTTTCAACATTGTTTAAACACTGCGCTAGAAGTTAAGCAGACTCCTCCTGCGTTTTGTTTGTCATCTGAGTCATAGCGTGCTTTCGTTAGTGTTGGGTACGTTATTTAACGGCATTATTGCCGGGCACGGTGGAATAATACTCCTGGCTCTACTAGTAGAGACGAGTGCAGAACCTAACACTTACCTACCAGTTTTGTGTCCCTGTTTAGTAATTTGCTTAGGTCCAGAGTGCTTAGTGCGAGTTTGACAGATCCAATCGAATAACTTTACTACCGCGTTAATCGAGCATTGAGTAGTAAGTATGAGTAAGTTAACCGTTCGAACTGGCAAAACGCTGTCATTGTACAACTCGCACTCGCGTTTATTCGTGTTTTGGCTGGTAAACGTGTTTACTTCTCAACGTAAACCATTACAGATCGCACTCAGCAATTTTAATTTCCACACTTGTTGGTAGGTGGCGCTTCCTCGATGCCATAGAAATATGAGTTTACTTTAACGCGATCGAGTAGTTAAAAAACTCGCACTAAGCACTCTGTCACCGGTAGCGTGATCAAAAATATAACATCATGGCTGAGTAAATTACACTAAACACATTGAATATCATAGATAATTTTAGAAAAAACTTAAGTGGATCATATTTTAGAACACTACAGAGAGGATAAAAAATTAACTCATCCAAAAATTGCAGGAAAAAACTTACCTACATGTTATGTGTATGTGTATGATGATGAATTAAGCCATATACCTACTCGTACAAATTTTCGTACCATCTAATATTACTAATATTGTTATTTTTTCAGATTATGCTGCTAAAACTAACATTAGCAGGTAACTTTTTTATGTTTTTACTGAAAGGATGAGTTTAATATTGAAAGTTTTGAAGCCAACCTCCTTTGTCTGTTTTTGAATTGAGCTTGTTGAATTAACAAGAAGAACCGCCTGCTTCGGATATAATTATATTTTTTTCGTTCAAATGCAAGAAAGGTGGTTGGGTTATATTAGGTGATGTTAACGTTGTAGACTTTTAGTCCGGATCTACTTACGGGTGTTGTTATATCGGAAGAGTCCGACCAGGTTTCGCTCCGATTCGCAGAGTTTAATCATGGTGAGCAGAGACGGAGCTCGCGTCGTCGGTTGCTCGTCTCACACTGCGGGCAAGCGCGCGGCGCGTCCGCGCCGAGATGGGTGAGGCGGGTGCCGGCACCGGCTGCGGCGGCAGCAGGCGCCGCGGCGCAAGCCAGCGGGAATCCCCCGCAGCCGCTGCCGGCACCCGTACCACCCATCTCGGCCGGCGCACCGCGCGCTTGCCCGCAGTATGAGACGAGCACACTTAACGTTATCAATTCTGGCTATAACACCCAGCATGTAAATTATCCAAGTCATGACTTTAAGTACGCTAGAACGTTTTTCGGGTCCCAATTCAGCAACATAACCGCGAGCTGGACCATGCATGTTAAAGTGGACGTTCCTGTTTAATTTAGTCTTAAAGCAGTGGTGATTTTTTGCTTTCAATTTATGAGCTTTTAAGGTAGCATCATTGGTGCTGTAGTGAAGCTTAAGCTTACTTCAAACTCATTTGATTTATCTGCTTGAATATAAAATATTTGTTATTTAGTCACCATCATGCGGTAATTGACCATTTTCAAATTGAAGCTGCAAGATTACCAAAAATATTAAGATAAGATAAGATAATTGTTTATTTAAAATGAAAAAGATTAAATTTGTAACAATATGATTGTGCCCTGACTCCTGAACTAGGCGGGAACCTGTATCTCAGGAGCCAGTGCTGTCCCAAAAGGTATGATACAATGCTATTCTGTGGAAAATTATGAATATAAAACGATCAAATGTTATTTACACTATCCCACTACATTATCCCACTTCTAATATTATAAATGCGAAAGTTTGTAAGTATGGATGGATCGATGTTACACATTCACGTAAAAACTACTCAATGGATTTTAACGAAACTTAACAATAGTATAGCTTATACATCAGAATAACACATACGCTACAATTTATAAAGATATCGTGTCATATTTTTCAAATGCAACCCAAAAAATATTTATCTCATAATGTTAGTTCTTTTCTACGCCACGCTAATATAAGCTACAAAATGCTAATCCTGCGCAGACGAAGTCGCGGGCACCAGCTAGTAAACGCTCTTCACACCACATGATGTTAAACGCTTGATGGACATGCGCGCGGACAAAGCGTCGAGTGTGACTAATTTCACATACATAATATGACCTCGAAATGAAAAAGAACCCTAGGTCTTGGATGTTTACATGTTTGTGATGTCACTGCCTCTGGTTCCCACGACACAGGGTATCCTAGTGTGGGGTCAGAAGCAATGTACAGTCTGTTAGCTTTTAGAATAGATATACCTCGGGCTCTATAGTAGGCTTCGGTTTACACCGAAATCACACGAGTTTAATACTACTTCCTGCTATGTATAAAACTTTTCTTCACTATTTTGAAAAGTTATGTAAAGTCAAGTGTCTTATTAGTTCCGCTATTTCTATTAGAATATATCCAATTCTATCCGATAGTAGCCGAGGTATATTCTAAGAGCTAACAGACTATACACATGTTTTGCAGATTAGTCTCGATCTTAGACATTAATAAATATTTGTCTTATCAGTTTATTTGATTAAGTGTGGATCTTAGACATTTTAATAATATTAGTTCCGATAATTCTATTACATATACATATCCGATTCTTTCCGAGAGTAGCCGAGATATATTCTAAAAGCTAACAGTACGTGCCTGTAAGCCTGTATGTTTGCACGTGCTTCACCGCCACAAAATACATCGGTATCTTGACCGATATGGATAGCATAAAAAAGCGACGCTATTCTGGTCATTGATGATGTTGTTTCGTGTCTAGAACAGCCCTGCCCGCTTGGTCAGGTTCAGACCGCGTGCCAGGGAAACTGCCCGCCTGCATGCCGTGACGAGAATCGCATGTGCAATGAGCAGTGCGTCCCCGGCTGCATCTGCGCCAACGGCGACGTCTTTGACTACAACGGCCGCTGCATAGAGCGTCGCCAATGTAAGACTCCTTTGTTTCTGTCTTGTGGCTGCTCGGCGTTCGGTTCGGTGAGAAAAAGCCGCGCTCATGTCGGCTGTGTAAAAAACTTCGGGATTATTATTGTGAATGGACTTAATTACCAATAAATCTAGCTAAAACATTAAAGAACATCAGCGTATAGGGACGCGCTGATTGGCGAAACCAGGTGAGTGCCAGATTTGTGTTCGGTGGATGTATGTCGAAATTATTCATATTATTGCCTTGCCCACATTGAAAAGGTGGAAATCAGAACCCCTGAGACTACTGAAGTGGTTACATAAATATATTTTTCGTAAAGAAGCATGAGAATGCTTCTTGTGTGTTATCCTAAGCGCTCGTGGCCTAGGCGAACCGAGTGATTGGAATCAATCACGTGGTTAAGCAACAACAGGCGCGGTCAGGTACGGGATGGGTGAGCGTCCCGTGACTACCGCTAGTGGCATTTTTCCGAGCGCTTCCGTGCTTTGCAAGGCACGTTAAGCCGTTGGTGCCGGCTGACATATAATGGCAGTCGTTAAGCCATGTCAGAGGCCTTATGGGCGGCTTGATAACTTCTGACGGTAAGGCCCGCCACTGTCTTACAATCCTCCACCAAACCGGAGTTGGCCCCCGTGGTGGAGTATGGCCTAACCTTCCTGCGATGTAGGAAGAGACCCGTGCCCCAGCAGTCAACATAGAAGGGTTGATAACGTGTTATCCACCTTTGATGAGTATTAGCCGTTAGCTTTCTCTTATCGTCATCATTATTAGCCATTTGACGCCCACTGCAGGACATGGGGCTCCCTCATGGTTTCCCAAGCTGGGCCGCCCGCATCCAGCTACTCTTCGCCACCGTAACCAGAGCCTTAATTCTGTTACAAAATTCCAAAATAAACGGCTGATCGCGAATCAGAGTTGGTAGTAAAATAATGAATGTACCAAAATTCCAAAATAAACGGTTGATCGCTAATGAGTGTGGGTACTAAAATAATGAAGAACGAATTTGTCTAAGCAATGTTAAACACTTTTATTCTATATGACTGTGTATGTACGAAATTCTATTGTTTCTGAGTTTGTAGCAGGTACTAACGACACTGCCGCAGACAATCTGTGAAGGAAACCACAGGGTAGAAATTATCTGACATAACTAAGTACTACTCTTAACTCTATTCCAGTTTTCAATTGAGGATTTAATATTATTTTCATGATTGTAGCTTGTACTCGTAGTCATTCCAAGTTTGAATCCCTTATACGAAAGTAGAACGTATAATTTCGTATTTTTATTTCCTAGGTTGTGCAAGGGGCTATGTGGAAACGCAGTGCGGTGCGAACTGCCCGCCCACTTGCGAAGATCCTGACGGCACCCGACCGTGCAATGGGCAGTGCGTGCAAGGGTGCATCTGTGCCCCCGGCACCGTCCTCAACTCAGCCGGAAGATGCGTGCCCACGGATCAGTGTTATTAATTTTCGCATTCTAACTAAACCTGGTTTGACAATAATCTGAGCTCGGAGCTCTTGTACAAACAATAAGGCACAACATACACGCACCGGCACTAGCACATGCACATACATACATACACACCCTTACACACACACACACACGCATAAATATAATTTATATAAAATTTAATTCTTGCTGTAACTGAAATGTTAAATCTATGTGTAACTCCTAGAAGTCAGTTTATAATGGCTATGGATGAGCTTACGCATTTTTTTGCTTGAATGGAGTCTCCAAATGTTTTATCTATTAAATACTGTTAACACTAATGTTCCTTAAGTTGACGAAATAAACATTGTTTCATTGTAGCTTTTTCCTAGGCCTTGTACCTACTTCATTCGTAACTCCCGTAGAAATTGTGTTTGAATTCACGCACCAAGTTTAGTTTGTGATGTTGTATAACTTTTAATAAATAATAAAACTGAAATGACTTAAACTTTGTGCATAATTTATAGTGTGTTTTAACTGTTTTATTTATAATAAAAACAGAAAACTGGATAAAACAGAATAAGCAGGAAAAAATAGTCAGGTCTAGTCAAGATATTATAGAGTAGTAATTCTGAAAAATGAGGGATCTAGAAATGGGTGACTGAATTTTAAATTTTGAAAATGATAGAATTAAAGAAATATAAAAAAATGGTGTAAAGAGGTTTGCACCGTTACAAATTTAAGTGGTGACAGTGGCATAACATTAATTAACCTTTACCTATCTAATAGGTATTTATTGATATCGTTTTATAATTACGTACAAGGTCGATGAATATTGATTAAAACATTTGTTTATCTGACTCATTATTTGTAACCAAATATTTTGCATAACTTAACTCAGTACAATAATGCCTTCATTTGATATTGTAATGTACCGATAAACTGTGAGATAAAACATCAAAAACATTAATAAACGTTATCTTCAGCCCTATAAATCATTTGTTTGGATTTACACTGACCCGAGGCCTAATTAAGCGTGCTGAATCCCATGGAAATCCTGACCTTTGCGATAGCAATTAGTGTGGAATTTGACAGTTAGACGACTGACATCGAGCTAAAAGGCATTTGGTCTCGTCGCGCGATGCAAAGGGGGTGCAATTGCGCCTTTAGCAGTACCCAGTCAGTAAACACCTTTAAGAACGAGCGGCTTTTAAAAAAATCGTCTAAAAATCCTGTCTATGTATTAAACGTGATCCTTGTACAAACAAGGATAGATAGAATTATACAATATTCTTTATTATTATATTTATTTATTCTTCCTCATCTTCTTCTTCTTCAGGCTATATTATATAGTTCACTGCTGGACATAGCCCTCCCCTAAAGAGCGCCATAGCGCCCTGTCTTCAGCTTGCCGCATCCAGCATCTGCTGGTAGTTTTTCGCAGATCGTCATCCCACCTGGTCGGAGGGCGCCCTACACTACGTTTGGCGAGTCGCGGTCTCCACTCAAGAACACTTTTACTCCAATGTTTGTCGGTTCTTCGCAAGAGATGATATTTTTTTAATTATTTGCAACAAATCTGCCCGACTTTATGCTTGTTCCTAAATAAAATAAAGAAAATTCTTATTTTAGAGTAGAGGGACTGGTCCTCCGATGATCGTCACGGTGTTTTTGTTACTGAAAAAGAACCAAGTAATAAAATAGAGTTATCGACGTTAATTGACATCGGATGTCTTCATCTTCGAGATCGCGATTTAAATTTTTAATCAATAAGCAGCAACGATTCTAAAGGTGTTGCTAGACCTGCTCCTTTATTACGCGCACCGAATGCTCGACGATTCCAATCGTCTATCAAATTAGTGTGAAATTTGACAGTTAATAGACTGAAATCGCATAGGATATGCGTAGGCCAATGAGCAATCAATAACTTTAACAGGTGATTAAGCATTAGCAGTTTTTAATTTTCAGTTTTAAATTGAACAATAAACAGATACAAACATCGCTACGAACATTTTCAGGAGTATCACAGGGATCGCGATATACTAATTGAAAATGGAAATGAAAAGTAGTTTATTTTACAAGTAAACACAAGTATTGGTGTTGGTGGTGAGTTGGTGTTTTGCTTCTGCTTGAAAAAGTGGGAGGGAGGGCGGCGCATTAACTAACCGCATGGTGCTTGTGGGATTTTTGGCGGAATTTAGCAAAGTAATTTTAAATTATTAATGCCATTATGGATTTCTGCAAAGAAAAGCCTGATTCTATAGAAGTAAACGTATATAAAAAACAAACGTCTTACAAGTCAATAGTTTGAAAATGTACTTAAGGCACTTATACTATAGCTCTTAAACTATGGGCAAAGCTGTATCCTAACTGTTACTACATTGTATACAATGTCTGGTATATTTAAATCTCATGAAAGTATTTAAATGTCAATTGCATAATCTATTAACATGTCAGACAAATTTCTCGGCAATAAACTTAAAGATTATTTCGTAATGATAACTTCCACACAACACAATCAGTAGACCTGGTCCCAAAATAGGATATCGTGTACTATGGTGACCCGGCAAGGACGTCACAAACATGAAAATAAGCCCAGACTGTAACTACTTGTAGAAATGTATAGCGGCCCCCAGTGGGGCCAAGCGTCTTAGCGGTTAGACTAACGAGGCAGTCCATTTACTGTCGTTTCACAAAAAATTATCGCGAGAGTATTCGCTAGAATACTCATTACAAGTGAATGCACAAGTCTATGAGCACCTTTGTGTGCTAGTTGAGAAAAAAATATTTTTGTCGCATTTGAGAGACCAATAAATTTTAAGCGATAAAAAAATCTGAAGGCGTCGTTTTTTTACAAATGTTACTTAATATTTAATAAGCTATGAGAAGTAATTCTAGTTACGTGGCAACAAAAGGAGTAGCAGTCAAAAGTAGGCACTTTTTTATCGTCAGTTGCATTCTTGTTAGAAAACATGCAGAATTAATAGGGAATCTCAATTTAACAGTAATTGGATTAAGATAATTTTTCACATTTTTTGAACAAATCGTTATGAACCCTTGTATGTCCCCACTGCTGGGGCACGGGTCTCTTCCTGCATCGCAGGAAGGTTTCGGATGAGAGTAGAACTAATCAGAAAAAAGGATTCCCACTAGTCCGACAGTAGAACTGTAGTTGAACTACTGGGAACCCTGATTTTCTACAGATGTCTCACTAGTTCTACTATTTTAGTTTCGTGAAAAAGTAGAACTACTGAGAAAAAAAAATCCCACTAGTCCGATAGTAGAACTGACCAGTTGAACTACTGGGAACGAACGTAGGCCATACTCCACCACGGGGGCCAAGTCCGGGTTGGTGGAGGATTGTAAGACAGTGGCGGGCCTTACTGTCAGAAGTTATCAAGCCGCCCATAACGCCTCTGACATGGCTTAACGACTGCCATTATATGACAGCCGGCACCAACGGCTGTTAACGTCCCTTGCGTAGCATGGAAGCACTCGGAAAAATGCCACTAGCGGTAGTCACGGGACGCTCACCCATCCTGTTCCTGACCGCGCCTGTTGTTGCCTAATCAAGTGATTGATTCCAATCACTCGGTTTGCCTATTGGAACATATGAAAGTTGTGAGTGTTTATTTGGTATTTTTTCTTTGAGTTTCTTTTTAGTCGAGTTTTCAGTCAACTACCGTATTGAGACAGACTAGTTGGATTATTTGGCTTTGCCCAGACGACTAACGGGACTTTCCATTTTGATGTATGTTTTCTTCTCATGAGAACTGCTGAGTCAGCAGTGAATGATTTGTTATCGATTTTTGTCTTAATCAAATAAAAATCCCGCGAATGAAATTATCAAACTAGAAGTTTTGTATTTATTTTTATCAGAAACGGCTTAGAGCGGTCGTTAAGGAAAGATGGATTTACTGTATAAGGTACATACGGATTGGCAAAAAAGAAACTTTTATTCAATTTGGACTGTTTTCTTACAGTCTGATTCCTCACCGTAGTTGAGAATATACTTTTCATTTCTTATACTCGGAAAGTAGTGTTGTTTTGATTATTGGGTGTAAAATGTTGCTTCCCTCCATAGGGAGGGAAAAACTCATACAAATTACTTCCCACCTAAGGGCCGGAATGAACTTTAGAAATTAGAACTACTGTCAGTGGTGAAGAGTTTTTTGCCGCCTAGCCGCCTTTATGAAGCCTATTTATTAAAATAGGCTTTTTAAAAAAAAAACAATTAAAAAAAATGCTGCGGCCATGTGAGTTTCTAAACAGCCAGTGTAAACTTAGCGCAAACTTCTTTGAGCGGAATAAGCCGCAACAATTAGACGGTGAGTTCCATATTTAAAATTTAAAATCGTCTTAAATTGGCGGGTACTAATCTGTTATAGTATCTGTGACGGAATTCAAAAAATAGGTAATAATCTTTTATGCTAAGATTTGAATATCAAAAATGAGTATTTATTTTCCTCATATTCGAAATGAAAAGTAGAGCGTTTAACACGGGTCAAAGAATCAATTCCCACTCGGACTATAGCCACCTCAGCTACGCTCGGGCGTCTAAATGCCTCGGGAATTGATTCTTTCCACCCTCGTTTAACAATCTACTATTTTATTGCAATTGACAGGGAAATTCAGGACCGTACATAGCCTGTGACTAAGTATTTCCATTGACTTATCTAGACCTCCGCAGAAAGTGGGTTTTACCCCCGCGTGGTAAATAACCCACAAATTTACAACCCAAAGGGCACCATAGGTGGTCAAACGTTTTATTATATTCATGTAAATGTAAAATTATTGTACCTTTAGTGCGAGGGTGCATTTTTTTTTGCAAAACGTTGTTGGTAAACGTTGCCTGGAACCTGAGTTTAAAGTCATTTCTAACACCCTGTATATTTTAAAAACAGAAATGACTTTATTCCGTAACTACATACTTATACGCCGAGCGAAACCTCGGACTACCGATAACATTTCGTGTCGTGTAATTAATTGAATATCGGATGGCTCATTATGAATTTTAATGTAACCGCTTAATGAGTCCAAACGAGACACGACTAGACTTTAAGCCTATCGCTTTAAGAGCCCGTTTCGCTTAACAAAATCATTTTGTAATATCCCGCTTGAGTTTTATGTGAACGTGTGAAACAGATTAGCCATTAATTATTAATTTTATATGCAAATCGAACTTCTTGGTAATTTAATTTTCCCTCTAAGTTATTGCTTATAAATGCTAAGTTAAATTTGATTTTAAGGTTCGATGAATTCCTGTAGGCGCGTTGTGGCTGGTGTTAGTATTTATATTGATGTGGTTTAGCTTGATATTTCGCAAACGGTCCCTGACTACGCAACTGCTTGTTCTAAATATCTGATTAAATAACGATGCCCCATATTATGGGATAGACAAGAAAATTTATCTTTGATAATTACCCGACTGCAGCGAAGCCCAAAAGGAGGGTAATGTGTTTAGTTCGTATGTATGTATGTAAGTATGTCCGATTCTATGTTCCCTCATAACTCCTTAACCAATGGTCAGATTTTGTTAAACAAGGTGTCATTCGATTCGGCATCCTTGCGCGGGTGTCATAGGCTATATAAAATCATAATTATGCGATCAGAACCGTGACAAAAAAAAAAATTCGTTAAGAAGCTTCGTTAAAGTACAGCTAGGAGATATACGCCATACACTAGATGGCGCTGTTATATTTAGTTTATTGAATTCGAATACTAATTTTATTGAACTACCCCTAACAGGTGTGAAATATTTAAAACAGAATTTTGCGGATGACGTAGGTTACATAAAATCAGCATTAATAGAGAACCAACGGAACAAAAACAACATTTACTTCTAAGCAATTAAAGTACCACTTTTAGCCACTTGATGGCGCTGCTATATTTTATTTATTCTAATACATGTGTATACATAATTTCGGCTTTGGTCTACATGTAAACAAACCATTTATAGAATCGGTACAAATGCGGAAAGAAATAATTCCCATAAAGTGGTTTGATCCTTCTAGATCATTCATTTAATTAAAAAATATAATTTTGTTTAACTACGCCTAACACGTGCAAAGTATTTAAAAGAGAATTATGCGGGTGTCGTTGATTACATAAAATCAGCATTAATAGAGAACAAACGCAACACAAATAATATTCACTTCTAAGTAATTAAAGTACTGTAGCATTAGTTCCTCTACCCAACCACAGATGGCGCTGTTTGTGTTCTAAATTGCGGTATGGTTTTGTCCGAAGGCCCTACATAATATTAAACAAAATTCGAATTACTTCGACCAATACTGATTGTCCACTAATAATTGGCACGACTAGTGACGTAGGAAATATACCTCGCTTTGCGCTGTGGTGCGAGTAGTACAGTTACTGTAATCCTTAGTTTCATATTGCTTCAATAAATAGATCCCTAAGTACGTGCTGTCGTGCTGAAACAACGTTTCTCTTCTTGTCTGCTGAAACCCTGTCCTACAGTACCACTTTTAGCCACTAGATGGCGCTGGCATATATTTATTCTAGTACATATTGTATAAATTTACATAATATCAGCTTTGCTCTACATGTAAACAAACCGTCTATAGAAACGGTATAAGTGCTGAAAGAAATAATGCCTATAAAGTGTTTATTTCTTTCTACGCCATTCGTTTATCTCATTAATTTAAGAAATATCAACCTCATAGGGGGTAAAAATAATTAATTTCTTAACACTGATATTAATTTCCTACTGACACTTGGACCAAAACTAACTGACCAAAATATATAAAGTGTAGCATGTAACTCCTTTTCCCCTGTGCGGTCATAGTCAGACAAGCTGGGTTCAAAGAAGAAACAATAAATGATAAAAAAATATTTGAACGCTCTCACTGGTAACCGAAGACGGATCCTCCGTGACCTCGTATCGTTAGGACCCATGAAATTTAAAAAAAATGTAGCTCTATTCATATTAACGAATTTTATCTCGTTTCCTGCGAAAATAAGATTATGATTTTGTGAGACCAAAGATTGCTTATCTACACCTAAATATTCAGTAAAATTTTTCAATGCTTTAGGCCCACCTCAAGATGAATTTGTTATAGTTTCATTTTAATACCGGTAATATTTTGGCATTCAGAAAACCAAGATTTTGTATGTCTTCACGCCCATGCTACATTATTTGCAGATGACACGTATCTTATTTTTAAAATTAAGAGACAAGAAAATGACCTTGACAATACAAATAATGCTCTCTCTCGGGTACTAAATTGGTTTACTTCTAATAACTTATTGTTAAATTCAAAAAAGACGAAATGTATAAAGTTCACTCTTCCAAATGTCAAAACGGTAGACAGCAATGTTTTACTGGGGAATGACAAATTAGACCTTGTGAATGAAACTGTATTCCTAGGTATCACAATTGATGCAAAGCTTCAATGGGGTCCTCATATAGAAAAATTAGCAAATAGGCTTAGTTCAGCAGCATATGCAGTCAAAAGAATTAGGGAACTAACTGACGTCGCAACTGCTAGGCTTGTTTATTTTAGTTACTTCCATAATCTTATGTCCTATGGCATACTACTGTGGGGACGGGCAGCAGATATTGAGACCATCTTCGTCTTGCAGAAGAGAGCGATCAGATTCATTTACAGGCTGGGTAGTAGAGATTCGTTAAGAGATTTCTTTAAAGAAATTAACATCCTGACAGTTGCCAGTCAGTATATATATGAAAACATTATGTACGTTAGGAAAAATATCAGTAACTTTAAAACTTTAGGTAGCCAACACAATGTAAATACTAGAAATAAACATAAACTTTTGTTCCCACTATTTAGGCTGGCAAAGGTTAATACATCCTTCATGGGGCATTGTATACGCTTCTATAATAAAATCCCTGAAGATATATTAAGCTTGCCTGAATCGCGGTTCAAAAAATATGTTAAGCACACTTTGTGCCAAAAGGGCTACTATAACATAAAGGATTATTTAGATGACAATGAGGTCTGGAATGAAAGCCAGTACAATGTATGAGTTCTATGTTCAAAATAATTATGTAAACTATGTTAATTAAGGACTTTTGAAAAGACTAAGTTAGGAGTTTTTTTGTCCATTTTTTCTCCTAAATGATCTAGATTTTGAAATGGACACCTGGTTTGAATTGTAACGTTCATTATGCCGCAGTTTCTGTGCTACTTTGAATAAAACCTTTTCATTTCATTTCATTTCATGCTACAACTCTAAATAACTACGCCAGGCCGAAGGCCGAGCCCCATCATGCGGGTGCGAGGAAACTTGCCGCGACGAGGTTGAAGGCCGAGCTCAATAGGTCGCGGCACGGCCGAAGGCTGTGAAGCGGGCTAGAGGAATACTCCCACGGCGATTCCAAATGCTGAGCTCTATTTACGCTGATGCCAAATGGAGAGACTATTAGCGCGGCCGAAGGCCGCGACAGTTACTTAAAGTTGCTGTTAGGAGTAAACCTGTCGCGCCTTTGTACAGGCCGCGGCTGAAGGCTCAGACCATTTATGTTCCCATTTACAACTCCTTATTCTAAGTAATTAGCGAAACCGAAGACTGGGCCCAGCAATGCAAGCACGAAGAATTCTACTCTGGAGATGTCGAAAGCTGAGCGCCGTTCAGGTCGAGGACATAATTCGTGACTATTCCAGTCCCCACCTACAATCGTTAACATTAAATAACTAGGTGCAGTGGAGCGTTTTTAGGCTACATAAAAAACAGACAATTTATGTAAGGATAATAAAGAAAAAAATCTGTCGTTTCCTTTGCAAATATTCTAGATAGTTGAACACCATTAGACAATATTCATTATACTAGCTAAAAAATATCGTACGACATAAATTTTTAATGCAAGCAGGTGGTACCTCTGACTATATCAAACAAGTATATCAGTAAAAATATTTATGATTTGCCGAGACATGTCCATTGTCGAACAAAAGAAAATAAAGCAATAAACTAAAATTCATTTAGGAAATAAAATAATATAACGATTTAAAGCATGGAAGCAGAACAGATGGACCTTTAAATTTTATCGTTTTACTGAGTCACTAAAAGGTCAAAAATAAAAAAATATATTTAAAAAAATAAAAGAACCCGACTGCAGTGATAAATCAACTGAAAGGGAAAAAATAAGATAATTTTATTTTCAAATGCTAATGTCGAATCAGAAGAGTTCATGCTGCTTTACTTGAGGGACCAAATAATATAACTTTATAAGCATTATTTGCTCAAACTGTTGCATTTATTATTTTATATAAAATGATACAGTCGGGACCCATTAGAGGACTTTAAACAAACAGTAATGGGTCCCGACTGCATCATTTTATATAAAATAATAAATGCAACAGTTTGAGCAAATAATGCTTATAAAGTTATATTATTTGGTCCCTCAAGTAAAGCAGCATGAACTCTTCTGATTCGACATTAGCATTTGAAAATAAAATTATCTTATTTTTTCCCTTTCAGTTGATTTATCACTGCAGTCGGGTTCTTTTATTTTTTTAAATATATTTTTTTATAAGTTTTTATTCTACTGCATTGTTTGGGTATGATTAATATAAACGTCAAGGCAAAAGCTTTCTAGTACCTACTAATAGTCAGAAAGATACGCATCGAGATTATAAGGTCCTAAATTATGGGAGTTCTTTCTCCAAGCGCCGCACACACAGCGTTTTGCATCTGCACACATCTGAAGAGATGCGATCTGCGCATAGCTGTGGCACTAATGCCGGGCCACTGCCCACTAACGAAACACTTTCACAATATGGAACTATGGCATTACCTCATAAATCTACATTTGTGGGATAGTATTGATTAACAGCGGACTAATGCAAATCCGTGCTTCGCAAGGCACGTTAAGCCGTTGGTGCCGGCTGTCATGTAATGGCAGTCGTTAAGCCATGTCAGACGCCTTATGGGCGGCTTGATAACTTCTGACGGTAAGACCCGCTACTGTCTACAATCCTCCACCAACCCGGACTTGGCCCTCGTGGTAGAGTATGGCCTAACCTTCCTGCGATGCAGGAAAAGACCCGTGCCCCAGCAGTGGGGACATACAAGGGTTGATATCGAATGCAAATAATACTATAATATCGAATAATAAGCAAAGCAAAAGTATGTATTTTCTCATTGAGACAGGAAAAGTTAGTGAGTGACATGGGGTCTGGAGGCGCGACTCCTCTTTAAGGAGATCTCGTCGCGCCTGGTCGACGCTTCAGGAGACCCGAGGGCTGGTGCTTACTTTGGGCAAAGGTTAAGCCTCACCATACAGCGAGGCAATGCCGCCAGCCTTCTTGGTACTCTGCCGCCCGACAGCGATCTGGCTCAAATATTTTATTTAAATTAGAAAATAAGTTTTAGGTTTAGTTTCGTTTTGAACTTGAGTGATAAATAAAGTTTGGTTTATTATATTAAAAAAGCATAAATACAACCTAGTTTTAATACAACCTCTGCCCTTAAGAGGACGCCTCACGAAGCGATTCCCATAAAAAAGTTCTTTGGTAGGTTAGGTTAATTTACAAACGACATGCCGGATCGCAATGAAACTTCACTTTCAAACTTTCAGCAACTTTCCGTAGTAAGGTTGTCTGGAAGAAATTGCTTTTAGCAATAAGGTCACCAATTGTACTTTGTATCTTTACATGTTTTATAATATGTGCTCTGGTGTACATTAAAGAATATTCTTATCTTATCTTATCTTTGCCAAACCCTAATCGAGGTTTGAAATTGTAATTAAACTCATCAAAAAAAATATAGCATTGAGTAAAGCTTCAATGAAAACACTTCATCAGTATCATCATTAACCCATTATGTCCCCACCGAAGGGCACGGGTCTCTTCCATGCGGAAGGTATAGTTAGTTTTAGTTAGACCTGAGATTTCCGCACTTAGCATCATAGTTGGGCCATTGTACGTAGCAAGCGCTGTGGTACGCTAACACTTCAGACACTAGGGTTTCCTTACGATGTTTCCTTCACCGTCAGCGAGTAGTATTGCTACTATAATTTCACAAATGTACATAACTTACAAAACAAAGTCATTGGTACATGCCGTGGTTAGAACCCACGACCTCCCGATGGAGAAGCCGGCGTTCTACACCGCTCCGCTACCACCGCCGCTATCATGCGGAAGGTATACGCCATATTCCGCCACGGGAGCCAAGTCCGGATTGGTGGATGCTTGCAAGACTAGTGGCTGGTCTCACTGACAGAAGTTTTCAAGCGGCCCTAAGGCCTCTGACTTGACTTAACGACTGCCATCTATCTACGGCAGCCGGCACCAACTGCTTAACGTGCCTTACGAAGCACGAAACCGCTCATAAAAATGCCAATAGCGTTAGTGAAAACACTTATGAGTTTTTGAAACTAAGCTCGATTCATTAATACGGGCAAACCTTTATTTGTGTCATCTAAGCATATTGGTAAAGTGTTGTTGCGAACCAAAATGTCGTTAGTAAATAAAAACCGCATAAATAAAAAACGCAGTCTGCGTTGGAGAATCGCCTCGCCAGACGCCCTTTTGAGGTCAGAGATTGAATTGAAACTAGGCTCGATTTATTGACTGCGCCCGCGGCCTGCGGCACATTACAACAATGTTGCGACGCTTTCAAAATGAATTAACATTAATATCTCTGCCATCGGTTATGCGCGATAAATCAAAAATACACCTTTAATTTATATGATCTGTGGCCCCACGATAACATACAAAACTAGGCTACAAAACCTGTGTTTTGTAGCCTATTGCATGGTGATTAAGCCTTCCGCGAGTGACAGAAACAGCGCATAATTAGAGGATAAAGGTGATACCATAGTATTTATAACTGACAACTGATATTCATTCCTGGAGAGTTCATAGATTGTAGAATATTATGACGGGACATTATTATCATATCCGTAGAAATGAAAATTAAACCAGAAAAAAAATATGTAGTAAGTGCATGTTAGCGACACAATGTTATTGTAAAATTACGTCTAATGTTTTAATTGTTAACTATCTCAAGTTCTGTATAATCTTTTAAAATTTCTACTAAGTATAGAGATAGCACTAAAAATTAGCTATATTTTAAGCTAACTCCCAAGTTTCTACCTAAAACCCAAAGGGAGTTATCGCATTTAAACAGTTTTTTAATTTTCCTGTAAAGTTGTGTTTTTGCATTTATCATTTTACTCTCCGGAGCCGGCAATTTGCCAGTAGGTATTCTAGAATATTTGCAAAGATACGGGAAGTACGAAATTATTTACCTGTTATCTTGTTTGTTTTAGGACATTCACGAAAATCCCTCTTTGCTGTAGGACGAAAGAATAAAACCGGTGTCTAAAAAAGACGACTCGTACGTACGTACACGACGACAGTCGTACTTTACGTTTTCGATTTTATACAGGCTTTATGACAAAAGCGTAGAGTTTAGATTGCAAGTAGAAATGATTATGTGGTGTCGATGGTATTTATGAAAAAATTAAGAAGCATATTGTAATTAGTGTACAAGATGCTTCAAAACTATACTTAAATATATGCACCAAAAATATTTAAAATATCGCCAAAACTTAAACCTGAACCACCTTACCATTATCGAGTTCGTTTACGTTTTTTTATGGCGCCCATAAAAAATAAAATTACACGTGTCGAGTTAGAAAAGAAATAATTCTTAACAAGCCAAGGTGTTTGAGTCGAGCGGGCCGGCCGATTGTATTGTTATATATAATAGAGCTCATTCTTATATTGAAAGTGATATATTAATCGGACACGGTGCGTTCCGCATCAATCAAATTTCGAAGACGGCCGGGCTATGAAAGCGACTGAGCTGTGTGGTGTCGGCCTAGAGAATAGCACCAACCTAATTCTTCCCGCGCGTGTCGTAAAAGGCGACTAAGGGACACAAACCGGGGGGTGGGCAGCAGCGCCCCCTGCAGTACAATTCCACCGAACTGCGATCCCCAACCCGCATGCTCAGCGTGGGGAATAGGGGCATTACCCCCTATGATAGCACAACGTGGCGCTCTTTAGGGAAGGGCTATGTCCAGCAGTGGACTAGCATAGCCTGACAACGACGACGACGACGAGCTATGAAACAGTCTTACCTTGTAGTGCAAGTCCAGATTTACCTGGTACACCTAACGATTGAAATAACGGGTTGCTCGGTTTGACGATATGAAACGACACGAAGACGATAGAGTCTTTAATACTCCTTGGTTTGGCTTCAGTGCTAGCAATCACCGTAGTGTAATTTAAACTGGACAAAATTATTGGAAAGGCAGCTAATTCTGTTAAATAATTTACTTTCAAGCGCTCATGGCTTTGTCGAACCGAGTAATTGGAATCAATCACTTAAGTTAAGCAACAGTGACCGTCCCGTAACTACCGCTTGTGGCATTTTTCCGAGCGCTTCCGTGCTTCGTTGTAAGTCACGTTAAGCAGTCTGTGCCGACTGTCATGTAAAACCAGTCGTTAAGCCATGTCAGAGGCCTTATGGTCGGCTTGATAACTTCTGACAGTAGGATCCGCCACTGTCTTACAATCCTCCACCAACTCGGACTTGGCCCTCGTGGTGAAGTACCTATGGCCTAACCTTCCTGCGATGCAGAAAGAGCCTCGTGCCCCAGCAGCAGTGGGGACATACGAGGGATGATATCGACCACTAATTCTTCTTTTCCAATAAGACGTGCGATCTTATTAAGCGTTTGGGAAGAGCCCGGGGGACACCGACACCTTTAGACGGCTCTACAACAGTAATTTATAGTTTTATTCGACCTCTAATGTGTTAACTCCGTTATTTGTTTACTTGATATATTCGTGTGTTAGCATAGAATTCTATAAATATTAATTTGTTCCCTGTTATGATGGGTTATTTGTGGGACACAGTTTTGGTTATGGCCAATAAATCTTTTTTTATGAACGCATTGTAGTGTTGTCGAGAGCAGGCAATAGGTTGGTAGTGGTTTTAGAAATGATTGGAACTTGTTTACATTTAATTAGACTATATTTCGCGATACATACCTAGTTATTCAAAGTAATTTATATGTTTATTTACTCTATCAGACTTGGCCATTTAGTTACGGTGAACACTTTCTTTTCAATCAAAATAAATATCGCGTCAGAGATGATTAAAGTCAATAGTTTCCGTTTCACGCTATGGCTTTTGAGTTTGTCTAAGCGAGTTTCTAGAATATCATAATGCTCACAGGATGATTTAAAGCTTAACAACAACGTTCTGTTGAACTCAATAATACTGGAGTCTCGGGAGGAGGTCGTAACTTACAGCGGAAAAAATCTGATTAAACGAGAATTGGCGCATTCTACGATTCAGGATAATGTACGCATTTTAATGATTATAATTTAAGCCTTTCGTGTATATGGCCTCTTTATCTTCTTCTAATAAATAAAATCTCGTGTCGCAGTGCATGTTATCGAAAACTTCAAAAAACGACTTCACCGATTTTAATGATTTTTTTTGTGTGTGTGCGTTTTTGTGTGCTAGATCTGAGACAAGGACGTAAGCTCATTAATACGGTATATGGCGTACGGTACATTTTTCATTTTCATTTTTCATAATTTTTCATAATTTCATAATAATGTTTTCTTATGAAACGTATTCTGCTAAACCTTGGTATGTATTGAGTATATGAGATACTTAACAGTAAGATGAAATACTAAACGAATTGCAACTCAACAATCATTAAGAAGGGTTTGAAACAACTAGAAAAAATTTGTCTCGTAATTCTCTTTTTCAGGACGTGTTCTCTATTAGATCTATCCAATTAACATCGATATTTTATAATACTTGTAAATATATTTATTATAAAAAAAACAATGCATTTGTATTTTTTAAATTATTACTTAGCCGTTCTTCTTGTTACATAAGTTCTCCTAAAAGATTTAAGAAATTTAACTTCGGCGAGATAACACTAAGCGTTGACATCTTAAGGACTGATGAAACAGTCGTGATTCTCAGTGTAGTCATGTCACTGCCAGCACATTCGCACACTTTATTAGCTGCCGCAGCTGTATCGACTAGTACATGATCTTTATGGTCTACCCTCTCATTATTTTTTCTAGCATCATAGTCTCCGAAGGGTCTGTCATATTCGAATAGATCGGCTAAGTGTTCTTTATAGTAGTCCGTATCTTCAGTATAAGGCCTTTGAGCGACAGTAAAGTCGGGAGCTACAGTGGTCAGTTGAAGTTGATCCGAGTTATTGGGATCAACGTTTCTCTGTTCTTCCGGCTCAGATGCGTCGAAGTAGAAGTCTTTTGTGGTCGGTGCTAAAGAATGGTGCGTACGTTTTTGTGGTTTATTGTTTTTAGCATTAGGTTTTTTTGCATTATTAGTTTGTTTTATAATTAATCTGTTTTGAAATTTATTCTTCTGTTTAATGCTTTTAAATCTAATGTTTGTTTCACCGTTTTGAAATAGTGTTTGATTTCGAATTACTTTTATTAAAGGTTTACGTGATATCTTTGGATTAAACCTTTTTCCATGGTTTCGTGTGTTTACGTTTTTTTTAACATTTGATGGCTGGGATTTTCTAGGAAGTGTATTTTGCCTTTGATTAACACTCGTTTTAGTGTATTTTAGATCAAAATGGTTAAGTTCGGCATCGTTAATTAATTTCTCCTTCTGATCGTATTCGTTGGAGTATTGTGTAGACATTTGTAATGGCTTTTGGTTCAAGTTTTGTTTGATATATTTGCTTTTCTTTTTAGAAGCCTCATGTTTGTCCGTAATTCGATTATTGTGTTGATTTCTATTCCGTACACTTTGCATTTTGCCATCAGTTGGTGGATGATAGGGAGTGGCGTAAAACGGAAGATAAGGTGATCTGTATTTCGCAGGAAGTGTAGCCGGAGGTCTGACGAAAGCAAATTTTCTGCCTTTTTGCTGATTGACTGCCTTTACCACAGTAGTTGTATTTTTATCAGTCACTCCGAAATGATTTTGTATTTTGTGTTTATTAATTTGGTCACTCTTAACAGCATGAATTCCTGTCAACATAGCTTTTTCATCTTTCTGCCTCATCTGTTGTATAGCTTTTAAGTGTTGGACAGATTGTTGCCAAATGTGTTGCGTAGACTTGTGGCTTCCTTGGTTTATAGTCATCCATATTGTTTGACCTCTTTTGTGTAGATTTCCCGCCATTCTGTATGCTATTTTTACTTTTTTTGTATTATGCCATTGTTCTTCTTTTTTCTCACCACGTTTTCGCTTCTGAGTTCTGGCATTGTTTTGCGCTAATCCTTTATTTTTACCCCATTTATTTAAAAATTGTCCTCCTTTTTCAGACCTTGAGGCATTAGCATTTCTTTTATTTAATTCCCTCATTCTCTGATACCAAGAGTTTGATTTTCTAGGTGCTTGATTTAGACTTTTTCGATATTCCATAATCAATTTTGTTTCATACTGCTCCGAGGCAATAAGGGTGGTCTTTACAGTTTGCTTAACTTCATGATTTTCATCAAGCGACTGATTCATTGCCTGTTTTGCTCGAACGAAGTTGTGTGGGCCGAGGATTGGCCTATAAAACACATTTAGACTACTTTCAATAGATAACCCTCCATGCAACGCACGAAGGCCTCCTCGTCAATTTTCATATCCATGTTACCAAGGGTGTGTGTCATAGTTAGATGTCTAAATAGTTCTGAGCTCAATTAGGGGTTCATGTACCAGATGTATTAATTTTCTATGGTGATAAATGTTTTTCTCGTCATCTTGTTGGCATTATTACTCTAGTTAGACTTACGGTTCTTTGACGGTTTTTTCACATACAAGAATGGGATTAATTTCAGCAAATACCTCCCTGAGTACAATAGCCTTGAGCAAAATCAGCCAATGTAGCATTATTAGTTAATGTATTATTATTATTGAACTGACTAGGTCGTTGTTATTGAAAAAGTCGACGTGAAATGTAAAAACAAAGCCATTTAAATAAAAAATAAAATGTTTTACGGTTTCCTTTTTATGACACGTAATTGAAATAAAGTACTTAACTATGATAGCATTGTATTTTTTTATAGACACAACCAAGGAGCGCTAGAAGCGCAGTGCAAGAATGCTGGCCTCGCATTCAGGAGGTCTTGGGTTCAACTTTGTTTTCTAAGTTATTTACATTAATGAAATTTTAGTAGCAACACCACTCGCTAACTGTGATGGATGACATCGTGAGGAAACTGTAATGTCTGAGGTGTTTACATACCTCAGCTCTGGCTACGTACAATGCCCTAGCTATGAGGCTAAGAACAAAAATCTCTAAATAAAAATAGATACATTTTTAAAAACCTATTTAGAGGCACAAAATTCCACCCATGCCGGGATTTGAACCCGTGACCTCTAGCTATCCGTGCCAGTGCTCTTTCCAACTGAGCTAATGGGCGACTCACCGGCATCAGTGAAATTTCGAACCTCTTTAAAATATTATGTGTATTACGTACAGACAGCGACATCTGGCTGAAGTAATTTGTATCACTTGCAGCCCCGAGTACCTATTTTGCAGTTTGGTTTTTTACATCGGTTACCTAACTGCAAAGTAGGTACTCGGGGCTGCAAGTGATGCAAATTACTTCAGCCAGATGTCGCTGCCTGTACGTAATACAGAGAATATTGTCAAGAGGTTTTAAATTGGTCCTTAGCACGGGATGGTGCATAGAAATAATATAAAACTAGATACAACCAAAATAATGTCGAAACCTTTTTAACGTACTTCAAAACGGGGAGGTTCATAATTTGTCGGGATCTTTTTTTGTTTTGCACGCATGTTCCCCGATTACTGAAAGATGCGTGGACCAATTTGGAAAATTCTTGGTTTGTTGAAGGGGAAGACTTCACAGGTAGTCCCATATTCACCAAGTCTGGATCAGAAGATGGGATCGTGGACTAATCAAGGGAATTCTTTAAATTTTAAACGCACACTTTGAAGTGATTTGGGTGTTTTTATAATGACTCGTATATTTTCTATCTAAAAACACAATTTGGTGAAGTCGAATTAAAAAACCTAATTATTCATTTCCTATTTATCCTCCTATTAATATTTTCCTGTTAATTTCTTGCTGAACAATAAGAAATATTCTTAAGCTTATATTATGAAGAATACTATATTATGTTATGTTGTTTTGAAGTTAATAACCGCCATTTCAATAGTTTTTTAGCAGGATTAATCTATAGCAAGCGTAATTACGAGATTCTCGGATTTGCAGGATCGCAAATCTCTCGGTGCTGATTAGAAAGAGTTTAGAGGATGCATTTACTATTGTATTTCACGCAATTTAAACTTACTTATAAGAAGATTATCTTTGAAAGGTCTAGAAAAAGTTAACACACAAAAGAACCGCCACTGCAATGGATGAACCTAATTATAACGATCAATTAAGTTTTTCATTTGATGCCCATTTACAGAATTGTAGAATAAGACCATACAGAAGGTATTTTCAGCGTGATTTTCGGCATAATGATTCACAAATAACCTCCTCATTATTATAATATTACAGATCACATACCTTCTGTCAGAGAAAGAGAGAGTAAATAAAATAACAAATCATTACAGCCAGAAAATATCTGAAGGAAACTTATACATACATACACTTATACATACTTACATACATACATACATACATACATACATACATACATACATACATACATACGTACATACATACATACATACATACATACATACATACATACATACATACATACATACATACATACATACATACATACGTACGTACGTACGTACATACATACATACATACATACATACATACATACATACATACATACATACATACATACATACATACATATATAACCTCACGCCTGTATCCCAGAGGGGTAGGCAGAGACTAGGGACTGCCACTTGCCACGATCCTGACAGACCACCTTCGCTTCATTAACGTTCATAAGTCGTTGCATGCACGCACGCCGGTTCCTGGTACTTTTTATCTTTCCCTTTGCTAATACATCCCCTATTTGGTCGATGTAAGTCCGTCTGGGACGTCCCTTTCCAGCTCTTCCACACACATTCGCAATATATATTTGTTTCGTCAATCTTTCTTCCTTCATCCTCTCCACATGTCCAAACCAACGCAACATTCCTTTCTCAATTCTAGTCACTACATCCTCTTTCAGTCCACAACGTTCTCTAATCAGACTATTGCGTATCCTGTCATTCAAAGTAACACTACACATACTTCTCAAGGACCTCACTAACATTACAAAATATTTATCACTATTCATTATGCCTTTGTCGCCAACGCGTCACAAAACGTGCATCACGCATTTGTACATAATAAAGATCACTGCATGACTGATAATTTCAGTTTACAAAGAAGCGTTCAAAGGTCAATCGTTTCACCGTCATAGTCAATCTGCTGTGTAACTCAAACATCCTTTGAGCATAAAAAGGAGGCTAGTATCGTTTGTCATTCTCAATATGGTATAATACTTACTTTTATTATTTTACCATTAATCTGGACTTGGCCCCCGTCGTGGAGTATGGCCTAACCTTCCTGCGATGCAGGAAGAGACCCGTGCCCCAGCAGTGGGCACATACAAAGGGTTGATATCAGTCCTGACCTTAGAAAATCATTGTTATGTTCAAGGTTTTTACTGTACTCACAGTTATTGAGGATGTTTTTTTTATTCATTTTTCATATAGGGACAACAGAAAACATAGGTACTTATTCTACCAGCGGGTGAGAAACATAAGAGGTTAATAGTTTCCCAAAACGCTCTTAATGTTTCTGTAACAACTTATTTTAGGTACACTGTATTCATTGCATAATGTGCCATATCATTATGACAACCTATATTTCGTATGATTCAACCTTTGTGTGGGACTAAACAAATATTTTTCTTTTAATACTTCAGAAGTAAAAAAAAAATAGATGATTGATGGGGTGATCCTGTCTGAAGATGCTGATGGAGCTGCACAACATCTTTGTACGTAATACAGAGAATATTGTAAAGAGGTTCAGAATTTCACCGATGCCGGTGAGTCGTCCATTAACTCTGTTGGAAGAGCGCTGGCACGGATAGCCAGAGGTCGTGGGTTTGAATCCCGGCATGGGCGGAATTTTCAGCCTCTAAATAGGTTTTTAAATTGTCCTTAGCACGGGTTAGTGCATTAAAAATAATATAATGAAGAAGTTAAGTGTAGTGGTGTCTCTTCGAATTTCTCAGAAAAGAACGTTAAGTATTTACTTAGTGAAATTCAGAATCCGGCCCTTAGTATTCGTCCTTGCCTAAAGGTAAAGCACTGATTTTCAGTAGTAGACTTGTAACCTGCCCAGGATACGATGACGCGCAGCTCATTATAGACTAAATTTAATAAATGAATTTAAATAATAGGGGTTGATGTTTCTTGATGTAATGAGCTGATTGAATTGACAACATTTTATTTTTTAGCATACGTATTTTACTGTCTTAAAGAAAACTAGATACGAAGTAAAACGACCCATATTTTTTTTTATTTTCAGAAATTTGATGATTTTCATTCATAATTTTCTGTTTGCATTTCGTCTTATTCTATAAGGACGTAACCGCCAAATGACGTCACACATACGGATTAATAATACTAACACCCTTGCCGCCTTTTTAAAAACCATTGGAATTAAGGAAAGGAAAAGTAATTTCTCCGATATGACATTTGAATTAATTTATAAATTACATCTGTCATATCATTTTTAATATTAGGCAACGGTACCTCCTCATTTTTGGTTTTTATTTATTTTCTCTAAAATTAAGCAATAATTACTCGTTAAGCCATGTCAGAGGCCTCACGGGCGGCTTGATAACTTCTGACAGTAAGGCCCGCCACTGTCTTACAACCCTCCACCAACCCGGACATGGCCCCCGTGGTGGAGTATGGCCTAACCTTCCTGCGATGCAGGGATACCCGTGCCCCAACAGTGGGGACATGCAAGGGTTGATATCGAAACAATAATAAAAATTCTAAATATTTTTTTCGTAATCAAGATAGCAAAATTAAGAAACGGTATTTTTAGTTTTGCGCGTTGTAAAGTATGAAATGTTATCATAATAATATGTAAAAGATTTCTGTCAAAGCGTTAGAAGTTCTTGTATCTCGTTATAAGCTCTAGTATGAAACACCAAGAACCTACCTGACTTCGCTGATTGTGTAAAGACCTAACCCGCCTGCTAAATTAGCAGGCTTTATTTCAACCGTACCTATTAAACCTTGGCTAATCGATGAATCGACTACTCACTAGTATATCCCTAATTACAACTAATTTAATAGTAATGATTCTGTGATGCGGTGGTAGTGAAGTGGTAAGCTGATGGTTTCGCATTCGGCAGGAACCAGTGGATTCAACGCCCGACATCTACCAATGACTTTGTTTTCTAAGTTACTTACATTTGCGAACTTGAAGTAGCAAGTTTCTGGCTAACCATTAAGGATATCATCGTGAGGAAACCCTGCAGAAATGTTTGATATAACTTGAACTAACTGCGGGGCTAACTGCAGAAATGTCTGATCTAAGTAGAGCTAGGCAAAACCAAAATTATGTCAAAACCTTGTGAAGAAACCAGAGTATCACATACCTTCTTGTTCTTCTTCTTCTTCATTTTATTTTATGTAGTCCACTGTTGGACATATCCCTCCCCTAATGAGCGCCATAGCGCCCTGTCTTCAGCTTGCCGCATCCAGTATCTGCCGGCAGTTATTCGCAGATCGTCATCCCACATACCTCAGCGCTTGAAATTGCCGATTCGCGGTTGACTCGCGTGGTGATTAAGCCCATACTCTCTCTGTAACGCTAAGCCTCAGTGTCTTAGGCCTTACCTCAAGACTTTACCTCAAGAAAACTGCAGTGTTTACGGGTGATAAAGCTCAACAAATATGCCCGCAGGTGTAATGGTAACAACTAAAACTGAAAAAAAAAAAAACTACCGACTACTGAGCATGACTACTGCTAGTATGCAGGCGGGACCCAAACACGACAAAGTATTGTGAGGTACCGAGGTAGGTATTGTCATCAATCCATTTCGTCCCATTATTCACGGATCTCTTCCCTGAGAAAGATATAGGCCAAACTCGGGGGCCAGGTCAGATTGGTGGAAACTTGCAAGACTACTGGCTTTTCTTACTGTCAGAAGTTTTCAAGCCGCCCTAAGGCCTCTGACTTGGCCTAACGACGGCCATCTATCGACCGCAGCTGGCTCCAACTGCTTAACATGCCTTGCAAAACACGGACCCGTATTTCTTTTTTTTTTCGAGCGGTTAGCGTTAGTTATAGTCACTAGCGTAGTCATAGTCGGTCACCCATCCACGCACTGAACGCGCCCTATGTTGCTTAGCCTTCGTGATTGTTTAAGATCACTCAGGCTGCCGGGGCTACGGGCGATTCGAGCGAGGTTGGTAGTTAGAAGTAATGCTCTGTAAATTGTTTTTTTTTTATATCAGTGTTTGTTTTATTTGTAGATAACGTACTTTGAAATAATATAAGCAGGCAAGCAAAGCCTTGTGAAAAGTCATGTATGAAAGCATTGCAAGATTGAAATGTCAATATTATGATCATAAGCGGGAATGTCATCAAGATGGTTGACAGCGCCTGTGCCCAATGATTGATTGCCAACGTACCAGCTTAAAATGCAGTACAGGCATAGCTCTTAAAACTGATGGCGTAAAAGCTAATTTCACTTGTATAGAAAGTGGGAAATTTTGTTCCGAGGCACTTAAAATGTTGGCACATGACTCCTTCAATATTGAACAGTTTTGTGCGTGATTGGTTGATCATGTTTAATCGAAACAAAATTACAATTATGCACTCGCGTGATATTCCTTGCCAAAATTATGAAGTATGATATTAATACTCGTATGATTGATTACTTGCACACTGTTACGTTTTTCATTTACTTATTGTTCGCGCGAGAATCGATCGCGTGACGTAATCATGAATCTGTGGTCATTCATTCACTTATTCTGGGTCGCTCCGGTGCCGTCGCTCGTGCCGCTCGCTCGCTACTAATTTATCCAGCCATCTGCATACACATTCGCACTGTGACATACGCGCGTGATAAGTGCTTGAATTCTCGTGAAGTGATAGACATGTTGGTGACCAAGAAATTTATCAGCTCAAAGAACAATATATTGACAATATTAGACTATAAGTGAACAGTGCAGGAGTGTTCTCCGTGCGCTGGACGCATCAGCTCATCCATCACCGCTCATCATCTGCCCAACAGCTAAAGCGAGCCATCATCCACCATCACCAAGTAAGTCCATTCACTTCACCTCCCATTCCGCTCTCTCAACCAGCCCATCGTGAGGTAGGCCTAGCCGACACTGGCTAACTACCACTTATGAATACGTTTTACTTCCAGAAAAAAATACTAAAAAAATAATATACGCGTCGAACTTACTTTCTCCATTTATTAAGTCGATTAAATATTGCTTTTTTACTTTGTAAAATAGCACTATTTAATTTTGATTTTTTTACTTGTTCTTAAAGTAAAATGTAGTTTTATTATTTTTAATGCTCTGACCCGTGCTAAGGACAATTTTAAAAACCTATTTAGAGGCTAAAAATTCCACCCATGCCGGGTTTCGAACACGCGACCTGTGGCTCTCTGGCTCTGGCTATCCGTGCCAGAGGCAGGCAGAGACATAGGCACGGATAGCCGGAGGTCGCGGGTTCGAATCCCGCCATGGGTGGAATTTTTAGCCTCTAAATAGGTTTTTAAAATGTAGTTGTTATTATTAATCCCAGCCCTATTTCCAGCAGTGGACTAACACTGGCTGATTGCGATGATGATGAAGATGATTATTAAACCTCTTATGTTTTGCGAATTTGTAGGACCAAAACCACATGCTAACGTTCGAAGAAAAAACACCGTGAGGGAAACTGAGTACCATATACATCGACACTTGAATTGCCAAACTTGCTAATTGTGTCGACCTCTATGGCGTAGCGGTAGCGCGTCTGTCTACCATGCAAGAGATCCCGGGTTCGAATCCCGGCTGGAAACAAAAAAAAAGTCCAGGTCTTGGATGTTTACATGTTTGTGATGTCGTTGTGTCTGGTTCCTACGACACAGGGTATCCTAGTGTGGGTCCAGAAGCAATGTATGTGCCAGTATGTAAAAAAAAAAAATATGCCTATTCTCGTTCTCTCTCTCTCTCTCTCTGACAGAAGGTTTACTTAAGTGGTCTAAGTGGGACGTACATTATGTACCCACTGTAGCGAACACGCCAATACAGGCTGCATTATCTAATATATAAAAATATCATGTCACACGGGAGTTCGATAACAGACACAATCTTGTGTCGAAACGACTTCAACGAGATCTTTTTTTCTGATCTTCGAGATTTTTTTTGTGTATATTTGGTAGATCTAGGTCGTAGGCTAATTAATGTGGAAAAATAACGTTATGCGGGGTCAGCTAGTTTTTATATAATATAGGTACAACATTGTTCTCTATTATTACGTATAATTTCTGGTACAAGCGATTTCTCTATCGAGAAGTCGTGGGTTCAAATTCCGGCTTGTACCAATCACTTGTTTTCTAAGTTACATAGATTTGTGAAATTATAGTAGCTAAACCACTCGCTAACCGTGAAGGAAAATATCGTGAGGAAACCCTCGTGTCTGAAGTGTAAATATACCTCAGCGCTTGCTACGTACAATAGCCCAACTACGAGGCAGTCTAACTAACTGTCTCATATTATGAAGAAAATATATCAGACCTGTGCTAATCCTGACGAAATAAAAGAGTCACCAAAAAACAAGCTCATATAGTACACTCAAACAAACCGACACCAGTTTATCTTATGTAAATGCGTGTACTGTACTTCACTGAGTAAAATGTGATAATAATAACCTTCTTATCTGTCAAAACGATTCGCCACACCACAATCATGTGTAAAACCTGAATAGGCTCTAAAGTTTATAACGCTTCGGGCGCTGCATTTGAAAATGCACCTTTGGCTTTTGTAGGTAAGGTTTAAATTCTGTTGAGGGTGATACCAGTCTAGTTATGAGAAAATAGAGCTTATTTTCCATGGGGAAGGGTTATATTTGGCTTGTGCCTTAGCGCTGTCAAGCTAGATAGAAATCTCTCCTCGCGCGCCGTTGACCGCTCGTAATAATGACGTTGTCGGCAAAGAAGTCATTATTCATTTTTTTAATACAGTGTTTTGTTGAAACGACATTTTCACTAGTGTAATCACAATCTGTACGGGCAATATATCAACGTATAATAAAGACGGAGTGATTACGGCGACTGTTGTGTGATGATTTTTCAATTAGGTGTCGTCATCGGCTGAGCGGGTGTCAAACGTTTATCCAAACTCCAATTACTCTGTTATTGTGGTACGCACTTCCTTAGTTTTTTAAAATTATGTTTTAATATTATATACAGTCCGTTAACTTTAGAATATACTACGGCTACTATCGGATAGAATCAGATATATTCGTGTAATAGAAATATCGGAACTAAGATGACACTTAATTAAATAAACTTAATAATAAAAGTTTTATACAGAGCAGGAAGTAGGATTACCTACGTGTGCTTTCGGCGATGACCGAAGCCTACTCTAGAGCCCTAGGTATATTCTAAAAGCTAACAGAATGGACTAACGTCGTAGTGACAGTCTGTTAAGTAGCTTTTAGAATATGCCTCGGACTCTAGAGCACAACTGTTTTACCCACTGTTTTACCCATTATTTTTATGATTTTTAAGACTGTTTCACTGTTTGTACCTAATATGTAAAATTGTGTTTCATATTACCTACTACCCTAACTATAAATGTATTGCGTGTTGTGATCACCTGCTTGTAGATAGTACACTACAATCTTGTTTTGTAACACTCATATGCTTAACTGACATGTCATAGTGTAACTTTCTGTTTGGTGATTCTAAAATAAAATAATAATAATAAAAAAAAAACAACGGTGTAATACTACTTTTTGCTGTGTATAAAACTTTTCTTCACTAGGTACTTTGAAAAGTTATGTAAAGTTATAAATAACAATACAAAATAAACCTTACCTTATTGCAATATAATTGATTCTATCTGATAGTAGCCGAGGTATATTCTAAAAGAATAAAAACAATTTAATTGCCATTCACAAACTAGCTTCAGGTCCTTGCAGCGGGGAAAGAGGCGCGTCCAACAAGGGTGCGAGCAAGATTGGGAAAAAATATTGTCGTTAAGTATGGAGATGGAGCAATGCTTAGGTCATTTTTCTACAGGACTATAGTATGTTAAATGGTATTATATTCTTTTTAATGCACTTACCCGTGCTAAGGAAAATTTTAAAAAACCTATTTAGAGGCTAAAAATTCCACCCGTGCCGGGACTCGCACCTGCGACCTCCGGCTAACCGTGCCAGCGCTTTCCCAGCGGTACCAATGGGCGACTCACCGGCATCAGTGAAACTTCGAACCTCTTTATAATACTCTCTGTATTACGTACAGGCAGTAACATCTGGCTGAAGTAATTTGCATCACTTGCAGCCCCGAGTACCTACTTTGCAGTTAGGTTTTACATCGGAATGATATCGCTGTACCCACATGATTATATTCTTTTTAATGCACTAACCCGTGCTAAGGACAATTTAAGAAAACCTATTTAGAGGCTAATATTTATTACTAGTTTAATGAGGCAAATGGGAATGACTCAGCTGATGCTATCACAGTTCTTCATCAACATTTCAGGAACAATACAACGAACTTACTTTAAGCGTCAATCTTCCTGAGTTCGCATAAATCCTCCTTTATAGCTCTGAATGCCAACAAACACATTGAAAGTGTCAAAAATTTAACAAATGTAGTCATGAACTGTACTTCAATTCCGTTACTCCCACTGCCCATCGGCAGTCCATAATACAGCCTTCCGAGGCATAAACCTAAAAACGAAATCACATGCTGTAAACGCGGCAAATTACATGCTCATCCATGCACCCTTACTATTAAATAACAACACCGATACTAGAGAAGCAACCAAATACCGTATTACTACAATACTTGAAACTTTCCGAGTACCAATACTCTGCAACCGTTGACTAAAGACAATAAGATAAACAGAGCGTCATTTTATCAATGTTTGATAGCTTATCGCCAACGAAAAATATTTGTATTTTAAACGACACGCGATGTTCTTAAATAGTCTTAAATAGGTACATCGCAATTGTTTGTTTGCTAAAATTAAGTTACAAACAATCGCGATTGGACCCGTAAATTTATATGTAATTAATGAGCAGCGGTAGCACAGTGGGTAGAATTATGGACTCGGAAGCTAACATACCCAGGTTCGATTCCCAATGCGAACGCCTTTTTTTATGACTTTTTTTTCTAAAAACCTATTTAGAGGCTAAAAATTCCACCCATGCCGGGATTCGAACCCGCGACCTCTGGCTATCCGTGCCAGCGCACTATCCAACTGAGCTAATGGGCGACTCACCGGCATCAGTGTAATTTCGAACCTCTTTACACTATTCTCTGTGTTACGTACAGGCAGCGACATCTGGCTGAAGTAGATTGCATCACTTACAGCCCCGACTACCTACTTTGCAGTTAGGTTTTAACATCGGAATGATATCGCTGTACCCACATGATTATACTACTTTTATTTTTAATGCACTAACCCGTGCTAAGGACAATTTTAAAAACCTATTTAGAGGCTAAAAATTCCATCCATGCCGGGATTCGAACCCGCGACCTCTGGCTATCCGTGTCAGCGCTCTATCCAACTGAGCTAATGGGCGAGTTAATTTTTTTTCTAAGTTATGGGCATGTGTGAATTTATAGTAGCAATACCACTCGCCAACTGTAAAGAAAAACATTGTGAGGAAATCTGAGTGCCTGGGTTGTTAAAATACATCAGCGCTTGAAATTGCCAATCCGCGGTGGGCACGGGTGATAATTAAGGGCATTCTCTCTCTTTGAGAAAAAGCTTGTGCCCTGTAGTGGGACGTTTATGAAGACTACATAAAAAAATAGCAATCGCGATGAGACCAGTTTAATGCATAACTGTGCCAATTGTGATTTTTCAATCTACTTCCGAAAAAATGATAATAATAATATTGGCCTTTTGCATCTACTTAATGAGATGATTTATTGAGCGTCCAGTCGCATCTTCACTCACACTAGATGGGTGAAGAGACCACTCCGACGCTGTAGTGCCTGGGACATGGTTTTATAGATGGTGTAGGCTTGCCCAGCACATATACCATCCTGACGGCTTAGTCGGCCTAGCCCACAGGAAAGACTAGTCAATACGTGCGGAGCCAACCAAGCCGCGTGTTTCCTCACGATGTTTTCCTTCACCGTTAGCGTCTGCTATTGCGACTACAAATTCGCAAATTTACGTTACTTTGAAATTAAACAAAGTCATTGGTACATGCCCGCACTGGGGATCGAACCTGGGGCTCTCGCTTGCGAGTCCATGGTTCTTCCCACTGAGCTACCACCGTTTCCGAAAAAATTATAGATACTATTTATTCCTAGGGGCTTCATTCTGTGTTCTCGGTCATATTCAGCCATTGACAGATCATAAGGTTGCAAAAATGATCTAAAATATGACAAAATATGTTGTTTTTCTTTTATTGTTTTATTGCGGTGCTAGTCAACCTCGTGGTGCTCTTTGCTCTTTAGCCTCTACTAAATAAATCTTTCAGCAGTCTTTTGACAGAAGGAAAAAGTGAAAAAAATTAAAGTGTTCTCGATTTATCTATGACACAATAATAGACAGAACCAAGGAGCGGTGGTAGCGTAGCAGTAGAACGCCAGCTTCTCAATCAGAAGGTCCCGAATCCCGCCATGTACTTGGACTTCAACTTTGTTTTTTAAGTTATGTATTTTTGTGAAGTTATAGTACCAATATGACTCGCTAACTGTGAAGGAAAACATCGCGGGGAAACCCTTGTGAATGAAATATTAACATACCTCAGCGCTTGCTACGAGTACGCACATGGCCCAACTCAGAGGTTATGTACGAAAATCTTAGGCTTAACTAACTATTAATCCTTGACAGATAAGGATTAAACTGCGATCCCCAACCCGCATGCCCAGCGTGGGGATTATGGGCATTACCCCTCAATGATGGCACAACCTTGCGCTACAGCGCTCATTAGGGGAGGGCTACGTCCAGCAGTGGACTAATACAGCCTGAAGAAGAAGAAGAAGATAAGGATACAAAGAGAAAATATAATCGTTTTGGGCATATGAACTCTCAGACCATTTCACAACCACTACGAAATCCGGATATTATTTTCAAAATTGCGTCATAGATGACGGAGGCAGTGAGCTCGGGACCGCACTAAAAGCAATTCCATTTGCCACGGACCCGTTCGGTTCCCACTGCAGCAGAAATAAGCACTTCGGCAAACAAAACCCCGAGAACCTTTTAACTCTCAATACAATGTTGGCGAACCGCAACAAATAACAGTTTCCGACTGTACAGAAGAGTTATGACGCAGTGTTACATACTCACTCTGTCTTCCTATCATGCTGCTACTCTTCAGACCCGTTGCGGGAATTGCGACCTTGGTGCCTTCGTTTTAAGGTGCCTAAAGGTGCGTTCTCGAGTGCACTGTGATTGTGGTCAGTGCATGAGCGCAGGCAGTTACCGATGATGTCTCAATCAGCGCTTGCGCTGTCGTCAGTCGACGATTCATGCTACAATGTTCCGTGGAGGCATTGTTGTCCCGCGCCTCCGTTGTGAGTGTTATTTTCAACATCGCTGTTGTGTCGTGGAATTAATATTGAGCTTTTGTGATGAGTTGATGACGTGTATTGATCTTTGCCGTGACAAAGCCGACGGTCGTTTTGTTGGGTACCTAGGTTTTCGTAGCTGTTTCTTTGCATATGCTGGCATTTATTTGACGACCTCTGTGGCGTAGCGGTAGCGCGTCTGCCTACCATGCAAGAGGTCCCGGGTTCGAATCCCGGCTGGGAACAAAAAAAAAAAGCCCAGGTCTTGGATGTTTACATGTTTGTGATGTCGTTGTTTCTGGTTCCCACGACATACGGTATCCTAGTGTGGGGCCAGAAGCAATGTATGTGCTTGTATTTAAATGTTATAATGTTATCTGTTATCTATAATGTTAATGTTATTTGGTTCTTACATATTATATACCTTAAGTCGTAAAAAGCTTGTCTCTGTCTATAAACCTGTAATTGCTTTTATCCCATATAATGACAATGACAATTAGATAATTATAGTTCCCTATAATTGTCTACCGCCCTATATTGATTTTGCAAAATGTCACATGTAAAAAGTTTTCCCTTCATTTAAAATCAAATTGAAAAAATTAAAATAATATTTCTAAATAAATTAAATAAAGAAGTGGTTTTATTGTCACCCTCTAATTTATTAAAGTTCCCTATAATTATCTAATTGTCATCGTTGTTTTTCAAAATTTCTCACGTAAAAAGTTTTTCCTCAATTTAAAATCAAATTGAAAAACCGAAAATCATATTTCTATATAAATAAAACAAAGAAATGGTTTCATTGTTACCCTTTATTACCCAGTTAAAAGATTAACAAAATCTCGCATCGGTCGGGGTTTCGTTTCTTTTTATGTTTGCCTTTTTATGACACCAAAAAATTGCTGTGGGTGATTTGAGACAAGTTATTCTGTAAAACATTGCTAAAATTACGGTATTGCTTTATTGAGTTAAATTTGGAGACAGGGTATGCGTTAATACATTAATATATTTTTATTTTTCTTTATTAGGAAATCCAACCAGTACAAAAAATTTACATTGGTAATTAAACAGAACACTTGAATAACGAATTACACAAATTACATACTTAAATCAAAAGAGGAGTCGTTTGGCCAGTACAGTCGCAAAAACAAACTGCGCAAATTCGTAGCAGAACATATTATCAAGTAGAAAATTCAGAAATAAAAAAATTCAAAAAATAGAAAAACCGGAAATGCTCCACAAAAAATAATACTTAATAATTTCTGGGGAGTCTAAGTATATTAGAGCATTTAGTAAACATAAATGAACGATCGGTTACGTCAGTTTTGAACGTACGCAGCACCCGCAAGCAGCGATCAAAGTGAGTGTTGGAACACGGCTCGAATTTAGCCACGGGCGTTTCCAAACATAACCCTTTTTGTTTTTTACTAGTTTAATTTTTTTGGTTAGCTTGTGACTTTATACCCAAGCCATCAGTTTTTTACATAAGTCGTGGTTTAACGCAACAACAGTGCGTAGATCAATTAACTTCGACGTTTGGTGGTGAAGCTCCATCAAAAACGACTGTGTATCACTGGTTTAGTGAGTTTAATCGCGGGCGCAGTAAGCTCACGGACGAAGTTAAAGAAGGTCGCCCGAAATCGGTGGGTGTGCCACAAAACATTGAAGCTGTGCGAAAACTAATAATGCAAGACCGGCATGTTACGTATCGCGAGATAGAAGCTATTTTGGGCATGTGTATGACGAACATTCATAGGATATTACATGAACATTTGTCAGTAAAAAAAAAATTGTTCGCGTTGGATCCCGCACAACTTAACTCAGGATCAAAAAGATGCTCGCGTCGAATGGTGCAAGAAAACCTTAAAAAAATTCAACGGAGGCGACTCAAATTCTGTTTATAATATCTACACAGGTGACGAATCCTGGATCTACGCGTACGATCTCGAAACTAAACAACAATCAACAGTTTGGGTGTTTGAAAATGAGCCGAACCCTACGAAAGTGGCTCGTGCAAAAAGCACTGTAAAGCAAATGGTGGCCTGCTTTTTTGGTATTAATGGCCATATGGCTGCAATACCACTGGAGAATTGCAGAACGGTTAATTTGGAGTGGTACACGACCATTTGTTTGCCGGAAGAATTTGAAGAAATACGCCAAAACAACCAGCGACCCAGAATCATACTTCACCATGACAATGCCAGCTGTCATACATCTCAGGAAACAACTAAATTTTTTGATGGTCAAAAAATAGAATTGATGGGTCATCCACCATACAGCCCTGATTTGGCTCCCAATGATTTCTATTTATTCCCAAATGTAAAGAATAAATTACGTGGTCAACGATTTTCGACCCGGGAAGATGCCGTAGATGCGTTCAAACACCACGTTTTGGAGATACCTCAATCAGAGTGGAAAAAGTGTTTTACAAATTGGTTTCATCGAATGCAAAAGTGCATCGATCATGGTGGAGAATACTTTGAAAAACCATAAAAGCATATTTAGACATATACATTTGTTTATTTATTCTATTCCGCATAAATAAGTAGCAGCCCTCGTAGGTACCTCGGAAATTATAATTTTCTATGTTTTTTGTACATCTACTTCCTTCTCTAATGTATTAGTCCAGTTCATCCAAAGGTTGTCTGAAAGAGATCACATTTAGTAATAAGGCCGCCGTCTGTAATCTTAGGTTAAGAAATATCTGTGTCATTTCCATTTTTATGTACAATAAAGTGATCTCTATCTATCTATCTAATCTATTCACATTCATAATAATATTCAATAGCTGTTAATTATTAGCAGACTGTAAGCGTTTGAGAATCGGGGGGTATTTGCAGAGTAAAGATGACTACGTAGAGTTAAGATGAGAATGCTGCGTTGGGAAACAGCCGATTCAGTTTAGTTTACGATGCGCCCGGGCATCGCTGCGATGATGTGATTATAGTTAATAGAGACTGCGCCCGCGACGTCTTACTGCCGTCGGGTGCGTGCGCCTGTTTCTGGTCGTGCGATGTAATAAAAGTAATTCCGTGGTGTTGGATTATTATATAATACTTATTTTTTTTAAGTATGTTATACTCATTTCAGTTCTCCTTCAGGCTATATTAGTCCGCTGCTGGACATAGCCCTCCCCTAATGATGAGCGCCATAGCGCCCTGTCTTCAGCTTGCCGCATCCAGCATTTCAGTTAGTAGACTCAAAATTATATATCCTTCTGAGTCTTTCTTCTTACATCACTCCAAATCTTCTAACATTAGATAAATAGAGAACACTTAATAATACAACCATGATTTGCTAAATTATGTAATGTTATACAATTGGCGGTCTTATGGCTAGAAGGGATCTTAGCATTACATACATATATAAAAAAAAATGAAACAGATATTGTATAATATATATTCTTTATTGCAAACAGTAAATTCGAAAAATCTTAACATACAATTTTTTCCAAAGGCGAACTTATCTCTAACAGAGATCTCTCGTACCTACTTATACCTAGAACAATTCATGATGGTGAACCTTTCCGTCACCTGGTTGTCTGAGAGTGCCACCAAGAGTTGGAAAAACTGTTCATGAACAACCGAGTGGATAAAGGGTCATAGCGGTTCTCTAGGCCGCGGACAAACTCGCTAGAAGGCTCGGAAACTACAGTAGAAGGACCAAAACCCTGACTCCCGCTACCGCACTATGGAACTGACTGACAGCTCGTCATGCTGAGGATGCTTCATAGAAGACGGAACACCCGCCCACGTGAGCACTCACTGAGAGCGCGGATGTGCAACGGACATCGACCAATGGGAAAGCTGGGATCCCTTCGGGAGGCCAGCGGTAACGCTGGTGCACTGCTGGCCTTTTGGAAAGAGATTGGCTGGCTGGGGTGCCCTAACAGGCCTGCTACGTACAATGAGTGAATGAATGAAAATTCTTTATTGCACTAAAACAAATTTGTACAAAGGCGAGCTTAGTACTAGACAGTATTTTCTTCCAGCTAACCCATGATAAAGCGGACAGTGGAATGGCCAATGGCCTAACTATGAGGCTAAGTGCGGAAACCACAGGACAAACTGACTCACTAACTAACCTGGTTGTCTAGAAGAAATTGCTGTTAGCAATAAGGCCGCACATTGTATTTTTAGGGGCTTTTTCCTTGAAGAACTAAAGAAATAAATCACTCCTAGATATATTTTCTGCTACTGCCCTTTTCACTCTCCTCATAAACGTGGGTTAGCTGGAAGAAAATACTATCTATTATTAAGCTCGCCTTTATACAAATTTGTCCTTTTAGTACAATAAAGAATATTGTTATCTTCCTATAGACCATCTAGCGTTACAACAGGACCGTTTTCAAAACTATTAAAAATTTGCTTATTACTTACCTACGAGTATTCTTTAACCCTTGTGTCCTACAATATCTTATAATTATGAACACGGAACACCTAATATTCTCTCCAGGTGCGTCGGCGCAGTCACCCTCGCATTCCGGTCGCGGCGGGGTACCACCGCGGGGCGCCTTGTTATTAGCACCTCCAGCTTCAAAGCCGCCGCGGCCTTCGCCTCAGAGGGGTTACGTATGCCTTGGCTGTGGAGAAAAAGGAGTGACATTGGACCTTTGGAAGATAAAAAAAAAGCAAAAAGGACTCGAAAAGTCGTGGCGTAAGTGATTAAAACATGCGTTCCAGTTTTTGTGAACCTTACATTTAGTTAACCGTCTCTATGGTTGATAGGTTGATACGCTTGACTACTAAAGCAGAGGTCGTGGGTTAGATTTCCACTCGAGGCCGTCGAACTTTTTATGTTTGTGATTTCCTGGCCTGATTAACATAGCACTGGGTATCCTAGTTTGATATCAGGAAAAGTTATTGTGTTGTGTGGAAGTTATTTTACGTTATTTTCCGTGCTTCGTATAAGGCACGTTAAGCCGTTGGTTCCGGCTGTCATGTAATGGCAGTCGTTAAGTCAGAGGCCTTATGGGCGGTTTGGTAACTTCTGGCAGTAAGGCCCGCCACTCACGCCACACTTGGCCCTCGTGGTGGAGTATGGCCTAAGCTTCCTGCGATGCAGGAAGAGACCCGTGCCCCAGCAGTGTGGATATACGAGGGTTGATAACGTGGAAGTTATATCAATAGAAATTATGGTTGTGATTTTTTTTTCTGGTTGTGCAATAAAGTGTTTTCTATATATTATCTCTATGAAAAAGAAACCTAGTTGTTGGCATTGTTTTTAACACCAGTCTATTATTACAATTAGTCTTAGTGAACATTTTACCTTATCAGATAATTTCCCCGATTTATTTTTTATATAGATAGATAGATAATACTTTACAGCACAACCAGAAAATATATATTTCTGTATAGATACACACTCGTTTTATTTATTCTAGTTGTATATAAGTAGATTTTTGTACGAGATCACCTTCTTTATCAAAAATATTTCACCGGCATTACTTTAGAGGCTCTACGCACCTCATTCGCCTTCAACGATCCACCATAATCATGAGCTAGTTGCGTGCGTGAGCGCATTTCGACTGCGCTGCTGCGCGGGCGCCATGCCCGCTGATTGGTCGAGAGCTCCGCCCAACGGCGCGGGGCGTGAAAACAATGACCCGACTGCTTTACTCATAACAGCTTTTAATTAGGAAAGGTGTAAGTCAGAGTGAGAAGGGCTTGTCAAATTATAATGCCTGCCATATTTTTGAAGATGTCCGATAGTTTGCGAGAGTTGTCTGAGTAGGTACCTACAGTCAACAAAAATTCAAGCCCTACAAATTGAGACCATTTGAGGGGCAAAGTTACTTTAAGTTACTGAAGACATTTTATATGTAGCCTATGTAGCCTATATATAATATTTTATGTGAATTTAAAGAATAAAGTATGATGAACTGTGAGCTCAATTATAGCATTAACATTACTATTTAAAATCACTATTTGCGTTTAATATTTAAATTATAAGTTTCAGCACGGTTCTCAAGTGTACTCCCGCGTTGATGTCTTTTATACAGAGACTATGAAAACTTAAGCAATTATTACTGACGGTAGCAAAATCACCATCATCTTTGAAGTACCTAAATAAAATACGGAAATTGTAACACAATATATCTAAAATAAATAGTTAAATAAAAATGTTACCAGTTTTAAATGTTACCAATCTAATATTTATGATAATAAATTGGTGTTACGTGCTAAATTTGTCATTTTGTCAAATTAAACTGATTCTGTTACTTCTTCTAGTGCCGCTCGCCTATCTGATTTGCAGCCGATTCCACTATGTTGTTTTTTAAGGCTGTCAATACAAAGAACCTGTGTGGTGTCGGCCAAGAGAATAGCACCAACCCAAATTCTTCCCGCGGGTGTCGTAAAAGGCGACTAAGGGACACAAACCAGGGGGTGGGCAGCAGTGCCCCCTGCAGTACAATTCCACCAAACTGCGATCTGCGACCAGCATGCCCAGCGTGGATATTATGGGCATTACCCCCCAATGATGGAACAACCTTGCGTTATGGCGCTCATTAAGGGAGGGCTGTGTCCAGCAGTGGACTAATATAGCCAGAAGAAGAAGAATACAAAGAACTGGTAGGTAATCTGGTCAAACTACTGCAGCCATGACGTAGGTTGTTCCCTAGACCTCCTGTTTCCTGGGCCTCAATTCTGTTACGGCATTGTTCAGGGGTGCATTAAAAACTGAGCGATTCTAATCGTCTCACCGTCAAATTCCATACTGATTTGAGAGTTTGCCGATTGTAATAAAGAGGCAGTTCATTGACAAATACACGGTCGGGTCTCGTGGCATGTTTTATCATACCACTGCATGTCCTAAATATTCGCGCTTCTATAACAATAAATATATGTTGGAAGAGGTAAGCCAGAAGTTAAAGCGACTTTTCTAAGCATTCTACAATATCATGTAGAAAGTTTTATGTGATGAGAATTTTCTGTATTATGCACCTGAGCACATGCACATGCTACAAAATTTGCAACTATTTATTGGTATTGGTGACTGTTTGGGTTTCCGCAACTCGACTGCAAATGAGCCTATTTTGCGTGAGCGAAGGTATGTCCCCAAAAGAAAAAAAATGCAAAGATACAGAGTGTCGAACCTCAAACCTCGATGGGTGTGTTCTAAACGTTAATAAAGTTTCATTGCGATTCGCTAGATCGTTTGTAAACTAAAACCAAACTACGTCTGTATGGGAACCGCCTCGTGGCCACGGGGCGTCCTTGAGTGGATTTTCTGTGCCTATACAGAGGTTCAGAGCTCGCGGCGCGACGGCCGCGCAAATAAACGTCGGGCCAAATTAAAAACGTAATTCATTCTAAACAACACCTCACTCGCCATACTCGATCGCGCACGCCAGCGTTTTGTTTGTGTTGTTACGTAACTACACGTGTCGACACGCACACTCACGTGGGTTGTGGTGTGATTACTTGTAGGGCTAGCTTGTTGCGGTGTGCTGAAGAACTTACATTACGGGTCAGCTCAAAAATTGTGATAAATGGATAGATAGATATCATAATTTATTTTCTCTTAGTGAACTGGTGAACGGTGGAGGAAGTGCTTCAGGTGCCTCGCATTCCAGTGAGGTGCACAGATATTGTGACCTTGATATAAATAAACTTATGTCTGTACCCTGGAAGATTAGGTATGGCAGTGTTTCCCAACTGCCACAACCCTAATAAAGCGTTACATCAAAATTGATTAGTTATTTTTCATTTTTAGGGTTCCGTACCTCAAAAGGAAAAAACGGAACCCTTATAGGATCACTTTGTTGTCCGTCTGTCCGTCCGTCCGTCTGTCAAGACCCTTTTTCTCAGGAACGCGTGGAGGTATGAAGCTGAAATTTATATCAATTACTCAGGTCTACTGTCCTTTGAAGCTGTGAAAAAATCAAACTTCTAAGCCAACGCAATCAAAAGATACAGCCGTTTATGCCGCAAATTTTCGACACTTGCAAGGGAATCAAAACCTACAGGGTGCTTCCCGTGAACTCAGAATCTTGAAATTTGGTACGAAGCAACGTCTTATAGCATAGATAAAGGAAAAATTACGAAAACCATAAATTTTTAGTTTGTACGGAACCCTCGGTGCGCGAGTCTGACTCGCACTTGGCCGGTTTTATAAGTCCTAAGTCCCATTTGTATAAGTCCTACTGCAGGGCACAGACCTTTCAGAAAGACAAAAAGTATAGCCTAAATTACCACGGGTACCTACCGCGGGCTTTTATTTCTCATATCCCCAAAATTATTTCATCAATGAGTCTGGCCTTTTTTTGACCATTTTTACTCCAGAATTATCTAGATTTTGAAATGGACACCTAGGTTGAATTGTAACGTTCATTTAGCCCCAATTTCTGCGCTACTTTAAATAAAACCTTTTCATTTCATTTCAGTCTAACATTCCTGTCCAATATGATAATGAGTAAATTTAATAAAAAACACGCTAAAGGTCAAAACTAGGCTAATTACCTACTCTATAGACTTCACCCAGCCCTAAATCAGAACTAACTCACCTACAGGCCACAAACACACACAAGCAAACAAAAAACTGAACAAGTTATTAATACATCACCTACAGAGAGCGGGCGGAGAAATTATTATTTAGCCGGTTAATAATGGAGTCATCATTTTGCCCGTGACAGCTTCACACCTTGAGACGGCCGCAGAATTGACTCTCTTTATTATATCCGGCTCTGGGCGAAAATAGCCCTTATTACCTCCACATCCTCGACCTTCTCTGCTCTTAACAAAACGCCGTATGTGTTGCCTGCCCACAGGGTTCATTTTCTAACAGACAAGCGTGTGGTACTGATGGTCTGGTGTGTTGGGTACTTTTTCTGTTTTTGTTTGGACGCAGTTTATGAGCTTCTTTGAGCGCGCAGCCGCGGCCGTGAGAAGGATCTACGTGGATGTAGGAAGATCGCTGATGAGCACAAGCAGTATGTAATCAACCCGCTGCAAGCATAGGCCTTTTATCAGAGAGATGGTATGGACTGAACCGTAACACGTCACCACTGCGAATTGACAATTTTTATTAATTAATTTAATTGATGAGTTAATTAAACAGACACTCAGGCTTTTCCGTGACGTTTTCCTGATTCTGATAAGCCTTGGTCTGATTTTTTGGGGTTCAGTATCTACACAAGTATTTCTAGGCTCAATTACGGTGTTTGTAGTAATATTGGCCTTTGTGCATCTTAAGTAGATGCACAAAGGCCGAGATGATTTATACAGCGTCCAGTGGTATCTTCACGCACACTAGATGGGTGACGGGACCAATCCGACGCTGTAGTGCCTGGGACATGGTTTTATAGATGGTGTAGGCTTGCCCAGCACCTATACCATCCTGCCAGCTTAGTCAGCCTAGCCCACAGGAAAGACTAGTCAATACGTGCGGAGCCAACCAAGCCGCGGGTTTCCTCACGAGGTTTTCCTTCACCGTTAGCGTGTGGTATTGCGACTGCAAATTCGCAAATGTACGAAACTTTGAAATTAAACAAAGTCATTGCTACATGCCCGCACTCGGGATCGAACCTGGGGCTCTCGCTTGCCAGTCCGTGGTTCTACCCACTGAAACTTTGGATGGACTGGAACAATATTAATGTTCCAGTCCATCCAAAGGTTGTCTGGAAGAGATTACTTTTAGTGATAAGGCCGCCGTGTGTACTCTTAGGTTAAGAAATATCTGTGTAATTTCCGTTTATAAAAAAAAAAACTATTTAGAGGCTAAAACTCCACCCATGCCGGGACTCGAACCCGCGAACTCCGGCTAACGGTGCCAGCGCTCTCCCAACTGAGCCAATGGGCGAATTACCGGCATCAGTGAAATTTCGAACCTCTTTACAATCTGTCTGAATTACGTACGTTCTTTTTTATGTACAATAAAGTGTTCTCTAGCTCTTGTTTTATCCTTGTATCTTATTTTGTAATTTTTTGCTCTATATCTAACCTAACCAAACCATCCATTAAATGGACATTTTGCCGTATCCATTTCAACTTTATTCATCTCAGTCTCATGTCCGCTAATCGGTACAATTGTTCGATTCAATAAAGCCCTCTGTTGCTATCGATACATCTACACAATAATGATTACATCGCATTGTCTGTTTGACTGTACCGACTGCCTTTTTTATTAGCCACGGTAAAACGAATATCTGAGATGTACTAGGGGCGGCCGACACAACTACATTATGAGGGAATTTCAATCTTCTTGCAATGGCAATTACTTATAATGCTGCTTACATATGTTGTGCTGTGTCTACGCTCATATCACAACAATGTTGATTTGAAGACCTGTTGCTACGCAGGTAACCTGTATTGTGGATTTTGTGTCTTAGTTTTTTTATTATGTTGTTAATAGTGCGTGTTATGTATTGTGTCTACGTTTATTCCACAATGTTGATTTGAAGACCTCTTGCTACGGAGGTAACCTGTATTTTTTATTTTGTGTTTTAGTTTCGTTTTTTTTATTGTGTTGTTAATAGTGCGTGTTATGTATTGTGTCTACGTTTATTCCACAATGTTGATTTGAAGACCTCTTGCTACGGAGGTAACCTGTATTTTTTTATTTTGTGTTTTAGTTTCGTTTTTTTATTGTGTTGTTAATAGTGCGTGTTATGTATTGTGTCTACGTTTATTCCACAATGTTGATTTGAAGACCTCTTGCTACGGAGGTAAACTGTATTTTTTTATTTTGTGTTTTAGTTTCTTTTTTTTTATTATGTTGTTAATAGCGGTGGTAGCTCAGTGGGTAGAACCATGGACTGGCAAGCGAGAGCCCCAGGTTCGATCCCGAGTGCGGGCATGTACCAATGACTTTGTTTAATTTCAAAGCTACGTACATTTGCGAAATTGTAGTCGCAATACCACACGCTAACTGTGAAGGAAAACATCGTGAGGAAACCCGCGGCTTGGTTGGCTCCGCACGTATTGACTAGTCTTTTCTGTGGGCTAGGTCGACTAAGCTGTCAGGATGGTATAGGTGCTGGGCAAGCCTACACCATCTATAAAACCATGTCCCAGGCACAACAGCGTCGAAGTGGTCCCATCTAGTGTGAGTGAAGATACCACTGGACGCTGTATAAATCATCTCATTAAGTAGAGCAAAAAAGGCCAATATATATATATTAGTGCGTGTTATGTATTGTGTCTACGTTCATACTACAACACGGTGTCGTATTTTGTACTTGGAAGCAGCCGCGAACCACCGTCAGAAGTGGAAATCTGTGGTTGACGCCCTATGCTCCCCTAGGAGTGAAAGGACTAACGAAGAAGAAGATATTTTGTATTTGGTGCACTAAACGTGTAAAAAACAAAACAAATAATGAAGTCATTGTTATTAAACAGTAGACTAACCCAATCTATGAATCCACATTCATCCACTGATGAATATAGGCCTCCTTCCCCTGAATCACGTCACTACGTTCAGTCTTCTTAGGCCATTCTCATCCACATCCTTTTCGTATGCGATATTGCCAGCTTAGCAGCTTTTTGAAATGTGTACAGACAATTGGCATTTTGTTTAGTGAAATAAGTTACTCCTCGCATAGCACGCATATGATTGTGTGCATTCCTATTCCACTTTGTTTGCACACTTTGTTTCTAAAGGTGTCGTTGCATGAAGAGCAAATCTTGTAGATGTACGAGATTTGACAAAACCTAGTAGGTATCTGAAATCTCGTACATTTTACAGTTAAATAAATGTATTGATGTGTTTTATGATATCTTAATAATGATTTCCTATGATTTAACCAAGATACGCAAGAAGTGCTCGTGGCCTAGTCGAACCGAGGCGCGGTCAGGTGCGGGATGGGTGACCGTCTAGTGGCATTTTTTCCGAGCGCTTCCGTGCTTCGCAAGGTACGTTAAGCCGTTGGTGCCGGTTGTCATGTAATGGCAGTCGTTAAGCCATGTCAGAGGCCTTATGTGCGGCTTGATAACTTCCGGCAGTAAGGCCTGCCACTGTCTTACAATCCTCCACCGACCCGGACTTGGCCCCCGTGGTCGAGTATAGCCTAACCTTCCTGCGATACAGGAAGAGACCCGTGCCCCAACAGTGAGGACATACAAGGGTTGATACCAACCAAGATACAGTTTATCACTCTGTATTCCATCATAACAATCTTCATTTACAAACTAAATAAATAGGTCATAGAGAGACAGTCCTAGGCTGATTCTCTCCCGGCGAGAAAAAGATTACATTGTGTGGGGGCACCAATTCCGACTAGTTTTTTTAAGTGCTGCCTATTAATGTGACAGCTAATATTTATCATTATCACTCAACCTTAAACAGCTGAACAGTTTTGAATGATTTGAAATAGATAGATAGGTAAATCATTTACTCACATAAGGCACACACACGTACACAAAGCGAAGCCATATGCATCTAATTACCTACTAGTCACAGCACAAAGAAAGCGTATGAAAAGAAAAGACGGAAAATTAACCATACAGATTTTTGTCCCGTATTTTTACACAGGATACTTGGTATCCGAATACCACGTAAACTAAATTGCTGGTGCAGCTTTATTCATATATTTAATTAGAGTACCTAGATACCAAAAACTCGGTAGGTAGATGAGACACCATCCGGTACACCGGCCTAGTCAAGACCCAGCCTAAGCGCACGCGCGGCAAAACACAAGTAATTAGCAATAAATTAAATATTCAATTACAACTCGGTATAAGTCGTTCGCCGGCGCGGGCGCTAATTTAATAACAATCTCTTTGTCTGGCAGGTCTCACCTTCTTTCCCGGGATTCTTTTTACCGCTGCGGCGAGCCCAAAAGAAGGGTAATGTATTTGACTCGTATGTTTGTCTATATATAAAAATCTCGTTTGTTGTTACGGTCAAAGCTTTGTATGTCGCTGCTGGGGCACGGGTCTCTTCCTGCATCGGAGAAAGGTTAGGCCATACTCCACCACGGGGGCCAAGTCAGAGTTGGTGGAGGATTCTAAGACAATAGCGGGCCTTACTGTCAGAAGTTATCAAGCCGCCCATAAGGCCTCTGGCATGGCTTAACGACTGCAATTTTATGACAGCCGGCACCAACGGCTTGACGTGCCTTGCGAAGTACAGGAGCTCTGGGAAAAAATACCACTAGCGGTAGTCACGGGACGGTTCTGCACCTGATTACGCCTTGTGTCGCGTAAGTTAAGTGATTGATTCCAATCACACGAGTGCTTCAAGTTATCTGTCGGGCATAATTTTACATCATTTTGCTTTCACTTTTAAATCATAATTAAAGAAAGCAATGAAAACCGTTTTTATATTAATAATTAAACCTCTTCCAGTATTTAAAAACCTATTTAGAGGCTAAAAATTTCACCGATGCCGGGATTCGAACCCGCAACCTTTGGCTATCCGTGCCAGCGCTCTACCAATTGAGCCAATGGGCGACTCCACGGCATCAGTGAAATTTCGAACCTCTTTACACTATTCTCTGTATTACGTACAGTCAGCGACATCTGGCTTAAGCAAATTGCATCACTTACAGCCCCGACTACCTACTTTGCAGTTAGGTTTTACATCGGAACGATATCACTGTACCCACATGATTATACTATTTTTATTTTTAATGCACTAACCCGTGCTAAGGACAAATTAGAAACCTATTCCAGTATGTAGACAAAACTTTTAAATTCTCGATTTTAATTACTAACTAGACAAGTTTAAGAATTATTTTAAACCTTATTATAAGTGCTTAGTATGATAAATAGTGAAAAACGGCTTGCAAGTTTTGATTTATTTCGACACGTTGTAGGTACATCAATGTAGTGGTGTCAAGCTCAGTGATTGTGTGCGTGTTGCCATTTTCTCGCATCACGTGAATAAAGTGGAAGAGTGATTTATGGAATGAACTTTTTGCAGAAATAAATCCCATACATCACCGGCACAATAACTGAATATTCCTCGTGTGCACGCCGATAATAATCTCGAAAATTACGTACAGATTCAAATTACGAGTCGCTTATTTAATTAATAAGCGGGGAAAATAGTAATTACAATAAAATATGACGTATTGTAATTGGCGTGGAGTGCGGAATGCGCATGAGTCGGCGTCGGTGCGTCGTGCTCCGAGCACGTCCGATGGCAATCGTAAAAAACTGCGCGCCCCGCCTTGCGCTTAGCACAGTGGGTCTGTTTCTTTTCTGAAGCGACTAAATGCGGAATATACAATTTTATCGACAATGCTGATGTTATTTTTCTAGTCTTGTCTGAGCATAGGGTTGGTTGGATGAGGATGGACAAAACAAAGTGGCGTGCTGATTGATTTATTGGGTATGATTGTGTCATTTGTTTGATATTTATTGTGTGTTTTTCGTATTATGAGGTAGTCACTGTGACATATCACATAGTTCCGGTGACTGATTAGAACGCACTTCAAAATTAGTATGTATTATAATAGCAAAAAATCACTGAAAATAGAAACTTCGGGAGTACACACAGTGCAAAAATACTAGTTCGATACACCGCAGCTTGAAATATATAATTTCAGAAGTTTAACACCAAACTTAGTAATTAAGACTTTAACATGATTTACTATAAGTAATCAACTAGTTACCTTCTATCGAAGTAATTTGATTTTGATGGAAGCCATATCAATCAATGCAGCGGGGCTACGATCGCTTTACAATGTGAGATTCCAAGTCATTGAACCCAAACTATTGAGGTCCTGAAGTTTTTGTTTTCTTGTGGCGAGGGATTCGTCCCCTTTCAATATTCACATAGGAGCTCCACCCCTGCATCTCATGTTGTTTTGGGAAAAAATCCACACCAAAGTAAGTCGGATGTTCATGTGTATGATATATTCATCTTCAGCATTTTAGACATTTGATCAAACGTGCTTTTCGCATTACAAACATTCAGACAATAACATTTCTTTATTTGGTGTTCCACCCGTAAGCCTAACGAAATTATTTGTTTACAACTTTGGTATTACAATATTAATATAAGTGTACCTGATTAACATATTTAATATAAAAACAACTATTAGTAATTAACTTATTAATATGTTTACAAAATAGCTTTGAACTGCTGCCGATGAGGAGAGTTCCCAAGACGCTGGCGGTATTACCCCTCTGAATGGCCAGGCATTACCTCAAATTCCATTTTTGTCCTCCAAAGCAGCCTTAAAGACCCTCAGTGCGCGGCCAAATCCGCCAATTACATAAAGCGTTTCATTTGCCGCACAAAGTGTTACGGTGTGACCCCGCGCGATATGATCGCACTCCGGCGCAGCCAGCTCAGTGCAATGCGTTATATTAATTAATGTCGTCCATTATTCAACGATTCTTTTCTTATTAATCGTGCCTCAAACGACGCAGGTCTCAATGTTGTGCGTATGGGAACCGAGGTGTGTGCCTTCGATGACTTTTGAACTTTGGAAATGGAAATCATTATGCAGGGTGTAACAAAATTCATATTTGCGGCCGAAAATGGGAAGTTCTACTCCTCAATATTAAACTACGGGGAAAACTTGGAAATAACTGTCTAGGTTTAACTTTAGTATAGAACCGCTGATTCAGATTCTTCGCCATTCTAGTACGTTTCAGCCTTAACAGAGCGTGAAATCTTATTCAAAATTTTAGAACTCAGGTATTGAACTGGTTTAATTGCTAAACAGTTGTGCCATATAAATATTGGAATTGAACGAAGAAGAGTCGTTTTGTAACTTGAAAAGCAATCGCCACGCGTGATTGAAAACCACTGCTGATAAAATTAAATCAAATGCTGATTAATAACAAAATACATATTTTTCCAACTGTTCCATTTACTAAATGCTAACAAAACTTTCACCAGTCATCGCCTTCTCAACAACAACGACAAAAAGCCCAAGAAAAAAAAGTCCATTGGAAAAAAACAACCCAGACGAGATGTTTGATAATGCCAAGATTACACCAATAATAATAGCATTATAATCTTTTGAAGTCATTGTGTAATCCGTCATTCTGTTTACGGATCTCATTACACAGCCCGAGAGGCTCTGCACTCATTTAGAAAAGAAAGAAAGCAAAAAGATGTTAATGTTAAGCGGCCTACACACCGGGCCGGGCAATCGCGCGGGGTTTATCAAAATAATAAGGTGTTAAGAGGAGACCTTTAATAGTTTGTTAAGCGCTGTAACGCGGGAATAATAAGCGAACGGGCCGGTAATAACAATAACAATGAAAAATAATAACCAGATCCCGGATATGAGAGGCCTGCGCTACATTTTAAGCAAGCTTTCGCGCTCCTCTGTTGTTTTAATAAAATTTTATGCGTAGATTTGCTGGCGATCCTTCTCACGGTATATTCCCTTAGCCTATTTTCAAGTGCTTGCTCTGAAAGGTCATCTTATTCTTCTTGTGAGGTTTCCCCTCCAGTCTTGCTCTTTTGTGAGTGGAAGGGTTGGTAAGGGTCGTCCCAGGCGGACATACATCGACCAGATAGGGGATTTATTAGCAAAGGGAAAGATAAAAAGTACCCGGAACCGGCGTGTGTGCATGCAACGACTTAAGAACGCTGATGAAGCGAAGGTGATCTGTCAGGATCGTGGCAAGTGGCAGTCTCTGGTCTCTGCCTACCCCTCTGGGATACAGGCGTGAGGTTATGTATGTATGTATGTATGTATGTATTTATGTATGTATGTCTTGCTCTTTTGTGCACCAGTTTTAACTATTGATGTACCGTGCCTGGGAATATGACCAATATGCCCAAATACAGGTACAAATAATAAAAGCGCTTTAATGTTAACTTTACTTCCACGCTGGAGGAATCCGCTCAGCAAGTGCGGGCACATTTGATGGTATTTTATTTGTACCCGGGCATATTGGCAATATTTTCAGGGTGGGTACACCTAAACAATTGACATTGCACTGTATAATACAGTTTTAGTAAACTTACCAAGTAATTAATTAAATGACAAGTGTTTGCCGTGTCAAGATTAACAGTTTTACTTTTACTTAAATGTAAAAGAAAAATACTACATTTATTTTATATATTTAACGACCAATTAAAAATTGGTGATTTCCAAAACAGAGCATTATATCGGCAAAACGTTTTCAATATATACTCGTAGTACTCGTATCTAGGTACATTGTACGCTCTACTGGCTCTTTGACAGAGTTAAAGGGTTGTGCTGCGCTTGCACACTAATCACAGTATTTATTGCTAAATAATATTTCGATTCATGGGTTGAAAAAGCAAAGGAAATAAGCTTGTATTGCGTTCATAAAATAAAACACAAACGTTCACGCTAGAAAACCATAGGAATGACAAGGACATCACAAAAAACGAACTGAATCTTCATTCAAGACTAAGGCCAGTTCTGCAACGATTGCAAAAGACTGCCAATATCGGTGGACGAAACGAACCTTCGACCTTAGCGGCAGCAATGAAGCTTGTTACCGCTAGCCTAAGCAGTCTATACACCGTTAAGCTCTGAGTGTAGCTTACACCATTTAAGCTCTTTGACTGGTTGTGTTCAGGCTTCCCATACCGCACACACTGGCGCAGATAAATGGCAGGGCGTGACGCATCATGCGCCCGCGCCATCGCGATGCGCTTGCGCACTGCACGCGCGATGTAGCGCCGATAGCGCCGCGCTCAGTGTACGGGCACCTTGAAGGGTTTACTAATTTTAATGGATTATTATAGGCGTCAGGTGCTTCTAACAGATAATGTTGAAGTTTTGAAAACTGTACGAAGCAGATGAACAAATGTTTATAAGGGGCCAGCCACTGAAATAAATATATGAATAATAATACCTACTAATAAAATAATAGTTTTTTTCTAGTTTGTCTTGGGTCTGGGATGTTATCTACGGATTTATTGAATTAAATCTATCGTCGAGTTAGCACCTATAACACAAGTTATTTAGTTATACTTAGTATAGGGCTAACGAGATCTGTGTAATATGTTCATGAATATTTATTTATAATAAGGTGACATATAACATAAATAATTTGTTTTAGTAACAACTTTGTAATTATTACTAAAAAAAAAAATTCTGCTATATTATGTCGATTACAGTTTGTAACATCAACTTTAGTTCTGTAACTTGTGAAAATCCCATGTTCCGTTTAATTTTACTCATTTTGAAGAAAAAAAAAATCTTATTAAAAAAATAATATCTGGCGGGCCTTTTGATGCAAATGCTTAAAACCTTATTGTGTGTTACATACTGAACATAAATATCCTTCTATTTAGAACTATTATTTATTTAATAACGGAGATAGAGTATGGCCTTAATTACCACGCATGCCTACCGCAGATTGACAATCTCAGGGTTTCCTCACGATGTTTTCTCTTCACAGTTAGCGAGTAGTATTGTCACTGTAACTTCACAAATGTGAATGAGAAAAAAAGTCTGGAAATCGAACCTGATTCCCCTGTTTTACCACCGCCTTATACTACGTCCTCGTTTATGTAGGCTCCGCATACTGTGAGACCTTTCTTTACTACTCCCATCCACCTTGTTTTGGGTGTTTCCCATTCATTCGATCGGTCAACCGATCAATCGGCCCAATGCGATTTTTTCCCGTTTAGCCAACGCCCGGCTTTTATTTTTATACAGTCATGTTTAGAACTGTATGTGTGATTACGACCTCCTATATATTCTCATTGATACTTGTCATTAGATAGGTTGCAAAAAAACTGTTTTGCAAATGACAGTACACTTTTTAATTCGAATCAATCTAACGGGAACACGATTTCTCAAATGTTAGATCAGTATTGCGAACGGGAAAAAAGTACCGCTGGATCGACTGACAAGGGCGACCGATCGTACCAACGGGAAATATATCTTGTTTTCAGTCTTCCTCTGGATCTCCGCCCAGGAATTGATAAATGCAGCACTTCGATTCTGGTCTAAGAGGCTTTCGTTTTACTTACTCGACCCATCTTAACCTACAGTCTGTTAGCTTTTAGAATATACCTCGGGCTCTAGAGTAGGCTTCTGTTTTCGCCGCAAGCACACGAGTGTAAGACTATTTCCTGCTTTGCATAAAACTTTTCTTCACTATTTTGAAAAGTTATGTAAAGTTATAAATAACAATACAAAATAAACCTTACCATATTGCAATTTACCGATTCTATCCGATAGTAGCCGAGGTGTATTCTAAAAGCTAACAGACTTTACTCTCTTTCACTTTAAAGTCGATGACACAACTTAACGGCTTCTTTGCATTTAAGATATCAACCCTTGTATGTCCCCACTGCGAGGGCACGGGTCTCATCCTGCATCGCAGGAAGGTTAGGCCATACTCTACCGGGGGGCCTAGACCGGGTTGGTGGAGGATTGTAAGACAGTGGAGGGCCTTACTGTCAGAAGTTATCATGACTCTGACATGACATGGCTTTACGACTGCCATTACATGACAACTGGCAACAACAGCTTAACGTGCCTTGTGACTCGCACTTATTGCGTATTTTATCGTTACACTGCAGAACTACCTCAGCACCTTTATTTCAGCTGTTTAGAGTCCAGGGTCGTGGCGACCGCCTATAACTCACTACCTTATATTAGGACTGGTCGAAAGATTGACTTTTGGGTGAGTCCTTCCTACGAAACGGGCATCTTTATCAGTAGGTCTGTTATATTTTTTTGGCAACAGCAATGCCTTCAACTGCATCCGTGTAGTAAACAGCTTAGCCTATGGGCTACGTTCACTCTAATGGTCCATTTAAATACTAGTGGAAGAAATTTTTCTTCGAACGATGTTTTTGTTCTTTTTCTCCAAAATGATCTAGATTTTAAAATGGATACAAAGTTTAACTTGTGACGTTATTAAGCTGCAGTTTCTGTGCTACTTTTGAATAAAAACTTTTTGTTTTGATCGATAAGAAACTTGCAAACGGATAGACTTACAACGTTTCCTCTTTATAATATTAGTGAGATGCAGATAGAGTTAAAAAATACTTTTTTATAGATAAAAATTGCAATTAGACAGATATTTCTTAACCTAAGAGTACAGACGGCGGCCTTATCACTAAAACTGACCATTTCCAGTCTATCTTTGGATTGAGTGAACTCATAGATGATGATGATGTAGTCATTGTAAATGTAGCAAAAGATATCTCTCTATCTTTCTAATAACAACCGCGGCAGGCGGTTGATCAAGCAGACCATGAAATATGGAAACTAATAATTAACCCGAGCCCAAATCGGCGGTGTATTTAGCGAGCGAATAAATCTGAGTTAAAACAGCGCTCACAATAGCCAGCACACTTTCTTCGGTGACAGCCGTCGCAGGACGATCACTCCTTTGTTCATCCCCCAAAGTCAGACGACCGCGTTTGAACCTTAGAGTATATACTACTATATACTCTAAGGTTTGAACTCTCTATACCAGCAGTAGATGGTTGCTTTTGAATGTCCTTCATCCATAAAAGCAATTCGAAGTCGATCAAATGACTCATCAGGTTTTAAGCAACATTTGAAATCGTAAAAAATCAACGCACGAAAATGTTCTCGATGCAGATCCATTTTTTAATGAGACAAAAAAATTTGAATTGGCTCTCAAAAAATGCGGACGGAAATTTTAAAATCGAACAGTAGTAGGTATTTTTACTTTTAAATAATCGACGTTTTCAAAACAATTAAAAGTGGCCAGTGTCTTAAACATAAAATCTTTTTTTCGAAATCTTTCTGAGTGGCCTGCTATTAAGTAATTATATCAATGAAGAATGTTACTAGGTATTCCAAACTGCTTGAAATGCTTGTCTCAGTAAAGCCTGTATGTATACAAATACACTAGTTTTTGTTGTAGACAAAAATACCTAGTAGTTTTGATTTTATAGGCATTCAAATTTACGAAAAATATCGAGTCCCGCTGTTTTAACTCAGATATATTCGCGCATCACAAAGTCGATTTCTCAAATAAACACCTCGCCTGTAGCGACGGCTATCGGACACAAATTAAATAGCTCGTCCGTTCGACGGGCTGCGTGAGACGGGCCGCTCTGCTGGAAGCCTCTTTTCTTGATCCTGTTGTGGTGTTGTAAAACTTTTATATATAATAAAACTGGAACGACTTCAACTTTTGCTTTATTTATACTGTTTTCCTTCTTCTTCAGGCTATATTAGTCCACTGCTGGACATAGCCCTCTCCCCTAATGAGCGCCATAGCACAAGGTTGTGCCGTCATTGGGGGGTAATGCCCATAATCCCCATGCTGGGCATGCGGGTTGGGAATATAAGTTCGATGGAATTGTACTGCAGGGGGCGCTGCTGCCCACCTCCGGTTCGTGTCCCTTAGTCGCCTTTTACGACACCCGCGGGAAGAATTTGGGTTGGTGCTATTCTCTAGGCCAACACCACACAGCAATATACTGTATTTATTATATTTATACTGTTTATTTTATAATAAAACAGAAAACTAGATAAGCAGGTAAAATAGTCAGATCTAGTCAATAGGCAAAGTTGTAATGATAAAAATGAGGGAAATTTCGAAATGTGTGACATAAATTAAATATTTGAAAATGATAGATACAAAAAGAAATATAAAAAATGGTGTAAAGAGGTTTGCACCGTTACACCTGTACTGGTAGTACGATGGCGCGATTCAACGGTTTTGTGGCGGTAAAATGTCAAACTTTGTCAATCCGCTATTTGACAGATCCAATCGAATAACTTTAAGCTTTCTTTTTTTTTTTTTACATATTATTGTATTCATTTATTACATAAAACAAAATATTTGTAACAAAAAATTTTTAGCCTCCAAATAGGTTTATAAAATTCCTTTAGCGTGATTTCTTGATGTGGCAAAATCGTTGTCTTTATTTTCTATTGTTTTTTTTTATTGTTCGTCTTATATTCCAAGGTACTGTTACCTGTCTTATTGTCCTTATTACACATCTGCATTTTATTGTACTGAAAATGGCGGAGGACGCTGGTGCCTATGATACAGTGTAATTCAACACTAGAATAGGTACCAACGGACCATCCTTATATTCAAAGGAACTAGATTTATATATTGTACCCACAAAGTTAGTAAGTAAGGAAAAATTGTACTTCACTTTTTATGAACAATAAATAATTTTTATCTTTATCTTTACTACCGCGTTAATCGAGCATTGAGTAGTGAGTATGAGTAAGTTAACCGTTCGAACTGGCAAAACGCTGTCACAGTACAACTCGCACTCGCGTTTATTCGTGTTTTGGCTGGTAAACGTGTTCACTTCTCAACGTAAACCATTACAACTCGCACTCAGCAATTTTAATTTCCATACTTGTCGCTAGGTGGCGCTTCCTCGATGCCATACAAATATGAGTTTACGTTAACGCGATCGATTAGTTAAAAAACTTGCACTAAGCACTCAGGTAGTCATCCATGAAACTTCATCGTACCATGTAGGTAACAGAAACTTGTTACAAAAACTTTTTTTCAGATATTCCTACGAATTGTGAGAATCAAGGCAACCTCCGTTTTTTACAAATAAAACGGGTCTAATCGCGATTGTTTATTAGGTGAAACGTTGTTACATGAGGGGGAGGGGAAGTGAGGGTTTCTAGAGTAGAATCCGAGCGTCGAGAGGGATTCTGTAGTAGAATCCTGAACGTAGCAAGGGATTCAAAGTACGTCACCCGAGCCAAAAATACGAGTATATTTTGCGCCCGAGTGCTAGGTACACTCTACTTTTCACAAAACCATAACAAAGTTATTCATAACAAAACCATGAATTTCTAAAAATCCGTGAAAATTGCCGAAAACGCGGGTCATAGCTCCCGCATTTTTAATCTGATTGTGTTTTTATTCAGCCGACGAAGGCCCGTTCGACTCGCGCCGTCGTCTTTAAACAAAGAAATCAGATGCAAAAATGCGTTTGGAATCGAACATTAAGATGTTCCAAATTCAAAAAACGGCGCTCTTATAAAAAGGACTAAAACTCATAACTGCCCACTAAAAGTTTCTTACAGAAATCTACACCTCCAACAGCACTTAAAGGCAAACCAAGTCGTCCTTTTCAAATAGATGAGATGAAAAGGATTTTAAGTAGAGTTAAAGGTTCTGCGCGTGAGTGGAACAGAGCAGCCAGAAGAAAAGCGCGGCGGAGAACAATCGCTCAGGGTGCTGGCCGCGGCATTATATATTATTAATAAAAGATAAGTAACACTACAAAGTATTACTCACTTCACTTGAGCCCGATAATACGTCTTGTTAAACGCGTGAGGCTACAGCGTCCAAGCCTTATAAATAATACTTGAAGCTCGGTATCTCTATGAAAAATCTCGCCGGTGGCGGCTGGACGAGGATGGTCGAAGACAGAAAAGTTTAGCGTGCCCAGATGCAGACGAACAAAAAAATATTCAGTCCCATTTTTTATGGGACGTTTATAGTCCCACTGCACTCTCAGACAGAGAGAGAGAAAGAATGGGTTTAATTACCACGCGTGCCCACAGTGGATTAGCGACTTCACGAGCTGAGGTAATTGAACAGCTCCGACCTCAGATTTCCTCACGATGTTTTTCTTCACAGTTAGTGAATGATATTGCTACTGTAACTTCACAAATGTACATAACTTAGGAAACATAGTCATTGGTAAGTACATGCCCTGACTGGGAATCGAAGCTCCCAGGCATTCATCAATCAATCACATTAGATTAAAAAAAAATATAGGATGGTCTCTTCCAATTTCTAAGTGTGACAAAAATACCGATATGTAACTATATTATTAATAATATACTATGTAAATAATATAATATAAATATATCTATGTAAATTAGTTATTTTTTCATTTTGATATTCTTAAAATGTATGGTGTGCAAGAAAATGAATTAATCTAATCTATATTCAAGTTTTGTCTGGGCATAACCCAGTTTTGAAACAGTATGAGAGTCAAAATAAATTGATACCTAGGGGTTGTTTTTTTCTTTTTATTGCCGCAGATAAATGACCTCGGACGAGGTAATAACGTTTTTAACCATTTCCCAGGGTGACATGATCACTTTGTGACCAAACCCTTAAATAAAGATTATAGAAAAAACCATTTCCAACAACGGTTCTTTGACATTGAATATATGTATGTGTCTTATCATCAATTGTATGACAGAAAAAACTGACTCCCATTTCAAGCTGGAAATGAAATGAAACAAACTCATGAGGTTCTGGTTAAAAAAAATATAAATTGAACATAATTGAATAGCTTTATTGCCCAAATTTCGAATTCTTCAAGAATAAAAGCCATTTAAAACATCAATTTTCTACTCAAATACAATAGAACTATTAGCAAACATTTCCCTGACAGACAACAAGATAAAGCACCACAAAACAGGCCAAGAACTTGGCAAAAAAAATCGGTAGGCAGCTGTGAGAAATCAAATCTGCTATCAAATTATGGCCGAAATCAATTAAGAAACGAGCCCAAGAACTGGGAAATAACAGAGATTTAATTACCGTTGAATGTAAAAACAAATGGTTAAGAACTTCATATAAAGTTATTAAAGACGGTGAGAAAAAAGATGAAGAGGTTTCGTTACCTGCGAGGCTAATTCCCCGCACCTTGTGGCAAATTGAAAAGGACGCGCTTTGCTCCGGAGAAAATACGTTCTCAAATAATATTAATTCATAAATAATAATCGTGCCCGGACACAAAAATAAAAATATACACGTCTCGAAATAATAAAGGATTCGCCCAAGAGCGTGGCCACACGGGGGGAATCGGAGGTCGGCAGTCGGCTGCAGAATTAGTAGTTCTGTTCTAAATCTATAGATTGAATTCAAATCGTTACCACGTTTAAAGGATAGTTCGTTTTAGTTTTTGTCTTGGTAAACCATGACATTCATGATTAAACAGTTACTAATCATAAATGAATAAAAATTTGTACAAAATGTTACTTTTAATGTTCGGTTCGAAATTGTAACCACAAATCGAAGCGATATGAAATTCGTTGCGAAATAAATATTTAAGTGTTTTTTTACTTAAAACATTAAAAATTCTGTCATATGCGTAACCTAGTAAAAAAATTGAGTTAAAATTGAGGTAGTAAAGTTATTCGATTGGATCTGTCAAACTCGCACTAAGCACTCTGGCTGAAGAAACCTTTGTAGACGATTCGCATAGCAGCTGATACCCCCCGTGTGAGACTCGGCGCTGCACATAAAATTGTTTTTTCGGGCAACAGCTATAATTAGGCGATACGTTACGTTTTTGTTTGGCCCACATTTTCCGATCCTCTAATTTTTGTGTTTTTTGCCGCTCCTTTTGTAGTCGTTAATATGATTACACCGTTGGGATGATGGCTTCATACGTGTTTTAGGTTATAACTTAATTTGCCCGGGTTACTTATTTGTTTTTTTTGTTGTTCTGTCGACTTCCTGAGCGCGTCTGTCGTGTGTTTTTTGTGGCCGGTCGTTAGGTGTAGGTGATTGAATGAGATGGTGGGCAAATTGTCGGGTAGTGGGGCATCTCGTTTCGGGCTCGCCGTGGGCCTGTACCGTCACGTACGCGTTGTTTAGTGAGCGTCGATAGTAAATTGGTTTGTAATCTGTTAGCGAACGTTTTTGTGCTCGTTTGTAATGAGCACTGTAACGCGACACGAGGCTCGCCTACACGCAACCGACCGAACAGTTACTCCTGCCGCTTTGTTATGTCATAACAAAACATCTCAAACTGAGCGCGTGCAACACATTCTCTAAGGCCCTCCTAATCATCTAACGAGGAGTTACATGCACCGCAGTCTATCGTGTCTCGGCACATTTCTCTCAGCGTTAGGTCGTCGACACACGGGCGTCGGGCGGCGCATACGAATGAAGCCTTAAAGCCGCCACTTCACACGACTGACAAGTAAATTGTGCCGAGTTGGACGTGCAAATTGTAGCACGCCCAGCAACACACGCGGTGCCGAGCCGCCGCCGCTCTCCCAGAGAATGGTGGGCCGATTAAATCATGAATACTGGCTGGTGGATTCGCGAAAGATGTCACTTTAAGGGCTGAAACGCCGCCGTTGCTCAGGCTGGGGGGTAACAGTTATTTATTTCATTTTATTTTTATGTTATTTATTCAACATAAATCCATAGCAATACAATTAATATAAACTATAGGTACTTAATAACTTGTACATGCAGCCAATGATGGATTTTACTATGGACATAGTTGAGAAATAAACAATTGTATAAAGTGTATGAAAGCGCATTTCTTAACGTCTTGCGATGCTCATACATGAATATATATTAAACGGGTGTAGTCTCTTAATTCACGACGTTTCGACAACATTTCAGTAGCCGTGGTCACGGGTAGACTGAGGTGGCGAGTACAGTCAATTGTTGTAGTGAGAGTAGGTTGAGGGTATAGTGTATGAAAATGTACTGAAGCTCGCGCAGTTGCAGTTGCGATTTTTTGCGTGTCAGTGCCTGTTATTGCTTTCAGTGGCTTAATTATGCGCAACAAATCCTGAAGGACACCTAAACGTCTAATTGTCTAATTTAGTGTGGCACACTTCAGTCGGTATCCTGAAATGTGCCACAGCAAATATATGGTGAATCGCTATTCGTTGCTCTCAAAAGTGCTAAGTGGAGTATCACCGCCACCGCAAAATCATAAAGGTCATAAATTTGTTTGAAACGCTCAATTATATGTATAAAAGTTTCCCTTCTAGTTGTAATAGTAGGCCATACTTGAAGAAGGGATGTAGCTTTCTTATATTTCTGGTTGTGCAATAAAGCGTTCTCTATTTATCTATTACCTATTGAATAAACATTTCTTTGTAGACTTTTAGTCCGGATTTACTTACGGGTGTTGTTATATCGGAAAAGTTAAGCTCTGCGAATCGGGGCGAAACCTGGTCGGACTTTTCCGATATTACAGCACCCGTAAGTAAATCCGGACTAAAAGAATTAAGTTCGCCGCATTGTACAATTTTATGGTGCAATAAAGTATTAATAATAATAATAAAAAGTCTACAATGTGTTGTGCTTACGAAAGTTTTAGTTCAAAAACATTTCTTTACCAACATTACCTTACTGAAGACATTGACAATTCCATAATTGATGTGTTCATGCTACAGCAATTTCAAAACAGGATTTTCAACGGCTAAAAGTTACGAGTTTGTGCGTCCTATACTGGCCGTGTTGTTAGATATGGACCGTGAGGAGCAAGGACATTAAAACGTCAACGCTCTAAGTTTATTACGTCCAACCTCTGGCCTTTCTCCTTAAGTTAAAGCCCAGCGACAAGTTGACACTTGGACGTCTATAAAATCCACACAAAGAAATCTTTAGGCGAGCAAGATCATTAACACATCATGAGCGTTAAAGTGATCATAATAGTGTAATTTATATCCGCGATATTCTGTCGATAGCATCGTAGCTCGAGATTTAATAGCCGACGCATGAATACCTACGTTGGCTATTGGCTAAATTAAGACATAACCATAATCAAGCGCACGTAGTGATTACTTCAATTACTCTCTGTGAATCTAAATCAATTTTATTGGTCGCCGGTTAACGCGCTCTTTATGTAATTACACGCGGGCCAGTTAAGGCTGGTCTTTCCCTCCCTGCTGGGTACAAAGGAAGCAAGGCTGGAAAAGGAAGGAGTTATTGCTTCGAGGGGTCAAGGAAAACTGGCAGTACGGCCAGGCCTCGGGTCGGTATGATAATTTTTAAATCGGCTCCGCCGACGAAAAATTGATTTTCGGTTTTGATACGTTTTTGATTATAGACGCGTTTGGCGGTTGGATGTTATTATTTTGAAATGGTCTAGCAACCTGATATATTGAAAGAATATGCGTCTATTTGGTTTCTTTGTTGTTTTTAGACTACGAAAATAAATATACCCTACGTACTCTAGTTACTTAAGTACTGTACTCGAATTCAGTTATTTCCATTAGCAATAACTGGTGGTAGTTGTCACGGAAGGTTTTTTCAGCGTAAGTGAAAATTGTAGTTCAAAGCCGAACGCGACGGAATAATCACTTCATCATACTTTGCCCCAACGTTCATGCACATTATATTCCTCAAAGTAGGGTCGCCAACCGCTCTGCTTGGCCCTTAAATGTTTGAAATTATTTCAATACAATGAATAAAGGAATTGGTTTGGAATTGAAAGGACTCAAATCCATAGCACACCGCTGAGTTAGCTTTTGCAGCAGCAGACACACTGCGACTATTTAATTGTACCTTAGTGTGTGACTGTTGAAGCAAATGTATTTCTTCTTCTTCTTCAATAAAAGTTGGTGTTTGCATGCAGTTGGTTAAGATCACAATTTTTGTTAGCTATATTTTGCCTTGCTAGTGTTAGTGTTAAATATTAGTGTTCTTATTGTAAACATAAAATATCAAAATAATGGAAGTTATTACATAAATAGTAATTATGTCTTCCTTTTGTGATTTCCGTACACTGGACCTAATAATAATGTTAATAATGCCTGTCTGTGTCAAGTCAATAAAAGGCATTTTCTCTTGAAAAAAAGTTTTCACTCTTACACTTCGTCTTTGCTAGTACCGTTATAGGTAGCCAGTTGAATATTTTACAAAAAAGAAGAAATGGGCCAATGGATTTCAATTTAATTTTGAATTGAATTGAAAACTAGCAAATTTGACTCAAAAACTTCAAAAAATCCCTCGCCCAAACGAAAATTCACAACTAAGGCCTTCCTTAAGGGTAGCACAATGTAAATACTAGAAATAAACATAAACTCTCGTTCTCACTATTTAGGCTGGCAAAGATTAATACATCCTTCATGGGGCATTGTATACGCTTGTATAATAAAATCCCTGAAGACATATTAAGCTTGCCTGAAACGCGGTTCAAAAAATGTGTAAAGTGCACTTTGTGACAAAAGGGCTACTATAGCATAAAGGATTATTTAGATGACAATGATGCCTGGAATTAAAGCCAGTACAATGCATGATTTCTATGTTTTAAAATTATTATGTAAACTCTGTTAATTAGGAACTTTGAAAAGTTTGGGGTTTTTTTGTCCATTTTTTCTCCAAAATTATCTAGATTTTGAAAAGGACGCCTAGTTTGAATTGCAACGTTCATTAAGCCGCAGATTCTGCGCTACTTTGAATAAAACCTTTTCGTTTCATTTCTTTCAAAGAGTATATTGGCTGTCATTTTGCACACCGGCCGCGTATCAGCCACTTCAACCGCCCTTATTTTTGTCTCGAAACAGTCCTCCTCGCATGGTCTCCGTACACTTCCGCGTGCCGGGTGCCGCTGGAAATGGTGAAAAATTACTCCTCGTTACAGCACATCGGTGGGACGGTGATCGTGAGACCGATACCGCATCGAGCGCCCCCGAAACATGCGAGTATGCCAACACTGCCGTGATAAGATTTCTGTCGCCTTTTTGCATTATTTTATTAAGCTTATAATGAAACAACTCGAAATAAAGTGGTAAGTACTTACTTTATTTCGAGTTGTTTCATTAATAAGCTTATAATGTTCGGCGTTTGGTGTCACGCCGGGCGCGTACTGCGAAATCAATTTGATTTTAAGATTACATTTTTCACAGTGTCAACTCAATAACGTTTTGTAAGCCTGGATACATTCGTGTGGTAGGTATTCAAGCAGACGAACCTCCTATGGGAACGGTGTGTTAACTGTATTACTGGCTGTAATACTATTTAAAAAAAAATAACTAGATGACCCTAACGACAATTGTAATCTCCTTAACATATAATACCTACCTGGTCTAGACAATAAAAAAAAAAAAAACCAGCCATGTCATTGTCTATACTTTATATAAATCCTTTCGATATTAATCCAGAGCGGCATCGCAGGAACCAGTCATTGGCAGTTTAGTGGCGCAATGGGAAACGACGTAAAGGGGAAAAATGTCCATTCAGTCTTTTCACTAGGTTATATAAGCTTAGAGTTTTAAATAGCTCTAACAAAAAGTATATTAAGATACAAAATTATTTAATTTTAATAATAAAGAGTGTACGCTGCAAGTGTCACAAAACTGTAAATAGTTACTGTTTCTATCAACATAAATACATAAATATAGAAGGCTAGCACTAAGGACTTTTGATAAGACTAAAAATCCGAGTGTTCAAAAGTGTGATTGGCCTTAATTATTTGATTTTTAAACTTGAAGACAGAACTTCTGCTCAGGTTGAATTTTTTAATGTCTGCTGAGGTTGTCTGGAAGATATTGCTTTTAGCTGTAAGGCCGCCAATTGAACTGTTGATTTTTAAATGTAAAATATTATGTGTTGTTTTTTTGTGGTACAGAATAAGAGTTAACACAGAGTAAAGAATGTTCCTATCTTAAGTTATCTTGTAGGTAAGTTTAGTTCCATTTTGACGGCAACTTTGCGTTTTTTTTTTTGTGACATCATCATGATTCCCATATTCAACCCTCACAAACATACACACACGAGCCTACAGTCTGTTAGCTTTTAGAATATATCTCGGGCACTAGAGTAGGCTTCGGTTTTCGCCGAAAGCACACGAGTGTAATATTACTTCCTGCTCTGTTTATGTATAAGTGTCATATCAGTTCCGATATTTCTATTACTCAAATATATCCGATTCTATCCGATAGTAGCCGAGGTATATTCTAAAAGCTAACAGACTGTAAACACATAATTCTTTATTTTCGCAGTTTCGTAAATAGGTCCAACTGTTTCAACATTAACACAGCAACGAAAGTAAGCTTATACGTAAGCCAATCCTATTATAGACAACGACTAATTTGAACCCGAGGAAACCCTAAAAAGGCAGTTAAGAGGCACGCTCCTGTGTTGCCAGTGAACCAATTATGATAATGTCCCGCTAAATTATAGTTAGTGTTACCCCACTAACGGCGGGAAATTTCACGTTTTGCTGCACGAGGAAAATAGAATTCGCCTTCCACCCTTCCATGTGGAAAAACAATCACAATAGACTTGTTCGGTAAACAAAATTGACTGGTTTTAGGTTTTCAATTCAAGGTTTTAAAGAACGTATTTATTTCGGGGTTTTTGTCAATAACTCAACGAACTTTATAAACTACATACATAAATAGCCTCACGCCTGTATCCCAGAGGGGTAGGCAGAGACCAGGGACTGTCACTTGCCACGATCCTGACAGATCACCTTCGCTTCATCAAAGTTCACAAGTCGTTGCATGCACGCACGCCGGTTCCTAGTGTTTTTTATCATTCCCGTTGCTAATACATCCCCTATTTGGTCGATGTATATCCGCCTGCGACGTCCCTTACCAGCCCTTCCACTCACATTCGCAGTATATATTTGTTTCGTCAATCTTTCTCCCTTTAACCTCTCCACATGTCCAAACCAACGCAACATTCCTTTCTCAATTCTAGTCACTACATCATCTTTCAGTCCACAACGTTCTCTAACCAGATTATTGCGTATCCTGTCATTCAAAGTAACACTACACATACTTCTCAAGGACCTCTTTTCTATTACATTAATTCTACTTTCGTGCTCCTTTTGCCACCCTGCCTGCCTGCCTGCCTGCCTGCCTGCCTGCCTGCCTGCCCGCCCGCCCGCCCGCCCGAGCCCGAAGCCCGCCCGCCCGTGCCCGCCTGCCTGCCTGCCTGCCTGCCTGCCTGCCTGCCTGCCTGCCTGCCTGCCTGCCTACCTGCCTGCCTGCCTGAAGGGATCGAAGGGATCCCAGCTTGTCCGTTGCACTTCCACGCCTTCACACTGGATAGTCACGTGGGCGGGTGTTTCATCTTCCTTGAGGCATCCTCGGCACAACATGCTATCAGTCAGACCCATGGTGTGGAAGTGTTTATTCAGTGGGCACTGGCCCGTCATAAGTGCCACAGCTATGCGCAGATTGCATTTCCTCAGACGCAGCAGGCTGCGCGTGAGGCGCTTTGACATTTTCGGTAGAGCATCTCTGGCTTGCCTGCATTTCGTTTCCGTTTCCCATAGTTTGGCATGCTGTGCTTCTGTTTGCAGCCTTAACCATTTGCGAAACTGGTTGTATGGTAGTGGGAGTAGAGGTTCGGGTCCTTCTAATGTAGTTTCGGAGCCTCTTCTGGCGAGCTCATCCGCAGCATCGTTGCCTAGGGAGCCGCTGTGCCCCTTTATCCATTGCGTCGCCCATTAACTCAGTTGGAAAGAGCGCTAGACGGATAGCCAGAGGTCGAGTCCCGGCATGGGTGGAATTTTTAGCCTCTAAATAGGTTTTTAAATGAATGACTATTTTAGAACCTAAAACATACCGTTATCGTTATCAACCCTTGTATGTCCCCTGCTGCTGGGGCACGGTTCTCTTCCTGCATCGCAGGAAGGTTAGGCCATACTCTACCACGGGGACCAAGTCCGGGTTGGTGGAGGATTGTAAGACAGTGGCGGGCCTTACTGTCAGAAGTTATCAAGCCGCCAATAAGGCCTCTGACATGGCTTAGCGATTGCCATTATATGACAGCCGGTACCAACGGCTTAACGTGCCTTGCGAAGCACGGAAGCGCTCGGAAAAATGCCACTAGCGGTAGTCACGGGACGCTCACCCATCCTGTACCTGACCGCGCCTGTTGTTGCTTAACCAAGTGATTGGTTCCAATCACTCGGTTCGCCTAGGCGAGCGCTTCATACAACATACCATCTAAGTATATTTATAAATATGACTTTGGAATTCTTAGCCAAAGAGAAGATATTTTAGATCAAAGTGGCTAGTACATCGAAACGCCAATTTCATAATAAGGATCTAATATAATTTGTGTCATACATAACACAAGCTCTCTTAGTTCGGGACCAGGACAAGTGATTGTGCAGCGTGAAAGTTTTTTTTTATTATTAGTATTAAGACAAGGAACTTACTTGTTATGCTCGCTTAGCCAGAGGTCGCGGGTTAGAGTCCCGGCATGGATAGAATTTTTAGCCTCTAAATAGGTTTTTAAAATTGTCCTTAGCACCGGTTAGTGCATTAAAAGGTTCGAGTCCCGGCATGAGTGGAATTTTAGCCTCTTAATTTAGGTTTTTAAAATTGTCCTTAGCATGGGTTAGTGCATTAAAAAGAATAAGTATAAGTTATATGTCCCTAAAAACGTTAAACATAGGTATTGGTTTGGATGAGCCAATTATGTCGAAAAACTACCCATTCACGAGGAAATTAGGACCTATAGAATACTCGGCATCTGTCGCTCGAGTTATGCCCGTCGGCTTTGGCAGTTCAACGAATTTGCGACCACAAATTGAGAATAAGAACGGTATTAAAACCAAAAACGACAGATGACTCTAGATGGCAAGATTTTTTGAAAACAGACGCAATCTTAAAAGATCTCTGCAAAATGAGCCTCTGTTTTGAAAATATTAAAAACGAAGCTGGCTGGCAAAGGCTGGCCTATAGCTGGTTATAGGATAGGACTGAAGAATGAAAAAAACGAAAGAGGTTCTTAGTTAGTCCTCGATTGTTTTTACGTATCATCATCAACTCATTATGTCCCCACCGAGGGGCACGGGTCTCTTCCCTTACGAAGGTATAGGCCATACTCTACCTTGGGGACCAAGTTCGGATTGGTGGGGGCTTGCAAGACTAGTGGCTGATCTTACTGTCAGAAGTTTTCAAGCCTTGGCTTTGACTTGGCTTAACGACTGCCATCTATCACGGCAGCCGGCACCAACTGCTTAACGTGCCTTGCGAAGCACGGAAAAATGCTACTAGCGTTAGTCATAGATCCATCCATGCACTGAACGCGCCCTGTGTTCCTTAACCTTCGTGATCGTGTAAGATCACTCAGGCAGCCGGGGTTACGAACGATTCTTTTATTTATTGGTCAGAAAAAGGGTGGTCGCATATAATATGGACACTTGGACAGTCTTTATACGTGCTACCGTATTACACAAGCTTTCTCTCAGAGAGAGTATGGCCTTAACGACGACGCATGCCTGCCGCAGATTGGCGACTTCAAGCGCTATGGTCTGTGAGTAGCTCAGACATTCGGGTTTCCTCACGATGTGTTCAAGCAGAGCATTAGCGGTTAGCGAGTGTTGCTACTATAACTTCACAAAATGTACATAACTTAAAAAAAGTCATAAGTACAAGTCTGCACTGGGAATCGAATCAAGGTCTCTCGCTTTCGTTTTTTGTAAGCTTTTTGGTCAACTGACAGCTCTGTAGATTCACGGCTTGTTATATAATAATATTGGCCTTTTTGCATCTACTTAATGAGATGATTTATACAGCGTCCAGTGGTATCTTCACTCACACTAGATGGGTGAAGGGACCACTCCAACGCTGTAGTGCCTGGGTCATGGTTTTTTTTATAGATGGTGTAGGCTTGCCCAGCACCTATACCATCCTGACAGCCTAGTCGGCCTAGCCCACAGGAGAGACTAGTCAATACGTGCGGAGCCAACCAAGCTGCGGGTTTCCTCACGATGTTTTCCTTCACCGTTAGCGTGTGGTATTGCGACTACAAATTCGCAAATGTACGTAACTTTGAAATTAAACAAAGTCATTGGTACATGCCCGGACTCGGGATCGAACCTGGGGCTCTCGCTTGCCAGTCTATGATTCTACCCACTGAGCTACCACCGCTTGTTATATAGGATACCAGAAACCGGGGCAAAGAATACAGCGTGTGCACACTAATAATACAGGATAATTGTAGTTAGTAATGAATAAACATGTCGCTCATTTGGCAGAATAATGACGCAAATGTACTTTTTTGCCAATTTGAGTTAAGTATGCCAAAACACCCGAAATAACTGTTTACACTTGGGGAAAAAATGACAGTAATGTAGTTTTGTTTTTTATCGCGTGACAGCGCCACTGTCGTTGTGGCATTTTGACAAAGTTCTAACACTTCTGAATGAAATAACGGTCTCTCCTGTAAAATTGGAAAAAGACATTTGCGTCAATATTCTGCCAAATGAGCGATGTGTGTCTTTGTTCGATTAAAAACTGAAAATTTTAATTCCCCGATCGCGTGTCGCCGTTCGATTCGAAGTCAATTAAAAAAAAAGAAACAATAATTATTGGAAATGTATTATTCCATTAACGCATTTTAGGACCAATAACGAAGATTGCGGCGTCCGGGAAGGCGTCATTAGAAAAATGGCTGTTCTGTTGCGTGTTGGATTGTTGTATCTACGATGTAAATGAGATAAGGCCGCAGAAGCGGGCGAAGTTGGTGCCCGGCGCTGAAAAGACCCGCTCCATCCCACAATTATAAAGGTATTAACCCTAAACGCCTCGCCTTCAATGGGCACAAATTGATATAATAAAAAAGTCAGGCTTCGGCTGTTGCGTAGCTGCGTGCAGGGTTGAAATTTCCTTGAAGAGTTGACGCTTCGGTGAAGCTTTTGAGTGTGCAATATTTACTATGCAATTTTAGTTAGATTAGATTGATATATTTTATTTCACACCATACATTTTGTGAGTACATAAAAATCTTAAATATCGAAGATTGATACATTTTATTTCACACCATACATTTTGTGAGTACATGAAAATCTTAAATATCGAAGGGCCGATTTCTGAATTGAAAACTTCACTAAGTAAATACTGAAGTAACGTTCTGTCTCGCTCTTTTCTGAGAAATTCGAAGAGACAGCACTACAGTTAACTATTTACTTAGCGAAATTCTCAATTCAGAAACTGGTGGTAAGTTACATAGTGCAATTGGTGGTCTTATCATTAAAAGCGATCTCTTCCAGACAAACCTAGGATGGACAGGATTGAACGATGAAAAGAATAGTTAGATGTACATAGAATTTTGCCCGCTCAAACATCCAATTAGATATCATTTAAACGTCTCGTTAGTTTAACGTAGTCTAGTGAAGCGCTCGTGGCCTAGTCGAACCGAGTGATTGGAATCAATCACTTTCATTTCATTTTCTTATAGGTAAGCATATAAGTGAGTTAATTTTATTGACTTTTGTGTTATACAAATAAACAGAAGCATTATAATAGAGAAAATCAGACTGTGTAATTTTTTTTAAATGTACAATAAAAACCGATTAAATTATTTTTAATTTTATACAATAATGTGTTCTATATCTATATATCTACTTACTTTTCTAAGCAAAGAATGCACAGCCTTGAGCTTTAAAGTGTTGCACAATAATTAAGCGATTACGTTCGAACGATTACAATTTTTTTAAATGAAAAATAAAAACCTGTTTAATTATTTGAATTTTTTTACAATAATGTGTTTAAATTAGAAAATAGGTTTTAGTTTCATAAGTATCTTTTTTCAGTTCTTTATTAATATAATAAACTAGCTGACCCAGCGAACTTTGTACCGACTAACAGTCGATTCTTTATTATTTTTTATTTTCCTTCCGTAAGAACCATCCTCGTACTTCAAGGAATATAAAAAAAAAGAATTAGCAAAATCGGTTCACCTGCTCTCGAGATTTGCGCTTAGCGACACATTCAGCGATTCATTTTTATATTATAAATACGTCAGAAAAATAGTGTTTTCTATCTATCTATTGACATACTTTTCTAAGCAAAGAGTGCACAGCCCTGAGCTTTAAAGTGTCGCACAATAATTAAGTGATTACGTTTGAACGCGTGGCGGGCGATCGTATCACCACTTTTGGGTATAGTCATTAGCCATATGGAGTCAACTCGGCTTACATCAGAATCTACCACGGTGTAGAAAGTCCTTCTAATCTCCAATTTTGCAGCCTGCAGTTACTTCATTCCAAAATAACAAGCAAAGAACACAAAGTAACAACATTAGACAAAAAAAAAATAAGGCTCTAGTTAGCACCTTAGCGCCATGCGGCAGTGCCAAGATTAGTACTTACGAAGCAGTTCGTTCGCTATCGTCATCAACTCTTGTATGTCTCCACTGCTGTGGCACGGGTCTCTTCTTGCATCTCAGGAAGGTTAGGCCATACTCCACCACGCGGGCCAAGTCCGGGTTGGTGGAGGATTGTAAGACAGTGGCGGACCTTACTGTCAGAAGTTATCAAGCCACCCATAAGGCCGCTGACATGGCTTAACGACTGCCATTACATGACAACCGGCACCAACGGCTTAACGTGCCTTGGGAAGCACGGAAGCGCTCAGAAAAATGCCACTAGCGGTAGTCACGACGGTCACCCATCCTGCACCTGACCGCGCCTGTTACTAAACTCAAGTAACTGATTCCAATTACTCGGTTCGCCTAGGTCACGAGTGCTTCGTTCGCCTAGGCCACGAGCGCTTCAGAAGAAGCAGTTAAAAGAGGTTTATTTATCTCTATTACAAATGTCGTGTAATTACATTACGTTTTCAACATTAGCTGGCTAAAATGTTTCTCTAGCTGGTTAAAGAATATGAATTAGTGTACATGTATAACAAATGAATATTATTTCCGACAGTAGCCGGGGCTCGAAAATTATCTTAACATTAGCCGCTAAGCTTAAATTTATGTTCAAACTTTTCTTTGGCAAATGTACGTATAGGTAACTATACCTATAGCGGTATGTAAAATGTACGTATAGGTAACTATTTGCGGACTAGCTGTGATTTCAGTATTTTTAATTTTGAGTTGCATTTGGAAAACATATTGGTGAAGTATAAATTAGTTGTACTAATATGGTACGGTACTAATACATTTTAATCGTGTATTTCCTTATTGCGTGTGTTTTGCCGTTAATTGGTGTAGACGTTCATTACAAATTAAGTAACATATATAATTTCAATTAGTTACACCATGGCCGGCCGTACATACAACGAATAACAAATGTTGATGAAGCGAAAGTGTTCTGTTAAGTTATCGTGGCAAGTGGCAGCCACTGGTCTCTACCTACCCCTCAGGGATTCAGGGGTAAGTTTATATAATGTTATTATCAACCCACTATGTCCTCACCTATGGGCACGGGTCTCTTCCCTGAGGAAAGCATACTACTGTGGGGATGGGCTGCAGATATTGAGACCATCTTCGTCTTGCAGAAGAGAGCGATCAGATTCATTTATAAGCTTCATTTAAGAAGAGAGCGATCAGATTCATTTATTTCTTTAAAGAAACTAACACCCTGACAGTTGCTAGTCAGTATATCTATGGAAACATGTACGTCAAGAAAAATATCAGAATCTTTAAAACTTTTGGTAGTCAACACAATGTAAATACTAGACATAAAAATAAACTCTCGTTCCTACTGTTTAGGCTGGCAAATGTTAATACATCCTTCATGGGGCATTGTATACGCTTCTATAATAAAATCCTTGAAGATATATTAAGTTTACCTGAAACGTGGTTAAAAAAATGTGTCTAAGTACCTACACTTTGTGCCAAAAGGGCTACTATAACATAAAGGGTTTATTCTTTGGACAATTAAAATATTCTTAACAACCCATTTAGACGCCAAAAATTCCACCCATGCCGGTACTCGAACCCGCGACCATTAGCTTGGTTTTAGATCTAGTTTGGTAGTCCTGTGGTTTCTGCACCTAGCCTCATCGTTGGGCCATTACCTAGCAGGGCTGTGAGGTCACTCCAGCTAGCCAATCTTTTTCCAGAAAGCCAGCAGTGCACCAATGTTACTGCTGGCCTCCCGAAGGGATCCAGTTTTCCCATGGTCGATGTCCGTTGCACTTCCCGCTCTCACAGTGAATGGTCACGTGGGTGTTTCGTCTTCCTTGAGGCATCCTCGGCATAATGTGCTGTCGGTAAGGCCCATAGTGTGGAAGTGTTTATTCAGTGGGCAATGGCCCGTCATAAGTGACACAGCTTTGCGCAGAGCGCATCTCCTCAGACGCAGCGGGCTGTATGTGAGGCGCTTAGACATTAGATTAGATAGATAGAGAACACTTTATTGCACAACCAGAAAAAGAATACAACCATGATTTCTGATTAGAAAATTCTTTATTGCACAATAAGGATATTTTTGTACAAAGACGCGATTATTACTAATGAGTATTTTCTTCCAGCTAACCTTGGGTTATGTGGTTAGAGGTGCGGGTAGTGCTCGGAGAGAGTTGTTGTAAATAATTACTTAGACCATAATATAATAAAATCACATCGTAAGTTTAAAAAAAATACCTATCAATGCCCCCAATAGATAACAAAATACTTAATATAAGTATATACACCTACTTATATAAACTACAAAAATATACCTACGTAGGAATATTACTCTGAAGTCCGAAGTAGTGCATATGGATTTTACTCTTAAACGGTACATTGACATTGTTGGTAAAGCCTCTATAGCTCTTTCTCGTAAAATTGATGCTGGATATAAATAAAAATATTACAACTATTCATAATCTTGCATTAAAAAAAATTAAGCTGTCGGATGGTTTTGGCAAGTAAGTCGAGAAAAGGTATGACGATCGTCACGTAATAACATAACATAACATTTACATACAGGCACATACATTGCGTCTGGCCCCACACTAGGATACCCTGTGTCAGAAACAACGACATCACAAATATGTAAACATCCAAGACCTGGAGGTTTTTTTTTTGTCTCCAGCCGGGGTTCGAACCCGGAATTTAATGTGTTCAACCGATTCACATCTAAGTATTACCTTCTTACTTACTCAGTTTTGTTTTAATTTATTTATTCAAAAGATGATATAAAAAATCCTCACTTACACAATTTGCCAAACTGCTAATGCAGCCTATATAACCAACAATACCGATAGTACTTTCTGTATCGGAAGCATAGTATAGGTTTACAAGCTGCATAATTAATTCAAGCGCTCAGTTAAGTCTAGTCGAACAGTTACTTAGTTGACCTTCTGTGCTATAAGATTAATTCGGCCGCCAGTAGATTATACTGCCGATAACCCGGCTAAATGAAAAGTTGGCCCATTCCGAATTGAATCATTTGAAAATTAATGTCTTCATTTACATACGGATAATTATCCTGTAATTCATACCTTGCCGTCGGTTATGGCTACTGAGCTTTCAAAATATCAGATTTGTCGAAAAAATACGTTTGTTTAATTAGTACAACTGTATAGGAAGTAAATTGTAAATTTTACTACAATATTCCTGTGGTATAGGTAGATACGGATTCCCCAAACAGTATTGCGAAACAGTTAAATATCCAGGAAATATCAAAACGCTCAAATTTATCCGAAAGAGTGGGTACGTCACGTCAATAAGGACAAATTACTATGGATATACTTGATATTGAAAATAATTAATAGAAGAATTTTGAATTTAATTTTAAAGGTACCAGAAACCCATACCATATCCGTTCATCTGGAAAGTGGTCTCGTGTTCGCTCGGTCCCATGGTACCTACGCCCAATCGGGAATCCGGCCCGTACCAAGTTTCATCGTCTATTAATACTATAAAAATAAATTAATAACCCACGGGACGCACGACCAAGATATCAATTCAGATCTAGGTCCAAATCAGATCTTTCTGCATTCTAAGTTTCATGTAGGTACCTAAATCTGTTCAGCCTTTATTGCGTGATTGAGTAAGAAACATATCTTTACATTTATAATATAAGTAGGCTTTAAACCCGAAAGGCGAAAATGCTGACGAAGTAAAAAACGTTTTTCATGATCGTGGCATGTGGCAATACCTGGGAGCCGATAGCTTAGACGCAAATGAATCGAAGGATTAGACATTTGTCGCATAAAAATCTGTTTCATGTATTGTCACGAAGTGGTATGCGCAAATTTGAAAATAAATCTCGCTGGCTTTGAGGTGTCATATTGTCGCATGGTAATTACCGTTTTGGCCCCCTGGTCTCTTCTATCCCTTCGGGATATAGCCGTGAACTTATGTATTTGTAGAGAATTTAAACGTATGGAAAATCAAACATAGGGAACCTCGCTGATCTAGCCGTTAAGGCGCTTAACTATCAAGACAGGTCGTGGGTCTGATTCGCACTGGAGATCACCGTACATTTGTACAACTGGCCTGAGACTGTTTGTATTTTCATGTTTGTTACATCCTTCTTTGTATACCATAAACATGGTACAGCGTATACTAATTTGGGGCCAGGTCAAGTGATTGTGCCGTGTGGAAGTTATCATTATCATGTTATCATGGAAAACAACGACAAAATGGAAGAACGTAACGAGACCGTAGCAGCTCTGTATTAAGCTATTTTCTTCTGAACTTTTTCGCATTAGATTTTATTAATAGTGTCATTAATAACTTCTAGCTTTCTACTATATCATTAGATACATTGTCTTCACCATTACTAATTCCGCGCTCAACTCAATTTTCTCGTTTCATACTGAGTGACAGCTTATTACTGTCAAGAAAGCCTTTCATCATCTAAGCAAATGATAACGCCTCGGAGTCATCAGGCCAGTCAGCATTTGTAAAGAACAATCGTTTAAGAACAGTTCACATGAATCTCCAGGCTTAGGGTGGGAACAGACCACTTGAGCGAATCTGTGTTAATTTATTTTTCATGTTTCTCCTGAAGAACTTGTGAATATAGATATCAACACTTGTATATCCCCTCGGGCACGGGTCTCTTCTTGCATCGCAGCAAGGTTAGGCCAAACTCCACCACGGGGGCCAAGTCCGGGTTGGTGGAGGATTGTAAGACAGTAGCGGGCCTTAATACACACAAATGTTACTTCACTTCACGATGTTCTATCCATCTATTTCATATTTTTTATAAATGTTCATGGAGCGAATGACGTCTTTCTGCGTCGTGACAATTGCCTCTCAGAGATCCACGTGTGAGTTTATGTCATTAGTTCCAGTTTAACAATTCTAATACGATACGATATCAACCTTTGTATGTCCCCACTGCTGGGGCACGGGTTTCTTCCTGCATCGCAAGTAGCTTAGCCATACTCCACCACGGGGGCCAAGTCCGTGTTGGTAACAATTCTAATATTTACCAATTTTTTTTCAATCATTAATATTGTTACAACTTTCGAACGAGACGCAATGTTAGGCGTAGCCGCATTAGCTCAGTCTGTCCTCGGCTTTAGAGAATAAAATTATTCATCCTAGGTCGGGGTAATTTGTATAATTCCGCTGCAAATGGTGTGTAATGCCAGAAAGCGCTAACGACGCCGCAAAGTGTAGCAGTAACGATCTTGCGATATTTATCCATCACGAGTGAAGATAGTGCATTTCATAAAGACCTTAGATTACATTACGTATAGAGTCAATTATCATTACTTGTCTATTTCACTAAACAATTATGAAAAGATTCATTTAGTGATAGAAAGAAGTAGACTTTTTATTCGAAAACTGTCATATTCCCATAAACGTGAGTTACGGCAGTAACCTGGGACATTATTAATTTCAGATAATACACTGCACGTTTTATAAATGAAATTCATATGAACGTGCGAGAAAAGGTCCAGTTTTGGCATGAAATGCCAATTTCGAGGTTAGAATCTTGTTTACTAAGTTGGATAAGTAGGATAAATAGATTGTATGTAGATGACAATTTCTATGTTGTGATACATTTTTGTGATGTCGTTATTTCTGGTTCCCACGACACAGGGTATCGTAGTGTGGGGCCAGAAGCAAAGTATGTGCTTGTATGTAAATGTTATGTTATATATTTAAGTTCACTCTGAGTGGATCACTGTGCCCCAAGACGCAATTTAATTTAGATCGGGGTTCACATTTATTTAATATACTCGTAGATACTGTTATGTTTTGTAGAGCTCAATAAACATTTTTTATGTTTTTGATTGGATTTGACTGCCTTGTTGGGTTCTGTGAAAAACCTCGTTCAACAATTTGTTTTTGTAGAACACAAAGACTCTTTGACGTCTGACAGAAGTTACGGTTTTTAGAGTTACGCCTATATACGTCCTTACTTCAGATCATCTATGATCTGAGGTCCTTACTAATGAACTTGATCAGGGGAAGGCTCAACATTTGTCAGCGCTTGCCTTAGAGATATCACTTTTTAGCACGGATATCTCGAGGGCACACACCATCAAAAAAGGGTACATTTCAATGCAAATGAACAGCTAGACGACTTAAGAATACCACAATCTAGTCTTGTTTCTCATCTGAGATCAAGAACAGAATAAAATCCAGATGTTGCTGCCTGTACGTAATACAGAGAGTATTGTAAAGGGGTTCCAAATTTCACTGATGCTGGTAAGTCGCCCATTAGCTCAGTTGGGAGAGCCCTAGCATGGTTAGCTAGAGGTCGCGGGTTCGAGTCCCGGCATGGGTGGAATTTTTAGCCTCTAAATAGGTTTTTAAGAAGAAAAAGTCTTAGGTTAAGAAATACGTTTGTAATATCCATTTTTATGTCCAACAAAGTGTTCTCTATCTGTCGATCACCAGGTATTGCCTTAAGCTGATATTAGAGATCCTGTAATACCTAGAGGAAAAGCTTATCTTAATAAGCTAAAATATGCACGCCAGTCAGCTTGAGTGATAGCTATCACTGCCGCGACCGGATGCCTGCATATCACAAGCACCGCTCAAGTCTCTATTGGAAACGTTCAACACCAATCTGAAAGCCATTTTGAAACTTGCGAGTGACGTGTATAAATCTAGCCCTTGCGCTGATAGAGTGGCCATTACAGATTTGCCACGGGCCTTCATCGCGCCGCCTCTTGGCATTATCAAAGGCTCTGGAATGATTCGATCTATGGAAACTTATGGGTAGGTGCTAAAGTATCGATGAGGAATAACGCCACTTTCATGAGCAATATGGCTCGAATGAAGACGTTAAAGGGCCATTCAGACTCTATCTAACTTATAATCTCCCTAACATTGTTAGTGTGGGTGAAATAGATAATTTACAGATGATTTGAACATAATAATCAGTTTAGGTACGTTTTACTGTAAGGTACGTACGTATCTTAAAAGTGGCACTATATTGTTGGTAAAGAGAGAGCGTGACGTAAACCAGTCTTAAAGGGCTCCATAGAGACTGCTAGCGCCACTGAGGGAAAAAAATTGTACCTATCTTATTTTACCGATCGCATTAGCAAAAGTTGTCTGTATAATCTCTCAATCACGTTAGACTCATGGTAAGAAACCTCGCCACAAACGGCAGTCGTTCTAAAATCACTAAGAACATGATTGACAAAGTGTACAGACAATTTTTGCAAATATCGCACTTAACTTATGGCCATAGTTGGGCCATTGTACGATGTACGTAGGTAACGCCGTGGTATGTAAGCACCTTTGATGCTAGGGCTTGCTCAAGATGTTTTCCTGTAGCTAGCATTTCGTGTGCTACTACAAATTCACGAATGTGGAGTTCAAACTCTTGAATGCGAGTCCACCGCTCCGACGTAAAGCCTGTTTAAATTAGGTCGCCTTACAACGCGATTGTAATAAGTATTTGTAATGTCCATATTAATAAAACAAAGCCACATTAAACCATGAAAAAATAAACAAACTTCACCCCACGTGTCGTCCGCCATTATGGTACAATTTTACGCGTTGTATGTTAACGTTTAGTGCGGCTGGGGGCCTATTGTGTGCGGGTATCCGATGTCAAAGCCGCGCGCTTCGACGCGGTACTAAAAGTAAGTTTTGGCGAATAATTTGAGTATGTTTAAAATACTTATGGTTGGTATTTTTGGGACTGAAATAAGGCCGAGGTTCAATTGAGCGAAAACGTGAAATGGTCTTTTAATGCCGAGATTAAAGGGGTATTTTCAAAGTTAGATTCAGTTTATTCTTTTAATATTTTGGAAAAGTACCTACTTTTCACACACATATACGACTCCTGTCCCTCTTATAATATTTAAATATAAACAACCGATTCCTAGCTTTGTGATCAGGTAATTGGAATAAGTGCAATCAATTTCTGCTAGTTTAAGAATTAGAGTTTAACGTTCATGTTTTATGCTACTTTTGCTAATATTCTTTTTTCATTTAATGTTTCTATCTACCTTTCGGTGACTTTCAATACCCTAGATTTCCATTCAAACTTAATATTATTTATACCCATATCAGTACAAATAAATGAAGCTCTCGCGGCCTAGTCGAACCGAGTGATTGGAATCAATCACTTGAGAGAAAGCAACGACAGGCACGGTAAGGTGCAGGCATTTGTCCAAGCGCTTCCGTGCTTCGCATGGCACGTTAAGCCGTTGGTGCCGGCTGTGCGGGTGCCGGCATGGCAGTCGTTAAGCCATGTCAGCGGCCTTATGGGTAGCTTGATAACTTTTGACAACAAGGCCTTCTGACACTGTCTTACAATTCTCCACCAACCCGGACTTGGCCCTCGTGGTGGAGTATGGCATGATCTTCCAGCGATGCAGGAAGAGACCCGCGCCCCAGTAGTGGGCGCATGCAAGGGTTGATATCAGTACAAATAAGTAGGTACTTACTCCGTTTGCTCAGCGGCAAGAAGTGGGTCTTGGCCTCCGAAGCAAGATGTCGCCACTGGTCTTTGTTCTGCGCGAACTCCAATCCAATCTTCAAGGCCAATCGCCTGCATGGAGCCCAAGCACGTCCTTGGCCACTTCGCCCTACCAGCTATAACTGGGCCGGTCCTTAGACGATTACTCGTAGTAGGCCCAACAATGCCATCTTTACTGCCCGAAATAACATTTGAATAAATAAAATGTTACTTTAATTAAATAAATGAATAATTTTTCACAATCCAGGTCCTGTAAATTAACATTGAACATTTTTGAGGCAAAACTGACTGGGCAGAGCTGTCTAAATATTTATCTTTTTGAGACAGTTTATTTTATTTTGGTGTTCAATAATACCAAAATATAACTTTCTCAAAGTATAAACTTCTGGAGAACTAATTTTCTACTAAATACTAATTTCAGTAAATGAAATGAAAAGGTTTTATTCAAAGTAGTGCAGAAACTGCGGTTCAATGAACTTCACAATTCAAACTAGGTGTCTATTCCAAAGTCTAGATAATTTTAGAGAAAAAATGGACAAAAAAACGCAATACCTACACTCAATCTCATTATAGAACTTCTAGCTGACCCTACAAACGTGGTTGTGACAAATTAATTAGCCCACGACATATTCTCAGAACAAATATTCGCAAAAAACAATAAAAAATCGGTGAAGCCGTTTCAAAGAAGTTCGATAGCAACGAGATTTGTTTTAAAAAAATACACAATTCCTGAATAAAAAAACTACACAATTTTTACTTTTGGTAATTACACAATACTTTTAGTAATAAGGCCGCCACTTGTACTGTACTGTTATTTTATAAGTCTCTTATGTAATCCCTGGTGTACATGCAATAAAGAATATTCTATCTATCTATCTATATATACAATGCCTGAAAAGATGCAATTCCTGCGATGCAGGAAGAGACCTGTGCCCTAGGAGTGGGGACATACAAGGGTTGATATAACGAACATTTCCTAAAACGTGGCGGTTTGAGTTTCTGCAATCACTTTTGTTCTGTCACTACTAAGAAATTTTTGATGTTTTTTGGTGTTGCTTGTTGATGCGGATAACCATAACAAAATGTTAGATCAAATGGCTGTCCTTTTAAGTAGTGGAATGATTTACTGAACGCTGTAGTATTGGTAAAATTTCAAATAAAAATCTGATAAGACGGCCTCGGTGGCGCAGCGGTTTGGCACGCTGCTGTAAAACCGAAGGTCTCGGGTTCGATCCCCAGCCGGGTCAAACTAGGAAACGAACTTTTCTAGTTTTTCTCGGGTCTTGGATGTTATCTATGTATTTATTGTATTAAATCTATCGTCGAAATAGCACCTATAACACAAGTCATTTAGTTGTACTTAGTATAGGGCTAACGAGATCTGTGTAATATGTCCATGAATATTTATTTATTTATTTGTTTGTTTGTTTGCTTGCTTGTTCGTTCGTTCGTTCGTTTGTTTGTTTGTTTGTTTGTTTGTTTGTTTGTTTGTTTGTTTGTTTGTTTGTTTGTTTGTTTGTTTGTTTGTTTGTTTGTTTGTTTATTTATTTATTTATTTAAGTGGTGAAGGGATCACTCGGCCGCTGCAGTGCCTGGGCATTGTTTACTTAGATTTAGTAGACTTGTCCAGGACCCGCTTGTCGACAACAGAAGCTTTAATGGGGGTTAGTATTCCGTCCAAGAATTGCACATTTTAGAAAAAAAAAACTCTAAATGCACTCTTCATTTTTATTTCGACCTAATAAGAACCTCTCCTCTGTGTGCGTATCTACCTTGAAGTTAAGGAAATTATAAAATTAACACGCCAAACCAATTAAAAATGTTCCAGTGTTATCAGGTAACTAGAGACAGCTAATTGGGGTCACCATATCCGGTAATTTTATAAAAATTCTTTCGACTAAAACATGTCGTTTTAACTTCCGCTAATTCATCATCATCATCAACCCGTTATGTCCCCACCGAGGGGCACGGGTCTCTTCCCTGAGGAAGGTATAGGCCATACTCCACCAAGGGGGCCAAGTCCGGATTGGTGGTCCGCTGATTGTCTAGAAATAATAAGTACGTGCAAGTTGTGGTTTAATACATTATATTTTGATTCAATAAGTTACTCGTCACTTACATGTAAACTTTTTACATCTTATACAGCTATATGATAACCAATTTACAAATATTTACTTTAGTTTTTATCACTCCCTCTAACGTTCATTTAAATAATTTAATTATGTTTGTACCTAATGTAGCCCATGAAATATTAGCACAATCAATGAGTATGTTTTACGCCTAGATTGTGTACATTTTCACGTATACATATATATGCGAAAGCGGAATCTTTACTTAACTTTGCCGTATAGATACGAGACGTTATATCACACAAAGTGGATATCGCATTTCAGTGGATTTTTATAGATGACAGTGATAATTAAAAGCGAGCCATGAGAAAGTCCAGTAAATATTTCGTTTTTGCCCATAAACGTGTAAAGTTACATAATCATGGCGCAGTTACTGATATGAAAATGTTACTAAAGAACCTTACTTATGGATCTCAAGCAAATTTTTTTTTTACCAGAATCGATGTGAGATTAGCTTTAGAATAACTTACATGATTCCTCTTCAGATTGTCAAAGAGGACCAGAAAGACCAAAAGAAGACCAGTAAGAACTTTGGCTCCACAAAAGAGTTGAATAATCGTTCATTACTTTCAGTAGCTCTTGCAGCTGACGTTTTAGACGTAAATTGAGATTTTTTATGGTCTGTTTATAAGTCATTTTGATACTGGCTGAATTATCACTGATGAATCGGGAAGTTATGTTGTTTGCGCCAAAAAGCATGTTAGCATCCTTTCTGTTTATAACCTCCTTTAGGGATATAACTTATTCTTTTACTGTGATTCGTCCTTTGTTTTTTGCTAGTGTAACCTCCTTGCTGGTTCTAAGTTATTCTTTTTCTGTAATTCTTCTTTCGTTTTTTTTTAAAACTATGTATCGTAATAAATAAAGGGGAACTTGCGTCCAACTTAGTTTAGAGTGGCATTGCTTTTATGCATAGAAGACATATAAAGTCTTAGAAAAAAAACAATTAAATCTATAAAACAACTTTTATCGGGGTTTTTGGGATAAAAAAGTTTCAATTACTCTTTTTATATTTTTCATCGAGTTCTCAAAGTTTTCCTAAAAGGATGTAGATGCATACAAACATTTATATAGGTACGAGATAACCCAAATATTCATAAACGTTTCATACATTATATGGCGTTACGTGCAAACTGTGACGCCATAGTTTTTGTGCTATGTGACTATATATATTTTTCAACAAAAATCAAAAGTACTAATGAAAAGTATTAGTCATAGTCTGTTCGATTATATATTAGAACATTTTTAGTGCAAGTTCTCATGAAAAACATTGATTCTTTTGAAAATTCCACATATTTTTCTGCGCGGTAAAATTGATAAACATTTGTATTTGGCGACCGTGACAGTGTTGGCCAAATATGCAGTATTTTACAGAAATCCAATAGATCTGTTAATTGTGCTTATACTTGGAAGATTAAAAGTATTATTTTTGCCTACTTATACATGTCATGCTTACATTTGAATGTGAGTTGTGGTGACATTACTTTTAAAAATAAAGCTAACTTTAATTAACATGTTTGAGTGGTTTTACAATCAGTGCATTCTATATTAGTACAAGCAGGTACTGAAATCATTCTTAAAAGAGTAATAATGAATTTATATTTATTTTGTCCAATAAGCAACGTTTATTCAGTTATACATTTCACGAGTCCAATCGCGATTGTTTATTAGGAAAATTTAATCGCGATATACTTCACGGCCTCGGTGGCGCAGCGGTTTGGCATGCTGACTGTAAAACCGAAGGTTCGATCCCCGGTCGGGTCAAACTAGGAAACGAACTTTTCTAGTTTGTCTCGGGTCTTGGATGTTATCTATGTTAATTATGTCCATACAGTCTCTCTCTGGGAGAAGGCCTGTACCCAGCAGTGGGACTACAAGGCTACATAAACCAAATACCTAATTCAATGAAAAATACTAACATTAGATTATTATTAAAAGACGGATTTTACGGAGACGGATGTTATTGAAATTCACATTGCAATTAGTAATGGCAATAAAGGTGGCCACTGAAAGCAATTAATTGGCTCTTATCAAGAGTTTTTAATATTAACGGATGTTTGTGTTCAATTGTAATAATAACATATTTGTGCTTAATTGGTTTCACGTTATAATTTTGCTGTAGGTAACTACGCCTCGTGCAAATTTATAATTTGAAAAGGATTGATAAGGCGAATACCGTATACATAGGGCAAATAAATTTTAATGCAGTATACTGTTTTTCATGTAGGCCTTATGCGACCCACTGCGTGGTACAGGCGTCTTATTTTATAATTAATACCGATAGTTACCAGCGCCTTTATTGTACAACTTTTGACGTATACACCTGCAATGTGCAGAAATGAAATATCTACCGGACTTTGTCGTACAATTATGTTATGTACAGTCTATTTATCCTTACTTGGTCAATTTAGTAAACAAGATTCTAACCTCAAAATTGATATTTGATGCCAAAACGACATATTTTCTCGCAACTTAATGTACTTTGTTTAGAAAATTGACAGCGTGTTATCTAAAATTGTCTCCCCGATTACGTCATTTACGGGAATATGGCGCTTTGCGACTAAAATCCATACTTTACGGGTAGAATCTTGTTTACTAAATTGGCCAAGTAAGGATAAATAGACTGTAGCTCAATTGGTATCGGGTGGCGCATTTCAGTGGATATCTGATCGTGGCAGTGATCCACTATTTTTTATACATATTACGCGTCATATCACTACGGCAGAGCTAAGTAAACATTCTGCTTTCGCACACCGATGTATACGTGAAAGTTACATAATCAAAGAGCTGTACACTTTGAAAGGTGCAATTTAAAATTAAGGGCCGATCTAATGCCATCAATGAAAAAAAATACAATTTCTTTACGTTTAGGTCTCTTCTACGTGTCGGTATTCTTTCACCGACACGACTGTCGGTGAAAGAATTTTCCAATCAGCTTAAGGAACTCGCTGATAGGTTTAGGTTATAAATATACTTTCGACCATGGGACGTATGACGTCATTAGTAATTATTTTACTTTTTTATTGCAATTGAAAAGCGTGCCTAATGTAAGAAACATTCTCTTCCAGTAAACGTTTGGTGTTGAAGAGACTGTGTTGTAAATGTTTTTGCAAAAACTTTGTATTATAAAATAAGTCGTAATTTGTTGGTTGATATTTCCATTCCAGCTGCGAGTAGACCGTTGAAAATGAACAGAATGTGTGATGGATTTTTTTTTAGTTAAGTTTGTATTGCACTTTGTTACAAAAAAACATCCCTATTTTCTATGCTCGTAAAAAAGTTTCACAGTATACATACCTAAGCAGTTACTTAGGCTACCGTCCGATTGTTAAATAAAATACATTTTATACCATCAACAAACATTAACTACATAATTATTGCCCCATTATTAATTAGGTATATGTATAATATATTAACATCCATGAAGAAATAAATAGAGTTGCATAACGCTAGGCCTATTTACACTATTCTCTGACTATATAATACAATTCATTCTAAGTCTATATTCACAAGGATATGTCATTAACTGATACATTTAAAAGTCTTTAAGGGTTACCATTGTGTTATGTCATTAACGTAGCTTGCTCTAGTAGTTACATTACAGATAATGTAGTAACAGATACCGGAAAGTTTGATTCAAACCCGCAGCAAGCTAATAATCTAAGTGCAAGTTTGAATGAAACACTAGTTTCCATACGTCAACATGCTATCGAAATTGCAAGTGTGGATATCTCTAATAATGTCGGGCCATATCCGTTAAGTCTATGAACGCACTTATGGGTACTTATCCCCAATATTGTGCTAGAGCGTGTGAGGGAAACAAAAAAAATGTACCCCAAGTGCGCCAAGCTTCATTACATTTTCATATTTTTACTAAGAACTGACATTTGACCGCGTGCTAAATAATAGCTAGTGCACTCCCGCCGTAAGAGCAAGCCACTGTGTCTCTTCACTAAATCTAATGATAAACCAAAAGGAACATCTCCCGAAATGCGGTTCGGCATCCAAAACACACACGTTTCATGCCAGTCACTGAAGTAAGTCACAAGTACAGATCATAGAGCCTCTATTGTCAAACCTAAATCTACGGAACGAAAGTCACTTTCACGTATTAAGCAGAGACTCTATACTGAAAGGGTTGTGCTTCCTCGTGCCTCCGCTTCTGGACAGATCCTGCTCTGTGGCCGTGCTCGCACTCAGATCTAAAGAGACAGCACGGCCGGAGTCGAAGTCGAACTTTTCGAAGTTGGCTCCCCTGTTGGCGAACTGGTTGTAGAATGACGGTTGGGGGTCAGGCGTGGGGCTGTAGTGCCTGCCCGAGTGTCCGTCTGAAGTTGAGCTGTCGGAGTTGTTCATTCCGTCCGCACCAGAAGGCGCTCTAAGTCTGCCTGTTAGGGAGAAGTCCTCAGGGCCAGAGTCGTGGCAGGAGTCACCGCCGACGACGTCTATCATACTGTCCTCTCCTTCCCCATCGCCGTCTGAGTCGGACAGCATTCCAGTATTTCTATGCTGCGCTAAGTACTCCGACTTAAGCGCCTCCAGGTCAACTGCGATGCCCTTGGCGCGTAGCTTTCTGGCTTGCCTGTCTAGTGCTTTGGCCAGCTTCTTTCTTCTTCTCGCCCTAGCAAGGGAGATAAGAGTTAGTTGTGTTATTTGCGCTTCATGTTTCTTTATATTAGAGGAGGTTTGCTAAGGAGTATCGATGTAGGGTTATTTGACTACAATAAGATCCCTTGCGGTATTTAAGTTTACCAGATACATGATAAAAAATGTGTTAAACACACTTCGTGCAAACATGGCTGGTGTTAAAACCAATTCAATATATAATGGGCTATAGATGTTTAAAAAATATTTAGATGACAAAGACGTCTTCGCATTAAGACTACATCTTTACTTAAATTCTTGGATTTGGAACAGGAATATAAACTTCGTTAATTAAGAACCTGTAACCTCCACCGGAGTTAAGGTTACTTCAAGCGTGGACGTTTACGTATTGACGGAAAATGTGTATTATACATTTAGTTTTTCCGTGCTCATTCTGTCTATCTATCGATACAGTGCATGAAATACTATTTCTGGATATAGGCGTCTTTATCGCTATATCATTATTTTAATATAATTCCAGTGTTGGAATATGCGAGTAAGAGAGGTTTTACAAGTAAAAGCAGCCTTAGGCTCTAGACTATAGGTCTCACCGTTCGCGCGCGCGCAGCTCGTGAGGGGGGATGGGCTCGCCGGAGCAGGACTGCGGGTGCGCGTTGTGCGCCGGCCGGCCCGGGCCTTTCTTCGTATGCTCCTTCTTGCGCCACTTAGCTCGCCGGTTCTGGAACCAGACCTGGTGGAGAGACAACGGATCGAATTTGAGCTTTATCGTTCAGGTTGTAGTGGTATTAATTGATTGTTTTTGCCGGGCATCCGATTGGGTGGAGACAATGGGTCAAATTTGAGGTTTATCTTTTAGGTTCTATGGATTTGATGTTTGGTGCAGATACAGTGATTGAGGAGGCAGTTGTAATAATTGCATAGATTTGGCGGGGACCAGACTGATGAACAATTAATGGGCTAAGTTTGGAGTTTACCTTTGTGATAATAGCTGAGGTATTTGTATGGTATGGTTGAGCACCAGCTGTTTATAAAAACAAAGGGTAAAAGTTGAGCTAACTATAGTTTAACAGATTGTTACAGCACGAGGAACAAGGGGCTTACCCCTTGTTCCTCGTGAAAATTAAAAACTGTTTACAATGTTCATAACTTAAATGACGACATTTTAATATACAGTTTACGTAAAAAAACACTTAAATATGATAAAATAAGCTAGCGAAAAGCATGCCAGATTCTAGACTTGTCACTACGCATCTTTCTTGACGTCGTCGACTGCCACTTAGAATTCTAACCGAGCCATCACTTTTGATCACCTCTTGGCGGCACAAGCGTTTTTATTGCATCATATTAATGGATTTGTCACTAGGCTTGAATGGAGGAGAGAAGCATATTTATCATCGCCATAAAGATGCTGCATAACATTATACTTAATTTCGCCGCCTTCAGAGGGCCGTGCAAGTCGGTCGTAGGTTTGGGTAAAATATATCGATATACAAAAGTGTCCATATTTGGTGATATCTGCTCAATTTCTTTAGGATTTTTCCACTTTTTTTTCAGTCATTTATGTCGGTTTTTGTGTTGCTGGAAAACGCCGTGATCGGTCGCTCTCTAGTTGGCATGATACAGTCCACTATAAGGAAAAAACCACTATAGTTTGCTTCGTTTGAAATAATCTCTACATTTATTGATTTCATTCTAAATATGTTGTAATTGAACTTTACAAGTGAAAAGAAGTGAGTTCTTGTGGCCACAAACGTTTATGTGTTAAGCCCATGGGCGTTCCATCAACTCTAGTGCATCTAGATTGAGCTGGTATCACAATATGGAGCTGGCTGGGGCGCTGCAAGGTGAGGCTTCTTCTGAGTTCAAAGGCAGATATGACCTATACCTTCCTCAGAGTAGAGACCCGTGCCCCTCGGTGGCGATGATGATGATGATGAGATCGGATAAAAGATTATGAGATTATCGATGTATCATCAATAAAATTTATCTGTTTGATAAATATCAATTATCATAATTATGAGTGATAGCGTAAGCTGTAATGTAATTATGTTAATTTGCGAAATAAATAATAAATAATAATCATTTAGATATTGTTTTTGAGTATTTGTATTTTTTTGGTTGAACGAAACCCGGTATTCAATTGTATGGTTTCCAAAAGCGTTCTAACAATATGGATTTTCATAACTTCTATGTCTTTTCTAAATTTCGTTTTATTTTTCGGTACTTACCGAACTTTTGGATAACCATTGACTATAAACCAAAATTTCAATTCATAGATACTGTTTGAAATATCGACACGATATTTATCGATATATTTTATTCGACCATGCCTAATCGGTCGGGCTGAATTGAGACGTTAATTTTCAATGCGCATCGTGTCGCACAATTTACATACTGATGCGGTATGTATGCCGCGGTGCGTGCGCGCATATTTGATGCGCCCTTGACTTGCGTCTTTTGTTTTTACTTTTTTTTACTGATTGGTTTTCAGTGAAATTAACAGTGTCATGTCTGGCCTTTTAAATTTAAACTAGGAGGATTATCTCCTGTCATTTTAAGAACGTTAAAAGTCTGTTAAGAGTCATAGTAGGAATATAAAAACAACTGAAATGACAACGGCAAGCTCGTGGCCTAGTGGAACCGAGTGATTGAAATCAATCACTTGGGTTAAGCAACATCATGTGCTGGATGGGTGACCATCCTGTGATTACCGCCGCTTTTTTTCCGAGCGCTTCCGCGCTTTGTACGGGACGTTAAGCCGTCGGTGCCGGCTGTCATGTAATGGCAGTCGATGGGCCATATCGAAGGCCTTATGGACGGCTATATAGATAACTTCTGGAAGTAAGGCCCGCCACTGCTTTACGATCCTTCACCAACCCAGTCTTGGCCCCGTGGTGGAGTATGGCCTAACCTTCCTGCGAGCAGGAAGAGACCCGTGCCCCAGCAGTGGGGACATACTAAGGGTTGATATCATATATTAATTTATTAGCAATACTAAACAAAGAAGGATATTAACCCTTAATAAGCCATGGGTAGTATGATTTTTTTATTGGTTTTAGACTCTATTTTAAGGTGATAAAGTTCAATTAAACGTGGGAACTATTTTCCCCTTGCCCACTGGGGTTAAAAAAGAAAAAAACAAGCTTAAAACTTATCGTTTGTTATATGTCTAACATGATGACATCAGTGGTAGTCCTTCAGTTGAACCCGTATCTCGAATGGCCGTGGGTTCGAATACTGGCATTGAAAACCCCGAACTGGCAAAATATTGTATAATTACACTTCACACTATCACATCAGGTAGCACTATCACACTATAATATTATAAAGGCGAAAGTTTGTGAGTGTGTATGTTTGTTACTTCTTGACGTCTAAAAGGCTGGAGCGATTTAAAAAAAATTGGTATGGAGTTAACTCATACCCTAGATTAACACATAGGCTGCGTTTTACTGCGGCAAAATATCTTATTCCCATGGAAAAATCGATAATCCGCGGGGCAAAGCCAGTTAGTACATTCTAATACTATATTTTTCCAAGGAACGTACATTTTGCGAATTTGTATTATCAGCACCAATCGCTAATGCGGCGTGAAAGAGAAGAGCCCTATATCTAACATCTATTTATGACCAGAGGCCTGTTTTATAGAACTACAATTCATGGTTTACTATACCAATTTGATCCAGATCATAAACAGAGCTCACTGTTGGATTGAAATAGATTTTCTTGTATCAAAATTGTATCTACGTTAATGATTGTTTCTATAACGCAGCGGCCTTCCCTCAGAGAGAGTTTGGGTTCACCACGTATGCGCTGAGGTATGTGATCACCTCAGACACTCAGGTTTCCTTACGATGTTTTCTTTGACGATTTTTTCGGGCTATACTAGTCCACTGCTGGACATAGCTTTCCCCTAATGAGCGACATAGCGCAAAGTTGTGCCGTCATTGGGGGGTAATGCCCATAATCCCCACGCTGGGCATGCGGGTCGGGGATCGCAGTTTGGTGGAATTGTACTGCAGGGGGCGCTGCTGCCCACCCCCCGGTTTGTGTCCCTTAGTCGCCTTTTACGACACCCGCGGGAAGAATTTGGGTTGGTGCTATTCTCTAGGCCGACACCACACAGCACACAGCAAAGCGTCTTTGACGATTAGTGATGGTAAGTGACTACTACAAATTCAGAAATGTACGTAATTTTTAGTGGATATTGTGCTTTGCATGTTTTCGATATTTCGTAGACAGAACTTTACACAATAAGTTATTAGAAGTAAACCAATTTAGTACTAATGAAAGAAAGTCACAGTCGCGTAAACACCTTAGAACCCTGACGCAATAATCACTTCTAGCCTGATGTATGAAAAATTGGCTATTTTGACTTTGTCAAGGTACTAAAGTGCATACATGTTAGTGCTCGTAACTGTACATGTACGGGATTACAACCTACGACCTTGTAAATGTGAGGCCGGCGTTCTACGGCTGAGTTACCACCGCTCTTTAAATCTCTTATGATTGTATCTAAAACATATCTAAATAAGCCGCGAATTCCCGGGGAAATATGCTTATTCATTTGTTTTTGCGAAAACAGCACCCAACAGACTTTAACATAAGCATATGCGGGCTTACGCAGCTCCGCCAAATGTCATACTCAAGTTTATGGCCGAGCCATCATATTTTATGGCGAAAGATATACTTTAACGGCGCCATTTCCCCGGATTAATTTGGATTAATTTAATAAAATTTAACTCGACGCCTTTTTCGCTAAAAAAACGAATGTAAAACATATGTCCCGGGCATCTGTGGAACGATTATTGTTATTGCCTCAGCCTTATTTACGACTGACTCTCCTTGAATGTACACTTATTGACTGTCTAATAAAAAAGCGGAAACGAAATCAATTTGGGTGCGAATGGTTCAAAATTGAGACATTATCATCGATCTACAGTTCCCATTTCAGAAACGGTAACAGTAGTTTGTTGTGAGATTATACGAAAACCGAGCGTGATATTGAATTAGCTAAGTTTTTAATTGGAATTGCGCCAATATCCCGACCGTGGGTCTAATCGAAATATATTGATAACGGAATAGATTCGGAGCGGTGCCGGGCCTTAATAGCAAGCGTGGGGTGGTGCCCTTCTAATGAGCTGGGAACCCCCTTCCAACTTCCACCCCCGCTTCAGCCTCCCCCGGGAGGAGGCTTCGATCTTTAATAGGTATAGAGCCTCTCGGTGGCTCGTTTGAACATGTTTGGTTTCATATGGTTTTATTCATCTCCTGGTTTTCAAGACATTGTTATTTGTGCTGTTCTTCGCCTTATAAAATAGCGGTAAAAGACGTTTTTGCGATTGGAAAAAGGTGTAGAGCCTCTTGAAGGAACTTTGAGCATGTTTGATCGGTGCACTAAGTTTGTTAGTTCAAAATATCATTAAACCACTTCTGCCTCCATGGTTTATAACTTTCTTAAAAACCTTTTTGGTGAACTTTCTTTCAAATTTGCTTTGCGAGCCATTCCTTTCACGTATTTTTCGATTGAAGAAAGGTGTAGAGCCTCTCGGAGGTACATTGATCTTGTTTGGCTAATATGGTTTTAAACAGGCTTTTCCTCTTTTCCAAATCATTATTATTTGTGCTCGCCTGCACCTTATCATATCGCAAAAGACGTCTTCAGCTGTCAGACGAACATGAGTGTGTTTGGTTTCATGTTATTGTAACAAAAAGAATATAATCATGTGGGTACAGTGATATCATTCCGATGTAAAAAATAACTGCATAATAGGTACTCAGGGCTGCAAGTGATACGAATTACTTGAGCCAGATGTCGCTGCCTGTAAATAATACAGAGAATATTGTAGAGGTTCGAAATTTCGCTGATGCGGCACTTGCCCGTTAGCTCAGTTGGGAGAGCGCTGGTATGGTTAGCCAGAGGTCGCGGGTTCGAGTCCCGGCATGGGCGGAATTTTTAGCCTTTAAATAGGTTTTTAAAATTGTCCTCAGCACGGGTTAGTGCAACAAAAAGAATATATTCATGTTATTATTTATATATCTACTTTATCGCACACGCAACACTTGACAGGACATTACATAGGAATTTATATGTACAAAGGCGAGTCTATAAGAGTTCTGTAAGAGATATGTTATTATACATACTCTTTTTTAAAGCGATCGTTCATTGCGCTAGTCTGCACATGATCAAATCTGAAAAGAACTTTTTTGGAAAAAAAATATGCTATATAACGGACCATTGAGCTCCTCTCGGACCACCATTGAGCAAGGTTGGTTTCATCAAAATAGCATCATTCAAATTGCTTTTAACAATAAGACCGCCAATTGTACTTTGTATCTTTACATGTTTACTATATGTGCTCTGGTGAACAATAAAGAATATTCCTATCTTATCATGCTGTTTTTTCAAGGACTCGTCTTACATCTTTTAAAATGAAAAATTAAGATGTGTTTTCTTTGTTTTTATGAACTGATGGTCTCTCTCTTAACTATGGCAAGTTAAGTACTTGTTTGTTTGTCAGTTGGGAGAGCGCTGATACGGTTAGCCAGAGGTCGCGGGTTCGAGTCCCGGCATGGGCGGAATTTTTAGCCTCTAAATAGGTCTTTAAAATTGTCCTTAGCACGGGTTAGTGCATTAAAAGTAATATAATCAAGTTAAGAGATACTCCTGTATACTCCTTTTCGGCATAAGTAAGAAACCTATATATTTTATACAACAATTATCTTTCTAAGACATCCTGTAGGCTTAATAGAATAGGAAAACCAATACGATATGATATATGTGGAATAAAAGCATTGGATGCCTTTGGAGCAATTACACGCGTTAGGTACCTACCTAAAGATAAATTGACAGATAACAGTACCTAACTCGTTTGCTTGTGTGTGTCTATCTTTGGTAGGTATAGCTGACAAAAACATTCCGATACGATATTATACCGATATGACTCACACAACGTATATGTAGATTGTTTTGTTAACTCTACTTTTAACATTTTATTATAACCAATCTTTGTGGCCGGATGTCTGTGTTTTAGTATTTTTGAGTACTTAATTGGTATAAATAACCTCTGCATCTACGTAATGAAATGATTCACATAGCGTCCAGTGACATCTTCACTCGTGCTACATGGGTGAAGGGACCACTCGGATGTTGTAGTGCCTGGGTCATGGTTTTAGATGGCGTAGGCTTGCCCAGCACAGGGTTGACTAGTCAATACGTGCGGAGCCAACCGCGGCTTTCCTCACGATATTTTCCTTCATAGTTAGCGTGTGATATTGCGACTACAAATTCGCAAATGTACGTAACTTTGAAATTAAACAAAGTAACATAACGTTTACATACAAGCACATACATTGCTTTCTGGCCCCACACTAGGATACCCTGTGTCGTAGGAACCAGAAACAACGGCATCACAAACATGTAAACATCCAAGACCTGGGCTTTTTTTTGTTCCCAGCCGGGATTCAAACCCGTACCTCTTGCATGGTAGGCAGACGCGCTACCGCTACGCCACAGAGGTCGTTGGTACTTGCCCGCACTGGGGATCGAACCTGCATCTCTCGCTTGCGAGTCCATTGTTCTACCCACTGAGCTACCACCGCTTCCAAATGGATCAGTCTATTTAAAAGTAATAACACGTTTGTGATAACTTTGCCTACTGAAGGTTAATCTATTGCCATAAACAATATTAGATAAACTTAGATAAGGAACGGCTTATTATAGTACAGTGGCATGCATTACTAAGATCTTAAATATGACATTGTCATTATACGCCAATTGTATAACATTACTTAGATTTAAGAATCATGGTTGTAATATTTTTTCTGGTTGTGCAATAAAGTGTTCTCTATCTATCTATCTAAAGCTTCGGTCTAACATGTGTTTTTTGATCATAACGTGCAAATAAGAATGGTAAAACATGTTATCACACAAATATTATAAAAGCGAAAGTTTGTGAGTGTGTGTGTTTGTTACTTTTTCACGTCTAAATGGCTGGAGCGATTTTAATAAAACTTGGTATAGTGTAAGCTGGCATTAAAACCCACGACCTGGCAAAATATTGCATCATTACACTTACATTACATCATTACACTATCACATCACTTAGCACTATAAATAACACTTCATACTAAGATATATTTTATATATTTGACGACCTCTGTGGCGTAGCGGTAGCGCGTCTGCCTACCATGCAAAAGGTCCCGGGTTCGAATCCCGGCTAGAAACAAAAACAAAAAAAAAGTCCAGGTCTTGGATGTTTACATGTTTGTGATGTCGTTGTTTCTGGTTCCCACGACACAGGGTATCCTAGTGTGGGGCCAGAAGCAATGTATGTGCCTGTATGTAAATGTTATTAAAAAAAAATGGTATTAAAAAAATGGTACATAGTATGAAGTGTTATATATAGTACTATATAACGCTATCACACTATAATATTATAAAGGCGAAAGTTTGTGGATGTGTGTGTTTGTTACTTTTTCACGTCTAAACGGCTGGAACGATTCTAATAAAATTTGCTAAGATATGATAAGAATATTCATTATTGTACACCTGGAAAAAAACAAACAAAAAATAATTACAAAGATACAGTACAATTGGCGGCCTTATTGCTTAGAGCAATTTCTTCCAGACAACCTACGATGGAGAGTTGCTGAAGCAAAAGTGAGACGGGTAATTGGTGCAAATATGTATTGATATACATACTTATACTTAAAAATAATATGGTGTTAGCTGACACCCTATGGATTAACACATAGGCTACGTTTAAGTGCGGGAATATATCCCATGGGAAAATTGATAAACCACGGGTAACACCGCGGTGCACCGCTAGTCTTTTACTAGCGGTGCACCGCGGTATATCACGATGAAAAATCAAAACCGAAGACAAACCGCAATAAATAAAATTGAAAAATAGATATATAGCTAGATAAATGATTTATTTTCATAAGGCACACACACGTACACAAAGTATGACATATTAAGGTGCAGAATAATAGCAGTAAGCAATTAGACAAGACCGAAGCATAGAGAGTAATAAATAATACAAATTTAGCTAATCATTTTATGCGGTACGGTAAGTACCTATTGGTACCTATTGGATGTAAAAACCTAACTGCAAAGTAGGTATACCCGGGGCTGTAAGTGATGCAATTTTCTTCAGCCAGATGTCGCTGCCTGTACGTAATACAGAGAATAGTGTAAAGAGGTTCGAAATTTCACTGATGCCGGTGAGTCGCCCATTAGCTCAGTTGGAAAGAGCGCTGGCACGGATAGCCAGAGGTCGCGGGTTCGAATCCCAGCATGAGTGGAATTTTTAGCCTCTAAATAGGTTTTTAAAATTGTTCTTAGCACGGGTTAGTGCATTAAAAATAAAAATAGTATAACCTATTGGTAAGACAAGAATGAACAGCTACGTGGGTTTGGTAAATTAAAAATACGAAATAATGTCAAAAGTGAACAGTCCACGTGCATGAGAAATCCAATTGGATATTGTCACAAACTATAAATAAATTCGAATTTATCACAACACAAGGCATGCTAGATTAGGGCACAAGTCATTGATTGTGGTATACGGAAGTCTTCCTCAGAGAAGAGACCCGTGCCCCTCGGTGGGGACATAATGGGTTGATGTTCATCATGGTGATGATATGGAAGTCGGTTGCTATAATCACAATGACACTGTACATAAATAGAAAATTATAAACAGATGTTGAGCACCGTATAGATGCCGTTACTTTATTGTTGTAAAAAATTTAATAAATCTTTGAATAAGATCTACAATAGGTTCCTACTCTTTATTTATATTTGACACTGACATCTTGGCAATCTTAGATCTTAGCAAAGTGGCAAACCCTGGACTCTATCTACCCTACAGAAACACAGGCTTGAGTTTATGTGTCTATGTATGTAAAAGAAAATTGGTTTATTTCCGTAAGACGCCCAATGTTTATGTTGTGAACTTCGAAAGCTTCTAAATTTATTTCAATTAATTTACAGACAACGTGGTCCAGTGTTATATTAGTAGCAATAAATATAGAACTTAGCCTAGGGTTAGGTAGTATTTAATATGTAACAGTGACTTGGTGCGTTTAATTAAAATCCAAATCAGTGGATTATCCAGCCGTGATGCAATCACGTCCAGAATGCTATTGCCTCTCCCGCACATTCTGCTCAGTAATGATGCTGACTTTTTTCGCCAGATGGCGTCAAAAACATCTGCTCGGGCCTCGGCAAACATTGTCGAGGCGCTGCAGAAGCGCGGTAACCGCATCAGAATCCTGAACGCATTGTTAAATTGGATACGCAGAGCGTTGTAGGCTTTTTAAGTGTACGTAAACCACAAACCTTCCGAGTTCTAAAGTGCGAATAGAAAAAATAACGAAGATATTACCTTAAGTTAGACGCACAGCGGAAAACACAAGTTTCACGAGCGGAATCGTCCGAACTTACCACGACTGCCTATCCAAATCTTACTCCGGGTTGAGAACTCCGTTACTTTAACAGCGAAGGGTTTTATTTCCCTAGACAGACGTAGGAATACAATCGGCATAACCTGCGGCAGCAATCGTCACCCAATACCACTCACGGCCCCATTGAAAAGGCGCATTTGTATCAACGAATAAAAACGATCCGATTAACTCCCCAGCGAGCAGAAAGAAAGGAGATTCATACGAGAACCATTTGTGGAAATCACATTGTATACTCGATTGCCTGCCCTCCCCTCTGTTAAACATTTTCCTGCGGTGTAAATAAGTCCCTAGAACGCCCTCCTTTCCCCCCTGTATTGACATTCACGGCGACTTTTCGCTACTGTTGTTGATTTTTCTCGCTGACTGGGCGATTTTCGCCCGATTCGCCCCACGTTTTGTGTCAAGAGGGGTCTTTCGTGGTCGTAACTCGGAAATCTCTTTATTAAAGTCAGGGTGTTTATTATTGGAAACTCGACGCAATTACACAAACCAATTACAGTCGACATTTTCTAACTCTTCTCAGATTCCGACTACCCGTCTCTTAGTTCCTTCAGCAACTTTCCGTCATAAAGTTGTCTAGAAGAATTTACTTTTAGCGACAAGGCCGCTAATTGTAGGTACTCTGTGTCTTTACTGGTGGACAATAAAGAATATTCCTATCTTATCTTGTTTCAGAACTTGCAGCTGCTTTTAAACCATTTGGATGTCTATTGAACGAGAATGAGCATTGAATATGATATTGAATAGCACGAAAATGTATAAGCGCCTGAAAAGAGTCGGTGCGAGCGAGATAGAAAAGTGTTTCACAAGTAGGTAGGTACAGCGTGAAAATGCCACGCGCCACCTGTCACGATTCAGGGTTGTCACATCAAATACGAATATTTATTACTTGCTTATTTGTTTTCTTTCCTCTTTTAGACATCTCTGTAACAACTGCTATGTCAGGTGATATTATGTTATGGTGGATGACTTTGATTCTATGCTAATACCATAAAACACAAGTAAGCGAGTCTGGAATTAACCTAATAATGATAATAATGATCTGAGACAATTTTATTACTTTACAAGATCAATATATATTTTTTTTCTAATGCACTAACCCGTGCTAAGGAGAAATTAAAAACCTATTTAGGGGCTAAAAATTCGAACCCGCGACCTCTGGCTATCTGTGCCAGCGGTCTTTCCAACAGAGCTAATGGGCGACTCACCGGCATCAGTGAAATTTCGAACCTCTTTACAATATACTCTGTATTACGTACAGGCAGTCGCTGCCAAAAAAATATATATAATCCGCGGCTTGGTTGGCTCCGCATGTATTGACTAGTCTTTCGTGGGGGCTAGGCCGACTAAGCTGTCAGGATGGTGTAGGTGCTGGGCAAGCCTTACACCATCGATAAAACCATGTCCCAGGCACTACAGCGTCGGAGTGGTCCCGTCACCCATCTAGTGTGAGTGAGGATACCACTGGACGCTGTATAAATCATCTCATTACGTAGATGCAAAAAGGCCAATCATCATCATGCTGACATCTTGAAAAACATTTTTTTTTCCGCGAAATAACACACTTTCACAGTGTTTTAATGAGACTAAGTGGGTTTTTTTATAAAGGTACTTAAATATTAAATTATGTATAGCCTTGGGGGCAACCATGTAAGAATCATGTTTATCTTTTCCCGCACCGCTAAGCCTAGGGTGGTAAAGTCAGCTTACGTTTGATAGCGTACGGTCGGAGCGAGATAACAACATCGGCGATCCACTCAGGAGAGACAGGGACCGTGCTATCCCTTAAATTTTATATTCTATCCACACTTTGTCGCCTAAGCGTTCCATTTAGTGTTCTTTATTTAAACCTCACGCCAGTATTTTTTCGTCTCAGCCAAGCGTAGAGAGTAAAGGGAAATTCTATTCTTAGGGTTCTGGAGTGAAGTGTTACGGCCTTTTTATAAAAACACAATTACTTAAAGGAGACGAGATAAAGAATGTAAACAAACGGGCCGTTACTGAGTTACATTGCGATAGTGAGCGATTATTATCTCTGTCCTTGTCACACGTATGCGGTAATGGCGTCATTTGATCGACGACAACTGTCGTTGCGTATTTCGTAGTACAGGAAAACTTTCAGTACGGCAGTTGTCAACATTTGGTGTCATCCACTATTTTGTGAACTATAATAGTTCATTCCTGTTTAGATTGCGTTCGAAGTGATACGTATTTTTTCGTTTCCGTATTTACTAAGTTTATTGTGCTTATTAATCCGTTACTGTTAGTTTTCTTGTTGATTTTTGCTGTTATTGTAATTAGTTGTTGGTTTTAATTATGCAATCACAGCCTGGCGGCTCTAGACAGCCTCTTCAGACTCTTCCGGTGAATCATGTTTGACTAATACAGACGACAGCTATTAGGATAAGGAATCCGAAATTTGTATAACTATAATTTGTTCAAATAAAAATGTTTAGAACCCCTGAAACTTTGTTTACATTCTTTATCTCGTCTCATTGGCCTCCCTTTACAACACTTCAAATGTGATCACTGAATAGTCTGTGGTGGAGATTTTATAAAGAAAAATCTCCACCACAGACTATTCAGACGCAACCACTAATTAATTAGAACGCCTTTTGGAGTATTTTAGAGGATCTTGTTTCCTATAAATAAGGTCGTTTTTATTGCGCGTGGAGCAACCGGGCTAAAATACCAGGACCCCAAGTTCAGGAGCATTTTGATAATTGTGTTCGTTCAAGTGTTAACCAGTACCAAAGTACATACTTGATATCCACGTTCAACGGTTTTCTGTATAATTTATATAATATGTTAGAACCTATGTTTTAATCTCCAATACAGTCAGTGTTTTAAAGAATTGTGTTTTTGTAATAAGGGCTGTGAATGTCTATTAAGTTTCTATAGAGACATTGCAATAACTCTCTCTGAGTACCAAAAAAAATTATTGCGGAACACTTGTTACAAAAATCTCCACGGTCTTGACTCACGCCTTGAGCGTTTTGTTTAATTTTTGGGGGTATCTAAGGGTTGCAGTGTATTCGGCATACTGATGTGTGCGTGCGACCGCCGACGCCCTGTTACGGAATGAAATTGGCATATAAATGTAAATTTTATGCTATGAATTTTAAAATGGAGCCGATATTTCCGCGCGCGCCGAGACGAGTGGGGCGTTTTAGCAAGTTTTACCTCGAGCGGGGATGAAATTAGATTATAATGCGCCACTTTTGGTAAGGAACGGCGTTTTAACAACCACGGAAAGGGCCCTCGAATACCCGGCTCGAAAACGTAACCGTGCTACACTGATACCTATGGGTGTAAACTCAAGCTGACTTGGTGAAGATTAGCTGTAAGTAGTTGTAAAATCCACCATCGAGTGATTCAGTAATTAAGACATCAAAAGACCCCTCGGTTAATCAATCCACCAAAGCGTCATCAAACAATTTTTCGTTCATATAAAACACTAAAATGCTTTAATGGCATTTGCAGGCATTTCAATCAGGAAAGATCGTAAAGATCGGCCTGAAGAGCGGACGAAATGAAATGGAGAAAAGAAAAAAGCCACTTTATAGACGCAAACAAGTCACTTTAACTTTATTGAGCTGTAATCGAATTGTGACGTCCCTAGCCGACGCCGGGCTCGAGTCGGAGCAGCGGGATCTGCATCCATCCTTATCTGGCCCGGCTATTTAAATCTATGCTATTCAATCGTGCCGTCTCGCTTGCGTCCCAGGAGTGCCGCCGAGATTGCAATCTTTTGATTTATACCAACTATTAGGAATGCTGCGGGATAGTCCGTCTCTCCGTCTGATCCACCGATAAACCCGAGCACAATAGACGCTAATACTTATTATAAAGATGAATTTCTTATCCGCATAATGATCGCAAATAAAACACCAGCTCACCACCACAATGCTTTGTTTTCGAACATTGGTTGCGACACTGCAGTAATCGCCAATTAATTTTGAACAAAATATTTTCAAAACGAAGCATCCGGCAGAAAGGTTCTATTTTCGTTCGAAAAAGGGAAAACAAAAAGCGATCAATCCCTCGGCGGTAAGGAGCGAACCCCAACAAAACGGCGTCCATTCAAAACTGTATTATCTCAAGTTGAACATTATTTCGGTTGGTAAAGCTTTATATAAAAAGTTGCGTGGCCAGTGACCGCGGTCCCCAAAGGCCGCTTAGCCCGGGAAGGTCCGGGAAAAATAAGGGAAATCGTCTCTCATCTATATTGAACGGGAACCTTCGGCTCTTTACGGGCTCCGTATTAGTTGAAATCAAAGGATATTGTTGTCGTATTACGTTCGCTGTCTCTTTAGGGTTTTCTTCGTTTGATGTCACGCGAAAATGTCAATTAGAAATGTACGCTGGATGGAGATGTTTCGCAATCTCTTCATAAGTTCCGTGCTCTTACTTGACCGAATATTGTATCTCAAATCAAACAGGGATTTAGTCCAATAGTATGAGTAACAAGTCAAAGAATCAATTTAATTAAATTTGGGGTAATGAACAGCGACATACTATAAGTAATCTCATACGGTCTGAAAAGGTCCACAATAAATGTGGGCATCTTCGTACTTACGTTATTAGTAGTTGTAATGACGCGGGATAGTCTCAATTATTTATTCGGCAACCTTATATTTCCTTGAAAATCAATCTATAGGGGAGGCCATTACCCAGTAGTGGGACACAGTTATGGCTGCTTAAAAAAACTTAATTCCCAACGTTTAGGCAACGTTGCGGTTGCAATGGTCACGGGTAGCCTGAAGTGGCGAGTACCGGTAAAAATACTGCTATTGCATTCCGGTCAGTGGCTCTAAAACTTACCAGCTAGAGACAAGACCTACATGTGTAGTAGAAAGTATTGGCACAAATGACGGAGCCTAGGTACATCCTGTGCGAATAAGACATAAATCTACACTTCCAGGAAAGTCGGATGGCTAATAACAGGCTACCATAAGTCGTCAATCAAACGTTATTGTTTCTAAACGAAATATAATCATTTTCGTGCCCCCTTTTCGGAGAAAATGTGTGAACCACCAAGTTCGTCGCGAAACGGGTAAAGATTCTGAGACAATGATCGTAAAATGCCATGGGTGTGATTGCTCGGCATTGTTCAGGTGCTGAAGCCTAGGACTGGAACACCGGACCGTCCACCAAACAATTACTTGACATTCCCCATCGATTGAGTCGTCAGATGGATGAAATTAAGACGTTACCCGTGAGACTGTGGATAATAATAACATCACCTACCATTATAGATTGCCATCAAACTCATACGCTTTTACGTTCGCTCCGAGACGATGGCGAATCTTCGGAATGAATCGTCGGATAATCCATCAGTTTCTGCTGTAATCTTTTCTCTGGAATGTTCTTTGAAGTATTCATTCCGGTAAACATTAGGAAATAAAATAATTTGTAGGCAAACATGGTACAGTAAGTTTTAAAAACTATTCAATGGTTCAGACATGTCTGCGCAGACTCTGGCATACAAATGTCGGTTGATGGTCTGTAGAGATATTAATCCAAGTCAGTAAATATTGACTACAATGTTAATTGAAATCATCATCATAAAAATCTTTCCCAGTTTCCAAGCTTCCCGGTCTTGTACCTACCAAATTAAATATATTACACAATTGCTGTTTAACGCACTGATGGAACATCAATACTTCGAAAAAATAATACTACTTCCACCGACATAACACAAGACAACAATTGCTTGGGCCTTTCTATTACTGTGATAAGCTAAAACGGAACAGTTTCGAATGCAACATAAAACGAATAGTTCCTCCCGAACACAAAATTAAGACATAAGACTCGTGAAAGCCCCGGCCTTTGTCACGGGCCGGGAATAGACATTTAATAACACGCGCCAAGTGATGTCAAAGCAATGTTAATACGTTGTAAAGGTCTGTGGCTAATCGGATTGTCCATGTCGCGAGCCACCCGCCGCAACACAGTAATAGTGCTGCTTTTAACTTTGACACGTGTTTCCTGCTAATAACTGTGTACAAGAAGTCTATCATTAAGTTGCGATGATCGGCATCGGCGTACATTTGTTTACTAACTGCGCCCCGCGGTGTTACCCGCGGTTTCTTGATTTTCCAATGAGAATAAGATATTTTCCCGCAATAAAACGTAGCCTATGTGTTAATCCAGGGTGTCAGCTAACTCCATACCAAATTTTATTAAAATCGCTTCAGCCGTGAAGAAGTAACAAACATACACACTGACAAACTTTCGTCTTTACAATATAATTAAGTGTGATGAAGAAGTGTGTCTAGAAGAAGTGATAGTTTTTAGGGTCCCACAGTAAAAGGGTGACAAAGAAACCCTGATGCTGATGATGGAGTATTGCCAATGTGTCCGGGTACATTAATCCCGGGGCACGGATTAGTCCGCGTATAGAGAGTAAGTAGCGCTAGCACGCTTCTTTGTTATGTATGACATCCGTTCCAGAGTATTTTGACGGGAACGCTAACTACATCAATACCTATTACCTTGTCTTGCCTACCTGTTAACAGCTTTATTTCTTTAATTGTATTAGGCAGCCAATTTAGTGTTATTACACCGGGTGTCTCAAGAAATAATAAGAAACAAAAATAATGAGTAAAAACCAGTTTGGCAGTTTTTTGTTCTCTGGTAAATTAAACTAGTGTCAAACTGTGTGTAGTGCACTCTACAAAAATAATCAAACCACCCACACTAAGGTTCTTAGAAGAAAGAGAACATACGTTTGCTAAAAACACAAACTTAAAACTCTATTCCGGAAGTTTAGGGACAGGCCAGGGTTTGCATTTTCCTAAATATGTGTAATATTAAAATTTACAGCGGTACTGACCCTCAGTGCGCGAGTCCAACTCGCGCTTGGCTGCTTTTATTTTTACTTAGATCGACTTGAGCAGCTTTGCAACCTTGGGGGAGGTTATGGCCCTAATACCTGACACGACAGTTGGCAGACGAGTAACCTTCGCATAAGTTATGTTTTGTTTTTTGGTCTAATAAAATTAAATGTTAGGCCGTTACGTCCGAGTTAGCAACATACGGAGCGGACATACATCGTCTTACTAACTACACTGACCTGCAAAACTAGGTACTACAATTTTAATTTCATTTTATCCTAGTGTTTGCGCCTACCAAAAAGTATGCAACCTCCTTGCTACTTGAAACTTATTCTTTTTCTATAAGTCATCTTTTGTTTTTTCTTTCCGTAAAAATATTTGCGCAAGCAACATGCTATTGTAAATATAACACTGATTCTATTGAAAAGTCGTCGTATTTATTCTGCGAGGATTTGCATAAGAGATAAATCTCTTCACCTAGACTACCCAAAAAATTTAGTTTTTTTTCCAGCCACGTCTTAAAAGAAGGTTACCTACTATGGAGATTTGATACACCAAATTAAACTCTTTTTCAAGTCCTTTTCATTTCGAAAGTATACCTATATTGCACTTAAACAGTTATTGCAATTTTAAAATATGATGCTTATAAAAGTATGTTTTGCGAGCCAGTGTAGTTATCAAAAAGTAACATAGGAATAATTAGCTTGAAAGTTTTCGCTTCTTAACCACTGAGAAGTTTTCCAGTCTCCATAAATTTTAATTGGATTAGATAAGAAAAATCTTCAATGCACAGTAAGCATATTTTTATAAAGGCGAGCTTAATACTAACGATTAGTAGTAATCACCGAGACAACTCAAGATTCCATGACTTAATCAAATACTATTACTAGATCGAAGTCTTGAATTGAGTTCCACGCACAAAGCAACATTACATTCATGCTTACTTACGCACTTGCGTAAGTAACTAATTGAAATACAGTACCTATTTAAGTACCTCATCTTTGTAAATTACTAGTGTGCAATAAAGAGGTATTTGTCGATCTATCGATAAACATTGTTTTTCACCCCACTGCAGCATAGCCCTTCAAGGTATCTACGTTGGTCTCGCGTGCACAGTAATTCATGTTCAGCAGTCTGATAATTGGTATTTTTTACTTATTTTTACCGAAACTTTTCTATATTATTCTTTTTTATTTTTATTTATGTAAATTATTTGTATGTATCTGTTGATAATTTTATTTACTCAAACTTTTATTGAGCCATGTATTTGGAACAACTGAAATTAATGTTTACTATGTTTTTTTTTTGTACATCTACTTCCTTCTCTAATGTACTAGTCCAGTTCATCCGAAGGTTGCCTGGAAGAGATCACTTTTAGTGATAAGGCCGCCGTCTGTACTCTTAGGTTAAGAAATAACTGTGTAATTTCCATTTTTATGTACAATAAAGTGTTCTCTATCTCTATCTATTTATCTATAATAATAATTATCTTAATTTCTTTCAAAAGAATTTACAAGTTGTTTACATTTTAGGGGTGTTACTTACAATATTTGAGGCAAATATGAATACAAACAATTATCTTCTGTGCCTGAACTAGGTTCTAGACCTGTATCTCAGGCAACAGTGCTCTTCACGTTCAATACAGTAGGTATGTAGCTTAGACACGTGCACGTTATAAGCAGTACAATACCAAAGTTAACAATTAGGGTATGCTTACAATAAAGATAATATAAATTAATGTACATAGTTAAAATATACTTTTAGTGTATGTGAACCTCTCCGTGTATTTGACGAGTATGCTTGAGTGTGTGTGAGAGGGTGTATGAGTATAGAAGGACTATTGCAGCCTCTTGATCAGCGCCTCGGGCATGAACACGTTCACGTACTGGAACGCGAAGCAGACTCTTATAGCTGCCCCAGCAGTCTCGTGTATCAAGTAGTAACCGCAATCACTGTGCAGTATCGAGCAATCATTGTGAATCGATTCTTTGTAAGGTACTACAGGCTAATGAGGCTAGAGCCTTGCGTATGAACACGTCCAGATAATGTAAGACGAGGAAGACCCGCTTTCACTGCTCCAGCTTTTACGCGTAATTAGCAACCAAGGGTTCTATTTAAATTCGAATAAGAACAATTCTCCCCATGGCTCCCCTTAAGTCGTGTTTTACGGCTAAGGCCTCCAACATAAACATATTTGAGTGATGTAAGGCAAAGAATACCCACTCTAGCTCCTCCAGGCTGTCACGTGTAGATAACAAAGAAGTGTTCTGAGTAAATTGAAATGAGAACTATTTTGCCCTACACTCACCGCGACTCTGCTCTCCTTAAGGTCGAGCCTCATGGCCAAGGCCTCCCGCATGAACACGTCCGGGTAATGCGAGGCGAGGAAGGCTCGTTCCAACTCCTCCAGCTGCCAGCTATTGAAGTTGGTGCGGGAGCGCCGCCGCTTGCCGCTGTCACCGTCGTCATCGCCGAGGCCACCTGTGTGCGAGAGAGAGGACGTTGGTAAAATTAAAGAATTGTTTTCAAGTTACATGAAATCCAGTTATCTTCCCTAAAACAATATATCCCCATATTTGATTCTAGTTGCGAAGTATTCCGGGATAAAAAGAATTCCAGATTGTAACCTATGCCTGTGCCAAATGACAGATATCTTCAAGCGTTCTGATGGGATTGAGTACAAACTTCCATCTGATCATATTATTTTTAATGCACTAATCCGTGCTAAGGACAATTTTATAAACCTATTTAGAGCCTAAAAATTCCACCCATGCCGGGATGGGTGGAATTTTTAGCCTCTAAATAAGTTTTTAAAACATCCATCTGTCCAAAATTTCGCATTTGTAGTAGAATTTCAGTCTTCCACCCTATAAATATGTTCGTAGTGACAATTACAGCAGCTCAATTTCGAAGAGAAAAGTTGCGAAACTGATTTAAGACAAAATGTATCTTTGAACTAAAACTTTTGTAAGCATTACACATTATTAAATTAAGACCGTACTCTTTCTCTCTCTCTCTCTCTCTCTCTCTGAGAGAAGGCTTATGCCTTACAGTGGATAGATCGCACTATGGCGTTATGCGTAATAATGTCTAACATAACTCTTTTATATAAAAAAATAGAGTTATGTTAGACATTATTATGTCATCAATATCAACTTAATTCTGGATTTTCTCACTTGTTGATAATGTGCAGTGCTCAAGAAATTTTTTATTCATTACTACGTCAATTTAATTCTATAAATTGTGACACTTTTTTCGCAATTAAGTTATGCACTTAATGTTAAGTTTGGGCGCATATCAATTTATTAATTATGTTGTTAAGTCCGAAGGAGTTCTTTAGCTACTAAGTTTTTGTTTGTATACAAATTTTAATTTATATGGAATCCTGAATCGGTTGATGTGTACCCTATTGGATTCTAAGTTACGTGACGTCACTTTTCAAAAATATAATTCACAATTTATTGTTTTCTTTTCTATTGTGTCATTTGATGTTGATAATATTTAAAAATCTATTTAAATGAAAATTAAACTAATTTCGAATCTGCTGATTTAATTAAAACTATTCTTTATTCTCTGGTACTTCAATGTGGGTAAAGTTTTCATTGCATAATAGTGACAGTATATAAAAACAATTTGCGATTTCTAGATATAAAATTGCAAAATGTGTGACCTTCCTGCGGGCTAAGATCAATGATTCTTGTAAGTATACTATTTTTATTTTTAATGCACGCGCTAAAGACAAATTTAAAAACCTATTTAGAGGCTAAAAATTTCACCCATGCCGGGATTCGAACCCGCAACCTCTGGCTATCCGTGCCAGCACTCGACCAATTGAGCCAATGGGCGACTCACCGGCATCAGTGAAATTTCGAACCTCTTTACACTATTCTCTGTATTACGTAGCGTATTTTTAGCCTCTAAATAGGTTTTTGAATCTTGTAAGTGTTAAACCTACTTCATCCCAGGCAATGCAGCGGCCGAGTGGCCCCTTCACTCATCTAGTGTGAGGTGAACTGCCACTAGACGCTGTATAAATTATACCATTTTTCGATATCAACCCTTGTATGTCCCCACTGCTGCACTGCTGGGGCACGGGTCTCTTCCTGCATCGCAGGAAGGTTAGGCCATACTCCACCACGGGGGCCAAGTCCGGGTTGGGATTTGATTGGGAGGATTGTAAGACAGTGGCGGGTCTTACTGTCAGAAGTTATCAAGCCGCCCGTGAGGCCTCTGACATGGCTTAACGACTGCCATTACATGACAGCTGGAACCAACGACTTAACGTGCCTTGTGAAGCACGGAAGCGCCCGGAAAAATGCCACTAGCGGTAGTCACAGGACGGACACCCATCCTGCACCTTACCGTGCCTGTTGTTGCTTAACTCAAGTGATTGATTTCAATCACTCGGTTCGACTAGGCCACGAGCGCTTCTAAATTATATCATTACGTAGATGCAAAGCCCAAAGTCTTTCTACTTAGCCTACTCCACTTTTGGTAATTTTGCCACTTTAGCAACTTAATTATTTTCCTTAATAAACAGGCAAAGTCTGCCTAAGTGGGCCTATTTAAAGTCGCTCGATAACTAGCAGAAATACTTTTTTGTATATACAACTCCTTAAAAAAGCTCGACAAAAGACAGGCCGTTTCAGTGCAGTATAAGACTGAAAAAAGCGGTTTTATAGCGCAATTGCGCTTTCATGGTTCGTGTTCAGATATGTGGAGGCACACAAAAGGTTGTAGGATATTGGACGGAAACCAATAAACATGCTGTTACGAACACCTGTAAGTACACGCTCCTTAACAACCGTCCTATTTTCATAAACACAGGTAACAATAATGATAGAGGGCAGCATAATATGTAAAAACATATAAAAGCCAAGTTTATTACGTTCGAAATACATAATTTCGTGTCCATAAATCTTTTCCATTATTTCCCGTAATGTTTCCAATTTTGCCGACGCCCTTCGCTGTATGGGTGCGTCGTAAACATTTCTAATCAAACAGCCAGCGAGCAGCAGAGATTGAAATGAATAAGACATAACCATAAAGGAGGCTCAAAGCCTCAAAGCTCTGAAACAAAGTCAATTTAGACAATTCCTCGGCAGTTAAAACAAAGGCGCGGCGCGGGGCTCATAAAAAAGAGATAATCTCCGACAAAGCGTCAAAACAAGTTTTTGAAAATAGAATATAATTTCTAATTCTCTCCCGACGATTTTAATTAAAAATGGTCCCGGTAGAGCGGGACGGGTAAGCCGCAACTTCGGCCGGGGGGAGCGGGATGGCAATAAATTACTCGCTCTGCCCTCAAAGGGGCTAAATAAATTAGAAGTGATTAAGAGGAGCGCGCTTCTGTTGTAAGCTAGAATTTTATTTCGTTTCTTTTATTTTTTCCTAAATGTTCTTTTTGACTAACAGCCTACACGTTTTAGAGTAATTACGTAACGTACCAAAAAGATATTTAAATTACTCATTCAGACTATCAATCGAGCCTCAACACCTAGGTAAATATGTAAACAGCAAATTAAGTTTTAGAACTGACACAATTTAAGCATGTCGAGAGAGGAAACTCTACCGCAGATAACAATGAAGGGGCCCAAATTTTCCACGTGATGTCGCCTTAATAGAAACCCCTAAATTGCGTGAGAGGAAGAGAGACAGCAACGTATTTCTAATGAGGAAAGTGAAAGAGATGAGTAGAGTTATTGTATTAAAACAAACGGGCGCCTTGGGGCCGCAGACAACAATTTTGGCGCGCTTTAATTTAGTCTCTGATCATGTTTTAATGCCGAGGAAGGGGATAGGAGGCTTCCTTACTTCACTACCAGGGTAGTTACCCTAGTTAATTATTTAAACTTTGTTCTTTTGACTTTCTTTGATTGCCGCTAAATTTCCTTGAAATGTCATTTCCAAGATACTTGTAACATATTTATTCAATTGCGACTTGAGCTTAAAATTGCCAATCCGTGGCAATTAAGTCCACTCTCTCTCTCTCTCTCTCTCTCTGACAGAAGGCCTGTGCCCTGCAGTGGGACGTGTATTAGGCTACATAAAACTTTTTCGGTTGTATAACTTTTGTTCCCATTTCGGATTATCTTCGCTGAATTATATGTAACTAGCTGTCCCGGCGAACTTCGTACCGCCCTATAATCAAGAAATATCTGTTAGGTACCTTTTTTTACATAAGAACCTTCTCCTAATTATAACAAATACAACAAAAAAAGAATTAGTGAAATCGGTCCAGCCATTCACGCGTGATGCCGTGACCAAGTGAAAAAGGGATTCATTTTTATATATATAGATTATAGTATTTTAATAAGTTTTTTGAAACAACTGACACGTGTTTAGTTGTACATAACTATAGTAAATATTGTATATTTTTTACCCGACTGCAGCGAAGCCCAAAAGGAGGGTAATGTGTTTAGTGCGTATGTATGTATGTATGTATGTATGTATGTAAGTATGTCCGATTCTATGTTCCCTCATAACTCCTTAACCAATGGTCAGATTTTGTTAAACAAGGTGTCATTCGATTCGACATCCTTGCGCGGGTGTCATAGGCTATATAAAATCATAATAATGCGATCAGAACCGTGACGAAAAATAAAATTCGTTAAGAAGCTTCGTTAAAGTACAGCTAGGAGCCACTAGATGGCGCTGTTATATTTAGTTTATTGAATTTGAATACTAATTTTATTGAACTACCCCCAACAGGTGTGAAATATTTAAAACAGAATTTTGCGGATGACGTAGGTTACATAAAATCAGCATTAATAGAGAACCAACGGAACAAAAAATTACATTTACTTCTAAGCAATTAAAGTACCACTATTAGCCACTTGATGGCGCTGCTATATTTTATTTATTCTAATACATGTGTATACATAATTTCGGCTTTGGTCCACATGTAAACAAACCATTTATAGAATCGGTACAAATGCGGAAAGAAATAATTCCTATAAAGTGGCTTGATCCTTCTAGATCATTCATTTAATTAAAAAATATAATTTTGTTTAACTACGCCTAACACGTGCAAAGTATTTAAAAGAGAATTTTGCGGGTGTCGTTGATTACATAAAATCAGCATTAATAGAGAACAAACGCAACACAAATAATATTCACTTCTAAGTAATTAAAGTACTGTAGCATTAGTTCCTCTACCCAACCACAGATGGCGCTGTTTGTGTTCTAAATTGCGGTATGGTTTTGTCCGAAGGCCCTACATAATGTTAAACAAAATTGGATCTCTCCTCGGCCTCGAGGGGGGTCGCTCCCGATGTGGGTTTAGGGGTCTCTAGGACCAAAACCAGTCCCAAGGTGGTGTTTAGTGGGTAGGCGCACTTCTTGTGAGTCCCACATTGGCAGCACGGCCGGGTCCGTGCTGTTATGCATGAGCATTCACCACCTCCCTCCCCCGTGTCCTCCGGAGGGTGCCCTTTATAGGGTAAAAAAAAAAAAAGATAGTATTTCAGCACTCGACCAATCACTTCGACCAATACTGACTGACCACTAATAATTGGCACGACTAGTGACGTAGGTAATACACCTCGCTTTGCGCTGTGGTGCGAGTAGTACAGTTACTAATCCGTAATCCTTAGTAACTTTCATATTGCTTCAATAAATAGATCCCTAAGTACGTGCTGTCGTGCTGAAACAACGTTTCTCTTCTTGTCTGCTGAAACCCTGTCCTACAGTACCACTTTAAGCCACTAGATGGCGCTGGCATATATTTATTCTAGTACATGTATAAATTTACATAATATCAGCTTTGCTCTACATGTAAACAAACCGTCTATAGAAACGGTATAAGTGCTGAAAGAAATAATACCTATTAAGTGTTTATTTCTTTCTACGCCATTCGTTTATCTCATTAATTTAAGAAATATCAACCTCATAGGGGGTAATAATACATTACTGCAGAGGCCGAGAAGTAAGGGATTGCTGGACGAGTTTGGGATAGATGGCCGAGTCGTAGAAGAGGCCGTCTAGAACGAGTCCTGCAATCCCTGTTCCGGCCGAGGATTGTATAATGCTTTTCTCAAACAATGCGAGGAAATATTAATATTAAAATAATTACTAGGTAATTAAGAAATAATAGTTTAGTTTGCCGCCTTTTTTATTTTTTAAATACACTAACATATTTGAGCACCATGTTTAACCGCACAAAAACCATAGATTGTTTTTTTTTTAATCTTGCAAGTATGCTTACATAACTTAGTAGGTGGTTGGCTGTATGTAATTTTTCCTTGGTCAGTTTAATTTTAGTAAGTAAATTTAAAAAGTTAGAGCAGCGGACGGTAATGGATTTTCATACTTACATTACTGGCTTAGGCCAGTAAAGTGAGGCGGGAGCCATAAAAGAGAAACTTTGTGGCTTTATTTCATGGTAATAACACAAAAAATTCCGAGCATGTTAATTATTGAACTAAAACTTTCGTAAGCACAACACATTGTAGACTTTTAGTCCGGATTTACTTACGGGTTTTGTTATATCGGAAAAGTCCGACCAGGTTTCGCTCCGAGTCACAGAGCTTAATCATGGTGAGCAGAGACGGAGCTCGCGTCGTCGGTTGCTTGTCTCACACTGATATAACAACACCCGTAAGTAAATCCGGACTAAAAGTCTACAAAAAATAATTAATTTCTTAACACTGATATTAATTTCCTACTGACACTTAGACCAAAACTAACTGAACAAAATATATAAAGTGTAGCATGTAACTCCTTTTCCCCTGTGCGGTCATAGTCAGACAAGCTGGGTTCAAAGAAGAAACAATAAATGATAAAAAAATATTTGAACGCTCTCACTGGTAACCGAAGACGGATCCTCCGTGACATCGTATCGTAGGACCCATGAAATTTTAAAAAATTCTAGCTCTATTCATCTTAACGAATTTTATCTCGTTTCCTCCGAAAATAAGATTATGATTTTGTGTTAGGTTTCCTGTTCACTTGTGAGACCAAAGATTGCTTATCTACACCTAAATATTCAGTAAAATTGTTCAATGCTTTAGGGGGCCACCTCAAGATGAATTTGTTATAGTTTCATTTTCATACCGGTAATATTTTGGCATTCAGAAAACCAAGATTTTGTATGTCTCCACGCCCATGCCACAACTCTAAATAACTACGCCAGGCCGAAGGCCGAGCCCCATCATGCGGGTGCGAGGAAACTTGCCGCGACGATGTTGAAGGCCGAGCTCAATACAGGTCGCGGCACGGCCGAAGGCTGTGAAGCGGGCTAGAGGAATACTCCCACGGCGATTCCAAATGCTGAGCTCTATTTACGCTGATGCGAAATGGAGAGACTATTAGCGCGGCCGAAGGCCGCAACAGTTACTTAAAGTTGCTGTTAGGAGGAAACCTGTCGCGCCTTTGTACAGGCCGCGGCTGAAGGCTCAGACCATTTATGTTCCCATTTACAAGTCCTTATTCTAAGTAATTAGCGAGACCGAAGACTGGGCCCAGCAATGCAAGCACGAAGAATTCTACTCTGGAGATATCGAAAGCTGAGCGCCGTTCAGGTCGAAGAGATAATTCGTGACTATTCCAGTCCCCACCTACAATCGTTAACATTAAATAACTAGGTGCAGTGGAGCGTTTTTAGACTACATAAAAAACAGACAATTTATGTAAGGATAATAAAGAAAAAAATCTGTCGTTTCCTTTGCAAATATTCTAGATAGTTTAACACCATTAGACCATATTAATTATACTAGCTAAAAAATATCGTACGACATAAATTTTTAATGCAGGCAGGTGGTACCTATGACTATATCAAACAAGTATATCAGTAAAAATATTTATGATTTGCCGCGACATGTCCATTGTCGAACAAAAGAAAATAAAGCAATAAACTAAAATTAATTTAGGAAATAAAATAATACAACGATTTAAAGCATGTAAACAGAACAGATGGACCTTTAAATTTTATCGTTTTACTGAGTCACTAAAAGGTCAAAAATAAAAAAAATATTTAAAAAAATAAAAGAACCCGACTGCAGTGATAAATCAACTGAGAGGGAAAAAATAAGATAATTTTATTTTCAAATGCTAATGTCGAATCAGAAGAGTTCATGCTGCTTTACTTGAGGGACCAAATAATATAACTTTATAAGCATTATTTGCTCAAACTGTTGCATTTATTATTTTATATAAAATGATGCAGTCGGGACCCATTAGAGGACTTTAAACAAATAGTAATGGGTCCCGACTGCAACATTTTATATAAAATAATAAATGCAACAATTTGAGCAAATAATGCTTATAAAGTTATATTATTTGGTCCCTCAAGTAAAGCAGCATGAACTCTTCTGATTCGACATTAGCATTTGAAAATAAAATTATCTTATTTTTTCCCTCTCAGTTGATTTATCACTGCAGTCGGGTTCTTTTATTTTTTTAAATATTTACCCGACTGCAGCGAAGCCCAAAAGGAGGGTAATGTGTTTAGTGCGTATGTATGTATGTATGTATGTATGTATGTAAGTATGTCCGATTCTATGTTCCCTCATAACTCCTTAACCAATGGTCAGATTTTGTTAAACAAGGTGTCATTCGATTCGACATCCTTGCGCGGGTGTCATAGGCTATATAAAATCATAATAATGCGATCAGAACCGTGACGAAAAATAAAATTCGTTAAGAAGCTTCGTTAAAGTACAGCTAGGAGCCACTAGATGGCGCTGTTATATTTAGTTTATTGAATTTGAATACTAATTTTATTGAACTACCCCCAACAGGTGTGAAATATTTAAAACAGAATTTTGCGGATGACGTAGGTTACATAAAATCAGCATTAATAGAGAACCAACGGAACAAAAAATTACATTTACTTCTAAGCAATTAAAGTACCACTATTAGCCACTTGATGGCGCTGCTATATTTTATTTATTCTAATACATGTGTATACATAATTTCGGCTTTGGTCCACATGTAAACAAACCATTTATAGAATCGGTACAAATGCGGAAAGAAATAATTCCTATAAAGTGGCTTGATCCTTCTAGATCATTCATTTAATTAAAAAATATAATTTTGTTTAACTACGCCTAACACGTGCAAAGTATTTAAAAGAGAATTTTGCGGGTGTCGTTGATTACATAAAATCAGCATTAATAGAGAACAAACGCAACACAAATAATATTCACTTCTAAGTAATTAAAGTACTGTAGCATTAGTTCCTCTACCCAACCACAGATGGCGCTGTTTGTGTTCTAAATTGCGGTATGGTTTTGTCCGAAGGCCCTACATAATGTTAAACAAAATTGGATCTCTCCTCGGCCTCGAGGGGGGTCGCTCCCGATGTGGGTTTAGGGGTCTCTAGGACCAAAACCAGTCCCAAGGTGGTGTTTAGTGGGTAGGCGCACTTCTTGTGAGTCCCACATTGGCAGCACGGCCGGGTCCGTGCTGTTATGCATGAGCATTCACCACCTCCCTCCCCCGTGTCCTCCGGAGGGTGCCCTTTATAGGGTAAAAAAAAAAAAAGATAGTATTTCAGCACTCGACCAATCACTTCGACCAATACTGACTGACCACTAATAATTGGCACGACTAGTGACGTAGGTAATACACCTCGCTTTGCGCTGTGGTGCGAGTAGTACAGTTACTAATCCGTAATCCTTAGTAACTTTCATATTGCTTCAATAAATAGATCCCTAAGTACGTGCTGTCGTGCTGAAACAACGTTTCTCTTCTTGTCTGCTGAAACCCTGTCCTACAGTACCACTTTAAGCCACTAGATGGCGCTGGCATATATTTATTCTAGTACATGTATAAATTTACATAATATCAGCTTTGCTCTACATGTAAACAAACCGTCTATAGAAACGGTATAAGTGCTGAAAGAAATAATACCTATTAAGTGTTTATTTCTTTCTACGCCATTCGTTTATCTCATTAATTTAAGAAATATCAACCTCATAGGGGGTAATAATACATTACTGCAGAGGCCGAGAAGTAAGGGATTGCTGGACGAGTTTGGGATAGATGGCCGAGTCGTAGAAGAGGCCGTCTAGAACGAGTCCTGCAATCCCTGTTCCGGCCGAGGATTGTATAATGCTTTTCTCAAACAATGCGAGGAAATATTAATATTAAAATAATTACTAGGTAATTAAGAAATAATAGTTTAGTTTGCCGCCTTTTTTATTTTTTAAATACACTAACATATTTGAGCACCATGTTTAACCGCACAAAAACCATAGATTGTTTTTTTTTTAATCTTGCAAGTATGCTTACATAACTTAGTAGGTGGTTGGCTGTATGTAATTTTTCCTTGGTCAGTTTAATTTTAGTAAGTAAATTTAAAAAGTTAGAGCAGCGGACGGTAATGGATTTTCATACTTACATTACTGGCTTAGGCCAGTAAAGTGAGGCGGGAGCCATAAAAGAGAAACTTTGTGGCTTTATTTCATGGTAATAACACAAAAAATTCCGAGCATGTTAATTATTGAACTAAAACTTTCGTAAGCACAACACATTGTAGACTTTTAGTCCGGATTTACTTACGGGTTTTGTTATATCGGAAAAGTCCGACCAGGTTTCGCTCCGAGTCACAGAGCTTAATCATGGTGAGCAGAGACGGAGCTCGCGTCGTCGGTTGCTTGTCTCACACTGATATAACAACACCCGTAAGTAAATCCGGACTAAAAGTCTACAAAAAATAATTAATTTCTTAACACTGATATTAATTTCCTACTGACACTTAGACCAAAACTAACTGAACAAAATATATAAAGTGTAGCATGTAACTCCTTTTCCCCTGTGCGGTCATAGTCAGACAAGCTGGGTTCAAAGAAGAAACAATAAATGATAAAAAAATATTTGAACGCTCTCACTGGTAACCGAAGACGGATCCTCCGTGACATCGTATCGTAGGACCCATGAAATTTTAAAAAATTCTAGCTCTATTCATCTTAACGAATTTTATCTCGTTTCCTCCGAAAATAAGATTATGATTTTGTGTTAGGTTTCCTGTTCACTTGTGAGACCAAAGATTGCTTATCTACACCTAAATATTCAGTAAAATTGTTCAATGCTTTAGGGGGCCACCTCAAGATGAATTTGTTATAGTTTCATTTTCATACCGGTAATATTTTGGCATTCAGAAAACCAAGATTTTGTATGTCTCCACGCCCATGCCACAACTCTAAATAACTACGCCAGGCCGAAGGCCGAGCCCCATCATGCGGGTGCGAGGAAACTTGCCGCGACGATGTTGAAGGCCGAGCTCAATACAGGTCGCGGCACGGCCGAAGGCTGTGAAGCGGGCTAGAGGAATACTCCCACGGCGATTCCAAATGCTGAGCTCTATTTACGCTGATGCGAAATGGAGAGACTATTAGCGCGGCCGAAGGCCGCAACAGTTACTTAAAGTTGCTGTTAGGAGGAAACCTGTCGCGCCTTTGTACAGGCCGCGGCTGAAGGCTCAGACCATTTATGTTCCCATTTACAAGTCCTTATTCTAAGTAATTAGCGAGACCGAAGACTGGGCCCAGCAATGCAAGCACGAAGAATTCTACTCTGGAGATATCGAAAGCTGAGCGCCGTTCAGGTCGAAGAGATAATTCGTGACTATTCCAGTCCCCACCTACAATCGTTAACATTAAATAACTAGGTGCAGTGGAGCGTTTTTAGACTACATAAAAAACAGACAATTTATGTAAGGATAATAAAGAAAAAAATCTGTCGTTTCCTTTGCAAATATTCTAGATAGTTTAACACCATTAGACCATATTAATTATACTAGCTAAAAAATATCGTACGACATAAATTTTTAATGCAGGCAGGTGGTACCTATGACTATATCAAACAAGTATATCAGTAAAAATATTTATGATTTGCCGCGACATGTCCATTGTCGAACAAAAGAAAATAAAGCAATAAACTAAAATTAATTTAGGAAATAAAATAATACAACGATTTAAAGCATGTAAACAGAACAGATGGACCTTTAAATTTTATCGTTTTACTGAGTCACTAAAAGGTCAAAAATAAAAAAAATATTTAAAAAAATAAAAGAACCCGACTGCAGTGATAAATCAACTGAGAGGGAAAAAATAAGATAATTTTATTTTCAAATGCTAATGTCGAATCAGAAGAGTTCATGCTGCTTTACTTGAGGGACCAAATAATATAACTTTATAAGCATTATTTGCTCAAACTGTTGCATTTATTATTTTATATAAAATGATGCAGTCGGGACCCATTAGAGGACTTTAAACAAATAGTAATGGGTCCCGACTGCAACATGAACTCTTCTGATTCGACATTAGCATTTGAAAATAAAATTATCTTATTTTTTCCCTCTCAGTTGATTTATCACTGCAGTCGGGTTCTTTTATTTTTTTAAATATTTTATTGGGTATTATTGTGTATTCGATATCTTTCGGTCATCTGTCAGGATGGTGGCAAGTGGCAGTCCCTGGCAGACCCTTCTGAGTCTGCCTTGATTTTATGTTATGTTGTATGTCATTTATTTTCAAACCTAAGGTTTATTTAGGTACCTATCCAAAAAAAATGGTGAACATTATTTATCTTGAGAAGTCATAATTTCGGTATGAAAAATATTTTAATCTGTTTAGGAATATTTAGAATAGATAAATAAAGTATTCTTTATTGTACATCAGAACACACGATAGGTATATAAAACGTGTAAAGATACAGAGATACAGAATACTTTATTTTAAGGTTTAAATTTGTATTTTGTTGTTAAAATATACCTACTAGAATAAGCAAGACGTGGACTCGGTCACATAATGTCCCCTCAGTCGATGCAACCGAGACAATCGCAGCCATATTTTGATTTTATTCATAGAGCTTGCCATATCGCCTGGGCACATCGTATTAAATGCTTCTTCCGATTCAATAAAAGAGATCTCTTTCCCGATGTCGCCTTGCAGAAGTCGACCTTTATGTTTCTATTACAAACCGTTCATAAATGTGGAATTGATATAGCCAGATAGGCGGTCGTTCGATGCCAATTATGCTTAGAAAATATATTGCTTTTTTCCGTACAGATGTTATCAATTTGGTTTGTTTTCTTGTACCGTTTTGTACAGTCGACTTATACATACGAGCACTCTAATCAGTTACGTTAGGGATGACTTTGCAACAAAACTATATAGCTTGTCCTGCTGTCGCCTGTACCTACCTAGACGGGAGCGGGGTAGGTTTTCATTGCTTCCGTGCTGTTATTCAATAATCGTGATATTGTAGAAGGTATTACTTGAATGCCAGCCACGGAAGAATTTTCAATCTGAACTAATATCCTTTTCTCGTGTCGGGTATTTCGTTTCACGCAAAAGTTGCACGACAGTTGCAGTAGGCAGTCTCTTAGGGCCGGTTTTTGAATTCGGAATTTCACTAAGTGAATACTTAGGTAACATAGAATATTTTCGGGGCTTAATCGCCTAGTAATTTATTGCTATTTTACCTCGACATTTCGACGACGTTACAGTCATCGTGGTCACGAGAAGACTGAATACGCTATTAAGCCCCGAAAATATTCTATGTGTACAAGTCGTGAAAGTTTAAAATATGTTACTTAGGTAACGTTTTGTAACTCTATTCTGGGAAATTCGAAGTGATAGTTGACTGTTTACTTAGCGAAATTCTCAATTCATAAATTGACCCATAATTAGTTAGACCTGAGATTTCCGCACTTAGCCTCATAGTTGGGCCATTGTACGTAGCAAGCGCTGAGGTTCGCTAACACCTCAGACACTAGGGTTTCCTCACGATGTTTTCCTTCACCGTCAGCGAGTAGTATTGCTACTATAATTTCACAAATGTACATAACTTAGAAAACAAAGTCATTGGTACATGCCGGGGTTCAAACCCACGACCTCCCGATTGAAAAGCCGGCGTTCTACACCGCTCCGCTACCACCGCTCTCAAATTGACCCATAGAAACATTGGAAATGTCGACCGCACATCGCCCGTAACGTAACTGAATAGAGAGAATGAAATGATGTCAACTGTAGGTACGTCATAAACTTAAGTCAAATTATTTTTTAAGATGCGGTGCAAGTCAGCCTATAGCAGCATTTTTATAAACGGATCAATAAAAATAATTCTACCTCTGAAAAACTATTTATTAGTCCTTTAATTGCCCTTCGGCCACTTTGGAAATCAAATGTCCTAAACCAGCTTAAAAACAGAATTATTTTTCTTTTTAGGAAATCTGGTTGCGGCTGGTTTCCAATTTATACAGAATATAAAATCTTTTTTTGAAACTTATTCATGGATCAAGGGTATGCATAAACGCATTTAGAACGAAATGTTTAAATTCCAATCCTTCAAAGTATCAGAGTTTTCTGTCACACTACTGGCAAGTCCCTTCGTGCCAATGATTGTAACTTTAGAATTTCAGTGTATAATTTAAGTGCTTTTCTTTTCTTCCTTGAATGACGTGGCATAGTCCCGGAGCCTGTCTGACACGTCGCATGAAACGAAATAAATAATCATTAGTTTCGAAGACGTAAATAATTATAAGATATGACCAACTTACTTACGCTCACGGGCTACCACGATGCGTGCGCGCCCTAACGAGGACCCCTATTAATAACACTTTAATTTATGTAAATTGTAACTATGTTGCATCCATACCGACACTTCGATGCAAGTAAGTAGTTTGCTATTGTACAAAAACTTTCAATAATCACACGCATCGCACGAACGAAGGCCTGAAAAAGTGGACAATCAATAAATATTTATTATAAGGTATTTTATGCATATAATCGCTACGCAATTACAGTGGCGCCCGTTTAGCCTTTACTGCCTCTTTACCGTGATGGGCTTATAATACCTTTAAGTATAATACTTGTAACTAGTTGCAAACATCAGAAAATTAATTGTGGTCTAATGGTCTGTTTAGCAGAACATCTTTTTTAACTATTTTTATGTTTGTTTCCTACACAGGATTATGACTATGTTATGGAAACACCTGAACTTGTAACGGTGCAAACCTCTTTACACCATTTTTATTTCTTTTTCTATCTATCATTTTCAAATATTTAAATTACGTCACAAATTATTAGATTTCCTTCATTTTTCATCACTACTTCTACTACTTAACGTTTATTATTATTATAAAAGATATACTCCGTTCCAAACTGAACTATCTAATTTTATTTACCCCCATTAATACTAATGCGAAAAGCAAAATTAAGGTCTTAATTATATGATATCATGAGTATAAATTACCCAGTGAAGCCTAGTACCTAAGCCACGGTGATTTGACCACACCCCAAAAACCACAAGGCCTGTGAGAGGCGAAGCAAGTCCTTGAGAGGGGATGTATATTGTATTGATTGTAATGTAAAAAAATAAGGCATACAAATGTTTCTACTCGTATATACAGATACAGATATTCGTAATTTACATTACACGATTATATTTCTGATAATTTCTCAAAAAATACTTTTATCGTTGTGACGTCGCACATGACATACCATTTTCTTATTAAGCGCATGGAACTAAAATTACGTAATTATATTAAAATTATGATCAGCAGAGTAACTTAATTGTGGCTGAGTCCAAAACTATTTCTTAGTAATGCGAAATAACTAAATAAAATTACCTAAAATTATAAAATTAGCGACGTCGAAGGACAATTTTAAAAACCTGTTTAGCGGCTAAAAATTCCACCCATGCCGGGACTCGAACCCGCGACCTCTGGCTAACCGTACCAGCGCTCTCCTAACTGAGCTAATGGGCGACTAATTACAAATTAGTTATAAAAAAAGCTTGGGCTAAAACTTAGGCTCCGTTAAGTCCACGGTGGGCAGACACTTTCATGAATGCATGTACCAGAGCGGCATTTAGTTAAGGGCAATGGCAAGACATCGTGAGGCACGCAGCATCAGCCTACAATAAAGCCTCTTCATGCGGACCGCGACCGCTTTAGCAAGAGATCAACCAAGGGGAGCCAGCCAGAGAGGAGGAAGGCTCACGGCAAATTTGGGTTCTATTTTACAACTTTTATCTTATTTACTTCTTTTGATTGGTAAGTTTCGACATATTAGTGTTACCATAGTTTTATGAAATCCACGCTATACGAATATAAAATTATGGTAACACATATCAGTGTTACCATAATTTTATGAAATCCGCGCTAGAGGTCTCACACCCTCAGCAAAATGCTGAGTCAGCTGCCTTTTGCAGCAACGGACACACCGCGACAAAACTGCTTAAATTGTGTTTACCACCTTACCTTCTGATGTTTGTTTCGTATTTGTTAGGTGTTTTGTGTTGATGCAATGTTTCTCTTTTTCTTTTCTTTCTAAACACACTTTACCAATGTCTCCAAAAATAACAATACGCTCTAGCTAAACTCCTGAGGTCCACTTGCGCCAGGCTGGGTTAACACGGTTAACTCAGAGTTTAAAACTACTTCGGAGTTAAATTCTAATTATGTCTTGTACCATCAAGAGTTAGGAGATAACCACGAGTTAAATTTGTAAATTTTTAACCTGCCGATGTGGGCGGGTTAAGTCAACTAACTCTGGGTTAGTAATGTCAAAAATGGCTCCGTCAGTTCTTTTGTCCTCTATTATCTGCTTGAATTTCGCTACTACGTCGCACAGTAGCAGATTATCTTCATTTGTGAAATTTGGGCCGCGTACCCGAGGTTTCTTTTCCATTTTTCCGTCCATTGTAAAATTAAAATAATACCACACGCAACAACAATGAAAACCAAACCAATGACAACTATGACAAGACAAGACAGACAGGACGACTGACAGTAAACAACAGTCATTATAATGCGACTAAGAACCATATGTCATTTCAAATCTGACAGAAAGGAATAGACATATTCAAAGTACTGCAGAGCGAGAGAGAGAAGTTCACTTAAATCATTCAGCATTCGTCCTACTATATTTGGCCGGATGTAAAAAGAATTAATGAACATGACAATAACCTCGGGTTACTTGACTCTGGGTTATTTTGTACTGGTGCAATATAAACTGTGAGTCTAAAATTTGAAAAATTAACACTGAGTTAATAAACTTCGAGTTATTTATTTAACTCCAAGTCTTGGCACAAGTGGACCTAAGTAGATTAGTTAAGAGAAGTAACTACAGGTAGAAACTTTGCTTAAAATCTCTCCGTTCCGAGAATCAACTGGCTATCGATCGAGGAGGCGGTCTCGGGTGTAAAAATTCGGCAAATTCACCCAGTAATAAGGAACCGTTGTAACGACCTAATAGCAGAGTACACACGAGACGCTACGGAGCATACTCGCCCGATCAATCAGTATAATGTTCACACTATCCTCGATGAAGTTGCCAGTTATCTGTCACTTTTCGGAAAGCCATTAAATCGTGCTGTGTTATTTTTCTTTTCGGCGCTGGCCCGCGTTCACCGTTGCGTTGCATTGGGAGATTTTTTCCCATAAAATCACGCCAGTCGGTAATTGCGTGCAATTCAAATTAGCGATCGGTTAATTTGGTGAAATTTGTCTTTCATTAGCGGCCGTGTTCGTATTCAGCTTTTGCTGTTTTGTGAAAGTGGGCACTTTTTGTCAATTTCCCATTTTTTTTATTCCGATGCAAATTTTTGTTACTTATTTCTTTGCGCCTTCTTTGTGTGAGTGCCAATACTTTTCAATTTGTAAACGAATTCATTTCAGAAGCAAGGTTCTTTGAAAAACCCAATATCTCGGTCTTATTTGAAATGCAAATCATCACAATCAATCCACTAGAAATGCCTGAAACACTTCAAGCTCTACAGTAATGTAAGTGTACGTTAATTTTGTCTTTTCGTGATAATTTTGTCCAGATTCTGATAAATTTGTCTGGCCGGTGTCCTTAATTGCATAACCGCACACTTTGCATATTTTCACAAATGAAAATAACTAAACCTCCTTGGTATTCCGCAGAACAGCCCACTTTTCGGTAAGGTCATACTTTTTTTTCACGTTCTGCACAGCAAGTGTTCTGCGCAGTAAGATAACCATCCCGCGACGAACTCCACCCGTAATTTGCTCACGATCCCGGGAAATTAATTTCAGAAATCACCAGCAATAATAAAGTTATAATTTTTAACCCAAAGGGGCCTGTTCTCGAAGAGAAGGCACGCGTGTGCTGGCTGGATTTGGGAGGGTAACTTTTACTACTTAAATAAACGTAGCATAAAGTTACATGGAGTTTAAGCTTGAAATAAGAACGTTTTTGTATGGATGTAGAGTTCTTTTTTCAGACTTACGGTCAATGTTACTTTATTCCACGTTTATTTGTAGAACCGCAGATCAACTGTAGGTGGAAACCATAAAGTTTATAAGAACATTTACCACAATAATGAATGATACAGTATTTCAGTACATTAAACTTAGTAGATTAAACATTAAATTTACACATTTCAGTTTATCATTCTTTACCTTGTAGACTTTTGGTACGTCTTAATTACCAATCATAAGGTTGAATTTAGACTGCATACTCAATTAAAAGATTCACTAAAGAGGCCATTTAGAGCTGTAAAGCGATAACAGTGAAAAAAAATACACAACTTTTTTCTTACACATTTTTGCAAAAAGTGAACATCATAAACCGTAAAAAATAGTGATAGCTATTCCTAGAACGTGCAGCTTAGGATCTAAGACTTTAAAAGGTTTGCTAAACGGCAGATACACTTTTTTTAGATTTTTTGGAGTTGATCTCATAATGAAAGTTGCTCGTATGTCTGAATAACCCCCTTTATGTTATACCAGACGTTTCTAAAATACCCAGTAGAGAATCTGACAATTTTTTTTTTCAAAATTTGACGTCTCAGGATGGTCGGTGTAAAGGTTTTTCGTTGCCTTTTTCTCCATTACCAGTCGATTCGAAGGCTGCCTACTGCGCATTATATAGACATTCAACTAACATAATCTATCAGCTAGAGTTACAGTGCGTCATTTTTGAAACTTTTTCGCTTGCAGCTTGCACGTCACGATCATGGCTGATCCCGCCTCGTGGGCTTTCTATATACAATTTTGTCGATCTTTTGTTTTATGAGTGAACACTGTTCGGGTGCAACCGGGCGATGAAGAAAAACAAACATTAAAGTGATCCACCACAATCCTGGCAGATGCTAAACTCTTAACTTTGAAATAAGCCTCAGATATCCCAAGCCCGTCCCTGTGCCAGTGATGTCTTCATCGCACGAAAGTGGCTTCATTAAAGAAAGCTGTGGAGTGTGCAATCGTTTCTGCGAAGACGCGTCGTCGCGACAACCGACCTAATTGAATTTACATGCGCTGCAGGCACTACCTGGTACACGTGCATTGTCCGGACTGCCCGGGTCTGGGCTTTTCGTAAATTGCTCACGTGTTAGGACTTGCTGCGCTGTTCACTGTTGACTCATTTGATATTGTTTTTCTATAGTAAAACAGAAGAAATTCTTACTGGAAATGAGTGATTTGGGACGTAACACAGTCTTGGTACTTGGTTATTTTTATGTCATTCATTATTTACAGATCAAAGCGGCTAGAACGGTAGCTGAATTTCGGTACTAGGAAACGGCATCGTAAGAAAAATCATTCACTCTCACTTTGTAAAAGCAACTTGACTAACAAATTTTTTGTTAAGCGTTTTTTAAGTTGCAACTTCAAAGAATTGCAGCAGCACAAAATTGATTTCATGTAGGGGTCGTAGAAATTTGCGTTGTGATCACTGATCATGAACCATGTCACCAGACACACTTGATGTTTTCTTCTGTTTTTGCGTAATTTTAACATTTGGACCGCAACACGCACATTTAATTGTGCCTGGGCAGCCAGCTCGTGTTATCCTGCCGTTAAAATAATTACCGGCTACCGACTTAATGGCGAATCATTACGGGAGTTTTGAAATTATTAGCAATATACATATCATTTTGACGGGTAATCGCTGTATTAAAGGTATAAAGCTTTAGATATACATAAGTACGGGGACATACTAAACGAATACATGCAAACAAACGTGAATTTTGCGAAAGCTACAATAGGCATTACCAATGCATTAACATTACCAATGTAATAAAGAAAAGTCTGTTGTGAAAAGTATATACTTCTTTCAGTGGATAAGAATTTGACTAATTTATCTGACTTTAATTGATCTATTGGGAGCCATCAATATGAAGCATCTTCATCATAAAGAGCAAGCAACGATTAATCTAAAACAGGCTGAACTGTTGAATTAATTATAGGTACTATTACTTAACATTAAACGTTAAGAGGGTGGCCAAATGACAATGGACGAGATTGGCAGGGAACGAGATTGAAGTGATAACGAAGAAGTCTTTGCCCGAAAGTGGGCGTATTTTCATGAATTGTAAGTATATATTGATAATTATGTATTGTGTCATTTGAACATATACCTATTCAAACAAAACGTCACACAGCTACGACTGAACATAAAAAAGCGTCGAATTGAGAAGCTAATTGTTTTTTGAGGTCACTAAAAGAATGTTACTTGTAAAGAAAAATATATTGAAAAAAGCAGTCAGGTATAGGCCTCATCTATCGCTGACGTAAATCTATTTCACAAACAATACCTTATTGGTGTGAACAATCGGAGACAAAAGATGAAAAATGTTTTAAAGGGATACAAAAATATAAAAAAACTTAATCGAAAAAATTCCGCAAGATTGAACAAACAAAGTCATAAAAAAATTTACATTTGTCCACCTACACCTGTCAGGCTTACCATCAGGCTGGCAGTAACTACCGAAAACCAGTAAAAATAGCTTCATAATTGCTGATATATGCAACATGACCTTATATGCCAACCCACAACGAGATAATAGATATTTAACCAAAATGTTTATTAATGCTTATGGCTATTTTTATGCCGTTTATAGCGAGAAGATATAAAGTTCAGCATTTAAATTGAAATTTTGCCAGGTATGAAAGTCCAAGTTTTTTTAATCGCTACTAAAAATAATCATTATAATTCTATTTTTAAATATGTGATGTGAATAAGGAGGCTAAGATAAGACTATCGTTTATTGTACGCGAGGAAAAAACACAAATACAAAATATTTATAAAGGTACCGTACATAGTAAAATTGGCCGCTGTTTAGAATATAAGTAGATTTATACGAAACTAGATGGCGTTATACAGTTTCTAAATCGCATAATTTTTGCATTTATCTCATATCTCATATTTCATTATTTATATTTATATCTTAGCAGTATTACTTAGGTACATATAGGTTATTATCTGTGTAATTAGTAACAATTTGTAAAATATTATATACAGTGAGTTATTAATTATCTGTGTGATTAATTTCCTTTTTTATGTACAATAAAGTGTTCTCTATCTATCTACAACGAGTTTTTACATATGAGAGCAAACCGTCTATTGCTAAAATCAATGCCATTAGCTATCTTTGTATGGTTACGTACGATAGTTTAAGTATTTTATCGTGAAATTTTGATGAATATTTTACTAAATATTATTTTCTCAGGGTATTCTTGTCTCAAAACATGATTGATCGGGCTCTATAGCTTTTTAAGGCTATCTATAGCCGGGTCTATTGCATCTCAATTTCCGATCTTTGCCGCAGGCGATCACCCTATATTGTGAGATCGAAACATGATAAATAGACTGCACTATACTTTGGTAAGGCCATTTTTAGAAGCCATTTTGAGTTTGTGAAAATGGGTTGGAACTAAGTTTTATTTTGTTTTTTTACTTCTCCCAAAGTACAAGATTTCAATATTGGTCAAGCCATGTTTAGAAGCCAATTAGTGATTTTGAAAATTTCTTGGCTCTCCTTTTTATTGTAAACTGTGTAGCTGTGCTCCGCGGTTTTACCCGCGGTTTATCAATTTTCTCATAGGAATAAAATATTTTCCCGCAGTAAAACGTAGCCTATGTGTTGATCCAGGGTGTCAGCTAATTCGACACCAAATTTTATTAAAATCGCTCCAGCCGTTTAGACGCGAAGAAGTAACAAACATCTTCTTCTTCTTCTTCAGGCTATATTATGTAGTCCACTGCTGGACATAGCCCTCCCCTAATAAGCGCCATAGCGCCCTGTCTTCAGCTTGCCGCATCCAGCATCTGCCTGCAGTTTTTCGCAGATCGTCATCCCACCTGGTCGGAGGTGCCGACAAAAACTCACAAAATTGCTAAATTTGACAGACGTGTCCTGGTCTTATACATATGTATAAGCGCCATCTATGAAGTGCATCGTGAATTTGTGCTGAAAACGACTCATTAAATGTTTTACTATTAAAATGTGAAAATTAGTTTGCTAAATTCCGCCGAAAATCCCACAAGCACCATGCCGTTAGTTAATGCTCCGCCCTCCCTTCTACTTTTTCAAGCAGAAGCAAGACACGAACACACCACCACCGACACAGAAAATGCGCGTGAGCCTGAGGATGCCTCGTGTTAGAGGCGAAACGCGTCGCGCATTTTCTCGGTATTGGTGTCGGTGGTGGTGTGTTCGTGTTTTGCTTCTGCTTGAAAAAGTTGCATTAAGTAACTGCACGGTGCTTGTGGGATTTTTGGCAAAATTTTTCACATTTTAATGCTATTATGGATTTCCGCAAAGTAACGCCTGATTCCATACAATGTGCTACATTGATGAGTAACCAATCCGCTTAAAAACATCACGACACAGTATCACCAAACAAAGTACTGTAGTTTTTTTATGTAGCCTATAAGTGACTGTAGGGCACAGGCCTTCTCTCAGCAAGAGAGAATATGGGCTTAATTACCACGCGTGCCCACCGCGAATTGTCAATTTCAGGCGCTGAGGTATTTGAATACTTACGAATGAATGCATAGAATAAATGAAATACCTCAGACACTCAGGTTTCCTCACGATGTTATCCTTCAACGTTAGCGAGTGGTATTGCTTATACAGGGCGTATTGTTTATTGCTTATATGGTCTTCCTTTTATTTCTGGTAGTATGTTATTTAGAAAAAATAATCTTTATGATGAAGCCTTCCGATCAATGTGATAAAGCTACAGGGTAATTTTTTTTCTCGTATAGCGGGTTTGATTTCCGGTTCAACCGTGTAATTATTTAAAAATCTATGAATGCAGTTTAGACTGTTTTTGAAATTAAAATAACGTCTTCTTTCAGTAAAATGTTCCATCTACAATATTAAAGGTACTTTCCCTCCATGTGGCATAGCCGTGGGACGCCCTGTATATAACTTCACAAAATACTTAACTTGGAAAACAAAGTCATTGTAGACTTTACTTACGGGTGTTGTTATATCGGAAAAGTTCCACCAGGTTTTGCTCCGATTCGCAGAGCTTAATCATGGTGAGCAGAGACGGAGCTCGCGTCGTCGTCGGTTGCTCCTCTCACACTGTTGTGCTTACGAAAGTTTTAGTTCAAAAACAAAGTCATTGGTACATGCCTGCACTGGGTATTGAACTGGGTCTCTCGCCGAGTCCATTGTTCAATCCATTGTATGTACTGTACTATCAGTCACTTTTTCGCCCCGCTCCGGTAAATCAGAGATTTCGCTCACAACCCGTGCGCTGCGTATGTTATCTGGGCTGGCGCGCGCGGGTCCCGGAGGACCAATAACTCACGCGGCCCGGCCCGAGTTACGTCTCTGCTATCTGTGGACTCCTGCTGCTCGCGACTGTATTGTACGTACTGCATTGTTACGGGTTAATAATAGGGCGGTTTGTTGCGTATTGATTTAATCATATTGTTTGGGTGCTCTTTTGTTTTGGTGTGGGGTAAGTTCTAGGCATGTTTGTATCTTGTCGTTTACGTACATGGCCATATATTTGTACTAATAGCCTCAGTGTGGTTGTATTTCCACGTTTGTGATATCCTTGCCTGGGTATCACAGCACAGTGTCCCAGTATGGACCGGGCCTGATGATGGTTTGTGTGAAACTTATTACGGTCTTGATTCAACATATTGAAATGACCGAAAATATTAAAGTTTACACGTACCTTCTATCAAATATGAATAGACGAGCTGGTAAAGGACGCCTTGCGTTAGCGAAGGACCAGATAAAAACGAAATAATGAATGTAAATAACGAACCTAGTTTGACAGGATTGCGGCACCTGGAAACCCTGGTCTTGGCTTTTACCTATCATAACCTAATATAACCTAACCGAACTTGCGACAGTACGAAAAAATATCAAAAATAGTGTAAAGAGGTTTACACCATTAGAACCTCTAAGGGATAAGGCGTGAATCGTCACACCTTGTACATGTATGAAGATATAGATGGACACTTAATTAAAGAAAGCGTTATAATGTAATGTAATCAAAAGTTACAATCAACTATGTTGTTATAGCTCTAGCGTGATGGATGCACGATTCAAAGTTTGCTTTTACTGTACTACATAATATTGGATGATATGATATGTAGTACAGTAAGTCTACTAAGTCTACTTTTCATACATTATCTTTTGTGCAATAAAGAATTAATAATAATAACAATATTTAAAGACCAAGTCGGTGACACGCAATAAAATGGTAACATTATGTGGAATTAACATTATCGCATCCCTGATTGGTGATAATTAAAATTAACAACACGCATTCGATTCGTCTAGTGAAGCCGATGTTCGGATTTAACAACTGTTTACCCGTCGGAGTGGCCCCTAGGGTCTAATAACTCAGCGAGGCCAATGGGGCACGACAGACCGCGTGCCCACCGCAGGGTTGAGGTGTTGGCTTTCAGAATACTTTTGATTTACTCCGTTTGTTGCGTAACAACTATGTTAATTGTGGAGTTATATCAAGCTACAATTAGTTTCATATCAACATTTAACTTAAAAAGTCACTCAATTAATCTGAGTAGTGTTTAACGCATGTAGTGATTTATGTCGAGTGTACCTAAACTGATTAAGATAGCTTACTGTAAAGAAAACTTCAGATAGGACCTGAAATTTAGATGATATCTCACATTTGAGGTCTAACTAACTAACCCCGCAGTTTTTCTAACAATAACCATCTGTAAATCTACAGTTAACAGCTGACAAATGTTTTTTTAAAAACCTATTTAAAGGCTAAAAATTCCACCCATGCCGGGTTTCGAACCCGCGACCTCTGGCTATCCGTGCCAGCGCTCTTTCCAACTGAGCTAATGGGCGACTCACCGGCATCAGTGAAATTTCGAACCTCTTTACAATACTCTCTGTATTACGTACAAAATAAATGTTTTTTTTTCCTATGCACTTTGGCCAACTGACAGCTGATTACAATAGTTAATCTATTTGGCTTGTTAGTGTACCAGGAACCGGGGGTAAGAGTCGCAACAAGCCACGAAACTTACCGAATAAATCCAAATTACCAACAAAACAAGCTCGAGATAGTGCGTGTTGGTAATTATTTGAGAACAGCGCCGATGTCCCGAAAGGGCGACCCTCGATAGCAGTTATAAATCACACATAATTTGAGTTGCCGGAGATAGTAGGCTTTGTGAACGGGAAGCCGATATAACGAGGACAGAAGATATAAAAGGCGCTCTACAATTACAACTACAAATTTGTTGCACTTCCAACACTTAATAATGTAAAAGTGGCTCTCTCCTTTACTTAATCGCACTTAATCTATCGCACACAAAAACGCAACACAGAAAAGTTAGACATAAGAAAATCGTCATATAATGGCAGTCGTTAAGCCATGCCAGAGGCCCTTTGGGCGGATTCTTACAATCCACCACCAACCCGGACTCGTGGTGGAGCATGGCCTAAACTTCCTGCGATGCAGGAAGAGACCTCGGTATTGTGCCATATTTTTCAAATGCGACCGAATAATTATTTATGTGATAATTTTATGTCATATAGTTCTTTTCTAAGCAACTCGAAATACTAATGCAGCGCGAGGAAGCCGCGGGCACCAGCTAGTCTCTAAATAGGTATTTCTGTTAACACTACTTTCTTAGATCTCAGAGGCTTTGAGTTAATAAAAAAATGAGTGACCATGTAAGTATACACCTTGTATTGATTACAACGCTGAGCTTCTGTGCATACTATTTTAGAGAGAGTGACTTCTGAATCTGTATTTCTGACAAGGGAAAATATAACTTATGTCTTCGGCCTTATGAACAACATAACCAGCAATTTAATTTGGTCCGTGTTCAGAAGTCTATTGTGATACCGTTTCGATAACCTCCCTATTGAATCATTGACTCGGATCCGATTTTTATAGCCGACAAGTGTCTCTTATCTGGCTGTAAATAAGTTGCGGTGACATTCCGGGGAGCGGCTGCTGTTTGAATCGTTTGTTTACACTATTTCCATGAAACAATAAGGCCCGATGAACAAACTTTGTAATTAGTGACTATTTGAAGTCACCAAAGAACTAAGGCAACCTACGACGTGGTTTCAACAGAGCACCAGAGCACGCAAAATATGCAAAGGATGCCACTAGCGGTAGTCCTGCACCTGACCGCGCCTGTTGCTTAACTCAAATTATTGATTCCAATCACTTGGTTCGACCAAAGGTAGATTTCATCATATTTGACTAGTTGTGAAATATGGCATTAAGTAAATTAAATAAAGCTACTATGGACCTACAAAGGGAAGCTTTTCTCTGTGAGAGATTACTTCCAGCAAACCTTGGGTAGTTGGGGTGGAGGTGTGAGACGAGTCTACGCATGTGCACATGATATAATACGTACCTAGCTACATAATTACACCAATAACAATGAGTATAAATACATTACGAAGACGTAAGTACGAGGGAGGGAGATCTCTACAACTGCATATTCATGCAAAAACACTATAATTTCCGTATTTTCGTCTTATTTATAATAGGTAACTGTGAATTGTTTAAAAACACCCACTCTGTAAATTTTATGTGTCGCAAAAAAATTAGATAAGGTAACTGGACAGAGTCATTAGACATTTTCATTTTCTCATTAAAATTCAATTTAGCATGGCGTTCAGAATACAGATTTTGGCTGTCGCTCGACTTTTTATGTAGAATTCAAGTCATACGCCTTGGAGTCGTTTACGGATTATTTGCTAATGAAGTGAGTTGTTGTTTGTATTGGCAACCTCGAAAAGCAACATAGCCGAATAGGTTGCCGACCTCCGATAGGAGATGGCACATAAAGAAAGAGAAGAAAGAACTAAGGGGATTGACATAGCTAACAAAATTAGGAACTTGAAGTGACCGTAAATTTATCACATCTGCCGAAGAACCAATAGCCGTTGGGACACAAAGGCTCTCAAGTAGAGTCCACTAACTGTCAAATGGAACGTAGGACGTCCACTGATCTGTGGCCTAATTATGCGCATCAAAATAATACTGAGCGTTTCCAGTCGTCCGACTGTAAAATTCCATACTAATTTGATAGTTAGACGCATCTAATATAGGAGCTGAGATAGATTTCTGGTAGCAACTGGATAAGTATATTATTTATTCAATACTAATGCAATAAATATGCAATAATAATTTATTACATTCCACAAGTTTATACATATGATATTTAAACCTAATAATATGGATCTTTGTGGACCCTTTAAGTCACGCAACATTATAATTATAGGAGGCTGTTATAAATTAAGCTAATATTAATGTAATTTTGACAAGTTTAGTTTTAATTTTAGTATTTCTTTGTATTCTATGACAAAGTGTATTTTAAACTTAAAGATTATAAATTACCGATTACCGAGAATGAACCTATTATACATTATTGCTTTGTTTCATCACTTATTTTGTTCTGAATGTCGTTTTATGTATGCAGAACTGATATGTCTAACCATAAGTCGCATATTTTGTGTAGAAAGTAGCAAAAAGCTCCTTGGTACAGACGCTAAACAAGACAGCCGTGGATCACTTGATTTGACGGTTCCTTGAGAATAGAGCTGAACGCAGCCGGGCATAACAAACCAGCAACAGAAAATATGCCTAAAAACGGCGAAAAATTATTAGGGTCTTTTACACCACGACAGTACTTAACTGTTCCCTGTTACGACGCACCGCCAGGCGTGACGCACGGGTTAATTTTATGCTACATTAAAACACCCGGGGGTGATGGCCGCAGCCACTTTTTAATAGGGTTAGTTACGGGCGCGGGTCCCCCGTACCCTCCTGTTTGTTTTCTCAGGATCACCAATATGTTATGCGTTGGATTATCAAGGATTTGCGCTCTCGTATTATCATATAAATGCAGGGATTAGGTTTGATTTGAGAGATAATGGCGGGTGTCGTCGGTCGGATGAATTGTTCGTGGGTGTGGGAGTCTATTAGTGAAAGTTGTTAGAGAGTCAAATTACTATACGCTCGTAAATTACATTAACATGAACAATAAAACTTACCTTTAAGGTCTGAAAGAACTTCGACTTCCTTATTAATAAAGCATTGTTACCTCTGAGATCGCTCTGACGTGCGATATCAAATTGATAAAGCAACGTTACCTCTGAGACCGCTCTAATATGCGGTGTCAAATTAATAAAGCATGGTTACCTCTGAGATCGCAGTAATGTGCGATGTCAAATGAATAAAGCACCTCTGAGATCACTGTAATATGCACTGTCACATTAATAAAGAATCGTTACCTCTAAGATCGCTCTAATGTGCGCTGTTAAATTAATGTTTTGATTCGATAGGCATCTTGTACAAGCACTTTAAGGTAAGAACACCTTATTAATACGGTCATAAAAAATTTATGTACATAATTTATTGTTTAGAAAGACAAACTAATCGTTTCATTAAATTAAAGTGAAAATCTAAAACCCCGCTTTGATAAAATTTACTTATATTCGCCTAAGTGAAAAAGTTAAACTTTTTTTTAACCAAAAAAGCGTAAATAATTGATATTAATTAATGTGCAACTAAATGTATAATTTTATTCATTGCATTTAATGAAGCGCGAAAAACTTATTTGTCTTAAAAAAACGTGGGTGACATTTTTTCTACTCATACCCACACAAAAAAACACGATAATTTAGTAACAGTTTCTTTTATTGTATTTGGCAAAATCAGTAATTGACAAAAATATAATTTATTCATTCAAATAACGGTCGCCGTCATGTCAGTGTTAATAATTACGATTTATATGCGAGATATTTATGTCACACAAAAGTTACCCTGTCGATATTTATTTTAATTTGTTTTATTATCTTGGCTATCTCAATCTCTATGTTTGTGTGCTCATATGAAATTGACATACAATTTCGTCAGCAGATTTGATATGTATATACACACAGGGTCTAAACAAAATCCTTCGTACAACTCTTCACAATTATTCGTATTGAGGAGTCCCAATATGAACAAAATGTAACTTTGAGAAGATAGGAGAATTTCGTCACACCCTGCATATTTACATAATATGTTTTCAATATGTCATGAACCGGACGGCGTTTAGCGGGTACACTGACAGCCCGATGATCGTCGGAAGATGTGATCAAGTCGTCAAAAGGCCCGTGGATGAGTATGGCGAGAGACAGTATGATGGATGAAAAGGCTTATACCCAGTAGTGAGCAAAAGTAAGATTATGATAATGATATGGTATCAAGTTTCAAAGTTACATTAGTATCATATTACCATAGGAGGTATCATAGGATATTTTGTCGTTACTAGAAAACAGATGGTTAGCTAGCCGCAGAGGCGAAATAAATTCCTGCTCTAAATCAGCAAGCTATCAAAGCCCAGAGGGCCAATTCGGGCCGATAGGTAACCAATATCCCGCTAAACTATGGGACATATTGGCGGGCATCCGCCGCCTCTCCCGTGACCAATCTCCCTGGAAAGGGCACCGTGATTGTGACAGAGAGGCCATTTTGCCTTTCCTCCAATGACACATTAAACTGTTGGAGAAATAACTGTTATATAAGCTACGCTGGTTATTTTTGTGTTTTTACTTTGACGACAAAAAAACGAAAATCCTCCATGAAATGTCACAAATGATTGGTAGCAATTTCTATCAACACACCAAACACCAAAAAATTTTTTTAGGTAAGTGTTGTAAGAAGCGCTTCTTACAACAGTTGCTTAACTTGAGTTAAGCAACTACAGGCGCGGTCAGGTGCAGGATGGGTGACCGTCCCGTGACTACAGCTAGTGGCATTTTCCCGAGCGCTTCCGTGCTTCGCAAGGCACGTTAAGCCGTTGGTGCCGGCTGTCATGTAATGGCAGTCGTTAAGCCATAACGCCGATAACTTCTGACCGTAAGGCCCTCCACTGTCTTACAACCCTCCACCAACCCTGACTTGGCGCTCGTGGTGAAGTATGGCCTAACCTTCTAGCGATGCAGGAAAAGACTCGTGCCCCAGCAGTGGGGACATACAAGGGTTGATAACGAAGTGTTGTTCAAGGCCAACTTGCTAAATAAATTATTTAAACAAGTATCTGTTGTACCTAATGATAACAATGAATTGTGATAATTGCAACGAAAATTTTATTTTGAGTCGATCATATTCATGCGCACGATCCTAAATTAAAGAAAGATTAATTTTATTAATACCTAAGAGATGACTGTATTACATGCCACGGGTTATCAACCCTTATATTATTTAATCGCTGAATCGATTGTTCTCGGCCAATAGTAGTGATATAATCTTTAGGATTTAGGCTAGATTTAAGGTGCATATTAATAAAACGCTCTCAGTTCTGAGATCGATCTAGAGAGCGCTGCCAAGTAGTTTTGTTTTCAAGCAGCAGACTTTTGAGTGCACTCTTGAAATGAACACTAACGAACGATCTCGGATATAAAAGCCGATAGATAGGTTCTTCTGTTTATCTTGTTCTATGTTAGAAAGGGTGACTCGGCTCAAGCGGCACACTATGAACAGGCAAATACGTAAAAAAGCGCAGCCAATTTGACAAATGCTTGTTTTGGGACACGCGACCCCGCGTATGATCGTGGGTAATTGGACTGTGAGATCTGATTTGAACAGAGTTTTTTTTTATAACCCATCATACTAATTTTCATCAATCTTAAGTTTAAGGTTACGGACCATCTGATTCTATTTCATGTCAATTTGTAAATTTTACATCGTTTAATTACCGTAGTATACTTCTTTTGTGATAGAGAAACATAGCGTTAGAAGTTCACGTCCTTCAATAAATTTGTACAGTACATTTTGTAGAAAAATACTTTAGGTTTGAGAATAATAATGTATACTCAGTTAACTCCACCAATCCGGACTTGGCCCCCGTGGTAGAGTGTGGTCTAAACCTTCCTTAGGGAAGAGACCCGTGCCCCTCGGTGGGGACAAACAGGGACGATGATGACTCAGTTAATTAAGGACCAGAATGGAATACTTTGAATTATTTTAAAAATTCTTTCTCCAAAACATTTAGATCTGGCTGAAATACCACTTAAGTAACTTTCTGTATTTAAATAAATCTTCAATACCAAAAAGAAAAAAAAATAAGTTAATCATAGGTGTCCACTATGCTTAACTTAATAATAAACACTTGTATTTAAAGTTTTCTGCGCTGCTTCGAATAAAATAATGTAGTCCTTAACAAGCATTAAATTGCATTCTAACCAGATTTATAATTCGTGAATCTGATGAAAGCAATAACAATGCTGTGTTCACCAGTAAGTGGCAAACATTACTATCAATTTAATACCCTCATTAATGTTTCTTCATGAGTTGCTATTGGTGCACCTTATAAGAATAAATAAATAATAAATAATATAATTTTCCTTCACGTTGGAGGGTTTTTGCGGTTAAATAATAAAAATATCCCGCCCGTAAGACCCGCCACTGTCTTACAATCTTCCACCAACCCGGACTTGGCCCCCGTGGTGGAGTAGGTATGGCCTAACCTTCCTGCAATGCAGGAAGAGACCCGTTCCCCGCGTCCCATGATACATACATGGGTCGATAACGAACGATAACGAATAAAAATATCTACTTCTATAAAACTGTATTAGAGTGTTAAAAATGTAGATTCATCTACAGAATACACGTCAAAAGACAGTTCAACAGTAGGTAAAAGTTGTCAATAGTAGTGTTTCGTCAACAGGTGACGTAGCTAGTGAAAATCGAAAAAAAATCTAGAGTGGGTTATTTATTTACATACGGTACGTACGGCTGTACGTTATTTTTAAATTTACAAATTATAAGACAAATTAATGAAAATTTAAAAACCTTTTTAGAGGCCAAAAAATTCCACCCATGCCGGGACTCGAAACCGCCACCTCTGGTTAACCGTGCCAGCGCTCTCCCAACTGAGCTAATGAGCGACGCAACGGCATCAGTGAAATTTCGAACCTCTTTACAATACTCTCTGTATTACGTAAAGGCAGCAACAACTGGCTGAAGTAATTTGCATCACTTGCAGCCCCGAGTACCTACTTTGCAGTTAGGTTTTACATCGGAATGATATGAAAGAAATGAATGAAATCAAAAATGGTGTAAAAAGGTTTGCACCTTTACGAGGTAACTTTGTATCGAAAAAAAATTATATAATTTTGTCATTATAAACCTACGTTTGCATTTGGGATGTGCGAGTATGGAAGAATAATTTTTCCACCGCAGAGTTAAATTTATAATCGCTTTTTCTGTACCCTCGGGATTCGAGTCCCGCCCGCACTTACCTGGCATTTGTTAAGGGCTGCCCCGATCCACTGATCTTTTAAAATATGCACCAAATGTCCTTTAAAAACCTTCAAGGAGACCCCTAAACATTTCACTTTAAAAATGCCCCTCCAATGTAAAAATTAATAATATCATGGATTATTTATTTTGAAAACGTAGCCGGTCCCCGGCCGGCTGTGGGCGTGTGATCAAATGACCCTTGAAATTGCCCGCCACCACCCATAGCAAGTAGCTTCGACTTGGTTAAAATTTGCACGCCATGCGACGCCTTGTATCTCCTCGTCTGACAGCTTCACTTATAAGCCGCACATAATCCTAATATTTAAACAAATGTAGAAATATTCAGTTTTTGGACATTCGCAAGCGTGTCGCAATGTTGCATTAAATGTCTTTGTCATTTAATTTTATTTTATCGATATCACCCTTGTGAAAATTCGATATACAAATTCAACCAACGCAGTAGGAAGACTCGGCTTCGCATTGTACAATGAATTGTCATAACAACAATTTGTAGTTTTATAAAACGCACCCCAGTAAGAGATGTAGACCCGCTGTAGAAAAAGAATCAAACTACATGAAACCACGTTGTTGCTTACTATTAAACGCCAAAAATAATCAACATAAAAGTTTCAGGACACCACCCGCAGCTGCTGTAAAACCAGTGTAAGCAGTACTACCAATTTTGTCCTGCACACTAAACTACTCGTAGGTACATTGTAACTGCTTAACTGTTTTAGCGCATGTTGCATACAACTTTTAATTTATTGACTTCCCTTAAAAAAAATCGCAAACATTTTTATTGCAAAGTTACCCTGCTGCTAGCAATAATACTTTCTTGGTTTTGAAAGTAGTTGTTCCACATCGAGAAACGTCTTCATTTAACTTCAGAAGTGTGGGGAGAGTCGTGTTTGTTCTAATTTATGAGTTGTGCCGTTTCTGCCGCGCTCCCCTTGATGCAACAATGGGCTCACCCCTCATTGATGTACTTTTGACTGGTTTTGATTCCTGTTTATTAGGCCATTTGGTTTTGTCATTACTGTAGGCGTTTGTTGCGGCGCTGTATTTTTTTTACACCTCAAACACTCAGGTTTCAAACGAGGCATTCCTTCAGCATTAGAAAGAAACATCCAGCGTCGAAGGTCTGTTTCGTTGGCAAGAAACAAAGAAGAAGATGCTGTTATTTTATTGTTAGCGGATAAATTTACAAAGCTTTTTGTCGCAGGAGTTATCGCAGGAATTAAGCTCTGCGAATCAGAGCGAAGCCTGGGAGTCGATTCTCGGCCATGCGATTGAAAGCTTAGACGCAAAATATTCGAAGAATTAGAAATTTGTCGCATAAAACTAAGATAACATAACTCCTCAGAGTCATATATTTTGTCATTCGAACTCAATGTAGCATGACGTTCAGAATACAGATTTTGGCTGTCGCTCGACTTTTTATGTAGAATTCCAAGTCATATACGAATTATTTGCTAATGTAGTGTAGAATTGACTCCCAGGTTTCACTCTCAGTCGCAGAGCTTAATCATGGTGAGTAGAGACGGAGTTCGCGTCGTCGGTAGTCTCTGACTGCTTAAGCTCTGCGAGCGATACCTGGGAGCCGTATTGAAACCGTAGACGCAAAATATTCGAAGCCTTAGACATCACAGAAAGGTTAGGCCATACTCTACCACGGGGGCCAAGTCCGGGTTGGTGGAGGGTTGTAAGACAGTGGCGGGCCTCTGACATGGCTTAACGACTGCCATTACATGACAGCCGGCACCAAAGGCTTAACGTGCCTTGCGAAGCACGGAAGCGCTCGGAAAAATGTCACAGGACGGTCACCTATCCTGCACCTTACAGCGCCTGTTGTTGCTTAACTCAATCACTCCGTTCGACTAGGCCACGGGCGTTTCCCTATATAGGCTACATAAAAAAATAACAATGCTATTCTTAAATCCTTGTTGATTGAGTCAACAATCAGTTTGAGTATAAACATTTCAACACATTGATTTAAGAAAATCTGATGAGTATATTTTTTTGTGAAGGCTGTATGCTAAAAATATCACTTCGCACTGATCATAATTCCATGAAGACACATGTCCAGAAATATGGAATTAATTAAGCAGACAACGTCCTATGCGTTGTCTATTTAAAAAAATCTCACACGTGACTAAAAGTGAATGTGACTGTAATCACGTGAATAGCATTATAGTTATTGTGAATAACAGATTATAGCGAGAAATTTCCAAGCTAATAAAATTGAATTGCAAACATTTATTGCTTCTAAAAGCGAAGTTATTTTGAATTTACCTACCATTGTCTTTGGCGTACAGACATGACTAATATACCTACTTTACTTAGTTATTTTTAAAATGAGTAAGACTTAGACATACTAACAGAAAGTGGAACCTCACGGTGATTGTTTATTTAATTGAGTTCCCGATTTTTTTTAAGATTGCGTTTGAGCCTGTTCACGTTTATTAGATTTCGTCATTTTATGTGTTCTGCAATTTTCTATTTTAGCTGCATTGCGTTATCGGACAGGCAAATACATATAACCTTATGTAAGAAATCGAATGTGCAAGCACTCTTCCTTGCACGTTCCATTCCATACATACGGTAGTGTGTTGGGAGGTTCACATATCTTATTTAATATTAAAAATAATATAAAATAATAATAGATTGTAAAACCAAGAGAATCTGAAAGCAAACAGAAAAGCGGTTGGACAGAAACAACTTCTGTATTTTTGTCTGAATAAACATTTTCAATCAATCAAATATTACTTCAATACAACACAATCACTTGCCCCCTAACAGGATAGCCTGCACTATGGTAAACAGGCAAGTACGTCACAAACATGTAAATACACTCAGACTCCTCAGTCTGGGTGTATTTACATGTTTGTGACGTGTGCCTTTTGTACAAACATACGGCCATTGTGAATAGATCCCACGACCTCCGGCGTGGCACTCTTCAAACGCAGTTAAATAGTGGTAAGGTCTAGGTAGCCTTTTACCACAGACTTATAATTATTTTTTTAATTAAACATATACTCTCTCTCTCTCTCTCTTTCTCACTCTCTCTTACTAAGAGAGAGAGAGAACACTTTATTGTACATAAAAATGGAAATTACACAGATATTTCTTAACCTAAGAGTATACGGCGGCCTTATCACTAAAAGTGATCTCTTCCAGACAACCTTCGGATGAACTGGACTAATACATTAGAGAAGGAAGTAGATGTACAAAAAAAAACATAGAAAACATTAATTTCAGAGGTTCCAAATACATGCCTCAATAACAGTGTGAATAAATAAAATTATCAACAGATACATACAAATAATTTAAATAAATAAAAATAAAAAATGAATATTATACATAAATACATAAATAATTAACAAAATATACACATTTAAAGGACATAAGTAGAACACAACAACAGCAGGACAATATTACAAAATTAAATAATAACAGTATTACAGTGTAGTAGTGAGATAGAACTCCTTTACCATAGCCTTAAAAATGGGAAGGGATTTGGCTTTCCGTACCTCCACCGGTAAGGCATTCCATAATCGGACTGCCTGCACGGTGAAGGAACAACCGTAGATAGTGGTGTGATGGGATGGGATTTTTAGGAGCAGGTTTTGGGAAGAGCGAAGAGTAAGGATATGAGAGGAGTAAAGAAACTCGAAGCGCTCTTTTAGATAGGAAGGAGTACTTGGATTAAACAGTACGCAATATAGAAGAGAGAGTATATGCGTATTCCGGCGGAGACGGATTGGGAGCCACTTGAGTTGTGAACGAAATTCAGAGACGTGGTCATATTTGCGCAGACCAAATATGAAACGTATACAGAGGTTTTGAAGACGCTCAAGTTTGTTTAGTTGCTCCTCGGTGTGGTCAAGATAACAGGTATCAGCGTAGTCGAGAATGGGAAGAAGGAGTGATTGTGCTAAAGCAACCTTGGTAGCAGTGGGTAGAAAATTGCGAAGCCGCCTAAGCGAGCTTGCAGACGCAAACATCTTTCGGCTCAACATTTCCATTTGTGGTACCCAGGATAAGGTACTGTCAATGATTACACCAAGATTTTTTACAGTGTGACTAAATTGAAGTGTTGTACCGTTGAACACTACTGTGGGCAACATGTCCATGTCAACCCTAGAAATAAAATGCCTACTACCAACAATAATTAATTGTGTTTTATTGGGGTTGACCTTGAGACCGTAAGAATTACTCCAATCGGATATCAGCGAAAGGTCATTATTAATCACCGATATGGCTGCACTCAGATTGTCTACACCCGCTTGTGTGTAGATTTGGAGATCGTCTGCATATAGGTGGTAGGAAAAAGTGAGTTGATGAGAAATACTATTAATGAAAATTGCAAAAAGAAGAGGAGACAACACGCCACCTTGCGGGACACCGGCAGATATTTCACACCAACAGGAGAAAGAATCTTCAATGCGAATACATTGCCGGCGTCCATGTAGATAACTACGAAACCAGTCAATTACCGTTGGAGATATGTTAAGAGGACGAAGTAACGCCAACAATATGTCAAAATCAACAGAATTGAAGGCACTACTGAAATCGAGCAGTGACAATACAGTCAACTGCCCGTTCTCCATACCTAACCGCATATCATCGGTAATCTTGACAAGAGCCGTAACAGTGCTATGGCCTGGACGGAAACCGGACTGGAAAGGATTGAGGAGATTGTTCCTGGTAAGGAAATGGCTTAACTGAGAATGAACCAGGCGTTCGAGGACTTTGGATAGGAATGGTAGGATGGAAATAGGCCGATATTCGGAAAAGGTAGTAGGGTTGGCCTTTTTAGGTAGGGGAGTGACTTGAGCTTCCTTCCAAGCTGTAGGGAAGATCCCAGAGGAGATGGAATTGTTAAGGAGTTTGGTAATGGTGGGAGTGATGATCTCAAGGATAGGCAAAAGCATATTACGGCTGATGCTGTCACTACCGACTGCATTTGAGGTAATGGATAAAATGTTCTTCTTAACATCACAATCAGAAAATTGGCTAAGAGTAAAAGAGGATATGTCAGGAGTTGGAAGTGTTGAAAGATAATTAAGAGTCTCAGCTTTTTTAGTACCATCAAAGGTAGCCGAATATGAGAAGTGTTGATTAAGCAAATCAACATTTAAATCTTTTGGAATAGTGTCTTGGCGAGATTTTCCAACTCCTAGCGAACGACTAAGCCTGAGCTAAGACAAAGCCTGTACCATGGAGTGGGACGTTTAAAGATTGCATAAAAATATATATATATATTACATAAAATACTTAGATTTTATTATCTAAGTACATGTACCTGTTATGTGGTGTCGGCCTAGAGAATAGCACCAACCGAAATTCTTCCCGCGGGTGTCGTAAAAGGCGACTAAGGGACACCAACCGGGGGGTGGGCAGCAGCGCCCCCTGCAGTACAATTCCACCAAACTGCGATCCCCACCCCGCATGCCCAGCGTGGAGATTATGGGCATTACCCCCAATGATGGCACAACCTTGCCCTATGGCGCTCATTAGGGGAGGCCTATGTCCTGCAGTAGACTAATATAGCCTGAAGAAGAAGACGTACATGTACCTGCTGACTACATTCGTGCAATCCACTCCATCCGAAGGTCTGGATGACTTCGCTCTAAGCGATAAAACCGCCAATTGTATAACATTACTTAGACTTAAGCAACCATGGTTGTAATTCTTTTTTCTGCTTGTGCAATAAAGTTTCCACTCCGACTCCCCAAGGTTTGCTGGAAGAAATCTCTTACAGAGATAAGATCGCCTTTGTACATGTATTTTTTTTCATTGTATTTCTTTTTTGTGTTTTTCGTGTACAATAAAGTATTAAGTAAGTATAGTAAAGTTTGTTCTATATATCTATCTAATTACACAGCATTTGAAGAGTATTTTGTTTTGCGGAATCGTGTTTTATAAGTAAGACTAAGGGACAGTTTCTGAATTGAGAAATTCGCTAAGTAAATACTTAAATCTAGTGCTGTCTCTTCGAATTTCTCAGCAAAGAGCGCGACAGAACGTAACTTAAGGGTTTACTTAGTGAAATTCTCTATTCAGAATCTGGCCCTAAGACGTAAAGAAAGGAAGAAACCTAGTAACTCCACTCACTATTTAGATATAGTTATTAAGAATAAACAAGAACGCAATTGTTTGGTATTGATTAGGTACCAATTAATTGGCGTAGCTTTCAAACCCACAGTAATAAATGTTTAATCAGTTTGCACAGTGCATTTTCCGAAGCTAAACTAAAGAAATTAAACTTTGACCTTTCATTTAATTACAATCGACTCATTCGCTTCGGTTGACAGAGGAAAATAGTTTTTGAAAGTACTGTAGGTGCTTTTTTAGGGAAATATTTTATTTTTATATTTATTTTACCACTCCAGCTCTGATTATGTAATTTTTAACGTATATACGCACATCTGTGTGCGAAAACTAGTATATTTTAATACCACTGTCACGACTCAAATCATAGTGCGATATCCACTATGATTGTGTGATACTTAATGCGTCTCATAACTATACAACAGAGCTTAGTAAATAAATAAAAGAAAAATATTCATAGACATATTACACAGATCTCGTTAGCCTTATACTAAGTACAACTAAATGACTTGTGTTATGCGTGCTAACTCGACGATAAATTTAATACAATAAATACATAAATAACATACAAGACCCGAGACAAACTAGAAAAGTTCGTTTCCTAGTTTGACCCGGCCTGGGATCGAACCCGAGACCTTCCGTTTTACAGTCAGCGTGCTAAACCGCTGCGCCAACGAGGCCGACAAAAAAAGAGGCCGAAATATTACGTTATATACGCTATACGCACACATATGTATACGTTAAAAGTTACATCGTCGATATATAAAATATAATACCTTAAGAAACATTTTACGATTTTCGTAATCACTTTATTTTTTTATTATTTGTATATGCGAAAAAGTTACACTGGACCTTTCTGAAACAGTCATATATTTATCCGACTGCTGTGGAGCGCAAAAGGAGGGTAATGTGTATTGCCCGTATGTCTGATTTTATGCCCCCTAACTTTTTACCCAATAATAAGTTTCTGAAAAATAACATAAAAAAATTAAAAAACCGGCCAGCTACGATTGCGACTCGCGCACCGAGAGTTCCTTGCAGATTTTATAGGTAGGTGCGTACATATTATAAATAGTTTAGGAAACGAGTCTCACAGTTTTTTCCGAGCTTAGATAGATAGATAGAGATAGAGATAGATAGATAGCTTAGCCGGAGCTTCAAAGAATTTTTTTAATGATTTAATTACAAATGTAAAGTTTTCAGATTTTTACCTGTATTCGTAGTATACCTTCACATTAACAGCATAATTTTGTAGCATACCGTCACTGTGAAGGAAAACATCGTGAGGAATCCCGCGGCTTGATGGCCACAGTAGTGTTGTATAGCCTATACAGTTTAGCCAACTGCAGCGCATACTGAGCTTGAGGCCAGTTTACCACTGCTCGAAGACTGCTCGTACCAATTTTTTATACCAATTTTGAACCAATTTGCTACCTTTTTTGTACCAATTTCGTATCTAGTTTTTGGATATTTTTTCTTATTTGTATTTTTTTTATTATTACTTTTTAATCACTTGTTATATGCATGACTCTTTATCGTTAATTTATTTTATTTATTGATAGGAAAATCAACAGCGAAACTAAACAAAATAAGTATTAAATACAAAAATAGTTATAGTAAGGCCAATTACAGATTTTCACGGAATTACTAGAGAATAGGAGTAAAGAGCTAAACATCATGTTTCATATTAGCACAAGAAACAAGTACAAAACCTTAAAAACTAGCTAATGTACTTTGTCAGACATCGAGAAGTAAAATTTCTCGATGTCTGACAAGGCACAGTTTTTAATTGGTTAGGCATTTCATATTATAACGTGAAGTTAGAAACTTACATTATTTAGATACACATTTACAATAAGAATGTACGATAGATAACAAAAAGGTTTGGTAAAAAACATACTAATCAGAGAAAAGGACCGGACCACCACCTCTCGCTCACACAACACTGAAGTTTATATTGTATGAGCGAGAGGCAAACAGTTTCCCAGCCCCTCAACTGTGCCATACAACTTAAAAAAATTCCGCACCATATCAGCTTACCTTTCAGCTGATACGCTGCGGAAATTTTTTAAGTGTGAAATTTCTGCGTGAAATTTCTGATTATTTTTCTGAAAAATGCAAAAAGTGTGTGTAGTGTGTGTGTGTGTGTGCGTGTGCGTGTGCGTGTGCGTGTGCGTGTGCGTGTGCGTGTGCGTGTGCGTGTGCGTGTGCGTGTGCGTGTGCGTGTGCGTGTGCGTGTATATGTATATGTAAGTGGGTGATATTGTATGTTCTGCTCAGCCCTACGACCGTGGTCTTGGGATCGGGTTAAATTCATGTCTTTTTTTCTACCTTTTGGTAGTGAAATATACCCCGCTCAGTGATTTGACTTTGAACAGCTTATCAACATTTAAATTTCGTTGGAGATTTCGTTACAGCCTGTATAATCTAACTTTGCTTTAACCCAGAAATCTAAGCCCACTATTGTCGTTTACTCAGAGTGCACAAAAACAATCGCTTAGATTTTGTTTTTTATTCAGCCCCAATTTCATGATTTGTACTAAACTGGTTCGTGACTAAACGTTCAAAGTATGGAGAGCACCACTCAACTAGAAAATGAACTTTGTTTTTTGAACGTTTACCATGTTATATCAATTAACTCATTGTTTATTAAGACGATTCGATGGCAATGCAAGTCTTCCGAACCTACTTATTATTAATCTGTGGGTTGACCAACATTAAGGCACTATGAGGTGCTAATTAACGCCAAAATGTAAAAAAAATATATTGTCTTTTATAACGCGTCTTTAAAAAAAGTGAGCATCATAAATCCTATTAAATATTGTAGATTTTTTTAGAATCTACTGTCGAAAAAGCTCTTACGATCCAGGATTTTGAAGCAGTTTTGTCAAAAACGGCCGTTTTCAACGGAAATCTATTAAACCTAGGTTGTTGATGCTAGGTTTACAGGAATGATTTTTCAGAACCTAGTTATGATTTTTACACCATTGGTGGCGCTAATTAGCACCAACTTTGAACAAAAAAAAATCGTAGGTACAGCACGCAACGCCCAAGATGGTATAGGTACTGGGCAAGCCTATTCCATCTAAAAAAACAATGTCCCAGGCAGCGTCCGAGTGGTGCAATCATCCAGTGTGAGTGAAGGTGCCTGTGGACGCTGTATAATTTTTTGTACTAACATAGGTTAGATTTAATTATACTAAGAATGAATATTTTACGCCTGAAATAGGGATATACACGTAAATAGTAAAATAAAATAAATCTCATTACGTTGATGCAAATTAGCGTAGAAACCCATGAATTGCATAAAATAGGTGTCTGTGTGAGTTATCAGGACACCGAGTGGCTTTTTTTAAGAAAGAGAAGGCATCTAACTTTTAATTATCCGCCAAATTCACACAACTCACACGCTCCGAGACAAGTTAATTAAGTTCTCCTTCTAAATCAAGTAGTGATTAGACACGTTAAGCTGCGATTAGCTCGGTTGGTGAAATCGGCACTTATTTATTTGCTTTAACCATAGCAAGAATGCAAAACTCTGCTATGGGCAAGTCACTCGCGTACCGTGGCGAATGGATTTCGCTATTTTCTCTATTTCGGTATTGAAGACGGCTATTCAACCGACTTTTTGTCGTCTTTAACAGCGATTGTTTGTTCAGATTTAGTGACCTAGGTTTTATCAATTGTGTCTAGATTTTTAGTGAAACTAATTAACTTGTTTCTAAATGTGTACACCGTCAGAGACACGATTTGCCCGGATGTAAGCAAACTGTGTTTTAAATATTATCGAAGTCAGGGAACAAGTCATAAGCCGGCTTTTCACTATGGGATGTAATCTATAATATAAAAATGTATCGCAGAACGTGTTGGTAAGCGCAAATCTTGAGAGCAGCGGAACCGATTTCGTTAATTCTTTGTTTAGAATATTCCTAAGTACAAGGATGGTTCTTAAAGAGAGAAAAATAAAGCGCTCATTAGGGGACGGCTATGTCCAGCAGTGGACTACTTAATACGAGAATAGCCTGAAGAAGAAGAAGAAAGAATCGACTGTTAGGCGGTATGAAGTTCGCCGGGTCAACTAGTGTAATATAATATTACATCTTGAGATATAATAATTTAACGCTCGTCATACATTTAGTTTTGTAGCTTTAATATTATTATAGCACAGTGTGAACCGGTCTCGTACAAAATGTATGACGAGTGATAATTTATTAAGTATCTCAAGTCAAAAGCCGACTATATGGTGGTCATATTCAAAGGTTCAACAAAGCATTTTTAAGCACACAAACAAAGTATTTTAGTGTTTTTGGTGCACATAGCATTTTGTATGAGAAAAATACTTTGTGCACTAAATTGTTTGTAGGAATAAGTGTTTTTGTGGTTTTAGTGTAGTAGTCGGTTTACATTTTTTATTTAAAAATATTTTTGTGACATATTTTAGTCCACAACAGTACAAATACAATGCCACTCCGTACGAATTTTGGCAAGTTCCCTTTAAAAAAACAAAGCGTACAAAGACATGCTTCCTTTAAAAAAAACTACTTAGCCTATAAACGTCACACTGCAGGGCTCAGACCTTTTCTTAGACAGAGTGTGGGCTTAATTGCCACGCGTGCCCACCGCAGATTGACAAAAACGTCACACTGCAGGGCTCAGACCTTTTCTTAGACAGAGTGTGGGCTTAATTGCCACGCGTGCCCACCGCGGATTGACAAAAACGTCACACTGCAGGGCTCAGACCTTTTCTTAGACAGAGTGTGGGCTTAATTGCCACGCGTGCCCACCGCGGATTGACAAAAACGTCACACTGCAGGGCTCAGACCTTTTCTTAGACAGAGTGTGGGCTTAATTGCCACGCGTGCCCACCGCGGATTAACAAAAACGTCACACTGCAGGGCTCAGACCTTTTCTTAGACAGAGTGTGGGCTTAATTGCCACGCGTGCCCACCGCGGATTGACAAAAACGTCACACTGCAGGGCTCAGACCTTTTCTTAGACAGAGTGTGGGCTTAATTGCCACGCGTGCCCACCGCGGATTGACAAAAACGTCACACTGCAGGGCTCAGACCTTTTCTTAGACAGAGTGTGGGCTTAATTGCCACGCGTGCCCACCGCGGATTGACAAAAACGTCACACTGCGGGGCTCAGACCTTTTCTTAGACAGAGTGTGGGTTTAATTGCCACGCGTGCCCACCGCGGATTGACAAAAACGTCACACTGCAGGGCTCAGACCTTTTCTTAGACAGAGTGTGGGCTTAATTGCCACGCGTGCCCACCGCGGATTGACAATTTCAAGCGCTTAGATATTTGAACGGACGCTCAGTTTCCTCAAGAAGTTTTTCATTACAGTTAGCGAGTGGTATTGTTACCATAACTTCACAAATGTACATAACTTAGAAAACAAAGTCATTGGTACATGCCCGCGCTGGGAATCAAACCCGGTTCTTTCGTTTCCGAATCCATTGTTCCACCCACTGGGCTATAACCGCTCTATAACATTGTCAAATATATATTTTCAATGTTATTTCGTCTTCAATACCTACAAACTCGGTTATCACTGCTATTTGAAAACAGGAAGTTACGCAATCAAAGTAAACTCTTAGGCATCTAAGTCACAACGCGATAGGTTGAATTAGATCCAAGTCGTTATCTCGTGTCTAAAACAAGCAATAAACATAAGGCTAATTGCATGCAAGTGTTGCCATACGACGCCTTTATCGTTAATGGACGAGTCTGAATGTAAATTAAATCATTGAGAAATTCAGAGTAAATGTCAAAGTGATAAGAAACGCACGCAATTATTACAAGTAAACATAATGATTAATCAATGAGCGGTTTAATTTATAATTATTTGTAGTTGGATAGAGTACCTACACTGATAGTTAGGTAGATACAGTCAGCAGCCAGTGGCGAATTCGCCAAGAAGTATGCGAGCTCAAGTGAGTGTCTGAGCTGTTCGGATACCTTAACGCTTGACATTGCCAATTCGCGGTGGGCACATGTGGTCATTAAGCCCAAACTCTCTCTAAGAAGGGGCCTATACAGTGGGAGGTTTTTAGGCTGCGTAGAAAAAAAATATAGGGAACATGTCTCAAAATTTGAACGGAGTGGCATTGTATCTATCTGTACTATCGCGAATCAAAAACATGTACCTAACAAAAAAATAAAAATAAAATAAAAACCGACTTTAGCACTAAAGTCACAAAATTACCTACTCTGTATTTTCCTTCAAACATAATTTAATGCACAAAGTATTGTTCTAATAAAAAACTGCTATGTGCCTAACTAAAAGCACAAAAAACAATTTGTATTTATAATTAGGTAAAGGTATTTATTACATAAATCTAGTTACAAGAAAGAATATGGTTATTATTAAGTCTACACTATTTTTTTATTTTTAATGCACTAACCCGTGCTAAGGAATAAATTTAAAAACCTATTTAGAGGCTAAAAATTTCACCCATGCCGGGATTCGAACCCGCAACCTCTGGCTATCCGTATTATTAAGTTCCTATAACTAAAGCTAAAGAAGTAGAATTCAATTTCGATCGATAGTGTACCTATTTGTTGAACTGTACTTGACCAATAAATGTACATTTGGCGACGCAATTGTTTTTATCAGCAAGTAGGTAAATGCCCAATTTAAAACCGAAAACAACTTAATGAGCTCCTGACAACAGCTTGTATAGGCAAAAAATACGCTTAAAGATAACAATGTGTCAGGTTTGTTCAACGAGCAACGATGAAGATTTAAAGTTTTCTTTTTTAAGTGAAAACTTCGTTGGACGCACTTTTTCTGAACCGACTACAATATTTGGCAGCGGTATTTTCCAATGACTTTTACAAAAAAAAACGTTGTTTTATATACGTTTAGTGGCATTTTTCTGAGTTCCGTGCTCCGCAAGGCCCGTTAAGCAGTTGGCGCTGACTGCCGTCCATAGATGGCAGTGTTAAGCCATTTCAGAGGCTTTAGGGCGGCTTAAAAACTTCTGAATGTAAGACCAGCCACTAGTCTTGCAAGCCTCTACGAATCCGGACTTGGTCCCCGTGGTGGAGTATAGCCTATACCTTCCTCAGGGAAGAGACCCGTGCCCCTCGGTGGGGACATAATGGGTTGATAATGTTGATATACGTTTAGGTTTTTTTGCTTTTATCAAAAATCCTTTTTTATTTTCAAAGTAAATGAATGCATTGGCAAAATAGAGTAGAGTGTGTTATTTATGTAACGACATAATAAAATCATAATTTTTGAAAAACAAAAAATTGTGGTCAAATAATTATCATCTAGCGGCCTACTCTAAATAAAAAATGCCAGAGCAAAATAGTTCTTTTTTTTGCATTTTTTTACGTATCTTGCTTCGAAAGTAACTTTCATATCAAAAACTCAATAATAATTTATTTTGACCACTAGCCGCACTCCAGAAATTACATACCAAAAAAATCAATTACTTTTAAATGTTATCGCCACTTTTATAAAAAAACGATTTTCTTAGAACTGATTCCCATGACTAAACGAAACTGCAGTGTTTCGAAGTGTAATATTCTAGAGTCCACCATTCGATTACTAAGAGTGTGAATGGAGTCAAGCGTTGACTTGTCCTACTAAAAAGAACCAAATCTTAAACAAGTTTAATATTTGGTACCTACTTCTACAGATACATATAGCAAGAGTCCCTAGTTAGGCAGTTAGGAATTATTGCTGCAAGATACAATGGTTAAAATTTTAACGATACATACATACATACATACACACATACATACATACATACATACATACATACATACATACATACATACATACATACATACATACATACATACATACATACATACATACATACATACATACATACATACATACATACATACATACATACATACATACATACATACATACATACATACATACATACATACATACATACATACATACATACATACATACATACATACATACATACATACATACATACATACATACATACATACATACATACATACATACATACATACATACATACATACATACATACATACATACATACATACATACATACATACATACATACATACATACATACAAACACATTACCATCGTTTTAGGTTCCGCCGCAATCGGGTAAAATAATGTCCTTGTTTGTCCCTACTGTCACCACGGGGGCAAAGTCCGGGTCGGCCGAGGATTGTAAGACGGTGGCGGGCCTTACTGTCGGAAGTTATAAAGCTGCACATAAGGCCTCTGACACGGCTTAACGACTGCTATTACGTGCCAGCCGGCACCAACGTCTTAACGTAACTTGCGAAGCACGGAAGCGCTCTGAAAAAGTGAGCGGTAGTCACTGGTCGGTCATTCATCCAGTCTCAACCTGACCGCGCCTGTTGTTGCTTAACCATTATTTTAAAAGTAATCACTGTAAAGAATCCAATATGCTACTTAGCGACGCATCTAGACGATACCTGCAATCTGCCATAACGTCTGCGTGAACTTTTTAAGTTAATCTTGGAAATATTCCATTAACAGATCCAAATACCGAATTGCTGTGATTATACTCGTATTGAGCATTTTATTCTACCAAAAATAAAATTGAACTAACGGTAGACATTTTGGCCACGGGGTGGTAGAGTATGGCCTAACCTTTCTGCGATGCAGGAAGAGACCCGTGCCTCAGCAGTGGCGACGTACAAGCGGTTCATATGGTATCATATTTTTAAAATTATTTACAACTAGATTTTGCCCGCGACTCCGTACGCGTGGACTTTAGTTATTCAGCATGCTTCAATAAAAGGTGCAGATGTTTTTGTTCTGATCAATTATCTGACTCTGCGATAAATAGTAGAAGGACAATAGATTTTTTTAATTATAAAAAATAACCTGTATCTATGAGAAATTCTTTAAAAAAGGACAAATTCTCTCAAACGCTATCCCTACTGCAAATTCGGAAACTCAGGGTATGATTACTTTGTTGTTATTGAGAGGGGGTTAGTTGTGATTATAATAATTCATAATACTTCTTTACATCACATTAGATGTTCTTCTCTCGGATGCCAATATGACCAGGCTGCTGTGCACTCTTGAGCAGACTACGTAAAACTGGCCGTGCGAGAAGCAATCCCCTCTAAGATCGATCCCTGCTATTTTCAAGGACTGACCCTGCGACTTCCTTCTCTAATGTATTTGTCCAGTTTATTTAAAGGTTGACTGGAAGAGATCACTTTTAGTGATAAGGCCGCCGTCCGTACTCTTAGGTTAAGAAATATCCATTTTTATGTACAATAAAGTGTTCTCTATCTATATATCTTCCTTATTAATGATCATTGCAAAACAGACTTTAAGGGAAAACTGCAGTCTTTTAAATTCGAATGGGTACTCCGATGGAATAAGTGGTTTACGGGGTACCTATATATACCGATTCACCTCTAGCACAGCCAGTAAATACAATGGCCTGTATTACGTTTTTATGTAAAGCTTTCACGTGCAACCTGGTCCCATTGCACAAATTGGGAGGATTAAGATTTCGCGGTAGTGTTACTGGAGAACTTTAAGGATAAGACGGTAGACCACGTGGGGTCAGGCTATTTAGGGACTCTACGGGATAGTGTACTGCATCATCCATATGCACTACAGTGTCCACAGACTAATCAAAAGATCAGATTAATCACACACAAAGTAATTAGTAGCGTTGGTGCATCTGGCACGCCGTTATTTCTAGCTTTTACTTCTTTCCTTTTCCTAGTAGTCGTTTTGGCGATGAGAGGAAGAAGTGAAGGATAGGCGGGCTCTGAAATTGGCACGGCGACTTAATTCCGTACATATACATAAAAATGGCCATGAGATAGATCTTGTAAAAAGCGTAGTCATCCCACGGGGTTACCTGTAGTACCAACACTAAATATAGGTAAACTTCAAAGACGTACGGAAAGAGTTGCCCTGTCGCTTCCAGCTCACATAAAGTACCATAATTAGGAGAGCGTGACATGTCAATACAGTATTAAGTAGCACTGGAGTAATTGGCTACTATATCCCAGTTACTACATCTACTAACCTCAGTTGGCTACTACATGGCTAACGATTTGCTCACGTGCCTCCCTAGCCATCACCTGTGTGTCATACAACAGATATGACATGGCCCGAAACAGAGAGATAATAGGAACTGCAGTGTGGGGCACCATAGATTCATCAATTTGTAATGACTCAACAATCATTGCATGTGAGGGATAACAAACAATAAGTTTTACTGATCGGGTGAACTACCCCTTTCACTCCCTTAAGGGTTAAATTTAGAAAAACGGTGAAACATGTGTTCAATCGATTGTGTTAAAGAGTATTTATTTTAAGTTTCAAGAAAATTAGACGATATTCTGTATACTTCCCCTGCAAATTTTGACAACACTTTTGATCCCCTTAGGGGTTGTTTCTAAAAATCCGGTGTTTTTCCATGCCTACATTATATAGAGACCCTCTGTGCAAAATCTTAGCTTGCTAGGTCCAACGGCTTGGGCTGGGCGTTGATGAGTGAGTCAGTCAGGAGAACTACATTTTGCAACCCCGTTCACTCCCTTAAGGGCTGAATTTAGAAAAAAAACCGGCCAAGTGCGAGTCAGACTCGCGCACCGAGGGTTCCGTACAAACCTGTATTATAGACCTGAGTATTTGGTATGAATTTCAATTTAATACCTCTACGCGTTTATGAGGAAATGGGTAGTAAGTTTAAAATTATAAAAAAAATATATATTATGTGATGTAACTAAAAATGTATGGTTTTCGTAATTTTTCCTTTATCTATGCTATAAGACGTTGCTTCGTACCAAATTTCAAGATTCTGAGTTCACGGGAAGCACCCTGTAGGTTTTGATTCCCTTGCAAGTGTCGAAAATTTGCGGCATAAACGGCTGTATCTTTTGATTGCGTTGGCTTAGAAGTTTGATTTTTTCACAGCTTCAAGGGACAGTAGACCTGAGTAATTGATATAAATTTCAGCTTCATACCTCCACGCGTTCCTGAGAAAAAGGGTCTTGACAGACGGACGGACGGACGGACAGACGGACAACAAAGTGATCCTATAAGGGTTCCGTTTTTTCCTTTTGAGGTACGGAACCCTAAAAAATCCGGTCTTATTCCTTGTCTACATTATATGTAGACCCCATGATTTTAGCTTCCTAGGTCCAACGGCTTGGGCTGGGCGTTGATGAGTGAGTCAGTCAGTCAGGACTTTGAATTTTATATGTATAGATTATATATTTTATATGTATAGATTAGGCCATTTAAGTTTTTTTTTGTTTATAGCTTAGGCTTCAGCTCTCCACAGTCAATATTTTAAGGACCGAAGTGTGTTTCTAGCCGCGAGGCCATTTAAACTGGCCGCAAGCAAATTGACCACTTCACCGCACAGGAGGTTCCCTTCTGTTTTGTTTATCCGATTAGTGCGTTGTCATTTACGATTTTATTTAGATTTGCTTTGTATTACATAAACTCACGCCTGTATTCCGAAGGTGTAGTCTAAGACCAGGGTTAGCCACTTGCCACCGATTCTGATAAAGCTCTTTCAATTTCTCATAATTCATTATTCTTTGGATGCACGCTTTTGTTCTACGTTCTATGAATTATATTTTTTTGTTATATTTTTGGTGTTTCTTCATAATAATATATTAAATAGAATTAATATTATTCTAAGTAGAGTAATGATTTAACGGATGCCGCAAAAATGTTCATATTTTTAATAAATGTTTTTTTTCGTCATTTTCGGTTTTTCTTCATAGTTACATATTAAATACAATGAATATTCTTCTGTATAGAATAATGATTTAACGGAAGATTCGAGGTTGGTGCAATGCGAAAAGCGCGATTTACTAAAATTATGTAAACTTCGGAGTTTTGATTAAGTATTTGAAAAACGCTGTAATTGAGATGTTTCAGGAATGGCACATTTTGTTACTAAATATTAGTGTACATTTTCGAATGAAAGCTAAAGGGACACGCTGTATATGGTTCTGCAGCAAGGTACCTATATTAGAGATACCTCCGACGCGACATAAAAAATGTTAAGAATGCTTTGTGCAAAAAGCCTATAACATTGAGGCCAATTTGGAAGGACAACGATGCCTGATATTTAAATCAATGTAAGGGGGACGATTATGTCATGTATAGTGAGTGTTGTTACTTCAAGCTGAAATTTTTGTTAATGAAGACAAGATCTGTTTTGAAAAGATTAAATGCGGAGTTTCTTTGGGTCTGTTTCCAAATTGAAAATTTCGCTAAGTAAATACTTAAATGTAGAGCTGTCTCTTCGAATTTCTCAGCAAAGAGCGGGACAGAACATTACTTAAATGTTTACTTAGTGAATTTCTGTATTCAGAAACTAGCCCTAAGACTCAAAGAAAGAAAAAAACTTAATAACTCCACTCACTATTTAGATATAGTTATTCAAGATTAACAAGAACGCAATTGTTTGGTATTGATCAGGTACCCATTAATTGGCGTAGCTTTCAAACCCATAGTTCCTACTAACCCATGATACTATTAAGCCCGCCAATTGTACAATCGTTGCTGGTTCAATAAAGAATTTATTAATAGTAATAACAAAAGTTTAATCAGATCGAGAATTTCACTAACTAAACGCTTAATTAAGTAAGTGTTTAGTTAGTGAAATTTTCAATTGAAAAACCGGCCCTTAGTCAGCTACTTTTCCGCATATGCTATAAAATGTGAAAAAAACAACATTGAAGTTAATAATATAGTGATCAATTTGTTCTTAATTTTTTTTTTACTATATGAACGTTTTGAACGCGTTTTTTTTTTATTTTATTTATTACGCACACAAAACAGATATTAGCCAGTACATCAGCAAGATAACATTAATTAACATATAAGATCCAGACTAATCTCCAAAACATGTGTACACAGCATGGTTACAATAATATGAAACTTAGAGTTACTTAAACTAACATAACATGCATTTTATGTATTCTTTTACATTCAATGAACGTTTGATCAAGCTGAGAACAAAGAAAAATTGTTACAAAGAAATTATAAGTTTGAAATAAATTAACTGTACCTACTAATGCCTACCACACATTGGAAGCAGAATAAAAATACTTAGCATAGAATAAAATTCGTAGCATGTTTTGCGTGGGCCGCGACCGCGCTAGTGTTTGGCAGGCCGGCGGGCTTACGCGATAAAAATTTGAAGTTGTGATTATTTCTATTATTGTAAAATTGATTGTCAAAACCCATTACTTGAATTCTTTCGAGAGGATTTCATAATCCGGTGAAAAACACAGTATTATGTTAATTCATCAGCACAGTCAACGGCACATTACCTAACATTTAGGTAAATTCGTAGGTATAATATACACTATGCATACTCACTTGCGATACAAGCGAGATTACGTCGAAAATCACACTAATATAGGTTACTAGCTTTTACCCGCGACTCCGTCCGCGTGGATTTTTTTTGCAACCCCGTTCACTCCGTTAAGGGTTAAATTTAAAAAAACGGCGAAACACGTGTTCAATCAATTGTGTTGAAGAGTATTTATTTTAAATTTCAAGAAAATTAGACAACATTCTTTATACCCCTCATACAAATTTTGGCAACCCTTTTCGCCTCCTTAGGGGTTGAATTTCAAAAAACCCGGAAGGGGGCGAATTCTTATTCCTTGCCTACGTTATATATACACCCTCTGTGCAAAATTTCAGCTTCCTAGGCTTGGGCTGGGCGTTGATGAGTGAGTCAGTCAGTCAGGACTTTGAACGTTATTTATATAGATTATTATTATTTAAAAACGAAACTAAACCTAAACCTTAAACCTATTTTCTAATTTAAATAAAATATTTGAGCCAGATCGCTGTTGGGCGGCAGTGTACCAAGAAGGCTGGCGGCATTGCCTCGCTGTATGGCGAGGTTTAACCTTTGGCCAAAGTAAGCACCAGCCCTCGAGTCTCCTGAAGCATCGACTAGGCGCGACGAGATCTCCTTAAAGAGGAATCGCGCCTCCGGACCCCATGGCCCCAGAGTCTCGACTCCGAAAGGCACAAATATATAGCCCACTAATATTATAAAGGCGTAAGTTTGTGAGTGTGTTTGTTGGTTACTTCTTCACGTCTAAACGGCCGCAGTCGTTTTTAACTGGATTTTATTGATACAGTGATCCAGATCCAGTTATTAAAGAAATTTTATTAATTGTATTTTAATCAAATTTGTTATGGAGTTAGCTGACACCCTCGATTAACCCATAAGCTTCGTTTTACTGCGGGAAAATATCTTATTCCCATAGGAAAATCGATAATCCTAAATGTGATTTGACTGCCTCCTTGATCTAGCTGTATCACGTCTCATTACCATGCCGTAAGGTCGTAGGTTCGATTCCCACAGACCGCCGCGGCAGTAAGGCCATGCATGGCCTCAGTCTCAGTGTATTTCCATGATTGCAATGTACTTGCCTGGTTACCATAGTACAGTGTATCCTAATTAGGGACCAGTACCAATAATTGAGTTGTATGGAAGTTATTTTTTTATTATTACTTTGTTCTATTAAGCGGTGATAGCTAAGCGGTAGAACGCCGGGGTCTCAATCAGGAGGTCTGGGCTTCGAATCACGGTATGTTCAAATGATTTTGTTTTCTAAGTTACGTACATTTCTAAAAACCTATTTAAAGGCTAAAAATTAAGTGGCTAAATAGGTTTTTAGAATTGTCCTTAGCACGGGTTAGTGCATTAAAAAGAATATAATTACGTACATTTGTGAAATTATGGTAGCAATACTAGGTACTCGATAACTGTGAAGGAAAACATCGTGAGGAAACCTGAATTTCTAAGGTGTTCAAAAACCTCAGCGCTTGAAATTGTCAATCCGCGGTGAATACTCGTACGTATCGTAATTAAACCCATACGCTCTCTTTCTGAGAGAAGGCCTGAGCCCTGCAGTGGGTCATATCGTCCCCGTAGGGCGGAAACTCACCAACTCAAAAAACACCGTTTCGAGAAATCGACGTTCAAAGTTTTGAAAACGAAAAAAAATCTAGCCTCTGTTATACAGGAGATATTTTGAATGTTATTGTCTTAAAGCATTTTTACTACAACAGAGCATTGTTTGATTTGACTTATAGGTATAAATTTACATCAATTTAAAAGTTATGATGGATAAACAGTTTTTCCCTTTAATATTTTGATCTTAATCCCGAGTTGGTGATTTTGTACCTAAAGTTAGTTAATTTCTACCCAGATTTGACTATTACAAGCTGAAGTAACTCGTTTTAGTGAATTTACAACTAGTCTCTGGAAATGCATAACAGTCTCGGACATAACTAACTAAATTTGTTTTTTTGCGAACCAAAGAAGAAAACACTACAAATAACTTTCAAAACTTTATTCAAAAAGAACAAAAAGTTTCATAAATGACCATAACAAAGAACAATGGCTAAATGTCTTCTTCATCCTGTTCATTAACATCGGGCTTGGCCAGTCTATCAATGGTGAATTTAACAGTAAGAAGAGAAACAAAATTAAATGAAAAGGTTTTATTCAAAGTAGCGCAGAAACTGCGGCTTAATGAACGTTACAATTCAAACTGGGTGTCCATTTCAAAATCTAGATCATTTTGAAGAAAAAATGAACAATGTTCTTAATTAACAAAGTTTAAATATTTATTATAAAACATAGAACTCATGCATTATCTTTAATTCCAGACATCATTGTCATCTAAATAATCGTTTATGTTATAGAAGCGCTTTTGGCACAAAGTTTGTTTAACATTTTTTGAACCGCGTTTCAGGTAAGCTTAATACATCTTCAGGGATTTTATTATAGAAGCGTATACAATGCCCCATGAAGGACGTATTAACCTTTACCAGCCTAAATAGAGGAAACAAAAGTTTGTTTATTTCTAAGCAGTTTTACATTGTATTGGCTACTTAAAGTTTTAAAGTTACTGGTATTTTTCCTGACGTACTCGTTACGTTGACATACGTTAACGTAATGTTTTTATAGACATACTGACTGGCAACTGTCAGGATGTTAGTTTCTTTAAAGAACTCTCTTTACGAATCTCTACTGCCTAGCTTATAAATGAATCTGATCGCTCTCTTCTGCAAGACAAAGATGGTCTTAATGTCTGCTGCCCGTCCCCACAGAAGTATGCCATAGGACATAACACTATGGAAGTTATTAAAATAAACAAACCTTGCAGTTGCGACGTCAGTAAGTTCCCTAAATCTTTTAACTGCATATGCTGCTGAACTAAGCCTATTTGCATTTTTTTTCTATATGTGGACCACATTGAAGCTTTGATCCATTGTGAGGGTTATTCCACTAATCCCCATTGAAAATCCCCATTGATGGGGATTTCTGAACTTTTTGTTCACAAATCCCCATTGCCAATACTAAGATACGCCAATGGGGATTTGTGAACAAAAAGTTCATTAATCCCCATTGGTATATAAAACAAATATAAAGAACAACACATTAGTATGAAACAAGTATTTATATTGTATTACTACTAATACATATATTATACAAACACAGTTTATAACAATTTATCAAATCAGAGATGATGGATTAGTTTTACACTAACGTAAATAACGTTAATATAAAATTAATAGAATTAACTTGTTATTACAACACAATCACATTTTCACCGTCATTAATAAAATCACATATTTGTTGTCAATTAAATTCTATATTTCAATCATCTTAATTTTTCCAAGCAATGGACAGTCGTAATTTCGCCCCTAACAAGCTCCATTTGGACCTCCCGTATGTAAACATCGCGATTAATACTTTGGATTGATCTTTCTGTAATCCCTATGCTCCCTTGAGTAAGCCGCAATGCAAGCACTTCGTAGTACAATGCATCTTCAGCCAACGAAGTGAGAAGTTTCATAAGATTAGGATTCTTTTTCACCACGCGATGTTTGACTTGCTTGTTCCATGATTCGACTAAATTATTAGTGCGATGGCTCTGACAAAATGCACACCATATTTGAATGAAGTCCTCTTTAACCCATTGAACAAGGCTTCTAAGTAAATAAAGATAGTAAAAAAAAAACTGAGTTAGTTTAGTTAATAAGAAACATGTCATTTTATCAATGACAATGAAAATGTGATTTTTATGTAATACCTCCTCTTCCTCTTCAGGCTATATTAGTCAACTGCTGGACATAGCCCTCCCACAATGAGCGCCATAGCGCAAGGTTGTGCCATCATTGGGAGGTAATGCCCATAATAATGTAATACCTAGTTACATAGAATCTGTGATTTACTTAGTAAATGTAAAACTCATGTTCAATTTAGGTAAGGATGTCTGATTCAAAAAATATGTTAAGCACACTTTGTGCCAAAAGGGCTACTATAACATAAATGATTATTTAGAAGACAATGAGGTCTGGAATTAAAGCCAGTACAATGTATCAGTTCTATGTTTATAATAATTATGTTATCTATGTTAATTAAGGACTTTTTGAAAATACTAAGTTAGGAGTTTTTTTGTCCATTTTTTCTCCTAAATGATCTAGATTTTGAAATGGACACCTAGTCTGAATTGTACGTTCATTAAGCCGCAGTTTCTGTGCTACTTTGAATAAAACCTTTTCATTTCATTTCCTTTTCATTTCATGGTTACAACTCTGATTTTATAAATTGTTGAAAAACTGTGTTTGTATAATGTAGGTATTGGTATTACAAAATAAGTACTTTGTGATTCATAATTAATGTGTCCTTTATATTTCGTTTTATACCCCAATGGGGATTTATGAACTTTTTGTCCACAAATCCCCATTGCCAATACTAAGATACGCCAATGGGGATTTACGGACAAAAAGTTCAGAAATCCCCATCAATGGGGATTTTCAATGGGGATTAGTGGAATAACCCCATTGTGATACCTAAAAATACAGTTTCATTCACAAGTTCTAATTTGTCATTCCCCAATATAACATTGCTATCAACCGTTTTGACATTTGGAAGTGTGAACTCCATACATTTTATCTTTTTTGAATTTAATAGTAATTTATTAGAAGTAAACCAATTTAGCACCCGAGAGAGAGCATTATTTGTATTGTCGAAGTAATTCTTTAGTCTCTTAATTTTAAACATAAGTAATGTGTCATTTGCAAATAACACTGTCTCTGACACATTTTGAACCATGAACGGCAAATCATTTACATATACGAGGAAGAGGAACGGCCCCAATATCGATCCTGTGGCCACCTCTGACCCTGAAGATTTAGTTCTATTTATTTATATCAGCTCTTTGAACTCTCCCTTCTAAATGTGATGTTATAAGTTTTAGCTAAAACCTTTAGCTAGACCAAAAAGGTATTTTTGGTCTATGCCAAAACTAACTAAAGTGGCTTAGGTGACGACGAGACTGTACTTTTGGTAGGCATAAAATAATTAAGTACATTTAATTAATTGTTGCTTTCAATGTGGCTGTAAAACATTGTAATTAGTTAGTTTTTGAAGTTTTTAAATTTGGAACTATGGCTCCTTTGAAAAAACTGGTTAGACAGAAATGTAGAGAAAAAAAATGCGATCCTAATGCTACTAAACGCTCATTTTCTCCTTAAGTCGACTTGGTGAGTTTCCGCTCTACGGGGACGATATGATGATATCAACCCTTTTTATTTCCCCACTGCTGGGGACGGGTCTTTTCCTGCATCGCAGGAAGGTCAGGCCATAGTCCACCACATATATAGACTAAAAAAATGGTGGTTTAGACACCAGCTATTTCATCGACTGTTATGGAACTCTACGTCCAATAATTTCTCAGCCGCGACTGATTTCATTTAACAATTTGTTCAAATCGAAAAAGGGCACCGGGGCCATGCGTCATCCATTAACATTCTAATTTCGTGAGTAACACCTCAGCGTTAGTGCCGACAAAAGGTCGATAAAAATGTGTCTATCGACAAGCAATGGCAAAGGACGCGCTCCCAGCGGGCGGTGCGCTCGAAGTGGCCGACTAACGTCGAACTATTGAAGATGGCGCTTCGGTGACCCGCACAGCCTTACAGTTAACCTAACTGTCCAGCGTCCAGACCTATCATCACACCGGTGACACTGACATAATAACTTACGAACACTCGGATTACGCTCGTTAGCCTCTTCGCGACTTACAACACGTTCATTTTTTTTTTCAACACACAATTTATTTAAATGAGCCCCCAGAATATTTTTAAGGCGATACCTTAATAATATTAGGGAAATAATTTATGCTCATTGGTGTGGTAATTTTGTTCCGAGTAAGATGTCACTGCCTCGGGCGATGATGCATGTGCTGGGAAAGGCGAAGTGGGGCTCCCAAATTGGCTCTACATTTTAGAATGAGCTTAAATGTAGCTTTTTTTCTCGGGGTCTCTTAAGACGTTTAGCGGTTTACAAAAAGTTCAAAAGATTAAGCTTCTCGTTTGAACGAAAATAAACTTTAAGTAGCCACCCGTGAGGTCGGTATTTAATCCGATGGCCCGATGATTGTCAAAGTTGGCACCTATCAGCCGGGTTCACATCGGACGATAACATCGTTGGACTAGTATTCATGCAACTTCACACAACGTTCAACAACGGCCTAAGTACATTTGTAAAACAACCCACTCGATGAAAACGTGACGTTTATTCAATTCAATATCAATTCAATTTATTTATTGGGAACTCTTCTCAACGACAGCGGTCCTGAGCTTTTTATATAAAACTATTTTATATATTTGTACTATACTAAATAAGTTAGTTAGTGATAGTTTTTATTATATTAAGTAAGTTAATCATGGACGTTTTATAGATAATAATATTTTTGTATTTATTTATTTATTTGATTATGGGCATCACCCCCCAATGATGGCACAACCTTGCGCTATGGCCCTCATTAGGGGAGGGCTATGTCCAGCAGTGGACTAGTATAGCCTGAAGAAGAAGAAGAAGATTTATTTATTTCAGACAATTATTAGTCCATATTCACATTTATAATATTTGTGTTTGAGTCAGGTCCGTGCGTTGTAAAACCGACGTTTCTTCGGAAACTTGACATAATTTTATCCTTTCTTTCTCTTTTGGAGCTAGTTCGATTCACGACAATTTTTTGAAAAGCAGCTATTTTACATTTTGTAAATAAATTAGTAGGTGTTAAATGCAGGTGTTAAATGCAAGTGTTAATTTTTTTTCTCTTAGATTCCTAGTTAAAACAATAGGAAACCATACAAGACATAGAGAAACTAAAAAAATAAAGCCATAAAAGTATTTCTTCCGGCGTTTCCGTTGTCCCAAAAAAAGCGAAAAATTAAGTTAGTCTATCAATGAAATCATTAGTCTATTTCTTAGGTTAAGAAATACATACCTGCTAGGTAAACGTTTCCTATAAGGGGTGTAGATGCATAAAAACATTATTTTGCGAGATATCTCGGATATTGATTAAAAATTCATACATTATAAAGTAGTATTTTCTAAGGTTAACACGAGCAGTAGACATAATTAAAACTGTTTTTATACGGATTTATGCTCGTTTATTACATTTTTACAATTTTCCAACGTTTCGGCACTTTTTCAGGTGCCGTGGTCCCGGATGACCGAAACGTTGGAAAATTGTAAAAATGTAATAAACGAGCATAAATCCGTATAAAAACAGTTTTAATTACATTATAAAGTGTTGCGTTCAAATTGTCTCTCCCTCATAGAAGACCTTTGGAGAGACTTGTGTAAGCTACATTATTAGGTCACAGATAACAGCTCACAGATAAACCATGCAGGTTTCAGTGAATGTATTCCTATGATACCTATCAGTGTCATTAAATAACTAAGTAGGTATTTTTTATGCATCACATTTCAAAATAGCAAAAACAAATACCTAGCCATAAAAAACTATCATTTATTCACACTATTTTTATTTTAATGCACTAACCCGTGCTAAGGAACAAATTTAAAAACCTATTTAGAGGCTAAGGAACAAATTTAAAAACCTATTTAGAGGCTAAAAATACGTTTAGCCTCTAAATAGGTTTTTAAATTTGTTCCTTAGCACGGGTTAGTGCATTAAAATAAAAATAGTGTGAATAAATGATAGTTTTTTATGGCTAGGTATTTGTTTTTGCTATTTTGAAATGTGATGCATAAAAAATACCTACTTAGTTATTTAATGACACTGATAGGTATCATAGGAATACATTCACTGAAACCTGCATGGTTTATCTTTTGTTCCTTAGCACGGGTTAGTGCATTAAAATAAAAATAGTGTAATCATGTGGGTACAGTGATATCGTTCCGATGTTAAACCTAACTGCAAAGTAGGTAGTCGGGGCTGTAAGTAATGCAATTTGCTTAAGTCAGATGTCGCTGCCTGTACGTAATACAGAGAATATTGTAAAGAGGTTCGAAATTTCACTGATGCCGTGAGTCGCCCATTGGCTCAATTGGTAGAGCGCTGGTACGGATAGCCAGAGGTTGCGGGTTCGAATCCCGGCATGGGTGAAATTTTTAGCCTCTAAATAGGTTTTTAAATATCATTTATTTATTCATAAGAAAACATAAAAAACCACAATTACATAATTTGCCAAATTGCTAATGCAGTTTATCGGCAAGCGCTTGGTAAATTTTTTTATATATCTCTATAAACGTACACGACTAACAATATCGATAGTATGTACCTACCTACGAGTACCTACTTTCTGGGTATACCTAAAGGATAGGTTAAGATAGATAAAAAGATAGAGAACACTTTATTGCACAACCAGAAAAAAGAGTAGGTACAACTATGATTTCTTAAATCTTAGTAATGTTATACAATTGGCGGTATTATGGCTAAGAGCGATGTCTTGCAGACAACTTTTGGATGGAGTGGATTGCATGATAAATAATTAAATCGAAAATATATTGATACCAAACAGCAAAAAAGGGCGAGAATATAATTACTTTTAATGACATACGATATAAAGTACCTACATATATTTAAATAATGATACCTAAAAAGTAAATATTTATACAATTCAATACATAAAGTTAAATAAGTTCGATCATGCTTTTTTACATATTTAAACGTCCAGAGGTACACTGCACTGCACTGGCAGAATATCAACTGGTAATAAAATTAACGTCAAAGATTCAAAAAGTAAACAACATACAGAAACCAGTACGCCGACGGAACATTTTCTCAACCCTTAACGGAATATTTTCTTAACCTACTTTTTCAGCAGCCCTGACTGAATCTACCTATATTTAGGTACCTCCCGAAATAATACCTTAGGAAATACAGTAATTATCTATATACATACAGTATAGGTTAATAATTACTACTAGAGTTTCTTCACCAGTGTTTTGGTTGCCGAGTTTGCTTTGCAGAAAATTGTTTAGTTTTAAGATTCTTTGTAGGTACTGAATAGGTAAATATACGTACTTAAAAAAGATAAGTACCTACCCAGCGTTAGGTAATAATTATTACATCTTAACAATGCAGTTTAAAAACCTACCCTCCAATTGAGGCAGTACAACTACAGCTTAGCTGTATAATTGTAACAACATAGGCGGATTAAAAAAAATTCTTTATACTCATATAATAGGTAATCTTTAATTTTATTTCTTAATGATTCGCGATACTCATACATAGTTACACTTATGTTAAATGGGTCTAATCGCGATTATTTATTAGGTAAAACGTAATTATCTGATTTCCCGACGTTTCGGCAGCGTTACAGTTGCCGTGGTCTCGGGTAGATAGGCACTTAAATTTTTCGCAGCTGGCCGACAATCTTCAATCTACGCAAAACACATGACGAAAAATATAACGGGAAGCAGAAGGTCCATTTTCACGCTTTATTGTATCGGGAAAAGACAGGTTCGTAAGGACAAACAAAAATCACGAAACACGAAACTACCGATTCCTTTTTGAATCGGTAGTTTCGTGTTGGTTTTATATTTGGTGACAAATGCGCACCAAATATAAAACCAACACGAAACTACCGATTCAAAAAGGAAACAAAAGAAGCGTATTAGGTTTTAGAATATACCTCGGCTACTATCTGATATATTCGTGTAGGTAATAGAAATATCGGAACTAATATGACACTTAATTTCATAATCGGAACTTATATGACACAAATGGTTAGCTACAAAAAAAAATTTTGGCAGCTAAACATTTTAGCTACTATTTTTAGCCACTTTATTCATTTTATAAAAGTTATAATGTTCTATTAATTTATAATGCAAAGAAGTGTACCTATTTAAAATGTAATGATTTCTTGTAAGTTTGTTTATAATATGGCAATAAACGTAGTTACTTTTTTATGTCTTTGAACGCAACTCTTTACTAATAGCTCGGCTCGGTCATTTTTGTGCTTTCATTTAATCAAAGTGGAGAAATCAAAGAAAATAATTGAGGAGAAACATCTGATCGAAAAGAAGTGAAAAAAGCGGTTATTTTGTTTAGTCACTTTTGGCCACTTTAGGCAGCCTTAATTTATTTTTAACTAAGGCTTAGCTATTTTTTCCTATAGAACAAGGTGACAACACCGCTCGATCATCAGTACGAAAACCGGCGAAAATTGGCGAAAACCGAAGCCTACCATAAACCCCGAGGTATATTCTAGAAGCTAACAGACTGTACCTTTACTGCTGCCGCCATCCTCGTTGGAGTCCTCGCTCGGTGGGCCGTGGACGGCGCGGTTGGGCAGCGGGTGCGGGAGCCGCGGCCGCGTCAGGAAGGGCGGCGGGACCCCGAAGAAGGGCAGGAAGGGCGTCCAGGCGGGGCGCGGGTGCAGCTGTGCCGCCGCCGCCGCATACAGCTGCAGCGGCGCCGGCAGCCCGCCCTCCAGCACCATGCCGTCGCCGCCGCCCGCGCCGCCGCCGGATATCTTGCTCGACAACGCGACCCAACACTAGCGCGGCTACCGGCGGGGCGGACCGGTCTGAGTGGCCAGCATTTTCGCGGTATTCAAGTGTCAAAATTTTTCTTTTTATTTTTTTTTTGCAGAGTCGATCCCCGGACGCACTTGCACTTTTGTTTTCTTTTTTTCGGCAGTTAGGGTTGTCAGTGGACGATTGTTTTTTTTTTCTTTTTTTTTAAGACACACACAATTTTTGTTCGCGATCACGGATGTTTTGGCGGACTGTCGTGTCGTGGTGTCGCGCGGCTCGTCGCGCCCGGCACTGAGATGGCGCGGCGGGCGAGGGGCGGGGCCTCGGCCCCCCTACCCCCTCCTACGTCCAAACATACCGCCCGCCCACATCATATTATAGATTTATTCCACACGCCCCACACGCTAAACGACTTTCAACCATACGTTACGACGCTAAAGTCCATAATACAGTAATGGCGACTAAGTTGCCGCTCGGAATACATTGAATAAGCGGCGGTGTTTAAGATTTTATCGAGCGACGTGAAGTGGACTGTGTTGCCGTGGCAATAGGGATCGTTTTCGCACGTTGGTGGCGGTAATGTCGGATTTATAAGCTCCGTTTGTTACAGTCGGCTCTGCGGGAACGTCATAATCTTTTTGGGCTCCGCGTGGCGTTAACCGCGAATAAAGTCATATGTAGAGAAATCGATAAGTGTTTTTAAGACTTTTCTCAAAGTAGGCGTAGGCTATCACAAATATGACATAAATCGGATTTTCATCGGTATATTGTTATTTTAAAAAAATGCTAGTGAAGCAAGATTTTGTAATAATAATATCAGACTACTTAATAACACATCTCTATTCACCAGTTACCTACGCTGTAGAGTTGAAATAGCAAGTAGAGAGGTAATCTAACATCCGTCATAATATGACAGGTGATAGGCAATCAGCGGCTAATCTTCATTACAGACAATAATTTATTACAATACAATAGATAGACGATGCGGCAACCAGTTAAACTAGATAACATCTCAGCCATCCAATCCAATATTCTCTAATAACCGCCGAGGAACAATCAATCATACGAATTTAACACATTTCCAGATTATATTTCTGACAGTGATGAATCATAAGCGGCCGAAAGGCAATCAATTTCACAACCAATTCCCCATATTCCATTAAACAAAAAAAGGTAACAACCTAATTGACATAAATAATAATAAATATGTCAAGACAGCGTAACGACCGCTCGGACGCGACCTGACAGCTCTATCGGGCATCTCACACTGAGTGTACGCGCGGCCCCTCCCCCCTCCATTGTCCCCGCGCCGCGGCGCACTCCCATTGGTCCGCGCCCACTGGGGGGGAGGAGGGGCGGGGCGCTACAGGGGGTGTTCAGAAAGCTTAGTGTTGCATGAATTTAATTAGAGTGAGCGGCACCTCAGGCGCATTAGGAGTCGCGATGGGCGAAGCAATAAAAGATATAAAGGAATGAGTATAAATTAAAAGTTAAATAGAGAGCGCGGCGGGTGGGAGCGAGAGGGCAGGCAGGCCCTCTCTTCCTCCCGCCGTGTGGATGAGCCGACCGTAATTGTTTGACGATCTTATTAGTATCAGTTAAGTGTCGCGCTCTCTTTTTCTCTCACGTATTAAATTAGTTTTTAATTAGAGAGCTTGTAATGAGAGTTTGTGTGAGTTTTATGTTGGGTTTTTGGTGTTACTTACCTCGTCTTATGCTTGTCCAATCAGATGACGTTGCAAAGATTGTTATTATGTAGATGCGTGTGCAGGGGAGTACGGGGCGAGAAGTAACAGTGCCTAAGCATAGGTATTTGTTCATGCCTTTAACTATTGAAAAAGCTATAAATTCAAATAAAATTGTAAAACCAATTATGTGGGGTAGGTACTTAATCACAAAATCAATCGTTTTTGTAAATAAAACATGGTAAAAAAGTATATCACAATTATACCTGCGGCATTATTTTTTTATTTAGCTGAACTAAAAAATTGGTAAATAAGTAAAAGGCGCGGGGCATGAGGTACCTACCTATGTTACCACCTTAACGTAAGATACCTATATATTACAACTTATCCCGAACTCGGGGCAAGGAGCAACAGTAAAATGTTTGACCATATGGATCTGGGGCCTCATTGCAAATTCAATTAACGCACTGATTAACAAGTAGGTAGACTCTGCAATGCAATGTACAACAAATTGTCATAATTTTTATAATAAATGTTTCTTCTTCATCTTCTTCTTTACAATAAACTACGAATTGTAGTTGAACGAAACACGGTCTTAGTTATCAAGTGAAGGGATTATTATATACCTACCTAACTTACTTTTTCATAAACGTTATTATTAATAATGTATTATTTATTAATTCTTGAGAGTACCTAAATGTTTGGTTTAAGAGAGAACCTGCTGGACGCTTTTCTGGAAATTGTTCCAGAAAAGCAAACGCAAGTGCAAATTTGAACTCAATATACCTACATATCAGAAGAAAAACTAATGATGCAGGTAACACGTATGTATGTGGCATGGGATAAATATACCTTGTTATGACTGGTAATACTGTATTACACTATTTTTATTTTTAATGCACTAACCCGTGCTAAGGAACAAATTTAAAAACCTATTTAGAGGCTAAAAATTTCACCCATGCCGGGATTCGAACCCGCAACCTCTGGCTATCCGTACCAGATCGATAGATATCTGGTACGGATAGCCAGAGGTTGCGGGTTCGAATCCCGGCATGGGTGAAATTTTTAGCCTCTAAATAGGTTTTTAAATACTGTATTAGTTTTAATTCCTCTCTCAAGTTCTTTGCCTCCAAGGGAAGCAAGAACCTGAACCACTGATTTCCACTTCAGATGATGCTACCGCTTACAATTCAGACTAGCGCCTATCAGATTAGTTAATAATATAAGAAATGTTATCTTAACGTATTGTAGTTAGGTATTATTATAATTATTAACAACAAAACACAATACAACAAATTGGTGTTAGTTTGTATTTCTATCTTATCTGATATACCAATGTGTATATTATCTGTATCTTAAAAGGTAAAACGTAAATAAAACCTAAATTCTTGCCTCGAATTAAACCATCTAAACTAGGCGCAAAAACTGTTACGAATTGCCCCGAGTGCCTCAGCGTATAATTTGTATTGTTTCTACTACCAATATTAAACAAAAAAAGTTGCCGTAAAATAGAATTAATTTTATTAATGTTTATATTTGTAGTCTTAATGTCCAGTGAAAGTAAGTAGGTTATTTGGTTACCTTATAAAACCTAAAAGAAAAGTTGGTCCCCGCAGCCCCTAACCAAAGAAATTCTGATTACCTTCTATTTATTACTAGAATGAAGCTCGTCAACAAAATCCGTGTTCTAGTGACATGGCAAGCGTAGCCACGCCTTTTGTCTGCGCTTCTTCAACAGAACTCCATAGCAGAGATACCTATTACGAATATTTGCGTTCGCATTCGCATCAATTGCCGAATTTTGAATTACATAAACTTTATTTAATTCGAATTTCTGCAAATTTCCAAAATCTCAAATGTATTTATTTAATAATTTTTAATCAATTGTTTAAGTTTCTTTTCATCATTTCATCATGTCAAGCCATACCTGCAGACACGTTATTTCTCATTTGACGTGGAAGTACTATTTGAATATCATTGTTGTTTCGAATAGAAACAGCAAACGCTGAAATAGTATCATTGTCACACGAACAATTTATTTTATTTTTATTGTTACGTAAGCATATTTGTTTGTGGCAAAAAAAATCATTCATTCATTCATGTATACCATGAGGCGTATTTCAGTTGACTAATAGAAATTGTTCGTCTCTTGCTGATCACTTAGTTTGACGTGTTTTGTTTTAGTTGATAAGTTGTATCCATTACACCCTGAGTTAACTACTTTTTAGACTATATTTTGATATCCTATATTGTGTATGTAATAAAATGAGGACTTCAATTGATCAATAGTGTTTAATGCTCTTCCTCATCATTGGCATATTTGCATTAATATAATTCGCATTCGGATTCGGACATTCGTAACAGGTATGAGAAGTGGTGGAAAATCTATTCGTCAAGCTTAGATAGAATGCCAGCCATGTTAGGCCGGAGGTAACTATAGGTACCTATTTAATTAGGTACCTATTTAGCTCATGGTTACAAATAAAGTCATTGGTATGGGTCTAATCAAAATTGATAGTTTTTGGGGTTGAAAACTTCTTCCGACCCCTTCGCGGATTACCTATACTTCTTGCCCCTATTAATTATAGCCCGTACTCCCCTACCCACCTAGAAGGCTTCTAGTAGAAGCTTAGTAAAGACAGTTTTTTTTTTACTAGAACTCTGAAACATAACTTTATTTTAACTGAATGGTGTCTTTTCAATTGGGAGGTCGTGGGTTCGAATCCCGGTACGTACCAATACCACGACTTATATTCTTACCCCCCTTATTCATAATGGTCCGCTAACTTAAAACAGCTGCTAAAGAGTGTTATTTTTCATTCTGACTTAAGTCAATAGAAGAAGACAGAGTGAGAATTAGCAATGCTTTAAGTTAGCAGACTATTATGAATAAGGGGGTTAGTTGTGTACTTACATTTGTGAATGAGTAGCAATACCACTCGCTATCGGTGAAGGTGAGCATAAAAATCGGTTTCGTAAGAGTTAGATATCAAACGTGACACGAGATTTTTATGTATTAAATATATATATTAAAGCAATTTCCTACCTATACATACATACATACATAACCTCACGCCTGTATCCCAGAGGGGTAGGCAGAGACCAGGGACTGCCACTTGCCACGATCCTGACAGATCACCTTCGCTTCATCAACGTTCATAAGTCGTTGCATGTACGCACGCCGGTTCCGGGTACTTTTTATCTTTCCCTTTGCTAATACATCCCCTATTTGGTCCTACCTATACCTATTAATAAATTATAAATTATACCTATATATAACATTATCCTATGTTACAATTTCGATTTTGTCTATCTTTACGGCAAGTTTCATGTGTCTAAATCCCTTTAGCCGTTATTGCGTGATTTAATAACAAACATCCAATCACCTTCACTAACTTTTACATTTATAATATTAAGTAGGATTATGACAATTCGCGCGCAATTGAAGCGCTCGTGGCCTAGGCGAACCGAGTGATTGGAATCAATCACTTGGTTAAGCAACAACAGGCGCGGTCAGGTGCGGGATGGGTGAGCGTCCCGTGACTACCGCTAGTGGCATTTTTCCGAGCGCTTCCGTGCTTCGCAAGGCACGTTAAGCCGTTGGTGCCGGCTGTCATGTAATGGCAGTCGTTAAGCCATGTCAGAGGCCTTATGGGCGGCTTGATAACTTCTGACAGTAAGGCCCGCCACTGTCTTACAATCCTCCACCAACCCGGACTTGGCCCCCGTGGTGGAGTATGGCCTAACCTTCCTGCGATGCAGGAAGAGACCCGTGCCCCAGCAGTGGGGACATACAAGGGTTGATAACGATGACAATTCGATGTTCATTGCGCAGCCGTGTCTTCCTACTTGTTAATCTGTGAGTTGAACGACTTTGCGATGTACATCGAATAGCCATAGTAGGTACCAAAACCTTGAATTGTATAAATAACTTTCACTCACCACAAACACTTGTACTGGTCCCAAACTGGGATACCCTGTGCTATGGAAAACGAGCAAGGATATTACACACTTTGTGGTATGCTTGTATGGTTTGTGTCCATTTTAACATGGAATACACCTCTGGTTATTTGTACAAATGTACGTCGGCCCTCAGAGGGAATCGAACCTGCGGTCACGTGGTAATCAGACGTGATAGGTACCGCTGGATAAAACCGGTCAAGTGCGTGTCAGGCCACGCGCAGTATAGGGTTCCGTAGGAGGGTTTTTCGATAGATAGACAGAGATAGAGAACACGCACATAAAGTAAAAATTTATACAGATATTTCACTCAATTTATCAAATATTGCTGATTTCGGCACTTGCCCATTACCTAGCTCAGTTGGGAGAGCACTGGTACAGTTAGCCAGAGGTCGCGGGTTCGAGTCCCGGCATGGGCGGAATTTTTAGCCTCTAAATAGGTTTACAAACCTAGTAGGTGGTCGGGGCTCTAAGTAATGCAATTTGCTTAAGTCAGATGTCGCTGCCTGTACGTAATACAGAGAATATTGTAAAGAGGTTCGAAATTTCACTGATGCCGTGAGTCGCCCATTGGCTCAATTGGTAGAGCGCTGGTACGGATAGCCAGAGGTTGCGGGTTCGAATCCCGGCATGGGTGAAATTTTTAGCCTCTAAATAGGTTTTTAAATTTGTTCCTTAGCACGGGTTAGTGCATTAAAAAATAAAAATAGTGTAATCATGTGGGTACAGTGATATCGTTCCGATGTTAAAACCTAACTGCAAAGTAGGTGGTCGGGGCTCTAAGTAATGCAATTTGCTTAAGTCAGATGTCGCTGCCTGTACGTAATACAGAGAATATTGTAAAGAGGTTCGAAATTTCACTGATGCCGTGAGTCGCCCATTGGCTCAATTGGTAGAGCGCTGGTACGGATAGCCAGAGGTTGCGGGTTCGAATCCCGGCATGGGTGAAATTTTTAGCCTCTAAATAGGTTTTTAAATTTGTTCCTTAGCACGGGTTAGTGCATTAAAAAATAAAAATAGTGTAATCTAAATAGGTTTTCAAAATTGTCCTCAGCACGGGTTAGTGCAACAAAAAGAATATAATCAGATATTTCACCTTTACCTATAGCTATGTGTAGATTCACAAATATACCTAACATAATAAAACATTTACATACGCGCACATACCTAACGTTGTTAATACAAAAGTATACACAATCACTGAAACTGATCTCTTCCAGACAATCATTGGCTTTACTGGACTAATACACTGGAGAAGTGAGTAGATATACAAACGTACAAAATGATTACTTCAGAGGTATATAAATGAATAAACGACGTTTTTTACCTGCTTTACAAAAGTAATCGCTTCATCAAAGTAATTTTTATTTTATAAGTTGATCAACTGATCAACTGGTCAATAAAAAAAATACTATACTCTTTAACTTGTACTGCTCTACTTAGCCGTTATTAGTACCTATTCCTTTTAATTTCATCATATTATGTGCTGAATTTTTTCACCGTCACCGTTCTAGGTCAAATATTTGTTCTTTAAAGCTTAATATCGTCATACCGGGCCGATTATCTGTCTGTCGGTCCGTCCGTGGCTTAGAACAACGACGACAACTATTAGAAAGCTGAAATTTGGAACATGCCGGGATTCAACCCACGACCTCTTGATCGAGAAGCCGTTCTACCGCTCTGCTACCACCGCTCTTCAACGTAACCCTAAAAACAAGGTACCTTCAGGCTCCACCACAAAAGAGGCAGCACAATACGTATGCTAATCAAACGTTGAACGTAGTCAGCCATATTGGCGAACCGATTTCCTAAGCCCCAACAATTTTAGTCCCCAACATTTCGTACTTAGGTGGCCTGCCCTGTAATGCAGCATTGATACATAGATCGCAAAGACACATAAGTCATATAACCGTCCTATAACGGTCGTATAACGCATGCTGGGCGTATTCGCGACGTAATTGAGAATAACGCTGCGCGCGTGAACCGCCCGCCTAATGCAACGAGCGAGACAGAGAATAGGGGAAAAGGTTTGAGGGAGAAAGAGAGGGCAGAGAGTGACGCTCGTGTCGGACGGAAATGGAGGACATATGGGTCGCGTTTTTCCTTCAGGGTTTTTATTTTGTTTGAGGGTTTCGGTAAAAATTGCTCTGTAACATTTTCATAATGCTTCCTTAGGTAAGAAGTTTCAGGGGTTAGCTATATTCCTCGTTACAAGCTCTTTTGTTTATTTTTGCTGAAAATATTGTAAGTAAAGTAATATTAAAAAAGTGATAGATCTATTAATATTATATTACTTACTAGTTGAGCCAGCGAAATTCGTACCGACTAAAAGTCGATTCTTTAATTTTTTAAGTTTTTCTCTCTGTTGGAACCATCCTCGTACTTCAAGGAATATTCTAAAAAAAGAATTAGCGAAATCGGTTCAGTTGCTCTCGAGATTTACGCTTACCAACACATTCAGCGATTCATTTTCATATTAAAGATTAACATATAGATAATTATATTAATAATAACAACAATAACAATAATATTTATTTCCAGAACTAGTCCAATACATTTAATAATAAAACAATAAACATGTGTAAAGAAATATGCGTGTTAAAACAAACATGGAGAATTTTAAAAACCTATAGAGACCTCAAAAATTAAACTAACTATGCGATTTTTATACACTGTGAGGAAACCCGCTGTTTGGTTGGCTCTACAGGTATTGACTAGTAGGTATTTTCTGTGGGCTAGGCCGACTAAGCTGTCAGGGTGGTATAGGTGCTAGGCAAACCTACACCATATAAAACAATGCCCCTTCACCCATCTAGTATCATATCATGAGTGAAGGTGCCACTGGACGCTGTACTAATCATTTCTTTATGTAGATGCAAAGGTATCCTAGTTTGGGACCAGCACACGAGACTGTATTGTGAGCACGTAGTTTATTTAGGTATTGTCGGTGGGTGTGTGTAATTAATTACACTAAGTAGTCAACAAATATATCTTTCTCATTTAGTTATTAAATTATCATTCGCTGTAAGTACAATGCCCGGCAGACTTCTTCTTCTTCAGGCTATATTAGTCCACTGCTGAACATAGCCCTCCCCTAATGAGCGCCATAGCGCAAGGTTGTGCCATAATTGGGGGTAATGCCCATAATCCCCACGCTGGGCATGCGGGTTGGGGATCGCAGTTTGGTGGAATTGTACTGCAGGGGGCGCTGCTGCCCACGCCCCGGTTTGTGACACCCGAGGGAAGAATTTGGGTTGGTGCTATTCTCTAGGCTGACAAGCCGACACCACACAGCAAAATATTTGCCCGGCAGACAAATTGAACAAAAAACCGTCAAAAAATGAGCTTGTGATTGACACGTAAGAGCATTTTTTTTAATTTGATTAACACCCCTATTCTAAGACGTTCCTAGAAGTTTTCCTCTACTCCACTCTTGCTTAACCGAGAAAAACAGTATTATAAAACGTATTATATTTCCTCCAATTAGTTTCTCACTCGAGTCGAGGAATCGACTGCCAAAGCTAAGGTACCTCGGGACCTACCTTAAAGCCTCCTCGAGAAAGAAAAACTTCTGCCTTTCAAAAATGACATCGCCATTGCCAACATAAAAAACCAAATTTTCACTCGAGTTAAACCACAGATTATATTGATTGTACTCACTCGAGTACACTCCAAATACTAACCAAATACCTACTGGTAATACTAACTCAAGGAAATGCCTCCACCTCTCCTCGACTCCACCTCCGTTGAGTATTGAGTCGAGATGACTTTGAGGAACGTCTTGGAATACGGGTGTAAGGCTAAGATAGACAAAATAAGAACATATTTAGTGTGTAGCAGAAAAAACAAACATAAAATAATTACAAAGATACAGTACAATTAGCGGCCATATTGCTAAAGTAAAGTTCGAACCACCTGTGAGATCCGAAATCCATTAATGCGAAGTTATAGTCATAGTTATTTGTCAACTCATTTGTCGAGAATCATACATCAGTGCTATTATGTGATTCGTTACACAATAATACCCCGCCTGAATGTTGCTCTTTGTGGTGAGAAATAAACTTTTATACTATTTTTATTTTAATGCACTAACCCGTGCTAAGGACAATTTAAAAAACCTATTTAGAGGCTAAAAATTCCACCCATGCCGGCCAGCCAGAGGTCGCGGGTTCGAATCCCGGCATGGGTGGAATTTTTAGCCTCTAAATAGGTTTTTTAAATAAACTTTTACTTTACTTTACCTAGGGGTTAAAACGATCTACAGTTAGTATTAAGTATCATCGGATCTTTGTACTTTGTCACGTTTTGATGCTTGCATTTGTGTTAAAGATTAATTGCTATCAAAAACTGTCCGTCGAATTTATATGTGTGTAGAAGACCATTGAAATTACTAGGTGCTATGTATTAAATACATGTTGTTGTTAATGTTGTTAACAATAGTACTGATGGTCGGTAGAAATTATCAGTGTTGAAAGCAAAATGTAAGAAACTCCTTAAGACAGAAAACGAACTACTGTATAATCACACAGCTCTCAAATAACACCTAAATAACCCCATAGAAACCCACCTCCCAACAAAAGTTACAGCAGCGCCATAAAAATAACTCTCAAACAACAATCTAAAGCAGTTAGCCTGCAACATTTTCACATTGTCAGCACAATAGCTGCTAAGCAGATGAATACAGAAGCACTGGATTTGTTCTTGGACTATGATAACGAGGATGATACGTCACTAACCTCCATGGTAGTAGGTAAATAAATACCATGAAGGTTAGGTTTTTTCGTCTTTACGCTTTTGTGGCACGGAGGTTCCAAGGAGGTTCCTAGATAGTACCTACTCTCGTAACAATGAGGTTTGATAACTTAGTGCAAGTTTAGTGCAAGTCTGAATTTTGTGGTGCTTTGCCCTAAATTCTTTATTAGATTGGATCATTTTTTTAAAAACCTATATAGTGGTTAAAAATATGCTAAAATTGTCCTTAGCACAGGTTAGTGCATTAAAAAGAATATAATAGATTGAATCATTTAGGGAGTAATTTAATAAATACATACATACATAATCTCACGCCTGTATCCCAGAGGGGTAGGCAGAGACCAGGGACTGCACTTGCCACGATCTTGATAGATCACCTTCTCTTCATCAAAGTTCATAAGTCGTTGCATGCACGCACGCCAGTTCCGGGTACTTTTTATCTTTCCCTTTGCTAATACATCCCCTATTTGGTCGATGTATGTCCACCTGGGACGACCCTTACCAACCCTTCCACTCAAATTCGCAATATATATTTATTTCGTCAATCTTTCTTCCTTCATCCTCTCCACATGTCCAAACCAACACGACATTCCTTTCTCAATTCTAGTCACTACACGATCAGACTATTGCGTATCCTGTCATTCAAAGTAACACTACCCAAACTTTTTCAAGGACCTCATTTCTACTGCATGAATTCTACTTTCTTGTTTCTTTTGCCAAACCCAAGTCTCGCAACCATACATAAGTGATTTTATATGTAAACAAAAATGTTTGATAGATATACAATATGCATAATATTCATGAAGTTTGTATCTCAGTATATAGTTCGTGTAGGTGTAAGGAAATCATAACAGTAAAAAAACAACAAATAGGTACATCTAAGCCATAAAATCACAATCGTCGTTCGCAACCCATCCTAAGGGCGCGGATTTTTTTCGAAGTCATCTGTTGGGCATTTACTTAGCAACAGATTTTATCTTTTAATCGAACCTTCTGAATTTCCCTGCATCCATTCCAGCCCATAGGCGGACTAGGCAAGAGGGGGTGGCGGGCGGTGGCGCGCGGGGGGACATGATTGATGACCTGCCCGGTCATGCTGCAGTGACATGAACGTGCTTTGTTTTTAGAAATTGACTGCCGTTGGTGGTGTGAAAAAATGTTCGCCAGCTCTGCCTCACCGGGCATTGAAATATGAAAATGGGGAAATTGCGAACGCGCGTGGGAGTAAAACCGTTTTGGTATAGGTAATCATTTCTGATGATCGGTGATAGGAATAGGTTGGGTATAATTGTCTACAGTGGGCCAGGAACAAAAGCTGGTAGACTACCAAGGTGTGGATTTTCTTTGTTGAACCGTTTGTATGCTGTTGTAACGCGATTCCTTACAATCCTCTCTATCTGGCGCAGCGGTTTGGCACGCTGCTGTAAAACTGTTGGTCTCGGGTTCGATTCCCGGCCGGGTCAAACTAGGAAACGAACTTTTCTAGTTTGTCTCGGTTCTTGGATGTTATCTATGTATTTATTGTATTAAATCTATCGTCGAGTTAGCACCTATAACACAAGTCATTTAGTTGTACTTAGTATAGGGCTAACGAGATCTGTGTAATATGTCCATGAATATCTATTACATATTATTATTATTAGGTATTTATTATTATCTCCATGCAAGAGGTCCCTGGTTCGAATCCCGGCTGGGGAAAAAAATCCCAGGTCTGTTGATGGTTCTGCGAATGTTTACATGTTTGTGATGTCCTTGTTTCTGGTTCCCACGACACAGGGTATCCTAGTGTGGGGCCAGAAGCAATGTATTGCCAGTATGTAAATCTTCTTCTTCATGTTCTATTTGAAGGTGGTATTGAAGAGATCGGTCTAAACGAAAAGACTGCCGAATGTACACTAATTACGTATGACTTAGACCTAAGGAAATATAAAAATATACCTGTTTCGTTCGTAGAGTTTATAATTTTCTGGGCAAATCTAAAATAAAAAACATAAGTACCTATAATAACTTTAACGTCGTATTTAAATAGTAAGAAAATATTTTTTGGAGAAATAATTGTAAAAGAAACCACATTCTTACCACAGTTATGTATGAATTAATACGTACACGAATATAACACGAATTTAGTTGTAATTTCTTAGTAAATATGTAGTTTCTTAAACGTATTTTAAATAAATCTATTTAGAGGCTAAAAATTCCACCCATGCCGAGAGTCGAACCCGCGAACTCTAGCCAGAGGTGCCAGCGCTCTCTTAACTGAGCTAATGGGCGACTCACCGCCACGCCATCTGTGAAATTTCGAACTTCTTTACAATACCACAGATAACATAATACTACAATACTCTGTATTACGTAAAAACGTCGTAACACAAAAGTTTCTTAAACGTTGTAAAAATGTCGTTTTTTCACAATTCTAAATATAGGTATGTTTGACGTAGTACATATCTACGTCAAATATAATTGATAGTATGTTTTTTTTTTATTTTTTACTGCCTAGAAAATTATGAACTCATAAGAAAAAAAATACTTTTCTGGTAAAACAATAGTATCATTGCCGTAAAGCACATGTCAAGTTAGCAAACAGGTATTTGGTTAAGTTAAGCCCCATGGGCGGCTTTATAACTTCTGACAGTAAGGCCCGCTACTGCTTTGCAATCCTCCACCAACCCGGACTTGGCCCCAGTGGTGGAGTATGGCCGAACCTTTCTGCGATGCAGGAAGAGACCCGTGCCCCAGCAGTGGGGACATACAAATGGTTGATATCATTTACCTTCCTCAATGACGTCAACATAAGACATACATAAGGTAAACGTCTTAGCAGCCATCGCCAGTAACAACAGAGCAAAAATAATCTGGAACGGCGTGCTACACTCCCAAAACACAGCTAACCCGTTCTGCATTTTAATGGAATATTGATAACAAAAAGATGGATGGTGGCCACGCGCACGACACCAATTGATTTAAAATTAAATAGGAAATTTTAACATGATGGATGCGCGGGGTGACGGCTCGTGACGTCACGCCCCAGCTTCCGACATGGGAACTAGGTAGAGGCATAGGATTAAATTGGATAGAATGACCTGGCCTATGGTCTGAAATATCACACGGAGATGTTATCATTCTAAAGGGAAAGATCCCTGTGGGTTCCGCGTGACCCAAGCGTTATGTGGAAAAGTCATTTTTTGTTTTGCCAATCAAATCCTTGGAGTATTTTTATTGTAAAGTAATAAATCAAAATTCTTTAAATGCAGAGCTTCTCTATAAGCCTCTGAGAGTGCTACATATTCTGCTTCAGAGCTAGACAACGCTTTTTTTGCTTCTTGCTTGCTTGCTTGCTTGCCATGTAATTACAGACTCAGAAATAGTGAAACAGTAACCGGTATAGGACTTCCGGTCGAAACTATCACAAAAATTATTTTTGAAAAATGTAACAAGCAATCAAAACATGAAATGAAGACGTTTCTATTACGAGTGCGCCTTTAAATAAAAGTTGTTTTATTTAGATGTGGATTTATTCCGTGAAAAATTTCTTAAGCAAGAGTTCACATCAGTCGAATAGAAAAAGTACACCTTTCATTCTATTCAAACATCATACCAGCCAGTCTGAAGTGAAACCATTGCAAACCTCTTTCTAACAGTTTCTTGAAATAGATATTTTTATATCATAATCCGTAAAATAAAGAAGATTTAACTTTTTCACTGTTCCGTAGCTTCACAAGTAAACTTTTGAAGCTACGGAACAGTGAAAAAGACATTTTCTAAAGAAAATGTCAAAGTGGAACAGTGGAAATGTCAAAATAATATTATTTCTGCAGGTTAAAACTTTAGAAAAAAAAGAGTCATCATTTCTTCAAGTTATTTCTATAAGTCGTTCGTATTAGGAAGACCGACATTCGGATATTCATGGAGATTTTGTAACCCAAAACATAATAATATAACACAACCTCACGCCTGTATCCCAGAGGGGTAGGCAGAGACCAGGGACTGCCACTTGCCACGATCCTGACAGATCACCTTCGCTTCATCAACGTTCATAAGTCGTTGGATGCACACACGCCGGTTCCGGGTTTACTACCCATTATATATAGGTAAGATAAATGACGAAAAGAAGAAAGATTGACTAAACAAATACATGCATGCAACGACTTATGAACTTTGATGAAGCGAAGGTGATCTGTCAGGATCGTGGCAAGTGGCAGTCCCTGGTGTCTGCCTACCCCTCTGTGATGCAGGGGTGAGGTTATGTATGTATGTATGTATGTATGTATGTATGTATGTATGTATGTATGTATGTATGTATGTATGTATGTATGTATGTATGTATGTATGTATGTATGTATGTATGTATGTATGTATGTATGTATGTATGTATGTATGTATGTATGTATGTATGTATGTATGTATTTATGTGTATGTATATATAAATCTACTATTGATAAATTCCTCTGTTTCGCCGCATCGACTTTCTGGCCGTCTGTTTAGTTTGTGATACCCAGCAGTGGGGTTAAACGGTTAACTCATTTTCTTTGTTTGTTTTTTAAGTGACAAGTCGAAGGGGTGATTTTTGTCTCCCCTGGCTCGTTGTGCATGACGTCGAAAAGTGCCTACTCGTTCCTTGGAAATAAAAGTGCACTTTCTCGAAAATATATTCTCTTTTAATGACAGGATACCCAATAGTCTGATTAGAGAACGTTGTGGACTGAAAGAGGATGTAGTGAATAAAATTGAAAAAGGAATATTGTGTGGTTTGGATATGTGGAGAGGATGAAGGAAGAAACATAATAACGAAACAAATATACGAATGTGAGTGGAAGGGACGTCCGAGGCGGACATACATCGACCAAATAGGGGATGTACAAGCAAAGGAGAAGATAAAAAGTACCCGGAACCGGCGTGCGTGCATACAACGACTTATGAACGTTAATGAATGTGTATATGTCTGTATGTATGTATGTATGTATGTATGTATGTATGTATGTATGTATGTATGTATGTATGTATGTATGTATGTATGTATGTATGTATGTATGTATGTATGTATGTATGTATGTATGTATGTATGTATGTATGTATGTATGTATGTATGTATGTATGTATGTATGTATGTATGTATGTATGTATGTATGTATGTATGTATGTATGTATGTATGTATGTTATTCTCAACTTAACTGACCCATTAGCTGTAAATTTTGACGCAGACAAATTACCGCCGATACGTCAAATTAGCTTCACGCTGAAAGTCCTGTCATATGTGAGCGATGGGTATCGAGCTCAATGTAGGTAGGTATCGGTAGATAAGTAGGTGCGAGGCACTAATTACTACACAAAACACGTTACCCAGCCGTGGGCGGACCGCTAGCGTGTAATACACATCTTGACTTCCCTCAGACACACCCACTTAGTCAAAAGTTACAGAGCCGACGTTTAAGTACGCTCGCGTTCAAAAAGCAAGACGCTTCATAATCTTGTTAGCGCTCAAATTTGCATTAATTAAGAGGCCCACTTGTGTCTAAAGTTGAAGGCGCCCCCGCCGAGGGTGTCGGGGCGGGGCGGGGGTGTGAGGAGCAGACGAGAGTTAGATAATATTCAAATGGTACATGTAACGACGCGTCCCGACGCCCGCGCCTCCCCGCCCGCGGCGGCGGTTAGGTGTGCTCGCGAACACAAGTGCTAATCCAAGTCAAATGAAATGACGTAAGTCTTTTAAGCTTCTTCAAAGAACTAAGCGTAAGACTTAAGTGACGATGAATAAAATTATTCTATAAGTTAATTTATAGCGTGTTATTATTACTAAACAAATATCATACTGTTTACTTTAAGTAGGTAATTATGATTTTAAAATTTTAACTGGTTGCTCGCGAAACAGGCTAGGCCTAGTGCAAGGACCCCTGGTAATTTTGTGGTATTAAGTTTTTTAATAATAAAAATATTTTAAATTTTTTTTTAATAATAAACTAGAAGGACATTTTTCTTTTCTTCTTCTAATCTTTTTAGACTCGTATATAGTTACAAGTATTAAAACATTCATCATCATTAATGCTTCGGTCTTGAAATGACGGTTTATTCGCATGACGTCGAATAGCTTAGTCTCACTCGGTTTTTGTTTTAATTTTTATTAACTTTATGAAGTATTTTTAAATTACACAAACTGTATTGGTCATAACAATTAATTTCACTTTTTATGCTTTAATAAAATAAGGTTAACGAGGTTAGCTTTTAAAAGATCTTGGGACTGATCTTTTAGAAAAAGCTTGGCCCAAAAATCTATTCTAGCCTAAAACAAAACGCTTAACATAATTGATTTGAGCCTTTTCATCACTAATATAATGAACGTGTAAATAAATGTTTTGCGTTTAATAAAGTGTTTCGTTCTCTCTTGACACAGACAAATTCTACTAACAATTCGACTAATAAATAACAGCGATTAGACCTGTTAAATATATAACTATGTATGAGTATCACCAATCATTAAGAAATACTAGGCTTAATTCTCTAAAGACAAAGTGTAGACCACAAAACGCCAAACGGAAAGCCAAAGACAGAAGCGTAACAACATTCAAACACCGTACACTTGCCTTCGAGGCTTTTGACCTCACCATCCCAGCAAACCGCCAATGTATCATTAATCTCAGACACTTGTCTCGCCGCCAGTCCCTCTCCCGGAGCATCGAGGGTGCGCTCGACAATTTCCTCCTCGGGTAATTCACTAGGATTTAATTTAAATTAGTTTTGGCTTGCCTTAATAGCCTCTCCCTGCGAGGCGGTGGGGGGGTTGGTGGATGTGGCTGCGTTCCAGCTGTGGAGGCTGGGTGGAATCGGGGAAAGAAGGCTTTTCAATAGGTGGCGAGGTATTTATTTAAGGCTTGCTGGATTTCCACGCGTGATGAGCGTGACACGTGTTTGTGACGTGTTTGCCTGATCAAAGTTGCATAGCATATCATGTAGCCTGCTTTGGGACCGAAACAAATTGTTGTGTCGTGTGCACGTTAGTTAATTCTACTTTATTCCAAATGAATTGTCTGGAATGTTGCAATAGACAACGTGCCCAAAGGCGAGCTCATCTCTGTAAGAAATTTCTTCCAGCAATACTTGCAAAATCGGGGAAGCAGAAAAACGGATGTACCTATAGGTACAAATTAAACTACTTAAATTACAACCGCATCAACTTTTAAACGATTTATTAATATTATTTGATGTAATTCTTCATTGCACTTTTTATTACGAAAGTAATGCACAGGGGCGTGCTTATTATGCGAAACATTCTCTTCTAGTAAACCTTATGTCATACGTTATGTTATGTTAACAGTGATAGAGGGACACACAGCTATAGCTAATTGGGATTCATTCACTAAAATAATTATAGATCAATATCAAATAACAAATCAAATACATTTATTTGGTCAAACATAGGTTTTTGCTTACATTACAGTAAAGCGTAACGAGATCTTATTTTCTTAATATTTGTCCTCTATCACAAATTGTTGTATGGGTACTTATTTTGTCACAACTTCCAAAAAAACTGATATGATATAAATGTCAAAATTTGTTATTTATAATATTTTAAACAAAAGTCTGACAAGCATTCTTGCACCGAATAGTAACAGTTTTCACACTATAATAGTCACCCATGCCGGGACTCGAACCGCAGGCGCGGTCAGGTGTCGAATGGGTGACCATCCCGTGACCACCGCTAGTGGAATTTATTCCGAGCGCTGCACTGCTTTTCAAGGCACGATAGGTCGTTGGTGCCGGCTGTCATGTAATAGCAGTCGTTAAGCCATGTCAGGGCCTTATGGGTCGCTTGATAACTTCTGACAGTAAGGCCTGCTACTTGTCTTAAAATCGCCCACCACTCCGGACGGCCCCCGTGGTGGAGTTTGGCCTAACTTTCCTACAAACCCGTACTACAGGCAGAGACCCGTACCCCAGCAGTGGGGACGTAGAAAGGGTTGATATCATTATCACTACTACATTGTTGCATGCACATACGCCAGTTTCTAGTGGAAAGGAAACAAATTAAAAACAATGTTAGGGTATTAAAAAGCATGGTTTCGTGTAATTCAGGTATCATTAAAACAGGTATTCTGAAACACTCCTACGCGTACACGTGTGTTCTGCGGAACCAAATAAGGCTGGGCGCATGCAGCACAGCGCAGCGCAGGGCAGTGCAGATTTAGTAAAGCATAGAACGTCATTGAGCTACGTACGCTGCGGCGCAGGCACGTGCGACGCAGTCATGTGGCTGCCCTGCTCTGCGTCTCGTTGTAGTGCCGGCACAGATTTCTGAGTGACGCGTGAACGTCGAGGCGTGTTTACTAACAATGTTGTTGCAATGACAGAACATTTAATTGAATTAGTTTGCAGTGAACCTAGTTTGTATCTAGACTATTCAAAAAAGACATTGAAAGAGTTATTAGGGGTGAGAGTTGCCAAGAAATGGAGCGAATATTATTTGCGTCGCAGCATGTGGAGGGGGCCTCTTTCTGCCTCAACTGCCCTGCACTGAACTGTGCTGCGCTGTTTAGTACAGTGTTCTGCGTCGCCTGCGTCTCAACATGCGCCCAGCCTTAATTATGCTACGGTAGCGGCGACTCTCATTTGTATAGAAGCAGCAGAAGAATGTTTTTATTGCATCTACACCAGAGGTTTAAGATGGTCAGAGTGGAGTTTTTTTTTCCACTGCCTTTTTCTCCACTACACTACACTACGGTTCGGAAGCAGCCGTTTACATGATATTCCCGGACCAACCCGGACTTGGCCCCCGTGGTGGAGTAGATGGCCTAACCTTTGTGCTATGCAAGAGACCCGTGCCCCAGTAGTGAGGATATACAAGATTTGATATCGATGACATTTAGCAAACAGAATAGGGTTACATTTTTACGTTGAAATAAAATTGATTTGGTTTGATCTATTACCACCACTCAAGCGACATACCGCCAGTATCCCACTCCATACATATTCAATTAGAATACCCTAGCCAGCAATAACGCTCAAACATTCACTTTTTTACAATCACAAGCCACGAGCTGCAATATAATGACAGCACTCTAGAATACCTATACCATACGACTAACTAATCATTGCGACCAGCGCGCGTTGATCCCTATAAAATCGTTATATTCATGGAGTTGAAGGGAGAGTAGGGTGTCACGTTACACCGGTGATACAATTGGACAGATGCGCTTGTTAAAGGTTATAGCCGACTAGGGACGGTGCGTCGAGAGATGGGCTGCCCCTGGGTCCTCGTGATGAACGCCTACTGTCACGACTCCTCTTACGGGGACTTGCCATCACCGGCCATCGCGGGGCTGATTAGTTTTTATATTGATGACGTCTTGCGGTTACAGTGGGGTGACGGTGATTGCCTGTTGAATTGTTAATGACTCGACGCATTTTTGTCGCGATGGAAATGCATAATTTTAAAAACATGTTTGGCTGTTTTTTTGTCTACGAACTTGTTCGAAATTTTACATTTAATTTTATGTTATTGTTTTTTTTCGTTTCAAGACGCAGTAAACTGCAAATTTTGAAACGAAACATTTCGAAAAAGCAGGTTAGAGCGTATGGGTAAACCTACATGCTCTAACCTGCTTATTCAAAGCGCTGCTTAGGTATATTATTACACACTATATCACATCACATCACACTTATATTATAAAGGGGAAAGGTTGTGAGTGAATGTGTATGTTTGTTACTTCTTTACTGGTTAAACGGCTGGAGTGATTTTAATAAAATTTGGTATGGAATTAGCTGGCACCCTGGATTAAAACATACTCTACGTTTTACTGCGGGAAAATATCTTATTCCTCTAGGAAAATCGTTAAACCGGGGCACAGCTTTTACAATATACATAGTCTACAAGTATCAGTGACCTGGTTATTAATTTTAGGGACTTACCCGTCGAAATCATAGAAAAGGTTTTTTTGTACGATTGTTACAGATAAAATTCTAAACAATCGCGCTTAGACCTCTGATAGATTTATTCACTGTAGTCTCAAAACATCCAGTAATAAATAAGTGCCTATCTATCTTTAAATATATAATAAAAAATAATAATTTAACCGACACTACTGGAGACAAAATATCATAATTATGAAACCAAGGGCTTATATATGCTTTAAAGAACATGTAGTGAATTTAATTGTCATAATTCAGTCAAAATGTTGCCTAGCCTTACAGTCCGCATATCAACCCTTACGTTTTTGACGCAATCTCACCCGTAACATAAGTGACGATAATGTGAAGCTCGATGAGCTGTCAAAGCACTAACGACACCTTGCCACACAGCTTTACACACACTCAAGCGCCGACCCTAAATTGCAGACTCGCTGATAAACGCCCAAAAGCGCCGCGCATTACACGAATGACAGGTGTCCTTTAACCGCCCGTTAACAGCATTATTGTATTAACCCGCGATAACATTATTAAAGCCCGTCAGCCGCTAAAAGAGCCATAAACAATGCCGGTGTCTGTCAAAACTCTAGTACCGCGACACATGTTTCAATTATTCTTATCTTTATTTCGGTCATATAGAGCGGTAGAGCTAAACGGTTCTCGTTACCCGACGTTTGATTTGTAGTCCGTTTTCATTGGCGTCTCTCTCCTCGTTCCGTGACTATTGTCCGTGCCGCGCCGTCGGTGTACTCCGCACTGACGGCACCTACGTACGAGTAATACTACCGTGATTTTTCCCCAGTGGGTCCACGAGTAATTTAAGCAGTTATAAAAGATCAAAAAGATTACCTATCTCGGCGGCCGCAATCGAAACCTACTTTTGTTATTGTAATTGTCACATCTGCCAAAATAACGCTCTCTATAATGGGTCCTTATCTATTGTCAATTCGCGACCCTCTCTTCGACTCTAACACGCACGTCACAGTTTAGGGGTTAGAATTAGGACTAAAGTATATAGTCTCAAAGAACTGCTGGCCGTTGGGGCAAAAAAGTTCTGACCTGGTGACCGCATGACAACGTGGGCAGACCCAACCAGATGGTTTGGTTACGGTGACGGGGAGTCGCTGGATGAGGAAGGCGGCACTGCACAAGTCCGGGCAGCTTGGAAAACTATAAGGGATGCTTATGTCCTGCAGTGGGCGTCAAATGCCTGACGATCATAACTTAGTTTTATAAGTTAGATAAGGTTTAACATTTTATGAAATTTTAACAGAAGTGGTCGTGGCCTAGGCAAGCCGAGTGATTGGAATCAATCACTTGAGTTAAGCAACAACAGGCGCGGTCAGGTGCAGGATGGGTGACCGTCCCGTGACTACCGATAGTGGCATGTGCTTCGCAAGGCACGTTAAGCTGTTGGTTCCGGCTGTCATGCAATGGCCGTCGTTATCAAACCACCCATAAGGCCTCTGACATGGCTATCAGAGGCCTTATGGGCGGTTTGATAACTTCTGACAGTGAGGCCCGCCACTGTCTTACAATCCTCCACCAACCCGGACTTGACCCCCGTGGTAGAGTATGGCCTAACCTTCCTGCGATGCAGAAAGAGACACGTGCCCCAGCAGTGGGGACATACAAAAAATGTGCGAACTGTTACTAGTGCCTCTCCGTCCATTAAAGCACACCTTTTTTTAGATGTTTTTAAAGAGTGTCTTTACCAAAAAACAAACTATAACTCTGGCACGGATAGCAAGAGGTCGCGGGTTCGAATCCCGGCATGGGTGGAATTTTTAGCCTCTAAATAGGTTTTTAAAATTGTCCTTAGCACGGGTTAGTGCATTAAAAATAAAAAAAAAATAAACTATAGCTTTCAAACCACCCACGGTATTAAAGTACCTACTCTTTCTACCCGTCTTTCTAATTTCCTTCAGCAACTTTCCATCGTAGGGTTGTCTGGAAGAAATTGCTTTTAGCAATAAGGCCGCTAATTGTTATATTTAGTATATTTGTAATTATTTTGTATTTGTTGTTTTCCCAGTGTACAATAAAGAATATTCTTATCTTATGTTATCTTATCTACTCTATTAAATTTACGGTTTTTTGTACTCGATCATCATACGTCCCCCTCCAGGGTACAAGCCTTCCCTTAGAGGGAAAGAGAGAGAGAGAGAAAGTATGAGCTTAAATACAAAGCGTGTCCACCCCAGACTAGCAATTTTAAGCGCTGAGGTAGTTGAACACCTCAGACACTCAGGGTTCCTCTCGACGGTTTTCTTCACAGTTCCTTTTAAAGATAAGATAAATAGTATATTTCATTACAAGTGCGGAAAGGCTGTCATTGCAAAGAGTTCCGACAAATGTCTACCCGACCCGAGGCGCAGCCGAAGGCGAGGGTTGACAGTCGGAACAAGTTGCAATGACGGTTCCGCACGTGTACTGAACGACTATTTTTAATACAGTTGCGAAAAAAAATGCAATTTAAAAACGAAAAATTATTGCCAAAATGGCGCCAACCGTAAAAGAATATAAGCAGATTTTTTTTTTCTTCACCCATTCTGGTAGGCAAAGGTAACCATACCCATACAGCCAGTCTTCAGTAGGATTTTTTTATTGATATGAAATGAAAATGAAATTTAATGAGATGAAATGAAACCTAACCAAACTCATGCAATTAAATAATTAAATCTGATATTGAAACAAATTAGTAGCTTCTTTTTAGAAATATGAATGAATCATAAAACTTCTATGATTTTTTTTAGTAAAAACTTCATGGTTGGTTTTTCTTTTTAATAGACATTATTTTGACAGTTGGGAAAGAGAACGCACGAGTGCGGAAAAGGTAAAAAAAAGCACGAGTGTGTAATAGCCCACATCCCGCACGCTATACGTCCCTGCAATACGCCTCTTTTTGAGCAACTGTATTAAAATAGTACATTACACAACTAGGGTGGTAATACAAAGAAAGGCCGAGATCGCAGAAGTTTGCGGCCCGAGCTGCAAGCGAGAGACGTAAATATGCGATCGAGAGCTTTCTTTATTACCTCCCGTGTTGTGTACATCTTTTTATATCTACACTTGGCCAAAAAGCCACTTTATTGCCAGGTGTGGCATAAAGATTTTTACTTGTCAAACATGCTTATTGAAAGGTAAATTATTGTGTCCTACAAGCTTTGCCATTTTAGACATACAAATATTTTCGGTGCGAGATTTCCTTTGTATTGCTACTATAATTTCACTAATATACATGTCTTACAAGACAGAGTCATTGGTACATGACCGGATTCGAACCCACAACCATCTACAAATGTACAGTTTCAGTAGTTTAACTTAAAACCATATAGATACTCTCTTCTCTTTGCCCCCGCTCTCCCACAACACTAACTTTGGAACTAACACGTCCGAAACATGATTTACGATGCAGACTGAAAATTCAGCCTCCAAATTATATTATTCTCGTCCGCGTGTCTCCGAGGCGTCGTAAATAATAGAATCCTATTTGATTCAGTTGGTGGCTTCTTGGTTTGTTTCTCTATGCAATTCTCCAGACGTCAGGAAGGGAGTACCTACAAGTTAGTTTTAACAAATAGCGTAAGTTAAAGTGGCGTGTCAATGGAACAAAGACGCTCTCTCTTGGTGCGATTCGGCGGTCTTACCCTCGGCGTCCGTCTGGCCGTATTGCGGCCGAGTTGAGTGAAAATATTGCAAGTGATGAAAAAATACAAAGACTTTATCTCTTGTATCAAGAGGCCTCTTGAAGAGGCAATGGGATTATAATAATATCTACAAAACACAAACACTATTATGGAAGTACATTTGCGAATTTGTAGTCGCAATACCACACGCTAACTGTGAAGGAAAACATCGTGAGGAAACCCGCGGCTTGGTTGACTCCGCACGTATTGACTAGTCTTTCCTGTGGGCTAGGCCGACTAAGCTGTCAGGATGGTATAGGTGCTGGGCAAGGCTACACCATCTTTAAAAAAAACCATGTCCCAGGCACTACAGCGTCGGAGTGGTCCCTTCACCCATCTAGTGTGAGTGAAGATGCCACTGGACGCTGTATAAATCATCTCATGAAGTAGATGCAAAAGGCCGATATTATTAATATTATGTATGTATCCACTGAGTTGAGTGACGTTGTTTTTTTACCTTTTTTAAGCTACTCCAGTTGTCAAATGCATACAAATGTTGACACTGGAGTCGTCTAAATGCTTAACTCGATAGACTGGAATGTTACATAATAGAAGGGCTGGTCATAAACTAGGATACCCTGTGATATGTCGTCGTCGTCGTCGTCGTCAGGCTATACTAGTCCACTGCTGGACATAGCCCTCCCCTAAAGAGCGCCACGTTGTGCTATCATAGAGAGTAATGCCCACAATCCCCACGCAGGGCATGCGGGTTGGGGATCGCAGTTCGGTGGAATTGTGCTGCAGGGGGCGCCGCTGCTGCCTACCACCCGGTAGGCAGAAAATGTTCAATCTTCTATTATTAAATTTTTTATACGAAGTGATCTTGCAATGTTTTCGCTTTAACAACACTTCATGTGCAAGAGCTGAGCGAAAACATTGCTACTGAGGTAAAAAAAATTCAAACTTTTTTTATCAATATTTTTATGAGAAGTCAACTTATAAAATCTCATGGGCCAGAGTTGAGTGATCGTATGTACTGCAATCGATGAGAGGAAATAAATCTTAAAAACATATTTAGAGACTAAAAATTCCACCCATGCCAGGATTCGAACCAGCGACCTCTGGCTATCCGTGCTAGCGCCTTTCCAACTGAGCTAATGGGCGACTCACCGGTGAAATTTTGAACCTGTTTACACTACTCTCTGTATTACGTACGTTTAAAATTGTCCTTAGCACGGGTTATTGCATTTTCATTTTCATTTTTTCATTTTCAAAAATAATATAATAATTAAATCTTGTTACACATTTTTTTTCGCAAGAAGTGAAATAATAAAATCTCATGCGCTCAAGTTGAGTGAAATTATTGTAATACATAAAAAAAAAATCGTTTATCGTTAATTGAAAATTCGTTTATATATTTTTCCCAGATGTGAACTTATAACAAAACTTATAACTTATAAAAATTTATGTACTTCATCTTCTTTTATATTAGAATTTTCGCAAAATGTCAAGATATAGTCCCATGCGCCAGAATTACACGAAAATTTTAGAAAAGATGAAATCGGAAAAGTTGATTTGAAGTAAACTTTTTGCAAAAACGCATAAGATATTTATTTGATGAAACAAGTTAGCTAGAAACAATTACCATACAAACGTAGCTTGGTTTTCATAAACACATCGGAATTTTAAGGCTATTTTCTTTAGAAGAAAAATTCTATAGAAGGCTATTTTCTTCTAAAGAAAATAAGTTTGATGCTTGTTGGTCGTAATTTCTATTTTAGGGGCAATTCGGAACAAAATAATTTCGTGAGTAAGAGGACCGAAGAGCAAAATTTGTCGCCGACAAAGATGATCGTACAACAAGAATGAGAAATTACTCCTTCGTTTTGCCAAGCGTTAATTCTACAATAAGTTTACTTCATAATAAAACTGTCAAATATTGCGACACAACTTGGAACAAATACTTGATAATATGAGTCCTATCTTGAGCCAATGTTTAAGAACTTTGCATACAAAAAAGGCAATGCAAGGAGGCGTTAAAAAATAGGTACTAGCCATAAATAACAATTTTGGCAATAACTGGCAACCCTAAATGGAATTTTCAGAAGCGTCCCCAGTCTGTAGAAGGAGCCAACCGTAGGAGAGACTGTAAAGAAAAAAACCTGGCCAAGCGCGAGTCGAACTCACCGAGGGCTCCGTACCACCATAAATATATCATACGTACGTATTTATTGACTTGGTGGTGATAGTGTTAGTGGCTCAGTGGGTAGAACAATGGAATCTCAAGCGAGTGACCCAGGTTTGATCCCCAGTACGAGCATGACCACGGCATCTGTAACGCTGCCGAAACGTCGGGAAATAAGGTAATTACGTTTTACCTGATAAATAATCGCAATTAGACCCGTTTAATATATGACTATGTATGAGTATCGCGAATCATTAAGAAATACCATGTAGGTACTAATGACTTTGTTTAATTTCAAAGTTACGTACATTTGCGAATTTATGCTTGGTTGGCTCAGCACGTATTGACTAGTCTTTCCTGTATAGGTGCTGGCCAAGCTTACACCATTTAAAACTATGCCCCAGGCACTGCAGCATCCAAGTGGTCCCTTCACCCATCTAGAGTGAGTAGAGATGCCACTGGCTTATTATAAATCATCTCATGCTGAGGCCAATATGTATATATTGACTTAGCAACAATAGGTTTTCTTTCTGGTTTGAGACTTTACTGGGAGTCCCCCGACTCGGGTTTTGGTTTCTAATAAAAGAAGTCGCCACTTGTCTCTGTCGGCTGCCAGGTGCCTGCATAGACCACATTTCATAGTAATACAATAAATGGTTTATTATGACAATTCGAAATGTATTGCATAGCCGATCAACTCAAAGTTTAACAAGAAAGACTAATGTACATAGAATTCACATAATAAACTATGAATGGACACTTAGCTGGGTATTGATGATACTTACAAATAATACGGCATTTAAAGGTATATCTAAGGCAAGTAAATATAACTAATGCTAGAACGATTAAGTTTCACGGCCAATGGCACGCTGTATTGCTAAGGCCGCCAATTGGCGATTTAGATTCTTTTCAGTATTTTTATTTCGATGACGTGCCTACGTATCGTAGATTCAGATTAAAGCAGCCCAAATCGAAATTTCCACCCAACCTCTCAAAATTAACTATTTTTTATTACTATTATTATTTACTACTATTTTCCGCTATACAGTGAAGAATATTTTTATCTTATCTTATTTTCAAAAACGAATATTTTTTTTTGTATTTTTATGAAACGCGGCCTTGGTGCACAAGCTACCCTGCTTGGTTTTCAGGGAGTCAATTCTCACTCTATTTGAACGATACATAAAAGTCGAGTGACAGCCAAAATCTCTATTCAGAACGCCATGCTACATTGAATTCAAATGAGAAAATAAATGTCTAATGACTCTGTCGAGTTATTTTTTATAATACTTTTTGCGACAAATGTCTAATCCTTCGAATATTTTGCGTACACGCTTTCAATTCGCATGGGTGAGAATCGGTTCCCTGGGCCGCGTTTCCCTTAGCGGAACCCTAAAAAAACTAATATATCGTCGGGAAAACGCGAGAAAATGGTGAGTTATGGCGGCGGGGCGCGCTTGGACGGCCATTGCAACACGGCCGCGGCCGATGTCATTACGGGCCGTAAATTCCGTTTAACTTGTCCAACATCTTGTTAACTCGTCACCTTATTTGTAACCGATGTGCTTGCGCTGTCCTTTGTTTTTGTTTCTCTTGATTACCTTTGGTAGGTGTTGCAGCTGCCTTATGAAGCATTACTCTATGTAGGTTCAATTACAATGTAATAAATACTTCGGTAGTAAATGGTACGTAGAAGTCGTAGTTTATTAAAGTCACACATGGACTTGGATCTATCACACGGAATCATACTATATCACCTCACACTAATATTGTAAAGGCGAAAATTTGTGGGTGTGTTTGTTTGTTACTTCTTCACGTTTAAGCGGCTGGATCTATTTTAATAAAATTTGGTGTGGAGTTAGCTAACACCCTGATTAACACATAAGCTACGTTTTACTGCGGAAAAATATCTTATTCCCATGGGGAAATCGATAATCCGCGGGTAGCACCGCGGGGCACAGCTAGTTCGTTCGTTATCAACCCTTGTATGTCCCCACTGCTGGGGCACGGGTCTCTTCCTGCATCGCAGGAAGGTTAGGCCAAACTCCACCACGGGGGCCAAGTCCGGGTTGGTGGAAGATTGTAAGACAGTGGCGGGCCTTACTGTCAGGAGTTATCAAGCCGCCCATAAGGCCTCTGACATGGCTTAACGACTGCCACTGCACAGCTAGTAATTCTAATAAAAATCTCTATTCAATAAGCAGCGGTTATACTTACTCCACCAACCCGGAATTGGCCCCCGTGGTCGAATATGGCCTAACCTTCCTGCGATGCAGGAAAAGACCCGTGCCCCAGCAGTAGGGACATTCAAGGGTTGATATCGATAACTACGTCGTTGGGGCTCTGTACTGAGTCTGTACTAACCTTTATTGCATATACCCTGCTCTTTCTTGTTACATTGTTAAACTTAATGAGTAAAGTACAACTTAAATTATGTATAATTATTAGATTTACATGCATTCAAAGGGAATCAAAATTTAAAACTAAAAAAAAACTGATCTTCCACCCTCGAAAGTAAAATAAGATTTACAGAAAAAAACGTTTAATAAACAAAATAAAAGTTCTCATAATATTGCAATTCGACGCAGTTGGCTAACGCAAGGTTGTCTGGAAGAGATTAGGTACTTTTTAATAGTAAAGCATACACATATACTGTGAGAAATAACTTGCACAGCACACAATAATCTACTCTAGGAACACTGTACGGGCACGCGTCTTTCCTGAGGAAGGTATAGACCATACTCCACCACGGGGACCAAGAACAGATTGGTGGAGGATTGCAAGACTAGTGGCTGGTCTTACTGTCAGAAGTTTTCAAGGCCTGTGACTTGGCTTAACGACTGCTATCTATAGACGGCATCCGACACCAACTGCTTAACGTGACTTAGCAAAACTAACACACGCAGATAACGTGTCGTAGTTTACCAAAAGTTGACATACCTAGTAGGTCTATAGTGCAGGGGTCAACTAACAAGCGATTCAAGGTCCCCATTTTATTGCAGTCCGCAAATCCGCTTTATGGAAATTGTTCACGACAAACAAATGTAACAAGCAGGCGAAAAAATGCCGCATTTTACCAGTAAATCCCCATAACATAGGTGATGGGGCGGAACACAGACCAAAACAGAGGTACGTTTTTATGTAACCTATTATATGTAACCTATAAGTGAACTAAAACTTTCGTAAGCACAACACATTGTAGACTTTTAGTCCGGATCTACTTACGGGTGTTGTTATATCGGAAGAGTCCCACCAGGTTTCGCTCCGATTCGCAGAGACGAGCAACCGACGACGCGAGCTCCGTCTCTGCTCACCATGATTAACCTCTGCGAATCCAAGATTTAGGCTGGCAAAGGTTAATACATCCTTCATCGGGCATTGTATACGCTTCTACAATACGATTTTATTGTAGAAGATATATTTAGTTTGACTGAAGCGCGGTTCAAAAAATGTGTAAAGTACACTTTGTGCCAAAAGAGCCACTATAAAATTAAGGATTATTTAGATGACAATGATGTCTGGAATTCTGGCATGTAAAATTCACGAGTTTTGTAGAATCTGTGTAAATTCTGTTAATTAAGGAATTTGAAAAGACTAAGTTTGGAGGTTTTTTGTCCATTTTTTCTCCAAAATGATCCAGATTTTGAAATGGACACCTAGTTTGACTTGTAACGTTCATTAAGCCGCAGTATCTGCGATACTTTGAATAAAACCTTTTCATTTCAGAATCGGAGCGAAACCTGGTCGGACTCTTCCGATATAACAACAACCGTAACTAGATCCGGACTAAAAGTCTATAAATAAACTTCCCACTGCAGGGCTCAAGCCTCAGAAAGAGAGTATGGGCTTAATTACCACGGGTGCCCACCGCGGATTGGCAATTTCAAGCGCTGAGGTAGTTGGTCAGACACTCAGGTTTCCACACGACGTGTTGAAAACACTTTATTGAACATCATCAACCAACCCATTACGTCCCCACCGAAGGGCACGGGTCTCTTCTCTAATGAAGGTATAGGCCTTACTCCACCATGGGGCCAAGTGGAGTATATATTGTATTGTACATAAACATGTAACTTACTGGGCTATTTATTTATATTTCTTACATGTGCCATGCAGTGGAACCCGCGGTTTATCGATTTCTCCATGGGAATAAGATATTTTCCCGCAGTAAAACGTAACCTATGTGTAAATCCAGGACGTCAGCTAACTCAATACCAAATTTTATTAAACTCACTCCAGCCCTTTAGACGTGATGAAGTAACAAACATATACACTCACAAACTTTCGCCTTTATAATAGGCCTTAGTGCTTTCAAAGTCGGAGGTACAAAAATATTAATCGTCAACTGAAAATAAATGTATTTTAAACTTTCGCGACTTGTACACATAGAATATTTTCGGGGCTTAATCGCGTAGTAATTTATTGCTATTTTACCTATTGGTATGATGTGATGTGGAGAGTATAGGTTCACTAAAAGTGATCTCTTCCAGACAGCTTTTGGATAGACTGGACAAATACAATTAAGAAGGGAGTATAGTGTACAGTAGATGAAAAGAGAAGACATCTGTTCCTCTGTGACAGTTATCCATTGACAGGCTCAGGGGGGTGAGGGGGCACTAAGTGGCTTTACATTTCCCGCCGCGATTTCCCGCCCTAACATTTTTATTTATTTTTCATCGCCCAGGGGCGCGGCCCGATATAATATCGGCCATTTTATTATGATACACCAACAAATGGTGCCTATTACTTTTTATAGAATACACAATGAATAGGTGTGTGATTGTGTATGCAGTTGTAGGTCTTATTGTAATGAGTTTGCTGGCAAACGAGAGTCTTGCGCGACTTTTCACGGAACTTATGTCGTTTATTTTTGATTAGACATTTATAATTGAGGGCCGTGGCGCAGCGGTTTGGCACGCTGACTGTAAAACCGAATGTCTCGGGTTCGATCCCCGGTCGGGTCAAACTAGGAAAGGAACTTTTCCAATTTTTCTCGGGTCTTGGATGTTATATATGTATTTATTGTATTGAATCTATCGTCGAGTTAGCACCTGTCTCACAAGTCATTTGTACTTACTTAGTATAGGGCTACCGAGATCTGTATAATGTGTCCTTAAATATTTATTTATTGTTTTTTTTAAAGGGCTCTCGATGTTGAATCATAGCCGCAGTTATGAATTAAACGGGACAAGACGCGACTCAAAACGTTTAATACATAAGTAGAACCGTAATTTCCTTAAAATAACAATGTCGAAATATCTACAAAAAAACACAATCGACAAACAAAACCTAATGTTTGTTTTAACCACAAAACGTCAGTCTAGTCACGAATAGTCACGGGACGGTCACCCATCCTGCACCTGACCGCGCCTGTTGTTGCTTAACTCCAGTGATTGGTTCCAATTACTCGGTGGCAATAACTAATGAAATCTATTTTTCCACTTTCCTCTTTATTCCGTGCACTTTCATCCATGAATTGAATTTCGATAAAAACTTAAGTGTCTACAAAAATGGGATTGATTATATTATAATACAAAAGCCGTGGAGGTCGCACGAGTCGCGCGAGGGTAAAAAGGTCGGCTTTTTGCATTCAGAGCGCGCTGACGTCTGTTTCAGCATAAAACAAATCGAATTGTCGGAGTACTACCGATACCACAGATTAAATACAATAGAAAAACGAGCCCCTGTTTCAAAATGTTCAAATAAAGTTCCAGATTAGCTAACCGCAACCAGTGTTGCCGTTTGTTCTAAATTTAAATAAATTTTCCTATATTGTGTGTGTTCGTTTATGGCTTCAAATTTAGAACAAACGGCAGCCGTGGTTGCGGATAGCTTATCCGGAACTTTATCTGCAGTTTGTGAAACAGACCCTACTAAACGCATTGTTGTCCTGTAGCTGAGAGACAAAGAATAACAACCGCCAAATTCGAAACTTTTCACGACGAGCATTTAAAGGTCTGCGGCAGGTTTTTTGTAGTTATTTGCCAATCACTTGTTATTATATTCTTTTCTTTTTTTAATGCACTTACCCGTGCCGGAACTCGAACTAACCGTGCCAGAGGTCGCGGGTTCGAGTCCCGGCATGGGTGGAGTTTTTGGCCTCTAAATAGGTTTTTAGGATTAACATGTTGTTATCGTACGAGTAACTGTAGATACCTAGGTATAATTCTATCAAATTTCTTCAAATTAGGATTTAGTGATGCTTCTGGTAGTATTGTTGGCGCGTCCATTTCACTGACGCGGTCCGCGGATCTATGTTTACTGTTTGCTGAAACAAATTGTAGTTTTACTAGGGGATTGCACTCTACAGTATGTAACCAACACTTGCTAAGAGTAAAATATTCTGAATTATCCATACAGTTCAATTTAATTTATTAATTTCAAATGTTTCATTAGATGAATATAAGAAAATATGAATATATTATTGAGTTTGCATTATAGAGTTTGCAATTATAGAGTTTGCAATGGTATCCTTCATCTTAACAGATAATGCGAACTCATTTTGTCGTTCAAAAATATAAACATGAGAATTTGATTTGGAATACCAAAATGTCATAAAGTTTTAAATTCAGTAAGTTGTTCTTTAGTGATAAAAGTGTCAACAGAAAATTGTTTGTTATTAAATAATTATTACGTTTTAAAGTCATATTAAAACCCCACTATGCTACGTTTGAGTTTCACTATATATGATTGCAATTTGATGTGAAGACATGAATATTTTCTACCAAAAATCACAGCCTATGCCCAGCAGTGGGCATCTTTCATGGGCTGCGTAGGTAGGTAGAGGTTTCACATTATTTTTATCTTCATGGTTATCTTTCCATAACACGTCAATCAGAGTTTGTCGATCACAACAACTTTTGATCTAAGACATAAAGCGTAATAATGTGTTAAATAAAATGGAATTCATACTATTATTACAGAAACAATAATTAAATTACAGAGCAAATAAAGCGCAAATTTTCTTACTTTCAATGCATTATCATCATCATTGTGATCATCATTCGGTGTTAGTCCACTGCTAGACATAGGCCGCTCCCAAGACATGCCACTGAGCCCAATCTTCGGTTCTTCTCAAACAGGCAGCCATAATACGGAAATTTATTTTAGGAGCCTCTGTACCTTACTTGATAGTACTTCGACTTTTAATAGATTAGATTGAGAAGAATTTATTGCATACTGGGCATAGTATTTCTTAATGATTCGCGATACTCATACACAGTTTTATATTAAACGGGTCTTATCGCGATTATTTATTAGGTAAAACGTAATTACCCGAGACCACGGCAACTGTAACGCTGCCGAAACGTCGGGAAATAAGGTAATTACGTTTTACCAAATAAATATTCGCGATTAGACCCGTTTAATATATAACCACATACTGGACACGTTTATTCATTTTATTTTACATTAACGGGAATGAGGTATAAGTTTACATTTATGGCGTTTGGCCGTACATTAATACATTACCAAGGTGACTTTGCAACGATCTATTGATAAGCTGTCCACAGTAGGTACATTGGTACCTACTGCGGACAGTGATCGTGATCAAGAGATCGTGGACAGCTTGGTCACTGGAACAAAATAGAGCATCCAGTCGTTTGTAAAAAGTGTTGGTACCCTTCCGCATAACGCGGTAAGCATTTTGAATAACAATGTGATCGGAGACGTAGGCCCTATTTTGATCCCGTCATTTCGGAAGGTACACCGTTCAATAGGGATTATACGGGATCCCTTTTCGATCATACTTCGGTGGGATTTCAAATAATTTATTATAGATCCCTAAAAAAGAATATGCGCAGGATGTATGCAAGTTCAATTGGTCACACAAAGTCAAAATATATTTTATGACTCGCGGTACTCGTATTTAGTTTACATTTATTTATTTTATTTTAATTCTTTATTGTACTAATTACATGAGTTAATGTACAAGGGGGTGCTTAATGCAAGAAGCATTCTCTTCCAGCAAACCTTTGGTGTTGAAGAGACTGTCAATGGGTAGTACAGGGAAAGAAGGTGAAATACTATAATAAACTTACGTAAACATTCGGAGATACATTAACTTAGACATTAAACATTTAGCCATTGTTTGCGACTGTAAGCTTAACTTCGCAAGTAGATCTCTTAGCAATAAAACTAAATATATGCATATTAATTATTCAAAATAGGTAGCGCTGTCTGTAAAATTATAGACCAAATCATTTCTTTTAAAGGTCTTAAGTTAGATATCTCTACTTTCAAGTACGTAATGTATCCCTAAAATACTCGTAGAAAACAAAAAAAATACTTAGATTAAAAGGGAGCGAGGCTTCCTACAATCCTGCGTTTTACCGTCAGTTTAATCAATTTTCCAAGACTGCCGAACAACGAACTATATTGTCCTTGAAAAACTATAACTCATCAGCTCTTTTGTACCACAAAATCACCATAATCCATCGCGTAATTTACGGCCAAACAAAGCTGGAAGCGTCATATCTCCTCTGTCCATCAGTGAGTAAAGCCAAACAGTAACAGAAAGCCCTATGGGAAGTGTAGTACTATGCGTAAGTGCTAATCCCAATCACAGCGTAATAAAAGAACACAGAAGTACGGGTTGAAGTGATCTTGAATTTAACGTGAATAAATTTCCATGAATCACAGACTGCTTCCAAGCCAGAGGGAAGTCACTTAAAAAGTATAAAAGTAATTAAGTGACTTTACAGTCTCTACATAGTAAAATAAACTTATTAATATTCAAGTATAATACGTTACTGAGAATTGTGTGTTTTATTCTTTTGGTCCTAAACACCTTCTTAGGTTAGTCAAAAAGTTAGGTAAAAGTTAATTTAAAACGGTACTAAACATGCCTTGTCCTTGCCTGGTTACCATAACATAGTTATATATTAAACGGGTCAAATCTCGATTATTAATTAGGTAAAACGTAATTTTCTTATTTCCCGATGTTTCGGCAGCGTTACAGTTGCCGTGGTCTCGGGTAGACTGAAATGGCGAGTACAGTCGATTATTGTGGGTAGTCACCATTTTTTTTTTTTAAGAAATACTACCATAACATACCCTGTGTTATGGTCATAAGTACTCTCGTGGGAATTGAACCTACGACCTCAGACACCGCTACCGCTAAACCAACGAGGCAGATAAGGATAGGAATTACTTAACCACATCACATTTCAATCTTATATAAGGCGAATGTTTGTGAGTCTATGACTTCTTCACGTCTAAACGGCTGGAGTAATGTTAATAAAATTTGGTATGGGATTAGCTGACACGGAAAAATATTCTAGTTGTACATAAAAATAGAAATCACACGATATTTCTTAGCCTAAGAGTACCTACAGTCGGTGGCCTTATTACTAAAAATTATATCTTGCAGACAACCATAAGATAATACTATTTTTATTTTTAATGCACTAACCCGTGCTAAGGACAATTTTAAAAACCTATTTAGAGGCTAAAGATTCCACCCACGCCGGGATTCGAACCCGCGACCTCTGGCTGACCTCCGTGCCAGCGCTCTTTCCTACTGAGCTAATGGACGACTCACCGGCATCAGTGAAATTTCGAACCTCTGCACTATTCTCTGTATTACGTACAGGCAGCGACATCTGGCTGAAGTAAATTGCATCACTTACAGCCCCGACTACCTACTTTGCAGTTAGGTTTTACATCGAAATGATATCACTGTACCCACATGATTATACTATTTTTATTTTTAATGCACTAACCCGTGCTAAGGATAATTTTAAAAACCTATTTAGAGGCCAAAAATTCCACCCATGGCGGGATTCGAACCCGCACGGATACGTAATACAGGGAGGATTGAAAAGAGGTTCGAAATTTCATTGATGCCGGTGAGTCGCCCATTAGCTCAGTTGGAAGAGCGCTGACACGGATAGCGAGAGGTCGCGGGGCGAACTCCTTTTTGACTGCGAAACCTCAAAGAGCACATGAGCCTTCTGTCCATCTCAGCCTCGTGTCGGAATTGATCCCCGGACGCAAACAATCGGCGGGCGCGCGGCGGCCGCGTGCCGTGCCATTACATACGCATTAGGAAGATATTCGGCTATTACGGGACGGTTATCGCGTTATCTTCGGGATTACTCCAGGCCTATGGTACTGGGAACGTGTTTTGTAGAACCCCTGCGGCCAGCACTAGTTAGAGTAGAATATTTATTGGGCAAATCTACACAAAAAAATTACGATTAGCTTCTGACGCTGTGCTAGGTTAAAAACCTGTGTTACAGCAATCAGATGCCAATTCCCACGGAATTAAGATATTTAAATTTAAGCTTGGATTGTTCATTACTATGTAATTCTATTTAATAAACAAATTATAACAATATTTCTGTAAAGAAGAATATATATTTATCCTAGGGTATATATCTATATATGTCCCAGGATTCAATTATAATAATAAAAGCCTTTATTTGAATGCAAATAAACAGCATAAACTAACATAGTTTACATTTAAATTACATTTTTTGATTTGTTACTTAGTAAAAATTATAATTATTGACGAATTATATGCAATCAAAATTATCATTCACTCTACAACACTGAAATATTTATAGAGTCCTATGGCATGCTAGGTCCATTTAAGGATATGATAGGCCTCTCGCTAGGGCCAGCGAGGTTTGGTCTAATTCACCCTAGCTGATCGGACTTGTCTGGGTGATTTGTAGAATTCCAAGACATACGCCGTAGAGTCGTATAAGAATTATTTGCTAATGAAGTGAGAATGGGCTCCCTGGTCAGCTAGTAAGTAATGAAAAATATTAATTTTTTGTTTACTGTTCAAACAAAAGGTCGCCCCTCCACGGCTGACACGCACTGTACTCAACGTCAATAGAACTCATCAAAAACCAGCGTTATTTGTTGGACAATAAAAAGACAAGTCATAACACCTCTTTAATAAGAAACATTGCTTCCCATTCCAGCGGCCAAATTGTGAAGGGGAGGACTTACTTAAATATGAATCATTTCATTATAATGCCGTATTCAATCCGGCTGAACCTCACTTCATGTATGTAGCGAGGGGAGAGATACACAAGAATGTTTTATAAATACGCACTGCGGGCCCCATGGAGACGATAACTGACACTTAATACCATAGAGCGTGACCGCATTACTCTATGATCTATGGTCCGTGCGCCCCTCTTTTGCGCACTTTATCTATGGAATCTCCGCAATAGTTATTGCTCGGTCATTCATGCGGAAAATTCATCAATTTGTTTTCGGGCACTTTGATTGGAAGTCCAATTACCGGCTGGAAGACTTTGACAATTGATAGAGAGATAAACAAATCACTTGCACAGACATATACTTATATATTTTTTTACTGCACTAACCTGGCTAAGAACAATTTCAAAAACCTATTTAGAGGCTAAAAATTCCACCCACGCTGGGACTCGAACCCGCAAGCGCTGGCTAACCGTGCCAGCGATGCCCATTTTTAGGCCGAGGGAGAGAGTAGGATTGGGTTGAAAATTGTTACAGGACCCCGGCGCCTTGCTTGTGACTACTCGAAGGAGTAGACAGAGATAAGGCGCCGGGGAACACACCTAATTTTAACTACAGTATAAGGCAATTTTATTCTTAATTGACATTTTACTGTAATTTTATGAATTTGAATTTAATTTTATTGTATATTATTATTGTTTTGAATTTATTAATATTGACATTCTATATTTGTAAACCCCGGCGCCTTGCTTGTGACTACTCTTCGGAGTAAACAGAGATAAGGCGCCGGGGTAAAATCCGGAATTGATCATTATAATTTTAAAATTTAATTTTAGCAATGTCTACATATTATTTTTTATTACTTAGTTGCTAATTCATTAAAAAAAATGATGTAAATGGGCGAAATATATGGAAAAAAAAAAAAAAATTATACATATAAATAAGAACAGTAAAAAAACAAAAACCAAATATCAAACGAAAGAAAAAAAAAACGAAAAAGAAAAAAAAAAAAAAGAAAGAAAAGAAACTAAAAAAAAAAAAAAAAAAATTTATTCACCCATTAGATTAAGCTATATTAGTATTAATTAGGACAATACAACAAGACTAAAATAATAAGGACAAGGACAAACAGTAGACAATTGTACAGCATAATTTTATTATATTAAATTTTTGTTTTAATCCAAGGACCACAAGGTTGCCACGTAATGAATGGTGGCAGTATAACCTTATTAAAAAAAAAAAAAAACCGTGCCAGCGCTCTCTCAACTAAGCTAATGGGCGACTACTTGCGTCAGTGAAATTTCAAACCTCTTTACAATACTCTCTGTATTACGTACAGGCAGCGAATATAATCAACTGCAAAGTAGGTACTCGAGGCTGCAAGTGATGCAAATTACTTTAGCCAGATGTCGCTGCTTGTACGTAATACAGAGAGTATTGTAAGGAGGTTTGATATTTCACTGATGCCGGTAGTCGCCCGTTCACAACAAAGACAGAAACAAAATTAAACATAATACAACATGTAAGGATTCAACGCCCAGTTTGTACTACATATTATTGCAGTGAGTGCTGCAGAAGCGAGCTACTCCAGTGGTAGTATTATGTAATAATAATACCTTTCACAAGACACAATCACTTGACCTGGTCCCAAACTAGGGTACCCTGTACTATGGTAACCAGGCAAGGACGTTAGAAACATGAAAACACACCCAGACTGAGGCCACTTGCACTGTTGTACAGCGGCCCCAGTGGGTATCGAACCCACGACCTCTGTCTTGGTAACTAAGCGCCTTAACGGCTAGACCAACGTGGTAGCCACGTCAGTACTAAGTAATTGGAATTACCGAATGACTGACAATTGGAAGGCAAATTACCGATGACGATTGGAAGTCAAACTACTGTGGCGCTGTTAGAGTAATTTCAGTACATAATTGGTGCAATTCAATTATTACGCTGAAATATAAAGAGAAATTTGGTTTGGTGAAAACAGCGTTAACATAAAAAGCAAATAGATTCGCCGTTTTTACGGAATCCATTTGTACAACTCTCCAACGTGTAGTATTTTACAACATCGCAACGTAATTTCCACCAAATACCTTGCAATATACGAACTATATTTGACAAGTGACAACTCTTGGTCCAAGTCTAAAATGTGGGGTATCGCGAAATGACATCTTCATCCCTATTTTTAAGATTGAATGTCGAATGGAGGGCTGTTCAATTCGCTGGCGTCAGGGGGAGAGCAGGGCTTATGAGAACAGCAAATTCGGCACGTGTCAACCGATGGAATTAGACCTAATACTTGCATTAATAAAGTGTGAAATTAGGTACCACCCGGCCGGGTCCTTGTTTGTTATAATTCTCTATTAGGTTTTTTTATTGGGCTCCCCTGGGCTCGGTTTTACGCGACTTATGTTCAATGGAATTGAGTTTTGAGTTGGTTGACTTTGATTAGCCGGAAATAGGCACTTACAAACTATCGAGGCATGTATACGCTTCTATAATACCATCCCTGAAGATATATTAAGTTTGCCTGAAACGCGGTTCAAAAAATATGTTACTTTCCATCGTAAGGTTATCTGGAAGAAATTGCTTTTAGCAATAAGGCCGCCAATTGTACTATGTATATTTGCAATTGTTTTGTATTTGTTGTTTTTCCAGTGTACAATAAAGAATATTCTTATCTTATCTTAAGCACACTTTGTGCCAAAAGGGCCACTGTAACATAAAGGATTATTTAGATGACCATGATGTCTGGAATTAAACCCAGTACAATGCATGAGTTCTATGTTTTATAATAATTATGTAAGCTATGTTAATTAAGGACTTTGAAAAGACTAAGTTTGGAGTTTTTTGTCCATTTTTTCTCCAGAATTATCTAGATTTTGAAATGGACAAATTAATTGTAACGTTCATTAAGCCGCAGCTTCTGCGCTACATACATACATAACCTCACGCCTGTATCGCAGAGGGGTAGACAGAGTCCGGGGACTGTCACTTGCCGCGATCTGCGCTACTTTGAATAAAACTTTTTCATTTTATTTCGGTACCTATACAAACTGACATTGTTGGTGGAAGGACCGGTAACGCATGTCCCTACCAGTAGGTTCGCTGACTTAGACCAAACAGAGCGGTGGCAGCGGAGCGGTGTAGAACGCCAGCTTTTCAATCGGGAGATCGTGGGTTCGAACCCCGACATGTACCAATGAATTTGTTTTCTAAGTTATGTACATTTGTGAAGTTATAGTGGCAATACTATTCACTGACAGTGAAGGAAAACATAGAAAGGAAACCCCAGTGTCGGATGTGTTAACGTACCTCAGCGCTACTACGTAGCAACTATGTAGCCTCATAGTCATAGTGCGAAAAATCTTAGTCATAGTGCGAAAAATCTCAGGTGTAACAACTAGACCAAATAGGGATTATAAGCGAATGGCAAGATAAAAAGTACTAGACCGGCGTGCTACTAATAAAAGTAAGTAGATTAAGCTAAAGAAGGTATGTTAGGATTGTGACAAGTGGCAAAACCTGGTTTGTGCCTTCCGAAATACAGGTGTGAGTTTATATTACAATATGTGGTTTTGCAACTGTTAAAATACAAAACCAGAGTGAAATTTAATACAGCCAACTTATTGCAATTAAACGGCATTTGACAGACGAAACCAGAATGAAATAAAATATAGGCAACAAATTTGATACAAAATTAAAAGTATGCAAACATCACTTTTTTAGCTATTTTAATTGCCGCACTAAAATTGGCGTTGCGTAATGACATATTTTAATCAGCACGACATATTTGTTGACATTGATAGTTTTTATCTGTTATTTATTATGCTATGTGGTATCGGCCTAGAGAATAGCACCAACCGCGGGTGTCGTACAAGGCGAATAAGAGACACAAACCCAATGAAGGCAAAACCTTGCGCTATGGCGCTCATTAGGGGAGTTCTGTGTCTGACAGTGGACTAAAACAAAATACTTGTTTACCCCCAGACAAACGTGGAATGAAATTAAATATAGGTAAAAGAATCGACATAAAATAAAAAGTATGTAAGCATCAGTTTTTCCTCTATTTTAATTACCGCACTAAAATTGGTGGCGCGGAACGCGAGAACGAACGCAGAACGGCATATTTTAATTCAGGCCTGGCTTTACGGTCCCATCGTTTTATTTATTGCGCCGGCCAGTGGGCCGCGACGACTGGGCTGGATAAACAAGGGCGAAAAAAATAAATAAATAAAAAGATGGCCGCCGAAGCACCGCCCCCTGCTGCGCCCGCGGCTACCGTTTCCAAAGGCACTTCGCGCCTAAACAGACGGGCCGTCACCAGTCAATATCGATAGACAGGATCGATAGAAAATCTCTCTCAGTTTTAGTCAGTAGTTTCTCAGGCGAATGCTACACGCAAGATATATATCGTAATCCGTCAATATAAACTGTTGGATCACGATATTTATTGACGTCTAGGGTAGTGTATTGAGGGATCACAATAATTATCGCTGGATTTCCGGAAATCCTACAGATAAATATATTTAGTAAACATTTTATTGCATGTATTGTTACATGCAATAAAATTATTGTTTAATTTTTTTCTGATTTTTTACTTTTAATTCGAAGATTTATACGAATGAAATATTTCATTAGTATAAATCTTCGGATTAAAAGTGCAAATAATAATAACACACCATAATCACTTGCCTTGGCCCCAAGTTGGGATAACCAGCCAAGGGAAGGGAAGACAAATCAGGAAAGTGACCGTATCTGGAACACCAAGCTTCGCTCCAAAACCAAAGTCACAGATGTTGGAGCTGCGACCGCAAAGTGAAAATGAATTGGGTAGGCCATGTAAGTCTTACGAGCATAGATCGGCAAAAGTTGCTCATCCTTGCTCATCCCACGCGACGGATACCGTAAACGTGGCCATGAATGGCGGACGACATCACTAATATCATCATGGTTGTAATATTTTTCTGGTTGTGCAATAAAGAGTTCTCTCTCTCTCTCTCTCTCTCTAAGTTAGATTAGATTAGAACTCTGTATTGTACACACCAGAAAATAAAATGTATAAAAAGGCTATCTAAGTTTCTATCAGATGACAGGGAATTTCCGGTGAAGGAAGAGGCGGAGGGTTAAAAGCAGGCCTTGGCTCAGCAAAAGGACACTAGATCGGCTAGTTAAAAAAAACAACCCTTCAAGCCGCGTTGCGCTTTCCCTATTTGCGCAGTTTCAAGATTAAGGTAATCTTCGATTGGATAATCATTAGGCAACTGCACTTACCTCCAAAGTTCGATCTAAGGAACACATTCAGCTTATGTTCGTCGAGATCGTCGCTTCATGTCTTCATCGTTTCCTTTTCAGATGAAGGAATCGCCTGCGCCGACTTTGGCCCATCTGGATCAAAAATATAAAAAGAAAATTGTTAAATAATACTCACGCCGTGACGATTACATCACTTGACGTCACAGAACGTTGCCATAATCATTATTTGCCTATGGGTGAATTTCCCGGAACTAAAAATTGCGTGGCACCAATGAAATTGGTAATAAAAAAGAAAGTGTTAATGTTCTAACATTTTTTTACGGTTAGATGATATGGTAATCTATGTGTAGCACTAAACATTTTGTTAATAAGAATAATGGATACTCCAAAAAAAAATATTAAATCCCGAAATCTTTCATTGCCATGTTTGTCCGCACGTCACCTTGTTGTGTATTATTCTTCATTGATAAACATCTATTGGTTCTTTGTACTAAATACTAATTTTATTTGATACATTAATAGTCAAAATATTGTTACGAAATACATTTATTGAAATATTTACACAGTACAACGAATGGTTAATAAAAATGTATCTGTCCCAGAACTACCGTTAATCGCCGTGTCCTAATCATGTTCAAGTATATTGTTTTACCTAACGACTTGTTTCCCATCCCCGGTGCGCGAAACATTTGTGTTTAATGCCGCCTAAGTGCTCGTCGCAGAAGGACGTACGCACGTGCCTGCGTTTTCGCGATATTCGTTAAGTCAATTTTTTTTTTGTTGCTGGACATTTTTTCTTTCATTGCCGTGGATAGGTATAACTTCTATTTAAATTAAGATTGTCATCTTAAGTAAACATTCGATAGAACGCTATTTCTCTTATGATTATTTGTCAAGTGTTTATTTTGTCGAATGGTTAATAGATTTTTTGTTATTTCTTTTTATTGCCTCGATTTTCATCACCGTGTTTTCATTGCTGTGGTTTCCGTGGGCGAAATTTGCTATGGTAATGAAAAAAAAAGACACATCAATGAAAGAAAATTAATTGCCATGCTTTATAAAACAAATTATTTTCATTGCCGTGGCCAAGTATTTCATTACCGTGACTTTTATTTTCATCGCCATGTTATGATTAGGTAAAGAAAATGTATTTTATCATCTTTTAGTAACATTTAGTACTTTATCAATCGTATAATACACCCTCACAAACGAACGCACCAGCACATACTGCAGTCTGATTTTAATAATGGATTGTTTATTTTTAAGATGCCAAGATGCCCAAACCAAAATTATCTGAGGAGGAGAGAAAGGAGAGAAAAAGATTGGCTAAAAAAAAGGAGCCGTCAAAAATTAAGAAACGACCCATATCTGGGTTTGCATTTCCCTCTCGGAGAAATAAAATATATTTTCATTTCCGTGGGTTGATTCTTTCATTCCTATGGCACAGTTATTTCATTGCCGTGGACGCTTGTTTCATTGCCGTGCACTCATGTTTCATCGCCGTGGCACGAAATTTTTAGACCAGTTTATCTTGCTAGTTTTTTAAGTTATCAGATAGATATTAAGCAAGAGTACATACATTATCAAAAACAACAATAAAAGAGTTTTGTTTTGTAAAAAAACCTTAATATAAAAAAGTACATGGAAATGAAGATTTTATAAGACCTGTTGAAATTCACTCTTATACACTGAAATAGAAAAAACGGCACCTTTTAACTGCCTAGTTGGTCTAGTAGTAATATTTCTGTTAGCCATGTTTGAGGTCGTTCAATTCCCACTGTAGCCGCAGCACATTTGTACAACGCTCTCTGTTAATATTTCCATGTCGATGATGGTGATGTTCATGCCGAGTAACCATAGGACAGGGTACTTGTTTAGGACCACAACAAGTGATTGTGTTCAGTGGAAGATTTTATTATTTAGGTATACGATTGTCTCCCCTCAAAAAGTCATAGACCTCCAATATATTTGTCTACGTTGAGGATTAGGAAAACATCGATGTCAACAAACCCAGAGCCATCGACAGCAACGAAAATCGAATCGTCATCCGTGCAACAATCGTGAAGAATCCGAATCAATCGGAGCGTCGCTGCGTTTTTTTCAATCGATCGCCTTTCAAGAGACGGTATCGATTTATTCAATTTCAACGCTCGCCGCACCTGTCATGGTGTGATCATTTCCGTCCGCTTTTTGTGCCACACGGTTTATTTCTACTTCTGTCCACAGAGCTGGCCGATTGGACACGCGCATTCCTCGCGCGGGACCCGGATTCCACTACATGTGGAAAAACTTCTTAATGTTCCTCTTAATGACCTCGCAGGATTTTTTTATGTAGCCTACCAATAAAAGATAAATAAAAATAACTTAAACATAATAAAATCACTTGTGCTAGTCTCAAACTAGGATAACCTGTGCTGTGGTAACCAGTCAAGGACATCACAAACATGAAAATACATCCAGACTGAAGCCATTTGTGGGAATCTAACCCACGACCACCACCATGATAATTGGACGTGATACCTATTTAATTTGTGCTTCCTAGTACCTACTTACCACACATACCACTGCCATCATTCATGTCATTCACAAATATACACTTCACACCTCTCACACACCCTCTGCTCAGTGGCTGAAACCCGAACCCAAGACTCCGGTCGTAGGGCTGAGCAGACACACACATACACACACACTTACATACATACATCTTACTTTTTTATATAAGTTTTACAAACATCTGTCATTTTTGATACAAACGTTTAATATTGTATACCTTATGCTGATGACGCGTCGAACATGATACCGTTCTTTTGTAGACCGGGAGGCCTGGAAACCTAAGATACAGATCTAGTTTAGGCTCCAGTCTTTCCACAAATAGTACATTCTGCTGTATTGTATCATTTATCCAATGTTATTTTTGTATACGAATGTAATTTGTGGACAGAAAATAAACTATTATCTTATCTTAAAAAAAAATTAAATAAAAGATTCATTCTTAATACCAGCTGAATGCGATGATCAGTTGATGCATAAAGTAAGAGCCATGCGCAGCAAATACTGAGCGATTGCAATCGGCTAAATATCAAACTAGTATGGAATTCGACAAATGCAACTGATCATCCCGTGAACAGCGCGTAATATAGTGGCAAGTCATACAATTGATTGAAGCAATGCGTTGATACAATCAGGTACCTGTTAATAGGATGCTAGGTGAACGCTAGTGGACTCTACCATAGATAATGTCATGACATCTTGAGCTACGATGACCAATGCCAATTGTTCGCACTTTATACTTAAAAACTCAAACTCATTGATTTGTGATTCCATATCATGTCAAACAGTTGCACAGATTTTAATAATAAAGTAAATGCATTAAACTATTTTTATTTTAATGCACTAACCCGTGCTAAGGAACAAATTTAAAAACCTATTTAGAGGCTAAAAATTCCACCCATGCCGGGATTCGAACCCGCAACCTCTGGCTATCCGTGCCAGCGCTCTACCAATTGAGCCAATGGGCGACTCACGGCATCAGTGAAATTTCGAACCTTTTTACACTATTCTCTGTATTACGTACAGGCAGCGACATCTGACTTAAGCAAATTGCATTACTTACAGCCCCGACTACCTACTTTGCAGTTAGGTTCATCTCATCCTCATCCTTGCTCATCCCACGCGACGGATACCGTAAACGTGGCCATGAATGGCGGACGACATCACTAAGTTAGATTAGATTAGAACTCTGTATTGTACACACCAGAAAATAAAATGTATAAAAAGGCTATCTAAGTTTCTATCAGATGACAGGGAATTTCCGGTGACAGGAAGAGGCGGAGGGTTAAAAGCAGGCCTTGGCTCAGCAAAAGGACACTAGATCGGCTAGTTAAAAAAAACAACCCTTCAAGCCGCGTTGCGCTTTCCCTATTTGCGCAGTTTCAAGATTAAGGTAATCTTCGATTGGATAATCATTAGGCAACTGCACTTACCTCCAAAGTTCGATCTAAGGAACACATTCAGCTTATGTTCGTCGAGATCGTCGCTTCATGTCTTCATCGTTTCCTTTTCAGATGAAGGAATCGCCTGCGCCGACTTTGGCCCATCTGGATCAAAAATATAAAAAGAAAATTGTTAAATAATACTCACGCCGTGACGATTACATCACTTGACGTCACAGAACGTTGCCATAATCATTATTTGCCTATACACTGAAATAGAAAAAACGGCACCTTTTAACTGCCTAGTTGGTCTAGTAGTAATATTTCTGTTAGCCATGTTTGAGGTCGTTCAATTCCCACTGTAGCCGCAGCACATTTGTACAACGCTCTCTGTTAATATTTCCATGTCGATGATGGTGATGTTCATGCCGAGTAACCATAGGACAGGGTACTTGTTTAGGACCACAACAAGTGATTGTGTTCAGTGGAAGATTTTATTATTTAGGTATACGATTGTCTCCCCTCAAAAAGTCATAGACCTCCAATATATTTGTCTACGTTGAGGATTAGGAAAACATCGATGTCAACAAACCCAGAGCCATCGACAGCAACGAAAATCGAATCGTCATCCGTGCAACAATCGTGAAGAATCCGAATCAATCGGAGCGTCGCTGCGTTTTTTTCAATCGATCGCCTTTCAAGAGACGGTATCGATTTATTCAATTTCAACGCTCGCCGCACCTGTCATGGTGTGATCATTTCCGTCCGCTTTTTGTGCCACACGGTTTATTTCTACTTCTGTCGACAGAGCTGGCCGATTGGACACGCGCATTCCTCGCGCGGGACCCGGATTCCACTACATGTGGAAAAACTTCTTAATGTTCCTCTTAATGACCTCGCAGGATTTTTTTATGTAGCCTACCAATAAAAGATAAATAAAAATAACTTAAACATAATAAAATCACTTGTGCTAGTCTCAAACTAGGATAACCTGTGCTGTGGTAACCAGTCAAGGACATCACAAACATGAAAATACATCCAGACTGAAGCCATTTGTGGGAATCTAACCCACGACCACCACCATGATAATTGGACGTGATACCTATTTAATTTGTGCTTCCTAGTACCTACTTACCACACATACCACTGCCATCATTCATGTCATTCACAAATATACACTTCACACCTCTCACACACCCTCTGCTCAGTGGCTGAAACCCGAACCCAAGACTCCGGTCGTAGGGCTGAGCAGACACACACATACACACACACTTACATACATACATCTTACTTTTTTATATAAGTTTTACAAACATCTGTCATTTTTGATACAAACGTTTAATATTGTATACCTTATGCTGATGACGCGTCGAACATGATACCGTTCTTTTGTAGACCGGGAGGCCTGGAAACCTAAGATACAGATCTAGTTTAGGCTCCAGTCTTTCCACAAATAGTACATTCTGCTGTATTGTATCATTTATCCAATGTTATTTTTGTATACGAATGTAATTTGTGGACAGAAAATAAACTATTATCTTATCTTAAAAAAAAATTAAATAAAAGATTCATTCTTAATACCAGCTGAATGCGATGATCAGTTGATGCATAAAGTAAGAGCCATGCGCAGCAAATACTGAGCGATTGCAATCGGCTAAATATCAAACTAGTATGGAATTCGACAAATGCAACTGATCATCCCGTGAACAGCGCGTAATATAGTGGCAAGTCATACAATTGATTGAAGCAATGCGTTGATACAATCAGGTACCTGTTAATAGGATGCTAGGTGAACGCTAGTGGACTCTACCATAGATAATGTCATGACATCTTGAGCTACGATGACCAATGCCAATTGTTCGCACTTTATACTTAAAAACTCAAACTCATTGATTTGTGATTCCATATCATGTCAAACAGTTGCACAGATTTTAATAATAAAGTAAATGCATTAAACTATTTTTATTTTAATGCACTAACCCGTGCTAAGGAACAAATTTAAAAACCTATTTAGAGGCTAAAAATTCCACCCATGCCGGGATTCGAACCCGCAACCTCTGGCTATCCGTGCCAGCGCTCTACCAATTGAGCCAATGGGCGACTCACGGCATCAGTGAAATTTCGAACCTTTTTACACTATTCTCTGTATTACGTACAGGCAGCGACATCTGACTTAAGCAAATTGCATTACTTACAGCCCCGACTACCTACTTTGCAGTTAGGTTTAACATCGGAACGATATCACTGTACCCACATGATTAAACTATTTTTATTTTAATGCACTAACCCGTGCTAAGGAACAAATTTAAAAACCTATTTAGAGGCTAAAAATTCCACCCATGCCGGGATTCGAACCCGTAACCTCTGGCTATCCGTGCCAGCGCTCTACCAATTGAGCCAATGGGCGACTCACGGCATCAGTGAAATTTCGAACCTCTTTACACTATTCTCTGTATTACGTACAGGCAGCGACATCTGACTTAAGCAAATTGCAATACTTACAGCCCCGACTACCTACCTACTTTGTAGTTAGGTTTAACATCGGAACGATATCACTGTACCCACATGATAAAACTATTTTTATTTTAATGCACTAACCCGTGCTAAGGAACAAATTTAAAAACCTATTTAGAGGCTAAAAATTCCACCCATGCCATGATGTTAAACCTAACTGCAAAGTAGGTAGTCGGGGCTGTAAGTAATGCAATTTGCTTAAGTCAGATGTCGCTGCCTGTACGTAATACAGAGAATAGTGTAAAGAGGTTCGAAATTTCACTGATGCCGTGAGTCGCCCATTGGCTCAATTGGTAGAGCGCTGGCACGGATAGCCAGAGGTTGCGGGTTCGAATCCCGGCATGGGTGGAATTTTTAGCCTCTAAATAGGTTTTAAAAAAAGTAAATGCAATAAAGTAAATGTATTCTACTAGTTCTAGTAGTACCCCGCATGCCCAGCGTGGGGGGATTATGGGCATTACCCCCCAATAATGGCACAACCTTGCCCTATGGCGCTCATTAGGGGAGGGCTATGTCCAGAAGTGGACTAATATAGCCTGAAGATGAAAAAGATTCTACTAGTTAGAAGCGCATGGCGTGGCGCGAGTGTGGCGAGCCCGTGTCAATTCTGCGCGCGCACTATAAACTCCAAAATTCCTGCATCGCGCAAGCAGAGTTTCACATGACATACCATAAATATAACGTCTGACGAACAACTGCCGGACCGGCCGCGGTCGTCCCCAGGCATACGTTCTGCCTGGCGAGAAATTCCTCTTTAAATTGGAACATCACGATCATTAGCTCTTCCTTATACACGATCACTAGCTGTCAAACATCGTATTGTATTGGTTAACCACCTCTAAAAAATTGGGAAAAATCCATAATGACACTTCCGAACAATCACGCCAAAAAGTTTGAACAGTTATTTGGCCTCTTCGCTCGAAACCTGAAAGGCAATAATAAAATAATAATAATAATAAAATATTTTATTTGTACAGTCTACAATTTTTTGATCTTAAGCTAAATACAAAGGTTGTTCGTACACAGTGTCATTGTAAAATTCGAACTTCTGACCCCTAAACTAGGTAGAAACCTGTGTCTTAGGGATCGTTGGTTCTCCTACTGGTATGAATAAAAAACATATTTTAACAGATACGTAACAGCGGAAAGGACAGAATCAAGCAAAATCAATAAACTCACATGCATAATTAAAATTTGAATGAAATTTAAGTTATTAAATTGAAATGAAATTTAAGTTATTAAATTAAATTAAATTTAAATGAAATTAAAAGATATATTTTATAATTGTGGACAATAAATTTTCAGTGCAGCTGTAATCAAGTTTCTGTAACCATTTTGATATTTTATTCTTAAGTTCATATTTGGTCAGTGTGTAAATTGGTGAAGCTTTATTAATTAATTAAAAGGTACCAACTTTACAATATTTTACCCCAAAAACACTTTTTCAATTCAAGTCAATCAATCACCCTATTTAACTAACAACACCTTTTGGACGCTTTGCGGCAAAAAGCGCGTGGATTTATTAAAAACTATCATTATCGGGCACAATTTCACTCGGCTAACTGGCACCCCGAGGGGTATATCAATTCTAACGTATTTAGCACCGCGTCATCCCTGAACCTTGTCAGGGCGCGCCCATTTTCGACAAAATATTTTGTCCCGAACCTCACATTACACTCGGCACGTCACGAGGCGAACCTAATTTTTTTTATATCGATATAGTTTAGTTTTATTTACAAACGACGCTGAATAACAATGAAATTTTACCAATACGTTAAGACGACACAAATCAAGATTTTCACCTGCAAAGTAACTTGCAAAGCATGATCAAATCCGGATTTGTGTTCGAGTCTAGTTTGTGTCTACTAGAACTAAAAAATATCTTCTTAAGTCGCTCACTGTCATCAACCTATGATAGCAAAGACAATGTACCTTAGAAAAAACATTACACATTCACTACCTCAGTCGGGTAAAAATGATCGAGCGTTCCCGAAGTACAGAATAACAAGGATTGCTCTAAACAAATTTAATGCACTTTCTGACGTAAGTTTTTCTTAAGCAGACTTATTACCAAATTTTGGTATTGTGCAGGCAGACCAGAGCATAGCACCAAGATGACATTAAGTGCGTAGACCTTTTTTTCAAAAATTTGGACTCTCTTGTTGAGATTCAGGCGTGAAGGGAATTTATTTCTTCGCGCAAAATGTGAGTTTTATAAATTTTGTAAAGTAATCATCAACCGTTATAAATTTTAACTTCCAGAACCTGGATCGGAGTTAAATCGGGAATAACAAAATATAGAAAAAAAACAGAATCTTACGAAATTATACAAATAAAAATACAAACTGAGGAGCTTCTGCCCTCAATTACAAATACTCAACTGTTGTTAGCGGCTGGACCCCGAGCCCTTCGTGGTCGTGGTTGAGGTGTTGCGCGGAACGACTATTAATTATTAGTAATGCTGCGCCCGCGCATGCGCCCTGCGGAGCTGATCCTGCACACAGCGAGCGGTCTCGACGCAGCTCGTCCTGAGAGTGGGGTGGCCATAGATTTGGAAAGTTAGAAGCTAGGTAAGGTTTGTGGGATTAGTGTTGGACAGAGCCTTTGTGAAAGGTGAGTTCATGCAATGCCAAATCAAATACGTTGCCATCATTGTAACGTCCACTTTAAACTGACTTGTCACATTTAAACTAAAAATCATTTGACTAGGACTAGGAGTTTTAAAATTATATTTTAGTTGCCCGAAATAAATATAAAATACAATGATTGAAATAATAATAATACGTTCCTCTTAACCCCTGAAGGTAAAAATTACTCCGAATCTTCTAAAACAACTCTAGTTTTTTTCAAAATCTACAGTTATAAAATAAATAATGGACCTAGAAGAGTAAAATCTCCCACTAAAAGTTCATTGGGTGTGAATCAACAAAGTTATCTATGATGTTTTATGGACACCAAGGTTAGAAACCCCGAAATGTTTCGTTACATCACTGATGGTCACCCTACACTCGATTACGAAATAGGTGTCATCCTTTAATTTGTAGGAATACCTCGAATTGATTCCTCGCGTATCGAATTGAGGCGTTATGTAGCTGATAACAACATTACAAGCATTCCTGTAGATTTCTTCATCCTTTTTCATTAGGAAACTAAATTATTTTCTGATTAGGCTCAGTTATACAAGAAGAGATTTAGATGTGAAGACGATTTTATTTATTCTGTTATTTCTTCTTCTTCTTTTGGCTATATTAGTCCACTGTTGGACATAGCCCTCCGCCCTGTCTTCAGCTTGCCGCATCCAGCATCTGCCGACAGATTTTCGCAGATCGTCATCTCACCTGGTCGGAAGGCGTCCTCCGTACCACTGGGAGTATGAGCGGTGGTACGATGGGTCAGAAGGGGTCCTACACGTGCACGCGCTAACATTTTTAGAAGAATATACTATTTTAATTTTTAATGCACTAACCTGTGCTAAGGAAAATTTAAAAAACCTATTTAGAGGCTAAAAATTCCACCCATGCCACGGATACTGGCACGGATAGCCAGAGGTCGCGGGTTCGAATCCCGGCATAGGTGGAATTTTTAGCCTCTAAATAGGTTTTTAAATTTTTTACAAGATAAAACAAAAGACGAATTACCTACATTAATACGGAAAAAGAAAAAGGTTAAACTAACAAAGAGGTTGCATGCCTACTGGAAGGTACAAATAATGTACTATAATGTACACAGTCCATTCATGATTTTTTTTAGTTAACCAAGTTAATGTTTGCCGTTTCTAGAATTGGTAATCCTCGAATTTTAGACGTATACCTGTGTAATTGGGATAAGAATTCTATTTATTTCAAAATTACGCGTTTATCATAGTAAGCGGTTTTGATTTGCCATATGTATCACAATAGCAATGGATCAACAATGGATCTAACGCTTTATAACCGAAATGTCTCTATCAAATCCATTCATATTAACACTAATCTCCTTATTATTAGTATAATACGCTAAAGGGGCGTCTAATCCTGTGTTAATGTTCTATATTACCATTGCATTGTGGTTTATAATTTGGCTGGAGCGGCTAGGCGAGGAGGACAGGAATGAGCCACCGTGCCTTATGGCAGGCCTATGTCCAACAGTGGACGAATATGACCTGGATCGGAATGGTGCTTAAAAAATTAAAAATGAAATTGAAATTGCAGAGAACGTGTTGACCCCAACTCACTATATATATTTAGGCTAATAACTACTAGTGTTTTTCCAATCTTGTTTTTTTTCAAGGTTTTTTGTCTTTTTGTCGGTCTAAGGGGTCCAAACGGAATCTTACAGATATAATATATGTGAAAGGTTGTGAATATGTTTCACGGGGGAAGTTGTGTTGGAGTTGGCAGTCGGGTTGGTTGAGGATTGTAAGACAGTGGGGTGCGATGCCAGATTACCTTCCCGTGTGCCCTTCCGCTTCCGTTCCTACTGATTCATCTTGAACCAGTGGGAAGGGTAAGTGGCAAGGGCCGGTGCACCCTGGGCGCTGGTCAGTAACTTCTCTTTATGGGATCTTGCTGGCCAGTGGCGAAAAATCTGGCGAGGGGTCGCGTGGGCCCTGCTTCACTTTGTGGAGCGGGACCCAGGCGACCAACGGATTGAAGGACCGACTGGGGGGGGCGCCGCTGCGCGAAAGCGCGCGCGCCTCGTACCAGTCGGACCAGAGTGGCCGTGGGTGGAGGGTCGGGGGACCCTCTGCCTCCATCACGACGGCAGTGGTCGCGAGGGTCGGGGAGGCGAGCTCCCCGATCCGGTGGTACCCGTAATTGGGGTTTCTCCTGGGTAACAAAAAAAAAAGGATTGTAAGACAGTGGCGGGCCTTACTGTCAGAAGTTATCAAGCCGCCCATAAGGCCTCTAACTTGGCTTAACGACTGCCAATACATGACAGCCGACACCAACAGCTTAACGTGCCTTGCGAAGCACAGAAGCGCTCGGAAAAATGATTGAATGTGTGTTACTCAATCACACAATAACGGATGAACGGAGTTACATGAAACTTAGCATACATATAGACAAAGATCGGAATTGGGACAAATGATATTTGATATCCCAGTACCGCGTTACCGTGGGGTATTATTTTACTGTTACTCTAAGCTCTTTTGAAACCAAACTATCATATTTATTGCATTGCCATGGTAAAAACCTGAGATTTTGTGGCCTTACGAAGTATGTTTAATAGTATGACTAAGTCTAGTGGCATTTCTCCGAGCGGTTCCGTGCTTCGTAAGGCACGAAGCACGGAAATTAACTGCCGTTGGTGCCGGCTGCCGTCGATAGATAGCAGTCGTTAAGCCAAGTCTGAGGCCTTAGGCTTGAAAACTTCTGATAGAAAGACCAGCCACTAGTCTCGCAAGCCTCCACCAACACGGATTTGGCCCCCATGGTGGACTCTACCTTCCTTAGGGAAGATAAAATAATAAAAAACTGACTGAAAAATAAGAAATGACTGCCTTAATGACGGGCTGAAGAGAAGAGAAGAATTAAGAATGTAGTTACTTCATTTTTAGTTGTTATTGATTGTATCTGCTTAATTTTATAGTGCTTGCGTGTTTACGTTGAATGCAAAATCGATAACTTTCATTCATAAATCACAATGAAGTCTTATCTTATTTCTCATTGTCCCGTGCGGCATTCTCAAAGGGCTCGTAAAGACTTTATTTGTGCCAACGAGTGTATACTCCATTCCAATACAATTTTCCTATAGATAAACAAATTGTATTTTTTTAAATATTTTTTTTTAATTAATCTATCGCTCATTAGGGGAGGGCTACGTCCAGCAGTGGACTACATAATATAGCCTGAAGAAGAAGAAGATATAATCTATACGCTGCAAGCACATGCCATCTCTCAGAGAGAGAAAGTATAAGGTCATATTTACCACGCAGGCCCACCGCTTACAGGAAAAAAAAATGGTTGATGAAATTAGTCCGATTAACATGTTTTTACAGGGTGTAAAAATATGTCTTAAGTCTAACTAACGTTTTATAACAATTTATATAAACAGTTTTTTTACATAGGTATAGCAAAGCTGACATAAAAGCAGTACTTGTACACGTATCCGTTAATGTATCCTGATGACATTACACAATTTATTTATTTTGACCGTATTTTTTTTTTTTATTTCTTTACACCCAGGGAAGTATATTTGGAACAGTATATATATTCGTCCCTACTGCCTAAGCAATATTGTATCAATTGGAGCGGATGTATCGGCGTTCCAAATGAACCCTTTGGTAGCAGATAACATGCCCACGATAACCCCCAATATGTAGGTTAGTTGAGCGCAATAATAATTACTCGTTGCAATTGTTATAACACTAACACTAGTTTGTTATTTGGCGTTAGGTTTCTAACCACCGGCTTCTGAATTGAGATTTTCACTAACTATCAGTATGTCCGTCTTCGGATATCTCAAAAAAGAACGAGACAGTTTAAGTTAATAAGTTTTAGTGAATTTATTAATTTAGTAACCGTTAGTGAGAGCGATGCAACTAAATATATTCGCTGATGTTTATTTATTTGAGAGACACAGAAAATCGCTGATGTTGGAGATGTGACTGCGAAACTGAAGTGGGCTGAAGTTTCACAAAACCACAATTCGTAGGTCACGTTAGTAGGTAGTATAGCACAGACGGGGCAGACGTGGCCGACTACATTTTATACGTGGTAATAAAAAATATACCTATACAAATATATTATTTTCTCCATGCATACATACATACATAACCTCACGCCTGTATCCCAGAGGGGTAGGCAGAGACCAGGGACTGCCACTTGCCACGATCCTGACAGATCACCTTCGCTTCATCAACGTTCATAAGTCGTTGCAAGCACGCACGCCGGTTCCGGGTACTTTTTCTCTTTCCCTTTGCTAATACATCCCCTATTTGGTCGATGTAAGTCCGTCTGGGACGTCCCTTACCAGCCCTTCCACTCACATTCGCAATATATTTGTTTCGTCAATCTTTCTTCCTTCATCCTCTCCATTCTTATTTTCTCCAGTACCTACACAATGCACTTAAAATTAGTAACTCATTATTATTACAATGTTACATTATGTAGTAGGAGACAGGAGTCCAAAATAGGTTTACGCCGTGCTATGGATCTCCTGGCTTCCACTTCTCCAAAACCGAGGAAACTATTTCTTATGTATACAGTTGTGTGCAATGGATAACATTAACTCAAGTTTAAGTACAAGAATATTATAACCAAAATCAATATAAGTTTCTTAAATTACATTAACTTGCCTACTCTTTATAAAGTTTATAAGTAATAGATACCCAAAAACCTGTGACCTCTACCCAGCCCTACGACCTAGGTCTTGGGTTCGGGTTTCAGCCACTGAGCAAAGGGTGTGTAAAGGTGTTTGCGTGTTTATATGCATAAGTATGTGTGTGTGTGTCTTTGTTATAAAAAGTGCATGTAACAACGGTATAATGTGTGTATGCTTTGCAAAGGTCTTGATATACTAGCGGACTCAACAGACGTTACCATCTGCCGTGCTGATTTGTCAATCTAAAGTATCTAGGGCGCCACCCAAACGCATCCAAAAAAATCATTCAAGTCTGTCCGGACGTTTGGGAGGAATTCATTGACATGCAGACAGCAGAATTGACGACATTTCATATTTTACAACGCGCAAAACTAAAAATACCGTTTCTTAATTTTGCTATCTTGATTACGAAAAAAATATTTAGAATTTTTATTATTTCTTAATTTTAGAGTAAATAAATAAAAGCCAAAAACTGTTTGATGACGTCACACATACGGTGGAATGAGGAGGTACCGTTGCCTAATATTAAAAATGATATGACAGATGTAATTTTCAATTTCATTCAAATGTCATGTCGGAGAAATTACTTTTTCTTTCCTTATTTCCAATGGTGTTAGTATTAATAAGCCGTATGTGTGACGTAATTTGGCGGTTACGTCCTTTTAGAATAAGATTGTAATAGACTGTATAATATGAATGAAAATCATCGGAGTTCCGAAAAAAAAAATGGATAGTTTTATTTCGTATCTAGTTTCTTTTAAGACAGTAAAATACGTATGCTGAAAAATTTAAATGTTGTCAATTATATATGAACATATATATTGTGATTGTTGTTCTACAATTCAAGGTTTACTATGCCAACTCTTTGTGCATTGCAAAGTCGATTAACCCACAGATAAGCTTGTAAGAACCTGCAAGCGAAAAATTTTCAAAGTGATGCACTGCAACTCTAGCTTATATCAAACAGTAGTAAAAAACTACAATTCGTAGTATCTTATGTCAATTTGCGGTACGTTGCGTAGCAGCGGTGTCTGTACCATCAGCCGCATTTGAATTTGCCACCATAAGGGTCTGTGACCATCCGTCGTTACGTCGCCGGACTTTTGCGATTGTTGCGAACCCCGACACTCTACTGAACCGCACCTATGACACCTCATAGGCAAGCGAAATTTAGTAGCTTTGCACATATGACTGCGAGAATAGATGAAACTGATTTGTATGCGACAAATGTCTAATCCTTCAAATATGTTGCGTCTACTCTTTCAATTCGCATGGGCGAGAATAGGCTCCCTATTGTACAACCACTTTATCTATACTAGTATTTATTGAAATGTCCGTTTGCTAGTCTGGACTGATATAGCCCACGATCCGGCTCCATTGAGAACTAAGGAATCCATTCACAGCAACCTACTTCGCCTATCTAGAACTGCAATTACTTTTGCATAAACAGATTGTAGACAATCGTTAGCTTTGATTTATTGTACCTAAGTCTGATAGGGCGACGATGACGTTGGGTTATCAGCACGTTCATTGATAACTTGAAATTATCTTACAAGAGCAATATAAGGTATAATGCAACATTTGTTAACACAAAGGAAAGATAAAAAGTACCCGAAACCGGCGCGGCGTGCGTACATGCAACGACTTATGAACGTTGATGAAGCGAAGGTGATCTGTCAGGATCGTGGCAAGTGGCAGTCCCTGGTCTCTGCCTACCCCTCTGGGATACAGGCGTAAGGTTATGTATGTATGTTAACACAAATTCAACACACTCGTGGTTTCGGGTGTGTCCCTTTCATCTGATCGGTAAACCGATCAATCGGCCCAATGCGAATATTTTTGTACAGTTATGTTTAGAACTGTTTCTGAGATTACGACCTCCTATATATTCTTATTGATACTTGTCACTAGATAGGTTGCAATAAAACTATTTGCACATTACAGTACACTTTTTAATTAGAATCGATCGAATGGGAACACGATTTCCATCAGTATGGCGAACGGGAAAAAAGTACCGCTGGATCGACTGACAAGGTCGACCGATCGTACCAACGGGAAACACCCGTTGTTACGGATGGAGCAGGCTTGCCCAGCACCTATTCAGTCCTGAAAACTCAGTCGGCCTAGCCCACAGGAATGATAAGTCAATACGTGCGTAGCCAACCAAACTAAGTTTTGGTTGGTCGATGTTTCCCTTCACAGTTAAGTGTGTGGTAGTAACACACTATATGTGAAGAATTTTAAAGACAAATAGGCCGCGCTGGCTGTATGAAATATTGATATCGATGTGAACCCTTGTATGTCCCCACTGCTGGGCCACGGGTATCTTCCTGCATCGCAGGAAGGTTAGGCCCTACTCCACCACGGGGGCCAAGTCCGGGTTGGCGGAGTATTGTAAGACAGTGGCGGTCCTTACTGTCAGAAGTTATCAAATCGCCCATAAGGCCACTGACATCGCTTAACGCCTGCCATTTCATAACAGCCGGCACTAACGGCTTAACGTGCCTTGTGAAGCACGGAAGCGCTCGGAAAAAATGCCACTAGCGGTAGTCATGGGACGGTCACCCATACTTCACCTGACCGCGCCTGTTGTTGCTTGACTCAAGCGATTGATTCCAATCACTCAGTTCGGCTAAACCACGAGCGCTAAATACGCAATACCCAATATCTTTGATAAATTCACTCATCTGGTTCACGGTGGCTGATGTCTGGCCGGGGCTGTATTGTAGTTGAGGTGCAGGTGATAAATCAGAAAAATAAATTCAGCGTAAACATTCTGTTTCTTAAATGTCAATGAACAGTGTTAGTAACTCCTTTAATTCTCACCAACGTCGGATCAAAATCAAGGAGGAAGATAAACAAGAAAGAAGGTCAAGACACATAACAATTAAAAACAATTTATATGCATAGGTTGATAGACCCGTAATAGTAACGTGGTATAGGGTATGTATAAGAAAAACGTACCCGTAACCGGCGTGCGTGCATGCAACGACTTATGAACGTTGATGAAGCGAAGGTGATCTGCCAGAATGGCAAGCAGACCCTGGTCTCTGATTACCCCTCTGGGATACAGGCGTGAGGTTACAAATGTATGTATGTAGTAACATAAAACCGATCGAATATCTCTTCCAGACATCTTTAGGATTGTCGATTAATGATGGATGGAGGATGATGGAGGAGGAGAATTCCCTTAACGAATCCTTACTACCTAGCATATAAATAAAACGGATCGCACTCTTCTGCAAGAGGAAAATAATTTCAATGTCAATTGCCTGACACCATAGTAGTATAAAAACCTATTTAGAGGCTAAAAATTCCACCCATGCCGGGATTCGAACCCGCGACCTCTGGCTATCCGCGCCAGCGCTCTTTCCAACTGAGCTCACTGGGTCAGTGAAATTTCGAACCTCTTTACAATATTCTCTTTATTACGTACGTAGTACCTATACCGTATGACTATATGGGTAAGAATGGATAGGAATTAAAGATGACGATAGTAGGTAAACGTACCTAATTATATAAAGGCGATGTAGGTACGAACGTATACAAAATGATTAACATTAATAACGTATTACAGTTAACTACTTAGTCAATGTTGTGTATAAAATATTAGTGCCGTTACCCTTCTCTTTAATTAGCAAATTCACACGATCAACAGGTAGTAGATACAACATTAAAATTTATAAATTTGATCGTTTAATCGTCGCAAATTAAGCACTTCGGGAACCCCCATAATGGGTACGGAGGTGTTAAATAATGAAATTAATACAAGCCGTAAGACAACGTTATTAATCGATTTACAGTAGAATAAATAAATAACGTAACGCGCGGCGATTAGTAAACGTCGCCAAGTAATGACCCGATCGCGTTTTTGAGAAAATATTCACTAGTTCATTTATTTGGGTGCGATTATTACTGGACTCTGAAAGGAAATTAGAAACTGAAAATAAATAAAAAACCCGACTGCCAGAATTGATGTAAGTCATAATTACGTAAGAGCGTGGGGGAAAGAATGGATACCATAAAAACAGATTATTCAATTTTTTTTCTTATACTTTCTTGACGAATGCCTCCGGACTACATTTATAACAAAGTGCTATCAATTCCTGGGCAGAGCTCCAGGGGATGGATGGATGTGAAGTCATTCATACAGATTTGGGGTAGAGAATGGATAGGTACCATAAAAAAGATTTTTCAAGATTCAATACTGTTTTTTTCATAGTTTCTTCACGAAAGCCTCCGGACTACATTGGTAACGAGTGCTATTTCTATAAACTTCTGGACTAGGATCCATAGGAATACCCAAAATTAGGTGGTTGTTTTTCTTAATAAAGAAAGATCTCACAGAATGCTGAGCATCGATAAACGAGATCATGAATAGGGCGTCAAGAGAGAAAATAAGGAGAGCATCTCCATCGCCACGTGGGACTAAAGCTGGTAAGAGAGAGAGAGAGAGTTATAGTATCTTGATAATACAAAATGTTGGTTTACAGGGCCTTATTTAAGAGAGAGTATGGGCTTTATTACCACGCGCACCTACCGTTGACTGGCATTTAAAGCGCTGAGCTATCTGAACACCTCAGACACTCAGGTTTCCTCACGATTGTTTCCCTCTCCGTTAGCGAGTGGTAGGTATTATTACTAAAACTTCACAAATGTACCTAACTTGAAAACAAAGCTATTGGTACCCGCTGAGATACGAAGATAGTACAAATATTCATTATGAAAAAAAGCGTTTGCTTGTTGGGAGCATTATAAAAATTGAAAATGAAAATACGTTTTAAGGTTATCTACGCCACACCTGAGGGGCTTATCTAATAACATAACAGCAAGCGTTTAGAAGATATTTATTAGTTAAGCTGAAAAAAACCACCTAAACATACATACATACATGAACGCTGAGAACATTTCACTCCCTTCTCGTTTACGACTACGGGGTAAAAAAAGATCCGTCAAGAAAATAACCGTTTTGCCCAAACGAGAGAGATGAATGATTGCCCGGCACAAAACGAAGAGCACATCGGAGTGGGTGTCAAACACTTACCCGGGACAGAACGGGAGCGACATATAGCAAATATTAACACAAGAGAGGGACAGAGAATGTAAAGATGGTCGATGGTGCCCGAGCCATTTGCATATTATCTTTATAGATCTTCGTATTAATTGGGTTGAGTGTGAATGTGCTTCGCATCAAAATAATTCAATACCCAGTTGATCAATGGCTGCCGGCTCCTGTTATTTATATTTTGGCCTTTTTTATTTGCGAGTTAACGCTACGGGCCATCGATTACATCGGAATTGGGCTTATTTGTAGTTCGGAACGAATTTAAATGCGAGTTAGCTTTATGGATGGTGGATTTATTAAAACCCGCTCGTTTTATTTAGTTATCTCCTGAAGTTTCGTTGCAATTTTACGCCACTATTTAGAAAAGCCGCGAATCCGCACCGAGCGATTCGCGAATGATTTTATAATAAGAACAGCAAAGTTGTGGAACACGCTGCCATCGTCTGTCTGTCCGGAGACATTATATCCTTGGTGTCTTTAAAAGTAGAGTTAACCGGCATTTGACAGGTAAGAACGTAACATCGTATAGACCCCGTCTTCGTTTACCATCAGGCGTGACTGGGGTAAAGTGTAACCTACTTAATAAAAAAAAAAGCAGGTTTCCTCAAAACATCCGAAACCCTGATTAAAATGGTCTGTGATGAAGTTTTTACAAGAATCACACACACAAATGCACAAATAAATTGACACCAAGGAGGGCATTAGAGGAATCGTGTTGTTATTTATAACGACTTACAAGTCCGTTAATGTTTTTCTCGACGTCATACTTAAGCTGTTGACAGAAAAAAACAAACATAAAAAGTTGTCTGGAAGAGATCGCTTTCAGTAATAAGACCACCAATTGTGTACGGCAATACTTAGACATGTAAGCCTTTTTATTTATTTGGTTTTCTGGTGTGTAAAACAAAGTGTTCTAATCTAATCTATTTAAAAACCTATTTAGAGGCTAAAAATTTCACCCATGCCGGGATTCGAACCCGCAACCTCTGGCTATCCGTGCCAGCGCTCTACCAATTGGGCCAATGGGCGACTCACGGCATCAGTGAAATTTTGAACCTCTTTACACTATTCTCTGTATTACGTACAGGCAGCGACATCTGACTTAAGCAAATTGCATTACTTACAGCCCCGACTACCTACTTTGCAGTTAGGTTTTAACATAGGAACGATATCACTGTACCCACATGATTAGATTATTTTTATTTTTAATGCACTAACCCGTGCTAAGGAACAAATTTAAAAACCATGGGTGAAATTTTTAGCCTCTAAATAGGTTTTTAAATTTGTTCCTTAGCACGGGTTAGTGCATTAAAAATAAAAATAGTCTAATCTAATCTAATCAAAAATAGTTACAAAGATACAGTACAATTGGCGGATGTTTGGGTCGCAATCAAACATCAGTTTAAAGTTATTAATGGACTGTATTAGTAATAAAAATAAAACATTGACATCTTAATAGATCTAGGTGAAGATGCATAGTGACAAAATAACAAAAGAAAAACTATTTCAAATAAAAAGAAAATTAACCTTTTTAGGATGTGCCATGCACCTTCTTGTTGTACTGTCTCGTACAGCGGCGACATGTTAACTTTGGTACAATCTGTTAGCTTTTAGAATGTACCTCGGCTACTATCGGATAGAATCGGATATATTCGTGTAATAGAAATATCGGAACTAATATGACACTTAATTTTACATTAACTTCTCAAAATAAATAGTGAAGAAATTTTTTATACAGAGCAGGAAGTAGTATTACACTCGTGTGCTTTCGGCGAAAACCAAGGCCTAATTTATAGCCTGAGGTATATTCTAAAAGCTAACAGAAATGTGAAAGTTTGCGAAGATTTTTCGATCGTTGGATCTTTGTCACTCAATCACGCAATAACGGCTTACGGATTTATATGAAACTTGGCGTAGAGATGGACGAAGATCTAATTTGAGACAAAGGATGACGTTTGCGGAGTTAGCTAGTCTAATCTAAAGAAGTCTCGTGTCACTGTGTTATACAATTCCTCCAAAACGGCTCCAGTAGGTACGTACGTAGCTTGGTACTGACAGTGGGATATGTTCTAGTCAAACTATTATTCACATTATCACACTAATATCACATCACCTCGGTGACGACCTCGGTGGCGCAGCGGTTTAGCACGCTGACTGTGCAACCGAAGGTCTCGGTTTCGATCCCCGGCCGGGTCACACTAGGAAACGAACTTTTCTAGTTTGTTCCGGGTCTTGGATGTTATCTCTGTATTTATTGTTTTAAATCTATCGTCGAGTTAGCACCTATTACACAAGTCATTTAGTTGTACTTAGTATAGGGCTAACGAGATCTGTGTAATATGTCCATTAATATTTATTTATTATTATTATTTATTATCACACTAATCATAAGGGCGAAAGTTTGTGAGTATGTATGTTAGTTACTTCTTCACGTCTAAGCGGCTGGAACGATTTTGAAAAACAATTTCGTAAGGAGTTTGTTGACACCCTGGATTAACACATAGGCTACGTTTCACAAAATAAAAGTAAAACAGTAAAAGTAAAGTAAAAAATTATTTATTGCGACCAACAGTAGAAGAAAAAGAGTAAAAGGAGAAATTACAAATAATGACATGAAGTCATTGTTGTGACAGTTGGCGACAAAAGGTGTGTGCTCAGCGTGTGCCGCCAAAGACAACAATGACATAGACGGCGCTGTTTTTCAGCACTCACCGACTTAAAAACTAACTAAAACCAGATCCTAATCCTAAATACAAATAAAGAAACGAGACATAATTGAGTTGTCCAGTGTTTCAAAGTAACACACTGCATTTTCAGCAGTAATCTGAATGATTTTATGCTAGTGTGTGTGTCGGTGTATGTGTATGTGTGTGTGTGTGTGTATGTATGTATGGGTGTATGTATGTATGTATGTATGTATGTATGTATGTATGTATGTATGTATGTATGTATGTATGTATGTATGTATGTATGTATGTATGTATGTATGTATGTATGTATGTATGTATGTGTGTGTGTGTGTGTGTGTGTGTGTGTGTGTGTGTGTGTATTTATGTATGTATGTATGTTATATGTATGTTATATGATGTATGTATGTTGTATGTATGTTGTATGTATGTAGGCAGCGTGTGCCGCCAAAGACAACAATGACATAGACGGCGCTGTTTTTCAGCACTCACCGACTTAAAAACTAACTAAAACTAGATCCTAATCCTAAATACAAATAAAGAAACGAGACATAATTGAGTTGTCCAGTGTTTCAAAGTAACACACTGCATTTTCAGCAGTAATCTGAATGATTTTATGCTAGTGTGTGTGTCGGTGTATGTGTATGTGTGTGTGTGTGTGTATGTATGTATGGTTCTAACAATTAGTGTGTATGTTTGTATGTATGTATGTATGTATGTATGTATGTATGTATGTGTGTGTGTGTGTGTGTGTGTGTGTGTGTGTATGTATGTATGTATGTATGTATGTATGTATGTATGTATGTTATATGTATGTTATATGATGTATGTATGTTGTATGTATGTTATATGACGACCTCGGTGGCGCAGTGGTTTGGCACGCTGACTGTAAAACCGAAGGTCTCGGAAACGAACTTTTCTAGTTCGTCTCGGGTCTTGGACGTTATCTATGTATTTATTTATTGTATTAAATCTATCGTCGAGTTAGCACCTATAACACAAGTCATTTAGTTGTACTTAGTATTAGGGCTAACGAGATCTGTGTAATATGTCCATAAATATATATATTTTTTTAAAATGTACGATAGAAAGGATGGACCCTAAATATAGCTCGCGCCAACAATCTAATATCTAATTCCTATGGTAAAATTGATAAACTGCGGGTAACAAGGCATGGCACGGCTAGTAAACTATGAAAGCGGCCCAGTAGGCGTCACTAAAACGTCGCGCCTCGCACTATCGCAGAGACATTACCTCACAGCCATACATCGGGCGGTCATAAATCGACTAGTGCCCGCACACTGCTTCGGGCGGTTTGATCCAAGCTCGCTTAACTTATGACGCCCCAGGGAATTGCGTGTACGAGTTGACACAAGCGGCACAAGTGTGGGCCTTAATGTGCGATTGGACCGAGTACGCGATTTGTTGCAACAAGGGAATTCAACTAGTCCTCGGCACATGTAATAGGCTATTTGACAGGTTGCTGAAAATCGGATTTTTCGTTTGTGTTTAATAAGTGCTCGATATCAACCCTTGTGTGTCCCCACTGATGGGGGCACGGGTCTCATCGTGCATCGCAGGAAGGTTAGGCCATACTCCACCACGGGGGCCAAGTCCAGGTTCGTGGAGGATTGTAAGACAGTGGCGTGCCTTACGGTCAGACGTTATCGAGCCGCCCATAAGGCCTCTGACATGCCTTAATGACTGCCATTACATGACAGCCGGCACCAACGCCTTTACGTGCCTTACGAAGCACGGAAGCGCTCGGAAAAATGCCACTAGCGGTAGTCACGGGACGGTCACACATCCTGCACCTGACCGCGCCTGTTGTTGCTTAACTCAAGTAATTGATTCCAATCACTCGGTTCCGCTAGGCCAAAACGCTCTACAGTCATGTTGCGGAGAAATTAGTGACGTCACTGGTCGTTTACTAAGTTGTGAGTACCTATTCATAGATTCGACCAATCCTGGCCGTTTTCGGTAAAAAAGCTAGTACAGATACAGCATTATCAAGTTTTATTCTGTTTTTGTTGTAGAAGTGATCCACTTTTTTTAGTTAAAATGCCCTAAATCTTTTTTAAAACTCACAATTGATACAAATGTGATTCATTTCTTGTTTCTCTTGGGAGACTGTAGAACTCAGAAACAAATTTATAGTTTTATATAAAAATAGAGTTTTTACATACATAAATACATACATACATACATACATACATACACACATACATACATACATACATACATACATACATACATACATACATACATACATACATACATACATACATACATACATACATACATACATACATACATACATACATACATACATACATACATACATACATACATACATACATACATACATACATACATACATACATACATACATACATACATACATACATACATACATACATACATACATACATACATACATACATACATACATACATACATACATACATACATACATACATACATACATACATACATACATACATACATACATACATACATACATACATACATACATACATACATACATACATACATACATACATACATACATACATACATACATACATACATACATACATACATACATACATACATACATACATACATACATACATACATACATACATACATACATACATACATACATACATACATACATACATACATACATACATACAAACATACATACATACAAACATACATACATACAAACATACATACATACATACATACATACATACATACATACATACATACATACATACATACATACATACATACATACATACATACATACATACATACATACATACATACATGCATGCATACATACATACATACATACATACATACATACATACATACATACATACATACATACATACATACATACATACATACATACATACATACATACATACATACATACATACATACATACATACATACATACATACATACATACATACATACATACATACATACATACATACATACATACATACATACATACATACATACATACATACATACATACATACATACATACATACATACATACATACATACATACATGCATAACCTCACGCCTGTATCCCAGAGGGGCAGGCAGAGACCAGGGATTGCCACGATCCTGACAGATCACCTTCGCTTCATCAACGTTCATAAGTCGTTGCATGCACGCACGCCGGTTCCGGATACTTTTTATAGAGTTTTTCTACCTATTAATTACATACCTAAAATTAAATACTATTCTATTCCAATAAAATTTTGAGCTAAGTTCCCCATAATTAGTAAGCTTCCCTAACAATATACATACTTCGCTAACACATACTTCAAAAACCTATTTAGAGGCAAAAAATTCCACCCATGCCAGGATTCGAACCCGCGATCTCTGGCTATCCATGCCAGCGCTCTATCCAACTGAGCTAATGGGCGACTCACCGGCATCAGTGAAATTTCGAACCTCTTTACACTATTCTCTGTATTACGTACAGGCAGCGACATCTGGCTGAAATAGATTGCAGCCCCGACTACCTACTTTGCAGTTAGGTTTTAACATCGGAATGATATCGCTGTACCCACATGATTATACTATTTTTATTTTTAATGCACGAGTTAGTGCATTAAAAATAAAAATAGTATAAACATACTTCAAACCCAATCATGCCTATCAAGAAACTTTTGTTGTGACCTCAATATCCTCCAAAGGAACGTTGTTATCAGCTTGTAAATCAATAACATGAGTTTAAAACTATAAATAAGTAATAATTAGGCGAGTCGAGCCAAATTGAAGACGATGATTGGATGCATAGAGATAATGTTACAACGAAAACAAGATGAGGTGGGAGGTCAGCCGATTAAATAAAATTATTCATCATCTCTTTTTATATCGGAGTACCTACAGTAACATGGCTGTGTTGTATTAATATTACTAGCTGACCCAGCGAACTTCGTACCGCCTAACAGTCGGTTCTTTATTATTTTTTATTTTTCCCTCCGTAAGAACCATTTTTGTACTTCTTGTGTAAGTCGTCGTCGTCGTCGTTCGTCAGGCTATTTTAGTCCACTGCTGGACATAACCCTCCCCTAATGAGCACCACGTTGTGCAATCATAGGGGGTAATGCCCATAATCCCCACGCTGGGCATGCGAGTTGGGGATCGCAGTTCGGTAGAATTGTACTGCAGGGGGCGCTGATGCTCACCCCCCGGTTTGTGTCCCTTAGTCGCCTTTTACGACACCCGCGGGAAGAATTGGGTTGGTGATATTCTCTAGGCCGACACCACACAGCTTATGTAAGTATATGTAGATATTTATTTATAACTAGCTGACCCAGCAAACTTCGTACCGCTTAACAGTCGATTCTTTAATTTTTTTTAATTTTCCTATGTGTAAAAACCATCCTTATACTTTAAGGAATATTCTAAAAAAATAATAAGCGAAATCGGTTCAGCTGCTCTCGAGATGTGCGCTTACCAACACATTCAGGGATTCATTTTTATAATATAGATAAGTATGTATCAATATTCTAATTTGCACTTGCTACCCGTCTTTCTAATTTCCTTCAGCAACCTTCCATCGTAAGGTTGTCAGGAAGAAATTACTTTTAGCAATAAGGCCGCCAAATGTACTATGTATATTTGTAATTACTTTGTATTTTATGTTTTTCCAGTGTACAATAAAGAATATTCTTATCTTATCTTGTTTTTACGCGACTGCCGCGGAGCCCAAAAGGAGGGTAATCTCTTTGGCTCGTATGTATGTATGTATGTATGTATGTATGTATGTATGTATGTATGTATGTATGTATGTATGTATGTATGTATGTATGTATGTATGTATGTATGTATGTATGTTCGATTGTATGTTGCCTTATAACTTCTTAACCAATGGTCGAATTTTGATGAACAAAATCTCAATCAATTTGTTGTGTTCGCGCGAGTTTTATAGGCAATCAGCATATATCTAAGAAACGTATAATAAAATGCATTAAATGGATGAAAATTTAAAAACTGAACTGAAAAAATCCCCCACAAACCCTCTGAGCATTAACTTAACTGAGCTGGAGGGACCCAAATTCAATATTGTAACTATGTAACGAGAGGTGGTAGTAATGTGCGTAGAAATCTTTTCTTTTAAACAGAATTTGTCAACCCGAACCAAGATTACTTAACAAATTTTTTTTATTTACTTTATATTACTTTGAAATTTTATTAAAATCACTCCAGCCGTTTAGGCGTGAGGAAGTAACGAACATACACACTCACAAAGATTCGCCTTTATAATAAGTATTATACTAGCTGTGCCCCGCAGTATTACCCGCGATTTAACGATTTTCCCACGGGAATAAGATATTTTCGGGAATAAGGTATGTATATTTAAATTTAAATTAAATTAAGCGGTGGTAGCTCAGTGGGTAGAACCATGGACTGGCAAGCGAGAGCCCCAGGTTCGATCCCGAGTGCGGGCATGTACCAATGACTTTGTTTAATTTCAAAGTTACGTACATTTGCGAATTTGTAGTCCCAATACCACACGCTAATGGTGGAGGAAAACATCGTGAGGAAACCCGCGGCTTGGTTGGCTCCGCACGTATTGACAAGTCTTTCCTGTGGGCTAGGCCGACTAAGCTGTCAGGATGGTATAGGTGCTGGGCAAGCCTTCACCATCTATAAAACCATGTCCCAGGCACTACAGCGTCGGAGTGGTCCCGTCACCCATCTAGTGTGCGTGAAGATACCACTGGACGCTGTCTAAATCATTAAGTAGATGCAAAAAGTCCAATATTATTATTATTATTATTTAAATTATATTTGTATTATTTAATTAACCTAGGTTATGCAATAAATCACTCCTATATTATGCTGTTTACTGGCACCACCCCTTCCACTGTCCACATTATCGTGGGTTAGCTGGAAGAAAATACTAACTAGTATTAAGCTCGCCTTTGTACAAATTTGTTTTTAGTGCAATAAAGAATTTTCATTCATTCACACTCACAAACTTTCTCCTTTATAATAATTAGTGTGATTTGATGTTATGATGAAGATTGATGATGATTGAAGCGCTCGTGGCCTAGGCGAACCGAGTGATTGGAATCAATCACTTGGTTAAGCAACAACAGGCGCGGTCAGGTACAAGATGGGTGAGCGTCCCGTGACTACCGCTAGTGGCATTTTTCCGAGCGCTTCCGTGCTTCGCAAGGCACGTTAAGCCGTTGGTGCCGGCTGTCATATAATGGCAGTCGTTAAGCCATGTCAGAGGCCTTATGGGCGGCTTGATAACTTCTGACAGTAAGGCCCGCCACTGTCTTACAATCCTCCACCAACCCGGACTTGGCCCCCGTGGTGGAGTATGGCCTAACCTTCCTGCGATGCAGGAAGAGACCCGTGCCCCAGCAGTGGGGACATACACGGGTTGATAACGATGTTATGATGAAAAACGCTTAGTACGGAGCGCTCACCAACCCAGACCCGACAGTCTCCTAAGTGTTGGTCGAACACTTGCTGCAAGATAACTCGGGGTTATCGCCGAAAACTGAAGCCATAAATTGAAGAACATAAATAATTTTTAATGACTTGTTTCTATTTCGCCGCCAACACAAGTGATAAGTGTTTTACGATAAAACTTTTAACGGTTTTATAAAAACGAACTGCATTTTAAAGAAAGTGAAAATGGATTTAGGTAAGATTGAAGACTTATATGATGGACTGGTAGTATTGCCTATTACCTACGCCCTCAAAGATAACTTTTCACTAAATTCACAGGGTTAAAGAATTCACTGTAAGGTGCCTCGATCGGAGCAGCGATGACTGATAAGTCTATATATCTTGTATATGTATATATATCTCGTATTCTTTTCTTATTTAAGTACATACATGTGTGTGCATTTATTAAATGTAATTATATTTATCTTTCAATTAATTTAATTAGTGCTAGTTATTCATTTGTGTATAATTTTATTTGTATATTATTGTAGCTTATTCTGTCTCTTAATTAAAACTTTTTAAGTACCTTTTTTATTCTGTATACATAATACGTATTCTATTCATATAGGTATTATTGTATATTATTATAACATATAAGTATTCTACTGTATATGGTATTGCCCATGATTGTATCGCACCGCAGTCTGTGACGCTCGGGGTAGCACCTGGCACTGACTGAAAATCAGCGCTGAAGGCTTGTCCATCAGCATACTGCTGAGTCAGTTGCCATTTATAGCAGCAGTGACACGCCGTGACCTTTCGTTTTTCTTCTTTCTTTTTTTTTGTGAATGTCATGTTTAGTAATATGTTTTAAGTTTGTTTAGGTACTGAGGCGTTTGCACTGTGTCTATAATAAATGTATTTCTTCTTCTTCTCTTCTTGTTCTCTTATTCTTCTATAAGTGAATCTTTAATTTTGTACTTCATAACATAACATTTACATCCAAGCACATACATTGCTTCTGGCCCCACACTAGGATACCCTGTGTCGTGGGAACCAGAAACAACGACATCACAAACATGTAAACATCTAAGACCTAGGCTTTTTATGTTCCCAGGCGCGATTCGAACCCGGGACCTCTTGCGTGGTAGGCAGACGCGCTACCGCTACGCCACAGAGGTCGTCGAAAACAACATAACATGAACTCACGTTTAAATCTCGGAGGGGTAGGCAGAAACCACGATCCTAACAGATCTCTTTTGCCACATCACCATTCATTAGTAGGTAGTTAGGTACATGCACGCAATAATTCGGTAGGCTAGTTTAATTCTACTTATCGGCGTAGACTTGTCTTAAACTCGCCTACCGAATTATTTCAACGATCTTATTCGGACGCGGGCTCCGTCTCTAGGAGGTATGATTTAACTCTCACTTGTTACAAGTCACTATTTGTGGCAGTATATGTAGATATTTAACTAGCTGACCCAGCGAACTTTGCACCGCGTAACAGTCGATTCTTTAATTTTTCTCTCCGTAAGAACCATCCTCGTACTTCAAGGAATATTCTAAAAAAAAGAATTTGCGAAATCGGTTCAGCTGCTCTCGAGATTTGCGCTTACCAACACATTCAGGGATTGATTTTTATATTATAGATTAGCTACTCCAGCAGTATTTTCACATTTCACAGGAGTATACAACTTTCAAAATTCAGGGGATTCATTTTTATATCATAGATATTCAAGTATGATTTATGTAAATTTATTATTAGGTAGGTATACGTAATTTTGTCTATTAATATTCGTATTTGCGCCGGCTACTCGTATCTATTTAAAAATAATATAAAAAAATAAAAATAAAATGCAAGGCCGCTAATAGTATTTTATCTTTTGTGTCTGCCGTTTCTGTAACTATTTTTCTGGTATATAAGAAACAATATACGAATATACGGCATTCTTCGTACTATATCGGATAAGCTTGACTGCCCTATCTTGAGGCACTGGGTACAAATGCATGTCTCACACCCATTGTAATTTTAATGTCTTAATTATTTTATGTTCATTAATTATGGATCATTGGTCTGAAACTTTAATAACTAAAGTATATTATTATTATCTTATCTTACTTGGTGAAATACTCAATTCAGAAACTTGCTCATAGTCATAACAATATCCCTCTATTGAAGAACAGCAGCCCTAAAATATGCTAACTCAGTGCTTTCGGAGAACGAAACAATGTTCAAAACGGAAATTGAAGAGTGGCGATGATGTCACCCGCGCGGGGCTGCTGACGGAAGCTTGACCCTCGGCCTTTGGAGGCGACAGCTGTCAACCCCTTGCAAATCGCCTATCACCTTTTGGTCAAGTTGTACGAATACAATTTGAATAAGTGAGACAATCTTGGGTCCTGTTTTAGGAGAAGCAAATTGTCAGTAAATAACGTTTCGCATCAGTAAAATTTTAATACAGACTTCTGACGCTTACTTTTTCATCCCATTCATCTTGGAGGATCGATATTTAGGCTAATAACTATATAACTGTGTTTTTCCAATCGTTGTTTTTTTTTTCAATAATCAATCAATTTCTGTAATGTAATTTGTTCCGGTCTAAGGGCTCCAAACGGAATCATACAGATATTATACATGTGAAAGTTTGTGAATATGTTTCGTTATCGTTATCAACCCTTATATGTCCCTACTGCTGGGGCACGGGTCTTTTCCTGCATTGCAGGAAGCTTAAGACATAATCCATCACGGGGGCTAAGCCCGGGTTGGTGGAGGATTGTAAGTCAGTAGTGGGATTTACTGCCAGAAGTTATTAAGCCGCCCATAAGGTATCTGACATGGCTGAACGACTGCCATTACATGACAGCCGGCATCATCAGCCTAACGTGCCTTGCGAAGCACGGAAGCGCTCGGAAAAAATGCTACTAATGGTAGTCACGGGACGGTCATCCGTCCTGCACTTGACCGCGGTTGTTGTTGCTTAACTCGATTGAGTCCTTAAATTATCCTTCACTAGCGGTTCTCGTGAAGGATAATTTACTGAAATAAAAATACACCAGTGCGATATTCAACTTTCCGCAGACTATTAGTTCCTCAGTACGACCAGAGGGTCTACCTTTTAAACATCAGCTACTACCAAACAACTGAAGAGATTCTTAATGCTTGTGTTTAAAGAAAAATATTCTCTCTCTTTCAACACACACCCACACCTACGCACACACACACACACACACACATTTTTACACGTAATTATATATTTTCTTAAGTTGTATCTTCAAACCTAGTCTAAGAGTTGTTTTTGTTTTCCCTAAGACCTCATAATCATCGTATAACTTTTTTCATAGCGTTTAGCTATAGCGTTACCGAACCTGTCGACAATTATTTAAGAAAGTTTATTTAGGTCTCTGCGATACAGACTTAAAGTCTAGTGCAGATACCGCAAGCAAATAAATATCTTTAACTTTGTCTTTATCTTTAGTTTGATAGCTCTTAGAATATACCTCGGGCTCTAGAGTAGGCTTCCGTTTTCGCCAAAAGCACACGAGTGTAATACTACTTACTGCACTGTATAAACTTTTCTTCACTATTTTGAAAAGTTATTTCGATATTAAGTGTCATATTAGTTCCGGTATTTCTATTACACGAATATATCCGATTCTATCCGATAGTAGCCGAGGTATATTCTAAAAGCTAACAGACTGTACTACAGTACCGATGATTAGGGCTGAATCATCATAATAATTAAAAGAAAATCAACATTTGTGCGCTTCAGGTTTTCATTAATTCTACTGTATTGTAGCCTCAGACCACATTATTAATGGAAGCTGTTTTACAGAGTACTACAGCTGTACAGCAGAGTATTACAGCTGTACAGCTGTATTACAGCTGTATCAAAGCTATATTACAGACGTAGTCTAGCTTAGATATCAGCTGTAACTTTAATTCTGAAACCTCAACGACATCACATCTCCATAAATATTTTTAAGTTTAATGCCGGCGCCAGACAGAAGTTCAAACAAGTGATCACATAAGTGTGCACATGTATGGCACGGACATTTGATATGGTGCTCCCACATTGCCGTCAGAAAATGTTTACTAACGTTAGTAAACATTTAATCACAAATGTTAAAAAATGATTTTATGTTAGAAAATGTTTAGTAACGTTAAGTTAACAAATTATAACAAAAGAAAAATTATAACAAAATTAAATTTGTGTTACCTTTTGTTTGTAAACCTTTTATAAAGGTTTAAAATGAAAGGTTAAAATGAAAGCTATTACAATGAACAAATCCTCTTCCATTTTCATGTAGACGCCCTCAGAACGCTAACCAAACTGCGAGCCAACACCAATTTAAATGTTATAAAATGGTAGTAAACATTTTCTATTAGTGTAGGAACACTTATATATAACATGTAACAGTTCCTAACAAAATGTAACAATTGACAACATTTGTTGGTAAATGTTTTTATGTTAGAAAATGTTTACAAACATTTTCTAATGGCAATGTGGGAGAGCACCATTACTATTGTCACATAAAATGTTCGTGCCACACATGTGCACACTTATGTGATCACTTGTTTGAACTTCTGTCTGGCGCCGGCATCAGAATCAGTGTAAAGCAATGTATAAGGTTTCTTCTTCTGCCAAATAAATTTCATTTCATTTTCATTCATCATCATCATACTGGTGTCGGTCCACTGCTGGACATAGGTCTTTCCCAAGACGCAACTGAGCCCGAACTTCGGCTCTTCTCTACCAGTCACTGCCCTTAGGCCTAATGTTCTTGTGGATTGTGCACGATTGAAAAAGCTGATCTGAGTCAACTTCTTTCTAAATTATTTAAAAATACATCAAATCAAATATTGAAAAGGAAACCGGATGAGCTCGGCGAGGAGAAAAAAAAAGTGTCCACAGTGTTAACAAGTGTTCATAGGTTTATAAATAGGTTTTTAAAAAGTGTTCATTGTTTGAGCGGCGTGACCGCACGGAGTAGACACTCCAATACGGCCGCAACAGCCGATTCAAATAAGCTAAATCACTGGGTCTCAATTGTATTATATTACTTTAATTTGGATAGAATAATCTATAGGTAGTTAGTAAAATTACATTTAATGTCAAAAGTAAATCTGTTAGTGAGCTCACAAAGAATAAATTCGAAATTAGAATGAAATTTCAGATTCTAATATAAAATTTGAATTTTTAAGTTTGAGAATTCAGAAGGTGGCTTAAGGACAACGGGGACAGGCGAAGCAGGGGACTGACGGAGCATGGGACTGGCGAGGTTGGTGTGACGAGGAAAAGGCCTTCGCCCAACGATGGGCGTCTTTCATGAGCTGAATAGACAACAAATAGGCTGGGTGTGATATTTGCCAAGAACCAACAGATCGTACGTCAAAGCCCAACCGTGCATGCGCCAACACAAATCAGCTTAAGTATCGTTTAGAGGCCGACACGCCGATAAAGGGCCGTGTGGGGCGCAGGCGCAGGTTCTCTTCCCGGTTCGGAGCCGACAATTGGCGAGACAACGACGGCCTGTTCCCAACCCGTCCATAATTCACGTGCGTCGCTACGAAATGGGCAAAATATAAATAATTCTCATGTTGACAGCTGGGTGGAGTTTGGTGGTAATCACTTTTCGTCACTATACGTTGTAATCACTTTTGATCGACTTTTAAAGCCGAACGACGACGACTCTTTACGCCTCTAGTTAGTAATTTCCATCTACGTCTGTAATTAGTAATATAAAACGGCCGTTTTTGGTAACTTACATAACCAAGTTCCAAATGGAATGGCCTGATTTGCTTGACAAGAAAAAACGAAAATATAATGAGCAAGACTTGGGTGGTCGTGGGTTCGAATCCCGGCAACAATCACTTTGATTAGGAAATTACGCACATTTGTGAAGTTATAGTCGCTGTAACACTCGCTGAGTGAGGGAAAACATCGCGAGGAAACCTTAGTATCAGAGGTACTCAGGTACCTTAGCGCTTAAAATAGCCAATCCGCGGTCGATCACGCGTAGTGATTAAGCCCATATCCTGTCTCTGAGAGAAGCCCTGGGCCCTGTGGGATGTATAGGCTACATAAAAAAAACAAAATTTCCATATTGCGAAATGTCTATTTTTATCTTATCTTATCTTATTTTAATACTCTCTTTTCCAGTGAATTCCTGTGCCCTACCGTGGGACGTCTATAGTCTGCATTATTATTAATACAATGAGCCAACAAGTCCCTTTATTAGAGAAGCACAGGAAAACCAATAATGACTAATTACGATTATGCTATTATTATGTCCCAATATAATTTGTATTTATTATAACATAATACATTATAAAGAGAAAAGTTTATTATCACCTATGAAAGTACCTACTGAGAGCACGTATCCGTATTTAAAATATTATGCAAATTGTTAACCACGAGAACGTAGTCGCGGGCACAGCTAGTGCATTTCAAGAGGCAAATACAAGGGTGGATACTGAGTGGATTTATATGGATGACTAAAGACCGGTTTCTGTTGACAATATCATACACTATTAGACAATATCTCTTGAGAATATCACTAAATTAATACTTAAAAGCTGTGCAAAAGATCGTGAGAGAACGTTACTTAAGTATTTGCTGGCTCATTTCTGACAGATTCGAAGAGACAGCACCACAGTTAACTATTCACTTAGCGAAATTCTCAATTCAAAAATTGCCCCTGAGGGCAGAAAAAGGGGCGAGCCTTAAGAGAGGCCTGTGTCCAGCAGTTGACGAATATGCGCTACTTAATTGATTGATTTAATCATTAATTGATTGGTTGATTGGGTTCTTTGGGAACAAACTTAGATAGCGTCTCGATGCGGTCACGGGCTTGTTACTTTATCTATTTCTCTGTAGCCGTTAGTGTGGCCTAGACTTTATTCCCAATACGATTTTATTACGCTTGATTTCCGATAGTGTCGATATTTTATATTGCTAAGTTCCAGTGAACTTGCGACAGTGAAGATTGTTTTGACAGATTTTTTGATTTGTTTGATTTATAGTTGAAAATTATTTGTAGTTAATTTTATGAAAATGCGAAAAAGGCAGTAAGCCTAGGAATATTGTAACTGCATATCAAAAGAACTTGTTTTCATACAATTAACACTGTAACATTTTCTAAGGTTAACACGAGCAGTAGACATAATTAAAACTGTTTTTATACGGATTTATGCTCGTTCATTACATTTTTTACAATTTTCCAACGTTTCGGCACTTTTTCAGGTGCCGTGGTCCCGGATGACTGTAAAAATATAATAAACGAGCATAAATCCGTATAAAAATAGTTTTAATAACACTGTAACAGTTAAGAACAAACTAAAGTAAGTTAAATATACTTAAGATTCGAAGACGGTATTTTACGCCTTTATTTGTTCCTCTGCTACTTTTTTTACCTACTTTTTAAAATTTACATATAATCAATACATACATTGATATCAATATCAACCCTCGTATGTCCCCACTGCTGGGGCACAGGTCTCTTCCTGCATCTCAGAAAGGTTAGTCCATACTCCACCACGGGGGCCAAGTCCGGGTTGGTGAAGGATTGTAAAACAGTGGCGGGCCTTACTGTCAGAAGTTATCAAGCCGGCTATAAGGCCTCTAACATGGCTTAACGACTGCCATTTCATGACAGCCGGCACCAACGGCTTAAGGTGCCTTGCAAAACACGGAAGCACTCGGAAAATGCCACTAGCGCTAATCACGGGTCGTTCACCCATCCAGCACCTGACCGTGCCTGTAGTTGCTTAACTCAAGTGATTGATTCCAATCACTCGGTTCGACTAGGCCACGTGCGCTTCGTATATACATAATCAGCCTTCGTATATACATAATATTATGCAATTATGAAAATTGTTCTACGTATTGAAATAGCAATTATTTTGTATCTTCTTCAACTATATTTATTTTAGTAAATTGCTTTTAGTAATAAGGCCGCCATTTGTAATATATTTTATATAATTTCTGTTACTGTAATTTCTGTGTACAATAAAGAATATTCAATCTATCTATATTTCTTACTTCTATCTCTGTCCCGCTCTCATTGTTTTCTTTTAAACTAAGAAAGGGTATTTCATCTACCAATCAAGAGAGTGTCAAAACAAAAGATTTTACTAACAATTTCGGCTATCAAATGGTCCATCCATACTTGTCCAGCGCCCCGCGGATAATGAAGACATATCGGAACGCGCCACGCCCTCCCTGAGCGGGCAATTGAGTCATTATAGTTGCGCGCGCGCAGCCCTGCTCTATCGGGCCGTAGTCAGTCACAAAATAGAAGGATGTGGAAGATCCTCAATGTTTCTTTGCTTTACTCCATACGAGATATTATGCATGTAAGATGTAAAGTCAAGATGATCAAAGTCAAGATGATTTAGCCTTAGAAAATTGTTTATTACCTACCTAAAGAAGTATATTTTGTAACATCGTAGACCAGGCTACTGTAAAACCTAACTGCAAAGTAGGTAGTCGGGGCTGTAAGTGATGCAATTTGCTTAAGCCAGATGTCGCTGCCTGTACGTAATACAGAGAATAGTGTAAAGAGGTTCGAAATTTCACTGATGCCGGTGAGTCGCCCATTGGTTCAATTGGTAGAGCGCTGGCACGGATAGCCAGAGGTTGCGGGTTCGAATCCCGGCATGGTTGAAATTTTTAGCCTCTAAATAGGTTTTTAAATTTGTCCTTAGCACGGGTTAGTGCATTAAAAATAAAAATAGTATAATCAGGCTACTGTGACCAAAAAATATGTATGTTCTGTATGTTATCTGTTAAAACTCATGAGCGGAAGCCCGATTTTCGGTAATGATAACTAAAAAACAGGGTATATTTTCCAATGACAAAATTGTTATTTTATTTTATTTATTAGGCACACCAACAGCATACATACAGAACATGGTACAAAAGAGTTACAGGAAGATAAAATTACGTGTATGTACACCACTTATAGGTAAGCACAGCATTTATATAAATTAAGCTTACAACGTTAAAGAGTTAATGTTACAGAAATGATAATTAAATAAATGACAGATCAACTAAACTGCCTTTGTATATACCAATTTTTTGAAAGCTTGGAATGTTTGATGGGTAATGTCAAAGTCATTGCTCAGATCATTATAGAAACGACACATTCGAGAGATGGGTCCATTGTATGACACATTATTGTTAGATGTTGGAACTTGGAACAAGCGAAAGAATCTTTGAGGGCGGTTGCTGGCTCTAAGGTTAAAGAGTGATATCCCATTGGTGTCAAGCGATCCGTTTATGAGTTTATGCAGCAGCATAAGGTCAGCTGAATGTCTTCTGGACTCGAGGCTCTGAAAATCGAAGTGCTCCAAGCGCTGAGTGTATTCAGGGAGCACACGCCGTTTGCCTGTCATCGCAGATAAGTGCCTAATGAAACGGCATTGGATTGGTTCGATTTTTTTTATGTGACAAGCATAGTATGGTGACCAAATGGACATTATGATATAATTATATAAGATTTTCAGAATAAATTTTAAACATTTATTTTACGTTACTTTTGGTCTGTGGTCGCCTGGTGTTCGGGTCATCTATCTCCCTCCAAAAGGGTTTAAATGATGATGACTGAGCACTGCTCGTGAACGAGTATTGTTTGTGTGTCTGGCTGCAAATGTTTTCCCTACTTTTATAAGACATTTAACTAATGCTTTGGCATTTAAAGTTATTGATGGCCATCATAGAATCCTATTAGGTATACGTATAAGTGGCAACTGATGTGTTTGGTTTAAGATGACTTGAGAAAAGATGGTCAGAGTGGAGTTTGTTTTTCCGCTGCCTTTTTCTTCACTACAATACGGCCCGAAGGCAGCGGCTTACATTAAATTTTACATTGTATATTGGTACATTGGAAATAAATTGATTTGATTTGGCACGCAGCTAGAATTGCAATCCATCATATTTGAAACTTTTTCGCCTCCAGTTTGCACGTGACGAACTTAGTTGGTCCCATCCCCTGAGCTTCGTTTATTTTTTCTCCAAAAACCATTTGTTTTAAGAGTGAAAGCTGTTCGGGTGCATTTGGGTATTGCAAGGAAAAACTAACCATAAGGTGATCCACCGCAATTCTGGCTAATAGTAATCTAATTGTCATGACAAACTATGAATTGTAGTTGATGGCCTCTGTGGCGAGAGGTCTCTGGGGACAAAAAGAACCCCAGGTCTTGGATGTTTACATGTTTGTGACGTCGCTGTTCCCAACGACACAGGGTATGCTAGTGTGGGACCAGACGCAATGTGCCTGTAAGTAAATGTTATGATATATTATTTTTAATGCACTAACCCGTGCTAAGGACAATTTAATAAAAGAATAAAGATTAATTTATTATTCTTTTTTTTTTATTAATTATTTAACCTCTAAATAGGTTTTTTTTTTAAATGTAGATTACGTTATGTTATAAAACGCGGCCCTGCGTTTTGAATGTTAAAAGTTGCGTCTTTTCGGTAGGTACCTACATTAATTGTCAAGCACTGCCATTTTCGCTCCACAAAACGAACGACTCGTGCCATTTTATTACCCGGGCCGGTCTTCTGTCGGATCATATCTGATCTGCGGCGCTATTGGGAAGACTCGCGCAGCAAAGTGATTGAGATCGCCGATCGATGGATCGTGGCTTTGCGGGCCTTAAACGGCACTATAAATGCTCGGGGAATTTATCAAATGCTTGTTATTAAATTTTTTTACTGGGATTTCATGGTATGGGAACCTGACTAAGGCTGGACTATTGTCTCGGTTTTGGAAAAACGTCCGCAGTTAACACCTCGGAGAAATACTATACATATTCGTAATAAGATAAGATTATTCTAATAACATAAGATAAGATTATTCTTTATTGTACACCAGGAAAAAGGGACAAACATAATATTTTAGTACAATTAGCTGCCTCCTCGCTTAGAGCAATTTCTTCCAGACAACTTGCAATGGCGAGTTGCTGAAGGAAAAGTTGCTGAATATACAGGTGTACAGTTGCGTGTATGAAATACAATGCTTAACGTAGGGTCCAGTAGAAAAATACCAATACTCTTCGCGTTAGAGCTCACGCGGTGAGTCCTTGAATCTCAAAAAGTTGTATAGCCAGGCATGGCGTTGTTCCTAAGGTAGGTTTAAATTATTTTCATTGACTGGATTAAATTCGGTTCTGGATTCAGTTACGAGAATTTAACATTATACGAGTGCAATATCATAAACTCATGCACATAATATGTGATATTACATTATTATATTATCACGATATTATCGTGCCACCTTCCACAATCCGAACAAACCTTTTTCGCTTCATCAACATTCATGTAAAGTTACTATTTAAAAAAGCTATTCGGGTGCAATTCTTATGTAACATTTTTGCATAAAATCTCTGGTAAAACTATTGTTTGACTGCTCCCAAACCATGTAACATGCAATTCGTGTTGTAGGGCCTTGTTGTAACAAATGTAACGTGTTCTCTTTTATATTAATAAATACATGCATACCTATATACATTAGTGGCTACATGAACTTACGCCGGTTTAGGGTCCTTCACTTCTAGCAATATTGTACCTGAATTAAATAACCTCACGCCTGTATCCTGGAGGGTAGACAAATTACAGGGTTTCTCTCCCACCGCCTTCGTGTACTTATAGGTAGGTACTTACCTACTTGAAATACTTAATAAAAAAAAATCTCGTGTCACAGTGTTTGTTATCGAACTCCTCTGAAAATTTAATATTTTTTTTTGTCTTTTGTGTATATTTGGTAGTACTGAGAATAGGTCGTAAGCTAAATTAATATGGCAAAACAATGTTTGCGGGGTCAGTTAGTTGAACTATAAATATAAGACCGTAACTTAATAGGCGCAAAAATTGGGCTGCCTTGAAATTTTCCAGCTCAATTCATTATTGTGTGTTCGGACATCGTATCATGCCTATTATCGTCGGCATCCTATTGTTTGAGCAGCTCTATAGACTGCTAAAAGTCGCAGTAATGGGTCCGCATCCTGGGGGCGCCATTAGAGGCCATTTCCTACTAGTTTCCGGTCTCGACCCCAGCCCTCCGGTGCAGAAAACCTATTTTGTTGATAGCTCGGATCATAATAAAGATATTATGGTTAGGTTAGGTTGCATTCATTTAAGCGAGACCGTATGTCCAATTCGAAGTTTTTGTTAATCAAATACCTACCTGCTTAACTCTATTTACCTACTAATTTGATTATTAGGTCAGCACTTCATTAGGAGAACAGAAGATAGCGAGATAAAACTCAGTCAGTAGGTATATTTAAAAACGAACACTATTCCATTTTTTTTCTAAGGTTAACACGAGCAGTAGACATAATTAAAACTGTTTTAAACGGATTTATGCTCGTTTATTACATTTTTACAATTTTCCAACGTTTCGGCACTCTTTCAGGTGCCGTGGTCCCGGATGACTGGACCATCCGTCATTGGTCACTGGTCATCCGGGACCACGGCACCTGAAAAAGTGCCGAAACGTTGGAAAATTGTAAAAATGTAATAAACAGTTTTAAGAACACTATCCACCAAGAGGGAAAGGTCAACTTAAAGTTCCTAAGAACTTAAAAAAAATTGTGGATTACCTATAGAATCAACTATTTATTAACGACATTGTTCGGATCTAATGCAAAAGAAAGAAAAACCATAAAATTGAAGATTAGAATAGAAGTAGCGGACCTTGTAGTTCGATATAAATCCTCGTATGTCCCTACTGCTGGGGCACGGGTCTCTTCTTGCATCACAGGAAGGTTAGGCCATAATCCACCACGGGGCCAAGTACAGGTTGGTGGAGGATTGTAAGACAGTGGCGGGCCTTACAGTCAGAAGTCATCGAGCCGTCGTAATGACTCTGACACGGCTTAACGACTGCCATTACATGACAGCCGGTACCAACGGCTTAACGTGACTTGCGAAGCACGGAAAGCACCTTGTTACTATTATACAGATTTTCTTTGCAACCTAGGCAGGTTTTGTACCTACATGATTTAATTAGGTACATATCCGCCAATTGTAGGTATACTGTATCTTTGTAATAATTTTTTGTTTGTTTTTTCCTTTTTGTTAATTCGCTGCCTTGAGCTGATACTGTATTCTTCAGGTACCAACTTTTGTACTATCGTTATTTGAGATGTTTATAGATATGTATATATTATAATATATATTAGTATATATTAATGTGTAAGTTTATTTAACTATGTACACCATTTTACTATAGACACCTATTGTTTTTCTTTTTCCTTTTTTTTTGCTCGTATGCCAACTTTTTCGTTACCTCCTGCGGTTGACTGGTAGAAAATGCTTATAGCATTATGTTCGCCGCGTTGTACGATTTTATGGTGCAATAAAGTATTAATAATGATAATAATAATATTTGACGTCGAAGTACCTAAAGTATTTTTCTTAGGACTAGATATGATTCTTATCTTAGAATGTTCTTTGTTATTGTACACACCAGAAAATAAAATTCCCTAAATTCATTGGTCAGATCCTAGGCTTCCAATTTTTCTGTTGTTGTTGTTAATATACGACACAATAATGCTACTAACTATTCTAGTAACCAATTTCTCACTTTGTGCCTCTATCCAGACCCGCGGTCGTAGGCAGATGCAATACCGGGAGTGTGGGTCAACGATTGTTAAGTTTCTTTTACCCTGCCGTTAAAATAATAATACGGTCTCAGTGGTTGTATTCAGTGTAGAAGGGTTGGTAGTGTCATAACATTAAGTTTTATTGAAAGTATCTTTAGAGCGCTACCTAAGTAGTTGATTGGTAATCCGAGGCTCCCCAACGACTGCCCCCGAGCGCCAATTTCCGCCACTTAGACAGTGTTTGTGTTCTCACAATATAAGTCCATTAGGTGCAAGCTGCTGCCGTGTCATGTATCGATTTCCGTGGTCTTTTCGAGTTAGCTTTGGAGAAACTGAAAAGCGGGACGAATAATTTTAATTAATCAGTTTACATAATTCTTTAAACTGACGAATTAAGAAAGTCTGATCGTTAAAATTGTAACACATAATTAACATTACGTTGAATTACGAACATAGCTGAAAAAAATATTATTTTCGAACTACAGTTTTACATTGTGCTGCCCCCTTGTGATGTGTCATTTAACTAATTATTGCCGCTACTCATCGCTAGATGGCAACACACACATTCTAGTACCAATTTCGGCTACTAGATGGCGCACTACTCCATTTCCGGTTCAACATTTCATTCATTCAATAAATCTCATCACTAGTTCAATCACTCAAACTACACGTCAAACAAACGTCAAATGGTCACTGACCTGCGCGCCCTCAAGCTTGCGACACTTGTTTCGATTTCATTACAATTTCCGTTTCGTACGTAATTCATCAACAAACAACCGAAAAAAGTTATATCGTATCGTGCTCAACGCTTAGCCCGACTATGAGTTCATAAGGTGTGATATTAGACGAAATTGAAAAGGAATTCCAGTAAGGAAGTGAAAATCGGAAAACTTGTTTCTTGTTATCAAACTGTGATAAAACTTTCTATTGACAATAGTGTTCACGGTTTAGAGTGTTCCGGTTATGTAGACTATGAAAATGAGTTGAACAACACTGGCTTTGCACAATAGCTTACAGTACCTTACAAATTTAGCAACCAAGACTAATTACCAGTAGCCTAACGAAACTGATACCAAGATGACCACAGACAGGTTTCACAAGTAAGTACTTTACCGATTACTTAAATTTGATTAATTAATTACCTGAAAGTTATTATTCGGCTAAAAGCATCCACACCCTTTATGGAATAAAATTCCTAATCTCAGTGTTGTAGTATAAAACTGGTTGTCATGGTAATGGGTGTGAAGAAAACAACATAAATTATTCTTTAGATTTTTCTGCAGTAAATGCACCTCACCGTCATCCAACATTGCTAAATAAACATAAAAATGATTCTAAACTAAAAGGCGAAATCATTTAACATCTGTTCAATAAAGGTTGATGTTAATACGTTTCAATTTCATTTATTAATTTGCAGGCAAACAGTACATTTTTATATAGCTTATAACAATTTAGACCATGCATGATGTGACAGTAACTAGCATGTTCGCATTTATGACACTTGTTTTTGCCTACAGGTATTTTAAGATTAATTTCAACTTGTTCTACTACAATTATGGAATTGAATGTAAGTGTAAATTATAAAAGTTTTGGATGAATATCTTTTCATTCATAATTTCATGAAAATATTTTCATCTTTTTCATCAAATAATTTTCATCAAATTTCCGTCACAGCAACAATTAGTCAACAGCATATCAACCATTAAACACTTGCAATCTACTCTGTTGTAATAATAAAAATAAATAGTACAGTTTATTTTACTTTACTAATAGCACATTCGGCTAGTATTGTAGTTATCCCAAAAATTAATGCGCTTACTCTTATTACACATCACGCCATACATCTGGACGTAAAATTCTCATCTAATAGATAGATGGCATGCAAATTCCAAAAACTCAAAAATCAAGCTCCAAAAATTACATTTAGCAGCTAAATATTTTCCATTTACTGTATAACATACTTAGAGTTCAGAAATCATGATTGTATTCTTTTTTCTGGTGGTGCAGAAAGGGTTCTCTATCTATCGATCTACTGTCCCATTTGCGATGAAAATACACCCAGACAGAAGCTACGGGTACAAATGTACCATGGCCCCTATTAGAAATCGACCCACGACCATGGTCATAGTAGCCAAGTCAGATCATAGAAAGAAGGTAGCCAAGCACCTTAACTAGTGATTTTGGGTGTATTTGGGATAAAATTTTTATAGCGACGTGGTGCTCCCCTAGCAGGCCTTACATAATGCCCAGCGGGCGGTGGTAGCGGAGCGGTGTAGAACGCTGGCCTCTCAATCGGGAGGTTGTGGGTTCAAACCCCGGCATGTACCAATGACTTTGTTTTGTTAGTTATGTACATTTGTGAAATTATAGTAGCAATACCACTCGCCGACGGTGAAGGAAAACATCGTAGGGAAACCCTAGTGTCTGAAGTGTTAACGTACCTCAGCGCTTGCTACGTACAATGGCCCAACTTAGAGGCTAAGTGCGGAAATCTCAGGTCTAACTAACTACATAATGCCCAAACAGTCTTCTCCCAGCAAACTTTGGCCTTAAAATCATCATGCATGGCATAACGCGTCCTCGACAGCTGAGCGACGGTCTTGCGTAGTTCCTGTAGGTACCTGCAACAGTACACTGCCCCGCGGAAGTAGGGTCGTCGACACACTGGTCACACTATGAGAAATAATTATTTATAACGATCGCAAACGCCGTAGGTAGGTGTGCCTTTTTGTTGTCCCTACAGTCCACACAACATAGACATTTACATACAATGTATTTTACGTTAGTGGTGACTGTGCTAAGAATCGTCCGTATCGTGGAGTAGGACGGTTCGAAGGACCTTTGTTAGGTAGGTAGAATAGCCCCCAGTTTCCCGTACACTAACAATCTGTCTACTGTTAGCAGCTTTCAATGTTTTTTTTGTATGCACTTTGGCCAACTGACAGCTGTTAATAATAGAGTAGTACGCCTTGTTAGTATACCAGAAACCGAGGATAAATAACTGCAATTCGGGAGGAATGACAGAAGAAAACTAATAATTATTTACTTGATCTGCTGAATAGGTAGTATTACTCACAAATAATTTTATTTTTTAACCCTTGCAGGTCTTAGTTTTCCCTATATTTATGTAAGTTTATTTTTGTATTTAACCTTACTACCTCTACTTTGTTCCGTTCGTTTGACTGCTACAAAATGTGAAGGTTGACTTGCCGTCGACTGCACTTGTAAAGCCCGGATATTGTTTTGTACGAAAATCGCATTATGCCGTGCGCGATAACAGCTATCTGGTATCTGGCTTGCTATGACGTAGTGACTGGCAACCCCTTGGTAACATGGTATGACACAGGCGGTGAATGCGCTTCGGCACTTGGTTTCCAAAGCTACGTACATTTGTGAAGGTGTATTCGCAGTGCCACTAACCGGGAAGGAAAACATCGTGAGGAAACCCGAGTGTTTGATGTGTTCACATACTCTGCTTGCTCAGCACTCTCAGCGCTTGCTTCATACTATGGCTCAACCAGGCTAAATGCGAAAATCTCAGCAGTACAAAATGTCTAGTCAATTTTTTTTTAATTGGAAACTGACTTCTAAACATTACATCACTGAAAAACAGACGAATACCTATGACCTTTAAATTCAAAGTATACACATCCATGTCAACCCTAGTATGTCCCCACTGCTGGGGCACGGGTCTCTTCCTACGTCGCAAACGCAGGCTTAACGTACCTTGCGAAGCACGGAAGCGCTCGGAAAAATCCCTGCTCCCTGCCTGCTCCCTACCGCGCCTGTTGTTGCTTAACTCAAGCGATTGATTCCAATCATCGATTCGACTGTGCCACGAGCGCTTCTTTCGTATACAATTATAAATAGGTATTGAAGAAAAATTGTTTGGAGCCGGTGGCGAAATAGTCATGCATGACCAGCTTTAAGGCACCAACTCCAAAATATATTTCTACAACACCTACATGTGTGTACCTACTTCGAATTTATTCGAAAATATGATTTTATTTTGTGTTTTGAATTCTTTATACTCTTTTAAATGCACTAACCCGTGTTAAGGACAATTTTAAAAACCTAGGTATTTAGAGGCTAAAAATTCCATCCATGCCGCGCTATCCGTGCCAGAGGTCGCGGGTTCGAATCCCGGCATGGGTGGAATTTTTAGCCTCTAAATAGATTTTTGAATTCTTATTCAATTTTTTATAAAAAATAAATTGTGTTGAACCTGAGAGCAAATCCTCGATTTCTCGTGGATCCCATCATCATATCCTGACTTGGTGACAGTGAGACCACCTGTGAAGAACGACGCTTTCCAACCAAACAAAAAGTTTCCAATTCAGTCCAGGCGTCTTCGAATAATCGGTGTATGTTCACAGATTACTATAAAAAAATAAAAAAGCAAAAGAAAAGATTCGACGAATTCATCTACTTCAAAAAAGGAAGAGGTTCTCACTCTTCCTTTTTTGAAGTCGATAAAAGAAGAAGCGGAACAATATCTATCTATCAATATCATAGTAATTTAGATAGGTACCTATACAATAAAGATAGTGTATTCTTGCGTTTATTTGTATAATACCTATTTTTAGTTAGGTAAAGTGTTTTGTCGCAATCACAACCCGGCAGCGATATCTCGACTATCGCGAACTGTACCTACTAAAACACCAGGGAATCGCCACAGCTAATGTCTTATCAGCTGGTCCTTTTATCAACAGCAATTATTGATACCGAAGATAACGATAGTGGAATTTAACAGATAATTCATTTTATGCGGCAATCAAAATATTTGTAAATCGTCGACACGACATACGTCAGACTACCGACACTTTCATTTTGAAAAAAAAAACTATTCACTGCCTCTTTACCGGTTCCACTCTCGAATACCACATACTTTACCGCAATATTATGCTGAATTCGGTGTATTCTATTCTCAGGTCTACTACAAAGCGCTTTCAACTCATCTTAATTACGTATTCCACGGGAAAGTTCCAGCACCCTTTCGACGACGTCATAATTACGCCTGGTTGATGGATGATTCCAATGTTCCCAGACTTGTCGACTTTAAATTAACACCTATAAAACACTTTTCCACGTTATTATTCCGCCTATGAAACGCTTTCCGAAGGCAAATATATTTGAATGGATCTAATATAGTTTTTGTTTCCTGTCGGCGGGGGGTGGGCAGCAGCGCCCCCTGTAATACAATTCCACCGAACTGCGATCCCCAACCCGCATGCCCAGCGTGGGGATTACGGGCATTACCCCCTATGATAGCACAACGTGGCGCTCTTTAGGGGAGGGCTATGTCCAGCAGTGGACTAGTATAGCCTGACGACGACGGCGTCTGCGAGGCATTTTTTTACATCTTTATTTATTTCGCGACTTTTGTGCTTGTGGGACAATGTCAGCCCCATCGTACCCTATTCTTATTAACTACTAGCTGACCCAGCCAACTTCGTACCGCCTAACAGTCGATTCTTTAATTTTTTTTTATTTTTCTCTCCGTAAGAACCATCCTCGTACTTCAAGAAATATTCTAAAAAAAAACAATTAGCGTAATCGGCTGTTCTCGAGATTTGCGCTTACCAACACATTCAACGATTCATTTTTATATTACAGAAGAAGTCACAACCTTAAGCAAAAAAAATCTAGCTGCACTTGACTGCGGTATGCTCTGATAAGCTCCTACATCTAAGATCTTGAACTAAAACCTGTCTTTTCTGAGCGTTCCGGCCACATTCCACCAACAAATGTGTCACAGCCTTTTAATTTTGTCGTTTAAAGAAAGAACATACGTAGAACCTTATCTGTGCTTATAGTAACGTTTATTGCTATTCAAAGTACCTATTCACCCAAGAACGTTTGTATTCACCGCGTAATTTAATACACTTTTCCATTCGCCCGAATCAGTTATTAAAACATTTATTTCATTCCAAACTGGGAGTGTTCAGCATGGCTGAGGACTTGAAAGCGTCTATTGCTTCATCTCCGGACGGACCCATTTCTTCTTTCTTCACTTTTCTGAGGGCTCCAGGATCTTATGGTCCTCATGCATATAAAAAACTTAAATCAGCCAAGAATGTTCTGGGTGAAACGTTGCTATAACAACTCTAACGCCCAGTTTCTCGTACGGCCGTTGGTTTTACTAGATTGTTTTAAAAACCTATTTAGAGGCTAAAAATTCCACCCATGCCGGGATTCGAACCCGCAACCTCTGGCTATCCGTGCCAGCGCTCTTCCAATTGAGCTAATGGGTCACTCGTGAAATTTCGAACCTCTACACTATTCTCTGTATTACGTACAGGCAGCGACATCTAGCTTAAGTAAATTGCATACAGCCCCGACTACCTACTTTGCAGTTAGGTTTTTACATCGGAATGATATCACTGTACCCACATGATTATACTATTTTTATTTTTACTACTGTGTTAATTTTTCCCTCGAACGGCAAAAGGATCTGAGTAATGGCTACTTTTCAACAATATAAATAAATTGCTCACCACACGTAGTTACAGAGTTAAAGCCTTAGCCGAGGCAACGGTTTTCCTTGCATGCGGTTTTCTTCCTGCTACCTAACTGAATGACGTTTCACGTCAAAAACAGTTACAGTGCCACCATCTTATCTGTTCAGTTGATAGCGGCGCTAGTGGAGAATTTGGGGGTGCCATTTACGAAATTTACTCAGAAAAAATGGAAAATTTAAAGTAAAACGCAAATCTTCAAACGTAAATAATATGTATCTATAAATCAATAGACAGCGGAATGTTTCTTTTTAATATGGCAGATGAAAAGGCCGTAGTTACAATTTTGCCCACCTGAACAGATAACTTGGTGGCGCTGTACGTCAGTTTTTGACGTGAAACGTCGTTATAAATGACGTTTCACGATTAACAAAATGTCAGTTTATAAGCCGGGGGTCAGAGTGTAATAGTAGAGTGGGACAAGCCTAGGGCATGCCACTTTTCCGCCCTCGGACACGTCCTTGTGGCGAGCACTGTCAACTCTGCGCGCGCATAACATCCTCTGACATTCTTGCATTGCGCATGCAGTGTTTCACATGACTTATCACAAATCTGTGAATATAACGTCCGGCAAACAACAGTCGGACGAGGGGTTCTACTATGTCAGTATCCACAGAGTTGAGTGACTTACTTTTTTAAAGTGAAAATCAATGTACATTACATTTACATGCAGGCACATACATTGCTTCTGGCCCCTACTAGGAAACCCTGTGGCGTGGGAACCAGAAACAGCGATATCACATCCATGACCTGGGGTTTTTTTTGTACCCAGCCGAGGTGCGAACCCAGGACCTCTTGCATGGTAGGCAAATGCACTACTGCTGCGTCATTGTCGGCTCGCGTTTCCGTACATCCTCATTCATTCGCATTGACGTTTCACTCCCAATGAATCGCTTTTCTCCATCTCAGAGCGGCCAAGGACGGTCTACTGGAGGTCCTGCGTGAGGCCACTCGCAAGGAATGCAATAACAAGGACGAGTCCGGGATGACGCCGACGCTGTGGGCCGCCTTCGAGGGTCACGTGGAGGCGCTGCGGCTGCTCTGCGGCCGAGGGTGAGTATAAAGAGAGCGTAGCTTCTGTAACACTGGGTCATCTATCAGGTCGGGTCATCTATCTCCCTCCAAAATGGTTGAGACTGATGATGGCCGACCACTGCGTTATGCTCGTGAACGAGTGCTGTTCGTCTGTCTGGCCGCAGCACTTATGTGTTCCCCTATACTATTCTGAGACATTTGACCAATGCATGGCATTTAGCGTTGTTAATGGAAATCATGAAATCTTATTAAGCAACTGATGTCTATGGCTTAAGATGACTTGAGAAAAGATGGTCACAGTGGAGTTTTTTTTCCGCTGCCTTTTTCTTTTCTACAATACGGCCCGAAGGCAGCGGTTTTCATTTTACATTGACATTCAGCGAACAGAATGTAAATTCTTTACGTTGAAATAAATTGATTTGATTTGATTTAACTGGTTAGTCTATAAAGTGCTATAATGGTCAATGTTACCATTTGACTTCAGTTCACCGATAAGAACATCAGTGAAAATAAAAAATCTGTCAATTTCTGTCCAATCATTAATTGCACGCCAAAGTAGTCTTGGCGCGGAAACATTAATACAGTGAATACGTATGTATTCGCGGTGGGCACGCTTAGTGTTTAAGCACATACTCTCTCTGTATCTTTGAGAGAAGGCCCGTCCCCTGCATTGACACGTATAGGCTATATGAAAACACGTAGGCTTCTTTGCCTTTCGGGATTGCTTTCCCTAAGCGTACAGCTAAATTAAGAGAATTGCTGAAGCCATTACAATTTCACCGAATAGAAAGGCAATCACACATAGAAAAATCACCACCGAAGCAGGAAAACACAATCGTTATCGTTCGCGATAAATTTTGATAAAGTGTAATAACAGCTATCGCCGTTGTATGCTGGGTAATTTGCTTTATTGACTCACAAATCATGAAGTACTGCGTCACAAATCATGAAGTACAACTTTAGAGAATAGTCTCATACAGATGGAAAGTTTTCCTCTCTAAAAGCCTAGATTCTTCTAATGCATTGTAGTACAATGACCATGGAATATTTAATTTCATTATTATTATTTACTAGCTCACTCAGCGAACTTCGTACCGCCTAACAGTCGATTCTTTATTTTTTTATTTTTCTCTCCGTAATCCAAAAAAAATAATTAGCGAAATCCGTTCAGCTGGTCTCGAGATTTGCGCTTACCAACACATTCAGCAATTCATTTTTATGTTATGTTATAGATTAGCTTCTCCAACAGTATTTTTACATTTCATTTAAAACTACTTATTCTAATGCACAATTCAGTGTGAAACACCTTTACAGGAGTATACAACTTTCAAAATTGTGTGTTCAGTAAAAGTTGAATTAGTTCATCGAAATTCTAATTAAATTACGAATTTGGATTTGAATAAGTTGTTGCCATCAAGTATAGATGTGCACATGCATCAAGTCTTTTAGGCGTCAATGGTATGAGAAATCCACGACCATGTATCTGTCATGGTACTATAATGTACTAACAGAATCGACGCCCAGGGAGCCATTTCTCACTTCATTAGCAAATAATTCGTACACGACTCTAAGGCGAATCATGACGGGAATTCTACATAAAAACCCGAGCGGCAGTCAAAATCTGAACTCTGAACGCCATGCTACATTGAATTCGAATGAGAATATAAATGTCTAATGACTCTGCCGAGTTATCTTATCTTAGTTTTATGCGACAAATGTCTAACCCTTCGAATATTTTGCGTCTACGCTTTTAATTCGCATGAGCGACAATCGGCTCCCTGGGGTCCGATTCTCGTTCGGATTCGGCGTTCAGAATACAGATTTTGTCTGTCGCTCGACTTTTTACGTAGAATTCCACGTCATAAGCATTCGAGTTGTATACGAGTTATTTGCTAATGAAGTGAGGATTGGCTCCCAGATCCGCGTTTCGTAGGCGGTTTCTTAATCGGGAGGTCGGGGGTGCGAATCTCGGCGTAAACCTACTTTGTTTCCTAAGTTACATACATTTGTGAAATTATAGTAGCAATACCATTCGCTGACTGTGAAGGAAAACATCGTAAGGAAACCCTAGTGTCTGAAGTGTTAACGTACCTCAGCGCTTTCTACGTACAATGGCCCAACTATGAGGCTAAGCGCGGAAATCTCGGGTCTGACTACGAGTATGTATATTGTTATGGATTAATCTACTATTCGCCAGAATCTCGGCAGCTGTCACTGCTACTGGTCGTCGTCGTCGTCGTCAGGCTATACTAGTCCACTGCTGGACATAGCCCTCCCCTAAAGAGCGCCACGTTGTGCTTTCATAGGGGGTAATGCCCATAATCCCCACCCTGGGCATGCGGGTTGGGGATAGCAGTTCGGTGGACTTGTGCTGCAGGGGGCGCTGCTGCCCACTCCCTGGTTTGTGTCCCTTGGTCGCCTTTTACGACACCCGCGGGAAAAATTGGGTTGGTGCTATTCTCTAGGCCGACACCGGTCAGACTGGTAATCTACTCGTAATCTTAAAAAGGAATTCGTGCTGATCAAGGTAGCGTAAGGAGATATGTAGGAGATTTTAAAAGTTACTACAATATTCATTCATCTTATAGCCCTGTTAATTCATTCTCTTTTTATCTATTTCTATAAGTTGTACTGACAGATATGTCTAAAGATGATATTATTATAGGGTATTGCATCGATACATACAAGATTGCTTATTTCTGGTTGGTAATATTAGTTGAGGGATTATAAATCTGTGTGTGCTGTGTGGTGTTGGCCTAGAGAATAGCACCAAACCAATTCTTCCCCTGGGTGTCGTAAAAGGCGACTAAGGGACACAAACCGGGGGGTGGGCAGCAGCGCCCCCTGCAGTACAATTCCACTGAACTGCGATCCCAAACCCGCATGCCCACTGTGGGGATTATGGGCATTACCCCCTATGATAGCACAACGTGGTGCTCTTTAGGGGAGGGCTATGTCCAGCAGTGGACTAGTATAGCCTGACGACCTCCCGTTTGAGAAGCCGGCCTTCTAGACCGCTCCCCTACCACCGCTTCAATCATACATAACACCGCAATTCCTCTGCGTGTCAGTTAATTCATCCTCCATTCGATTGACAGAAGCTTCCGATACAGAATAGTTACAAAATCTTCCGTAAAGTCGTTGGCAAAAAGCGGCATTTTCCCATCCCAACCGCGTGTAGTATTTATTGCAACAATGCGTCGTGAAAGCGAGAGTGTCGTGCGCCGTGTTAGCGGATTATCGTTCTGACACAGTTTTTGCGCCAGCTCAATAGAGGCTTAGATTGCTTGGCGGAAATGGGGAACTTGCGTCTCTTTTGGATTGGAGTGACATAAGAATAATCACATAAGAAAAACCATAAAATAAAACTAGTTTTTTTTTTTGTTTTCGAGGTCATAAAAATGTGAAAAAAACTTTAATATTATAATAAAAAAACTTATAAGATTCATATAAGGGTACTTACATAGAAACGTTATTTTTCGATATAACTATAATAATGATAATAATAACGTCCACACAACACAATCACTTGACCTGGTCCCAAACTCGGATACATGTTACTATGGTAACCAGGACGCCAAGGACGTCACAAACATGTAAATACACCCAGACTGACGCCACTAAAACAAATGTACGGCGCCCCCCAGTGGGAATCGAACCGACGACCTCTGTCTTGGTACCCAAGCGCCTTAACGACTAAACCAACGAGGCAGTCACTCTAATAACAAGTAACTCTAATATTCCTTCACCGTTAGCGAGTGGTATTGCTACTGTAAGTTCACAAATGTACGTTTAGACAACAAAATCATTGGAACATCGTGTCGTGAGGAAACCTGAGTATCTGAGAAATACTCATACATCAGCGCTCGAAATGGCCAATCTGCGGTGGGCAAGCATGTTGATTAAGCCCATACTCTGTCTCTGAGACACGGCATGTGCCCTATAGTAGGACCTATATCGTTATCAACCCTTGTATGTCCCCACTGCTGGGGCACGGGTCTCTTCCTGCATCGAAGGAAGGTGAGGCCATACTCCACCACGGGGGCCAAGTCCGCATTGGTGGAGGATTGTAAGACTAGTGGCTGGTCTTACTGTCAGAAGTTATCAAGCCGCCCATAAGGCCTCCGACATGGCTTAACGACTGCCATTACATGTCAGCCGGCACCAACGGCTTAACGTGCATTGCGAAGCACGAGCGCTCGAAAAAATGCCACTAGCGGTAGTCACGGGACAGTCACCCATCCTGCACCTGACCGCGCCTGTTGTTGCTTAACTCAAGTGATTGATTCCAATCACTCGATTCGCATAGACCACGAGCGCTTCTATATAGCCCGCATTATTATTATTTTCAAACTGTAATATTGATAAACGCTTATACTTTAATAAGGCGCTATGTGAGGGAGTGACGTAATAGTCTAAGGCCGATATGTATGGCACGTTTTAGTAGGTACCACGTGAATATATTGACTTTTCGACTATTTATAAGAAGTGTTAGTCGTAGAGAAAAAAAAATGACGCTTATTTGTCTTTTTACTCTTGTTTGAGTATGGGCAAAATAGTTACCACTTAAATTGACTATTATCATCTTGAAATTAAGTCCCATAGGTACCAATGAAAAATGTATACTACTCATGTCCTATTAAGGGTTAAGTGGTCCTCTTTTTTTCTATTAAAATATTTTTAGTGCAAGTTATCCGTTTTCAGTTCAATGTGTTCAATTTTATTTGAATAGAACAGATAAATTTAATACACGCATCTGTTTATAATATAATGTTAATAGGTAGAGAAGACCGGTGCGAACAATTAAAAGATAGGAAAAAACATAAAATACCTGTAGTCTGCGACCTCGTTAGAGTGGAACAAGTGATGTGTATTTTTTTCGTGATAAAAATTTGCCTATATGCTATTCCAGACAATAATATAACAAAACCCATCCATACTTTCGAAATTTTAGCGTATTGAAGGGTGGTAGCACGATGCTTACTTTTTATAGAATTATGAGGATATGTCGACATGCTAATTTGGTTTTTAATTTATAATTTACATCTTGGAATTTTTTTTGTCTATTTTTGGAGTTTTTTGTCCATTTTTTCTCCAAAATGATCTAGATTTTGAAATGGAAACCATTGAAATTCAATGTGGAAACCTAATTTGAATTGTAACGTTCATTAAGCCGCTTCTGCGCTACTTTGAATAAAACCGAGGTGTTCTAACCTTCTAAGGTGTTCTAATATCGAAGCGTGTCTAAGAAACTGTAACTGATAGAATTTAGCGTGAGATCCGGATTGCTTCAAACACTCAGGTATCCGGCCGCGACACGATACTGATAAAAATCGACTGTGATTACATTTCTACATAAATAAAAACTTAGAAATCGCATATTTCACGGACATGGGTCATATCATCATCAGCCCACTGCCAGAAGCCGCCCATAAGGCCTCCGACATGGCTTAACGACTGCCATTACATGTCAGCCGGCACCAACGGCTTAACGTGCATTGCGAAGCACGAGCGCTCGAAAAAATGCCACTAGCGGTAGTCACGGGACAGTCACCCATCCTGCACCTGACCGCGCCTGTTGTTGCTTAACTCAAGTGATTGATTCCAATCACTCGATTCGCATAGACCACGAGCGCTTCTATATAGCCCGCATTATTATTATTTTCAAACTGTAATATTGATAAACGCTTATACCTTAATAAGGCGTTATGTGAGGGAGTGACGTAATAGTCTAAGGCCGATATGTATGGCACGTTTTAGTAGGTACCACGTGAATATATTGACTTTTCGACTATTTATAAGAAGTGTTAGTCGTAGAGAAAAAAAAATGACGCTTATTTGTCTTTTTACTCTTGTTTGAGTATGGGCAAAATAGTTACCACTTAAATTGACTATTATCATCTTGAAATTAAGTCCCATAGGTACCAATGAAAAATGTATACTACTCATGTCCTATTAAGGGTTAAGTGGTCCTCTTTTTTTCTATTAAAATATTTTTAGTGCAAGTTATCCGTTTTCAGTTCAATGTGTTCAATTTTATTTGAATAGAACAGATAAATTTAATACACGCATCTGTTTATAATATAATGTTAATAGGTAGAGAAGACCGGTGCGAACAATTAAAAGATAGGAAAAAACATAAAATACCTGTAGTCTGCGACCTCGTTAGAGTGGAACAAGTGATGTGTATTTTTTTCGTGATAAAAATTTGCCTATATGCTATTCCAGACAATAATATAACAAAACCCATCCATACTTTCGAAATTTTAGCGTATTGAAGGGTGGTAGCACGATGCTTACTTTTTATAGAATTATGAGGATATGTCGACATGCTAATTTGGTTTTTAATTTATAATTTACATCTTGGAATTTTTTTGTCTATTTTTGGAGTTTTTTGTCCATTTTTTCTCCAAAATGATCTAGATTTTGAAATGGAAACCATTGAAATTCAATGTGGAAACCTAATTTGAATTGTAACGTTCATTAAGCCGCTTCTGCGCTACTTTGAATAAAACCGAGGTGTTCTAACCTTCTAAGGTGTTCTAATATCGAAGCGTGTCTAAGAAACTGTAACTGATAGAATTTAGCGTGAGATCCGGATTGCTTCAAACACTCAGGTATCCGGCCGCGACACGATACTGATAAAAATCGACTGTGATTACATTTCTACATAAATAAAAACTTAGAAATCGCATATTTCACGGACATGGGTCATATCATCATCAGCCCACTGCTGGGTATAGACCTTTTCCCACAAATGCCATCTCTTCAGTCCCTTCGGACTGTCGGACGATATAGTTGAGTCAATGAAGGTCCTACGATCACAGACTAGACGGCCTCTGTGGTGCAGCGGTAGCGCATCTGCCTACGATGCATAAGGTCCAGGGTTCGAACCGGGGACAAAAGAAAACCCTAGGTCTTGGATGTTTGTGATGTCGTTGTTTCTGGTTTCCAGCCCTTCCACTCGCATTCGCAATATATATTTGTTGCGTCAATCTTTCTTCCTTCATCCTCTCCACATGTCCAAACCATGTAAAGGTGATAATGTAAAGATGTGAAAACGTGGCAACGTGTCAGACATGACAGCAACTTTGCATCCTCCACCAGCGGCGAGCCAGACAAAGCGGACTACTTCGGGAACACAGCGCTCCACCTGGCGGCGGCGCGTGGCCACAAGGACTGCGTCATGTTCCTCGTGAACTTCGGCGCGAACGTGTACACGATGGACGTGGATGGCCACTCCGCGCAGGAGCTGGCCGCCATCAACGGCCGAGAGGACATACTGAGATACCTCGACCAGGCGACGGCTAAGCTTGAGAATAATGACAAGTTAGTAATGTGTCTGTTTCTAACGATGTCGCGCTTACAAATACGATGGACGACAATTGTTCGATCAAAGTAGGTAGGTACCAGTTCTTTTGGGTTAGTAACCTCGAATTAAGCCGAAGTTTCTACGCTACTTAGAATAAAACCTTTTCAAGGTTAGTGCAACAAAAAGAACATAATCATGTGGGTACAGCGATATCATTTCGATGTAAAACCTAACTGCAAAGTAGGTACTCGGGGCTGCAAGTGATGCAAATTACTTCAGCCAGATGTCGCTGCCTGTAAATAATACAGAGAATATTGGAACGAGGTTCGAAATTTCGCTGATGCCGGCACTTGCCCATTGGCTCAGTTGGGAGAGCGCTGGTACGGTTAGCCAGAGGTCGCGGGTTCGAGTCCTGGCATGGGCGGAATTTTTAGACTCTAAATAGGTTTTTAAAAACCTTTTCATTTCATGTCAGAATATCAAGGGCCAAAAGAATTGGTACCTACTCTGATCGAACAAAAAATTGTAGTTGACGAATTGGTCGAATCTTTAATTCGGGATGCAAAAAAAAAAGTGAACTGCCTAAATCGAAAACCATTTCGAGCTTAGCATCCAAACTACAGTATTTTTAATGTAAGAGAATTTTATCATAAAAGATGAGCCTTATTTTGAGTAAATAATAATATTTAAATGCCCTTCATATGACCTCTGAGGACCCCTATGATGACGTCACATGTCAAATCGTCTGTGGTAGTAGTTATTCTGTGGAAAAACTACCAATGGCCTGTCAACTTCATCTTTCAAACACATCGATTTGACATGTGGTCACACTAAACCACAGACAAATCCAATCGCGAGCTCTACCTACACACAGAGTATGTAACATATGACGTCACGCCGAATAATATTAATTTTAATTAAACAACAATGATAAACTCGATTAATCACGAAAAAAATGAAATTAGTTTCTTAAAATATCGTCTACTATCAGAATATAAAATAAAATCCGATCATAAAAAAAACTTTGCATCCCTAATTGGTGAGGGTTGATAATAACAAGACGTCTCTCTGGTAGCATCGGCGTACCTCATGTGGTAGAAGTAAAACTTTTCTCTGTATGTTTTAGTGGTACCTTTAACCATCTCAGCCAGCAACTTTCCAGTCGATGTGGCTATTTTAGCCTATACCGTTCCATTTTTCATTCCATCAGTCCATTTTTGTCACGGAAACGTGAGCCTGTTTTTTTTCTTGACTTTAAAAGGCAAGTTACCTCTATTTATTCTGAAAGCAAAAAATATAAAACCTGTACATATTTTAATAACCTATTTAGGGGTTCGAGTCCCGGCATGGGTGGAATTTTTAGCCTCTAAAAAATAGGTTTTTTTTAAATGTCCTTAGCACGGGTTAGTGCATTAAAAAGAATAATATCTGTACTTATTTGTAATTCCAAATCTCTGCTCCAGGAAGAAGGCCAAATCGCTTAAAGAGAAGGCGAAAAAGGACCACGAGAAATCGCAAAAGCAGTACCAAAAGCGCCAAAGCAAGGCTGAACTCCTGGCAGAGAAGGAACTGAAGAAGCTGGCCAAGGAATGGGAGCAGGGTTACAAGGAAGACGTGTCTACGATGCCTCATAGGCCTAGCACAGTCCTCATGGCGCTGAAGCAGAAGATGACGAGGTCTAATAGTCAAGGTAAGGCTGTAGATGTAGAAGAAAAAGTAACAATATAAAGAGTGGGTTAACCTGATATTTCGAAGAGAAAATTGTCTCTCACCTGCCCGTCGCAGAAGATCTTTATATATATATTTATTTATTTATTTATTTATTTATTTATTTATTTATTTATTTATTTATTTATTTATTTATTTATTTATTTATTTATTTATTTATTTATTTATTTATTTATTTATTTATTTATTTATTTATTTATTTATTTATTTATTTATTTATTTATTTATTTATTTATTTATTTATTTATTTATTTATTTATTTATTTATTTATTTATTTATTTATTTATTTATTTATTTATTTATTTATTTATTTATTTATTTATTTATTTATTTATTTATTTATTTATTTATTTATTTATTTATTTATTTATTTATTTATTGATTTATTTATTTATTTATTTATTTATTTATTTATTTATTTATTTATTTATTTATTTATTTATTTATTTATTTATTTATTTATTTATTTATTTATTTATTTATTTATTTATTTATTTATTTATTTATTTATTTATTTATTTATTTATTTATTTATTTATTTATTTATTTATTTATTTATTTATTTATTTATTTATTTATTTATTTATTTATTTATTTATTTATTTATTTATTTATTTATTTATTTATTTATTTATTTATTTATTTATTTATTTATTTATTTATTTATTTATTTATTTATTTATTTATTTATTTATTTATTTATTTATTTATTTATTTATTTATTTATTTATTTATTTATTTATTTATTTATTTGTTTGTTTGTTGATTTATTTATTTATATTCATTCATTCATTCATTTATTTATTAGGTTTTACAACAGTTATTAGTACTATTATACAAACCAAATTTAAGACGATCAACAAAGATTAAGGTAAGTACCATAACTAATTATAGTGAAACACAGCATGCATTATTAATTGCTAAGTTGTAAAAATAGAAAATCTATAATTAAGTAAAAGAATATAACATTGATACAAATAAATATCGATATGTGCGGGGGGCCTGACGTTAGGCATGGTGGTTCAAAAAGATCTGGCGAAGACCTTCTTGAAGTTGCTTGAGGCTATATTAGTCCACTGCTGGACATAGCCCTCCCCTAATGACCTCCATAGCGCAAGGTTGTGCCATCATTGGGGGGTAATGCCCATAATCCCCACGCTGGGCATGCGGGTTGGGGATCGCAGTTTGGTGGAATTGTACTGCAGGGGGCGCTGCTGCCCACCTCCCGGTTTGTGTCCCTTAGTCGCCTTTTACGACACCCGCGGGAAGAATTTGGGTTGGTGCTATTCTCCAGGCCGACACCACACGGCACCTCACGGCACGGCGGTGGGCACACGTGGTATTAAGCCCATACTCTCTTTCTGAGAGGAGACCTGTTCCCTGCAGTGGCACGTACTTATAGGTTACATAAAAAAATAGTTACTATGTGCGAAGTATGTGGCCATATCCATGTTAATAACGACGTAGCTATCCGGAAACACTCGCTGATCACGAGATTAAAAACGGTTTAAAGCACTTTAAATTTATTACTAGACTGGGCTAGATTCTATAAAAGTGATTCTATGAAGGTGATGTACTTATATAAACGATGTTTCTCGATTTCTCTTTACTCAGATTTTGGTTCTCTATACAGCTTACAGCACGGATATTCTCCACCGCTTTAATGGGGACATTTAATATCCTTCTTACTTCCTGGTAGATTTAGCAGCATCCGAAAGTGTTTCTTTCAATTAATCTCAATTTGCTTTTCAAAACACAAAAGTAAAAAAAAATCAATTAAATTTTTTTTATGAGCAACAATCCGTTGAAGAGAGCCGAACCTTCAAACTCATTGCAAGGTAGCTTTTCTAGCAGTGAAACTCCTCTTTTGTTTCCCATTTTAAGTTTAAAAACCTATTTAGAGGCCGAAAATTCCACCCACGCCGGGATTCGAACCCGCGACCTCTGGCTATCCGTGTCAGCACTCTTTCCAACTAAGCAATGGGCGACTCAGTTGGAAAGAGCCCTGGCACGGATAGGCAATGGTCGCGGGTTCGAATCCCGGCATGGGTGGAATTTTAAGCCTCAGGGTAATCCCTATGATGTTACATATACACAGCGTGTCCCAAAAAATAGTAGCAAGCAAAATAAAACTGTCCTCAAAATTTCTAAAAGTGTACCATTTTAATAAATTTTGAAATACAATATATTTTATGTCGCAATGGTATCAGATCAACGCTATGGACAGTTGTAAGTCGATTTGATACTATTGCCATGTAAAAATATTGACTTCTACAATAATCCTTAACTTTAAAATTTGAGTACGAATATTCTTATCTTATGCTTTAAATAAAAAACTAATTAAAAGGTGATTCTGTTACCCCTAAGGATCCTTTAGTTGACATAATTTTTTGGGCCACTATACCTAATATGCATAAGAAATCAGTGTTGCAGGCTAGGCGTGTACCTATCTGTAAAATAATCCTCGGATATGCTAATGACGACGGTGTTTCTAATGACGTTAATATCATATATTTTACGAATATTGTAAAAGTGAAAGTTGCGTGTATGGATGTTTGATAGTAAATCACGCCAGAACGGCTGAACGAATTGGGCTGAAATTCGGCAGATAGATTATAATCTGGAATAGCACCTAGTTTACTTTTTATGCCGGTAAATACACATGAAAATTTCTTCACCCACGAATTCGTCAGCAGCAGATAGTATAATTTTTCTTCTATTTCTTCGTACCCTCGTGACTATGGGGCAGCTTCCGCCACCAGAGCGCTCTCCATTCGTTCCGATTATGCGCCAGATGTATGGCTGCTTGTAGATAGTTTAATATAAACTCATTATTCCCCAGGGAACCTGCTAGGAGACGAGCAGCCCCGACCTACGTACAGCGCGTTAGTCGGCACTGTCAACTCCGGGCCGAGAGGCCGTGGGGCGGTCTACAAGAAGGCCCTCGCGAGCAAACTGCGGAACGGCACTGTGGGCAGAAGTGGTCCTACGGACGATGATTTTAAGGTTGGTAATCGCGAAGCATGCCCCGGGGTCAAGGGTCTTGAGCCTCGTGACCTGATAAATTTTTGAAATTAACAAATTCGCCTGTGAGGGTCTACTTGTATTGTTTACTTGATTTTGTTTATTTTATTAATTTATCAAAGCCCACAGCATACAACAATATAAAATAAGTAAATTAATGTACGCCAAACATAGGCCAATTACGGACTAATATTTTTGTATACTAATCTTATTACGAATGATGGTGATGATATCAACCCTTGGTATGTCCCCACTGCTGGGGCACGGGTCTCTTCCTGCATCGCAAGAAGGTAAGGCCATCCCCTCCACCATGGGGGCCACTCCGGGTTGGTGCAGGATTGTAAGGCAGCGGCTGGCCTTACTATCAGAAGTTACCAAGCTGGCCTAACTATTAAGACCTCTGACATGGCTGAAAGATTGCCATTACATAACAGCTGGTACCAACGGCTTAACGTGCCATGCAAAGCACGGAAGCTTGTTTACTTTATTGCTCACATTCGGGACACATATAATAATTAGATACAGATTTAATTCATTTCAATATTACAAAAAAAGAGAGCAAAGTAGAACATTACATGGGCACGACAAGAAGGAGTTATCATGTGCAAAACGTCATACGCTTCAAGTTGGTGTGAATGGTTGGGATGATGTCTATACAGGCGTTCATTTGTTGTACCCTAAATTCTACAGGTTCTAATCCCGGCGCGCCACCAATGACTTTGTTTTTTAAGTTACGTACATTTGTGAATATGTGTAGCAATACCACTCGCTAGCGGTGAAGGAGAACATCGTGAGGAAACCTCAGAGTTTGAGGTATTCACGTGCTAAAGCTCGTTAAGTCATGTCAGAGGCCTTATGGGCGGCTTGATAACTTCTGACAGTAAGGCCCGCCACTGTCTTACAATCCTCCACCAACCCGGACTTGGCCCCCGTGGTGGAGTATGGCCTAACCTTCCTGCGATGCAGGAAGAGACCCGTGCCCCAGCAGTGGGGACATACAAGGGTTGATAACGTGCTAAAACAAGTTATAGTATACCACTCGCGAACGCTAACGGTGAAGGAATACATCGTGAGTGTCTGAGGTGTTTAAATACCTCAGCGCTTGAAATTGCCAATCGGTGGGGTGGGCACGCGTGATAATTGGGCGCGCGTGATAATTGGGCACTTACTAGCTCTCTGAGAGAAGGCCTGTGCCCTGTAGTGGGAAGTATGTAGGATACATAAACAATATGTTTACTCTTAACATTCCGTTTGATTGCATTCTTATATCTTAAAAAAAACCTATTTAGAGGCTAAAAATTCCACAGATGCCGGGACTCGAACCCGCGACCCTCTGGCTAAGCGTGCCAATACAGAGAGGAGGTGGGTGAGACGTTCGTGGCTAATACAGAGAGTATTGTAGGGGTTTGAAATTTCACTAATACCGGTGAGTCGCCCATTAGCTCAGTTGGGAGAGCGGTGGCACGCTTAGCCAGAGGTCGCGGGTTCGAGTCCCGGCATCTGTGGAATTTGTGGACCACTGCATAACAAGACTTCAGTAAAAAAATAGTAGACATTTTTTTTAATAAGGTGCTGTCTATTTATAAATAGACAGCACCTTATTGGACTTTTTTGCAACCCCGTTCACTCCCTTACGGGTTGAATATAGAAAAAACAGCGAAACACGTATTCAATCAATTGTGTTGAAGAGTATTTATTTTAAGTTTCAAGAAAATTAGACAACATTTCTATACCTCCCATACAATTTTTGGCAACCCTTTTCGCCCCCTTAGGGGTAGAATTTCAAAAAATCCGATCTTATTCTCTGCCTACATTATATAGAGACCCTCTGTACAAAATTTCAGCTGTCTAGGTCCAACGGCTTGGGCTGGGCGTTGATGAGTGAGTCAGTCAGGACTTTGGATTATATATATATATATATATATATATATATATATATATATATATATATATATATATATATATATATATATATATATATATATATATATATACATATATATATATGTATATATATATATATATATATACATAGATAGCGCTGTAACGGTGCAAACCTCTTCATACTATTTTTATTTCTTTTTCTACCTATCATTTTCAAATATTTAAATTACGTCACACATTATTCAATTTCCCTCATTTTTCATCACTACTACTTTACCCTTCGACCAGATCTTACTATTTTACCTGCTTATCCGTTTTTATCCAGTTTTTCTGTTTTATACCCACTACTTATCTACAAATAAAACAACAGCTGAAGTCGTTCCAGTGTTTATTATTATTATAAAAGATAGGTATACAACGTTCCAGCGCGTTATGATTAGGCTCTTTCTCTCTTTCACAAAGCACCTGCGACAGAACAGAAGTGCGACGCACATACTTTCGGAGGTATTAATTTGCTGCTCAAACAGGTCGGCGAAGTGGAGACGACGGGTCGCCGGTCGGTGACGTCACTAAGCGGGCTGCGACGGGACTCCGAAGTGATGTACGTCGGCACCTTCGGGGCGGGCCCGCAGCCGCGGGGGAACGTCGCCGACGTCTTCACTGAAGACTCTACGCCGGCGCGCCAGACAAACACGCTCACCAGGTGAGTGACACGTGCTTTCGGACCCACGCTTTGATTATTATTTATTACTAGCTGACCCAGCGAACATCGTACCGCGTTACAGACGATTCTTTAATATTTTTTTATTTTTCTCTCCGTAAGAACCATCCTCGTACTTCAAGGAATATTCTTAAAAAAAGAATTAGCGAAATCGGTACAGCTACGAGATTTGCGCTTAACAACACATTCAAGGATTAATTTTTTATATAATAGATGTATTATGTATGCCTAGAGAATAGCACCAACCCAAATTCTTCCCGCGGGTGTCGTAAAAGGGACACAAACCGGGGGGTGGGCAGCAGCGTCCCCTGCAGTACAATTCCACCGAGTTGCGATCCCCAACCCGCATGCCCAGCGTGGGGATTATGGGCATCACACCCCAATGATGGCACAACCTTGCGCTATGGCGCTCATTAGGGGAGGGCTATGTCTAGCAGTGGACTAATATAGCCTGAAGAAGAAGATGTATTTTATACAGTTTGATTCTCCAAACTGCACAAGTACATCAGCTTAATTAGCTTCCAATCGGTCTCCTTGGAAATCCATGGCGGAGGCCTAAGTCCAGCAGTGGATTTGTTGTGGCTGTGATGTTGATTAAAATTACATAATCTCATATCTAATCTAATCCTCAGCTAAAACTTTTTTTTAAATAGCCTATGAACGTTCCACTGCAGGGCACGGTTCTTTTCTCAGAGAAAGAGTATGGGCTATTACCAAGCGTGCCCACCGCTGTGGTATTAGCGCTTGAAATTATAATATAAAATGTAACTTAATCTGTAAAAGCTGGTAATAGATTCTGGACTATTATGAAACTTTCTGGAGCGCTCGTGGCCTAGGCGAACCGAGTGATTGGAACCAATCGCTTGAGTTAAGCAACAATAGGCGCAGCCAGGTGCAGGATGGGTGACGCCGTCACGTAACTACCGCTAGTGGCATTTTTCCAAGCGCTTCCGTGCTTCGCAAGGCACGTAAAGCCGTTGGTGCCGGCTGTCATGTAATGGCAGTCGTTAAGCTATGTCAGAGGCCTTATGGGCGGCTTGATAACTTCTGACATTAAGGCCCGCCACTGTCTTACAATCCTCCACCAACCCGGACCTGGCCCCCGTGGTGGAGTATGGCCTAACCTTCCTGCGATGCAGCAAGAGACCCGTGCCCCAGCAGTGGGGATATACAAGGGTTGATAACGTTATGAAACTTTTTACGTATACATCTGTGTGCGAATTCGCAATGTTTACTTAGCTCTGCGGTACAGATAGGAGCCGTTATATGTATCACACATCGAGGATACAGTATTTTAGTGGATATCTAATACGTGACAGTAATATTGAACCACGTAATTGTATGACAAATTCCAGTAGATATTTAGATTAGATTAGAACTCTTTATTGTACACGCTAGAAAACAAATTACATAATATCTAACTATTGCCGTATACAATTGGCGGTCTTATCGCTAAAAGCGATCTCTTCCAGACAACCTTGGGATGGATAGAACTGAAAGATGAAGAGAGTAGGTTAGTTTTTGCACACATATGTATAATTATATTACAACATATTTTAAACTTTCGCGACTTGAACACATTGCGTAGTAATTTATTGCTTAACGTCGACGTAAAATAGCAATAAATTACTACGCGATTAAGCCCCGAAAATATTCTAACAATATGTATAGGTATTTTGAAATTACATAATCAAAGCGCTCAACAAGTGATTGTGTTGTGTGGAACGTATTATTTATTTTGTGACAATGTCGCCGTCTGTACACTAAGGTGACGAAATATCTGTGTAATTTCCATTTTATGCACAATAAAGTGTTCTCTATCTATCTATCTATCTATTTGGTAAGTGGCATGCGATTCCTAGATGAGCTCTACACGAGCTTTGGTAAGGACGATCTTGGCAAGTGAGCAACATGGTTATTGGTACGCGTTTGCCAGGTAAGCTACACGGCGTTTGATAAGTTGCACTCACTTACACGCGTGTGTCCAAATTGTCTTTTAATAAAAAACATCTACACCAATTCACCTGGGTGATGAAATTCTGTAGGATTTTAAAAACCTATTTAGATGCTAAAAATTCTACGCACGCCATGCCATGTAACTAATACAGAGAGTATTGTAAAATTTCACTGATGCCGGTTGCCCATTAGCTCAGTTGGGAGCGCGCTGGCACGGTTAGCTAGAGGTCGCGGGTTCGAGTCCCGGCATGGGTGGAATTGTTATCCTGTAAATAGGTTTTTAAAATTGTCCTTACCACGGGTTAGTGCAATAAAAAGAATATACATAATTCTGTAGGATTATAATTTATTTAATTTATTTCTTCAAATCCCCTAAGTGATCCAGCTAGATCTATAAATTTCTGTACTGGCCGTGCAAACAGTGGCCTGATCTCTCATAACTGTCGTATAATTAAAAAATTAAACGGACGGCAACCAACGAGGTGGCTTGCAAATAAAGAAAAACAAATAAACACTTAACGCGAGAAAAAATATTGTTGTTTTTTGTTCGGCATTGACTGTGAAAATTAATATTTTTTTCGAATAAATTAATACTTTTCCCTAGGTTCGGCCCACATTAATTAATTAATTTATTTATTTATTTCATCAATACTTTTATTACACTTAAATTTAAATAATAATCGGACGTAAATAAGTGAATAAATAAAAAAATAATCCAATACATAAATCGACTTAATACCTTAAACATTCTCTACCTGTCTCTCTCTACCGCAGGAGATAAAAGAAGGAGTTATTAGATGTGCAAAAAACTTCCTCTTCTTCAGGCTATATTAGTCCACTGCTGGACATAGCCCTCCCCTAATGTGCGCCATAGCGCCCTGTCTTCAGCTTGCCGCATCCAGCATCTGCCTGCAGTTTTTCGCAGATCGTCATCCCACCTAGACAGAGGGCAAAAATTTACACAAATTTAAAAACATACTTATACGTTAACACAATACGTCCGTTTATGCCTCGTTTTGCTGGCAGCTCCGGGAATTTACTGATGTTGTAACTTTTCAGGTCCGCCAGCCAGCCTGACTTCACGATTCCCTCGGGCGAGGACAGCGGAATCGGCCAAGAAGTTCTCCTGCAGGAACCGGCCAGTATATTTGACCGACCGGGCTTTGGCAGTGTTGCTTTTAGGTAAACGAGTAACCGCTTACCTATCTTGCTACCGATTTTAGGGCGTTTCTATATGGTGGATCGCTATATTTCCTATAAATGAGTACCAAGATAGTGTTTGACAAAGTAAACTTGTTCTCAAACTTATTTATTTTGGAATCAGACTGTCTCAATAAAAATCGTTGTACAGAATTAGAAAAATATGATAGAAAAATTGATGATAGGTTATTGAAACGTATACACGTAAAAGTTTAAGAAAACGCGAAAGTAACTTTAAGGAATCTTTAATACATCTTTTTTCCAGTTGGGGATTTACATAGTCCCATTTTTTAAATTAGACATAATGTAGAAAAGGTATAAAAGAAGTAATAATGTTTAGGCGATGAAAAGGCAATTGGCCGCTCGGCAACAATTATATTTCTTGAACAAGATTAAATGAATGACTAAGGACGAGCAAACAACTTCTTCGACATTATTACTTCCCGTATTTTATCAACAGATTTCTATCAGCGGATTGATTACTTTATTTTATCTATTCTTATCAACAGTTCGTCTAGAAAAAAGCTTAATTATAAAAAGAAATTAAATGTTTGATGATATAATAATAAGTGAGGATGTATTAGCAAAGGGGAAGATAAAAAGTAACCGGAACCGGCGTGCGAGCATGCAACGACTTATGAACGTTGATGAAGCGAAGGTGATCTGTCAGGGTCGTGGCAAGTGGCAGTCCCTGGTGTCTGCCTACCCATCTAGGATACAGGCGTGAGGTTATGTACGTATGTATGTGTAAATTAAATGTTTCTATACGCATGTGTGATGTTATTTCTCGTTCGCAGACGTTCAATAACGGCGACTCTAGGCGCGATGCCGCCAGGGGGCGCCGGTGAGGACCTCTCAATCGGCTCCGCCGGCTCGCTGGCCGCGCGACAAACTTACAAGCCAGCTGAGTGGAACTCTGCGCCTTCCGGTGAGCCCTTTGACATCCCCGAAAACACAGCAAAATCTGTGTCCCCGCGCACCGTACTATGGCATTCCGTGACAGCTTTAAGTATGCGGCGTCCAAGTGTTGGAATGATATTCCTCCTCCAGTCCGTGAAGCGCCTAGTTTGCCTTTGGTCGCAAGCTCAGGGCATTTCTGCTTGAGCAGCAGACTTTCCCATCCTATCCCAACTTCTCGCCGCAAGTGACTGACAATGTGATCGCATCGTAATCACATAGATACTATGTAATTTATTAATAATTTATTGTATTTTTATTCGTATTTATTTATTTGTATTTTAGTAATTTTATTTATTCCATATTTGTATTTGGTTTGAAGATTTCATGTTGTAATGTGGTGTGTGTTTCTGTTCATGTAATAAATGATTTCTTCTTCTTCGTTGTCCACTGCGCCCTTCAATAATTTTTAATTGTTTTTGGACTTTATTTCAAAGTGATAAAGTTCAATTTGAGCGCTCGTGGCCTAGTGGAACCGTGTGATTGGAATCAATCAATCGTGTTAAGCAACAGCAGGCGCGCCCAGGTGATTGATGGGTGATGATCTCGTGGCTACCGCTAGACCCAAGAATTAGTTATGTGATAATTTCAATGTCATTATGTTAGTTATTTTGTACGCCACGCAAATATAAACTACTTGAAATACCTGCGCAGACGAAGTCGCGGGCAGCATCGTGTGTTTGTTATGTAAATTTTATGTTATTTTGTTATACATAGATGTTGTAAAAACCTATTTAGAGGCTAAAAATTCCACCCATGTCGTGACTCGAACCCGCGGCCTCTGGCTAACCGTGCCAGCGCTCTCCCAACTGAGCTAATGGGCGACCACCGACATCAGTGAAATTTCGAACCTCTTTACAATACTCTCTGTATTACGTACGTAGATGTCCTATAGTCCTTCTCCTTCAATTCCAGAAAGCTCCACGATAACCTCGGACGAGGAGGGAGAGCCCGAAGAAACGGGTTACAGCTCCCTGGAGCGGTTCCTGACGGCGTGGGGCCTCTCCCAGTACGTCCAGAAGTTCAAGGCCGAGCAAATAGACCTGGACGCCCTAATGCTGCTCACAGAAAGCGATATGAAGTCCCTAGGCCTCCCCTTAGGACCTTATAGGAAGCTAGTGACCGCTGTACAGGAGAGGAAGCAAGCGCTGTCCAATCCTGGGCCGATCATTGACTCGGCAGTTTAGGAGTGAATTGGGAGGTGAAAAGACAAGAACCACTAAATAAGTTTTAGACTTGAACATCGTAACTACGTCATTTGTAATTATTTTGGCAAGAAAAATCAAAGGGCTAGATTATCGTTAGGCTTTTTTGTCGTATACTGCATGAGGTATAAAAGCAAAGAAAATTTACAGAATTTTCTCAAAAGTACTTTTTTTGCCAACGTTACCTACAGTTGTGGGTTTTTTTTCTCAGCCCGATAATGTGAGGTCACAGTTCAAACGTGACAAATGACGAGGTATTTTTCCGAATTTGAATTTTCCGATAACTATACCCAACATAGTCGGGATCGAATTTCCCATTCGGAAATTAGTCTGCGTGTGCATGTGTATTTGCGGTAAATGAGTCCAGTAAAACGAGACCAATATTTTTTACATTTTGTACCTAAGTGTATCGTATTTATAAAGCACATATTTGTGTGTTGTTGATTGTTTTATCACGTGTTTTATAGTATTTTTTATACATGAGTGTACTTACGTCGCAATCTTAAGTGTGATATTTCTGTAAGAAGTTAAACATTCCATACCAGTGATTTGATTACGTCCATCGTCGCCATATAATAAGTATTTTTGTACAATTTTAAATGAAATAAAGTATTGTTTTGTGTGTAACGCGGGCTTTTTGAATGAAACTCCATTAAATTAATTTAAAAAATATTTATTATTGAAAATTTTTATACATTTCCAACGCTCAAGTGGGAAATATTCTAGCTAAACATTCTAAACTCATACATACCCAAAATAACCTATTATTAATTTACAATAGTTACGAATCCTTACTTAAGTGTAGGGGGCCTACTCTACTCGACCTCAATGACGTCTTAGGTCGCGAGAATACGTCCCCAGTTTGTTCCAATAAGTTCTCGACTAAAATATTCAATGATTCTGAAAAATACCGTATGAACACTTCACATACAAAGGACGGATTTTACCTAATTCCTCAGTCAAATCTTATTGTCTCTTTCTTACATAAAAATGGAAGATTATAGCGTAAAATAATAGACATATTACATCAATTACGTATTGCGAAATACCTTGCATTGGCTATTCAACTCAATTATTGAAAAATTAAATAATGGACTATAACATTAACTATATTAAATTATAATTAACATATATTTATCAGTATTGATGAATTTAATGAGCATTAATTGAAGACGCAAAATGTAATACTTTTATAGTGATGAATACATAAGTATAATTCCTTCTTTTTTTTTCGATAATTTTGTAATTAAATTGTAAAATAATAATGTTCGATTTCAAAGTGAAAGGTCCTATCACTAATACATAGTTTTGTTTCGACATACTTATGGCGGAGTCGGACACATCGACTTATTCCATAGATGTAGAGTGAAATAGATTGCGAGTAGGCCACCACTGAAGTGGTAAGCTCTGCCACAGAATACGCGATCTACCGTAAATAAAATGGTCGCTTAGTCCGTGGTAATAGTTTTCATTAAGTTCGGTGGTCAGGGACAACTAGAGGACATGGTAATGACGTCCTTTGGGGAACGCTATTAGTTCAGTACTCAAACAGCTACGCTGGTTGAGTGATCTTCGTATGCTGTGGGCATTCGTTTTTATGTCGGCCTCTTTGTCACCTAGACCTCGTAAATGTGAACCCTTTTCAATGTAACTACGAAATAAGAGAACACGTTAACACACTTGTAAATTTTCACTAATGTTTTCGCAGTTCTTCTGAGACGTAATTGCAGACGAAATATTTGGCAGGATTCTTCCGCTGCGCCTAACTCTAAGCGCGCACGTGTTACTTTTGTCACCGTGACTGTTTCGTCACTCATATCAAGACCGTGGATATGTATGGAGATGCGCGTATGTTACGACGTGACAACTGGGTGACATTTCGCGCATCTCCATAAATAACTACGGAGTGACGAAACAGTCACGGTGACAAAAGTAGCCCGTGCGCGCTTAGCCTTACCGCGATAAACGTTTGTTTCTTCCTATCGCGTAGCGCCATCTTGCTTGGAGTGATTATAAAGCGAGATGACGCTTGTCGATAGAAAACGTTTATCGCAGTTTGTGTTTTGATTTCTCAGTTGTGTATTACGTTTCCTTTCTTTTGTTCTTCATATTACTTAGTTGTTTATATTTTTATTTGTGATGTGTTGCGTTGTTGTACTTAACCCTTAACTAGGCAATGGTATAATAGTGTCGCAATGGTATAAGAGTGCCCACATTAAATTGAACCTTATCAACTTGAAATAAAGTCCAAAACCAATAAAAAAACATTCTACCCACGCCTGGCTAAAGGTTAGTCTTTTCTTCGTTTGTTTTAAGATGCGGCGAGGCGGGTTTCCTCACGGCAATTATCCATTCACTCTACATCTGATACTTACTCCTACAAATATTACGTACCGTGTCCAATAAGTACGGTTTTTTACATTAAAATTTAACTAATTCGTAACGGAGACGTATAAAATAACCTCCTTTTGCGAAGTCGGTTAGCGAAACGCGAAGTTTCCTAGCTAGTAACCATAATGGTGTAAGGGCGTGTCCGAATTGAGCCAATTCGGGCTGCAACCGCGACGTGGTCAATTTAGACGCGCCCCAAGAGTTTCGTAAAGCCGTGCTGAGTAAAATTGTGCCAATAAGAATCAGTTTAACATCTCTCCACCAGATTCGGGCCACCCATTTTTTGAAGGCAGTGTACGCGTCGTTTTGGAAAACAAAAAAACAGCTCGAGAATTTTAGTGACGAAATTATGGGTTTGCGGCGTTCATTGTTGTATCGGCATACGTATCGAAACTCAACCATTGCTCGGTTTTCTGCCGAACACTTAAATTATTGATCGTTTAACTTTTATACCTTAAACGCAACCACCCGCGCCTCAATACATGAAGGCCAAATATAAGTTGCTAGTCTTAGACGATAGCTTCCTCATCCTCTTGTTGTATTTGTACCTGTAATGCTCCAGCCGGCACTGGTCCGAGTCCTGATAGTACGTGTATTCGGGGTACGGGATATACGCCCCTGTGGCCGGGTCGATAGGGACCATAATGGGTAGGTCGGTCATGGAGACTGGCCGGTCGTACGAAGACGCGGAGTCGTAGCCTTTCGGCTCAGCGTACTGTGGACTGTTGCTTTCGTTGTTCTGATTGTCTATTTCGTGGCTTGCATTGCAGACAGGGACGCTGCGACTCGTGTCCGCTGAAATGTTCGATCGGGAGCGTAAGATCTGTCGTGTCGACGAGAAGTCGGTCGAATTCTGGAGGCTCTTCGACCGCGGCCTGAGGGTCTGATGCGGAGTCTCGTCTATCCGGGATAGAGTGTGTCTCCTGACTGGGCGGTAGACCTTTCTGTCTCCGAGCTTCGGCCGCTTGATCTTCCGATGCGAGTTGTAGGTCTCCATGGACGTGACGGAGGGGGGGTGTCGGTCGTAGGGCGAGGGGGTGAGGTTGCGCGCGGGTGCTTGCGGGGCGGGGGCGTTGGCGAAGTGCGCCGCCACAAAGTCCCTCATCTGGTCTCTGGAATGGGATTAAATACTTCAGTGACCAGGATTCAGAGCTGCGCCGGTGGCAAAATCTAAGATAGCGAAGTTTTAGTCGGTCTAATTTCAAATTCCTACATCGCGCAAGCAAAGTTTCTCTGAGAAATAAATAGAAAGATTTTGGCAATTTATCGGGGTTCACGTGTGTTTGTGCGAGTCTAAGAATACACCCTAGTCAAAGTATCAATAACTGTACGTATTTGTGTAAAAGTAACTCCTAAATAATAATAATACAACACGAAGCAATCAGTGCCTCATGTGCTATGTTAACACCAGGTATGGAAATCATAAACTGGGGAATTCACAGATAGGTCATCTTTACAAGTACGGCAGCCTCCAGCGGGAATCGAACTCGCGACCTGATTCATAACTAGACCAACGACGCAGTACATAAATTATTGAAGATTGGAGGATTGAGCAGAGGCGGACCTGATATAGGGGCGCCAATCGCGAAAAAAACCTTAACTCGCGAGGGATGATGCAAATTGTATAACATGATCCGGATAACTAGATGACATACAGAAAGTTCATAGAATAGCATATGTACTTCGCGACCAAGGGCGGCCAATACTGCTAGTCTACCCTCTGTGCCTAACTGCAGTCGAACAAACGCACCAACTGAGACTGCAATGTTTTACATTACATTACCTAACCTCACGCCTGTATCCCAGAGGGGTAGGCTGCCACCTGCCACGATCCTGAATGATCACCTTCACCTCATGAACGTCCATAAGTCGTTGCATGCACGCACGCCGGTTCTAGGTACTTTTTATCTTCCCCTTTGCTAATACATCCCCTCGATGTATGTTGTATGTCGATGTATGTCCGCCTGGCACGTCCCTTACCAGCCCTTCCACTCACATTCGCAGTATATATTTGTTTCGTCAATCTTTCTTCCTTAATCCTCTCCACATATCCAAACCAACGCAGCATTCCTTTCTTATTTCTAGTCACTACATCCTCTTTCACACAACGTACTCTAGTCAGACTATTGCGTATCCTGTCATTCAAAGTAACACCACACATACTTAAAATTCTTGTGTAGATCTCACCTAGATCAGTAGTTGTAGGGCCCGTACTGGGAGCCGTGGTAGTAGGGGGCGGGGTAGGCCTGCGGGGGCGGGTAGCCGGCGTACGCGTATTGCTGCTTTTGCGGGTACACTGTGGGGCGAGAGAAAGGTTCGAAAAACGGTGTACAGTTTTTTTTTCATTTACCCAGTGTCATTCTTACAGTAAAGACGAATCTAATGACACTTTGTTAGCTTGAATCCATCAAACCGTTTAGCCTACAGAGCGTAACAATAAAACATACGTGGTAGCAGTTAGACTTGAGAATTCTCCACTTGACTCATAGTTGAGCCATTGTATGTAGCTAGAGCTGAGGTATGTTGACAGTTGAGACACTAGGGTTTCCTCACGATGTTTCCCGTCTCCGTTAGCGGTTGGTATTGTTACCATAACTTCAATGTACATAGTTAACTTTGAAAATAGTCATGGGTATTTCTTTTTTTGATTTCATTCTATCGTTTTGTTGGCGTTGTTAATATGTATGTCTGCGTATAACTAACACGAACAGACAGACACAAAACTGATACAATAAGGGTTCTTTTTTCTCATTCTACAGAACCCTGTTGTAATGTATTTTGACTATTTAAAATACTGAACTATCTTGTACCATAATTCTGTTCTTACGTAGCCTATATGCATAGGTATTCGTCTCACTGCCGTGCCGGGCACTAGCTTTCTCACCGGGAGAGTGTGTATGGGCTTAATTGCCACGCGTGCCCACCTGGGATTGGCAGTTTAAAGCGCTGAGGTACGTGAAAACGTCAGGAAAACCTCATATTTATATTTTATTTAGTAAGGATGTCAGAAAATCTAAAGGAACAGAAGTGTAGACATTGTACCTTGAAAGGTATCGGTACATACTCATATAACAGCACAGTTATTGACACGTATACAATATTTTTTTAAGTAGAATAGGTTACATTTGACCCCGGTCCTGCCTGGCTAACTCTACTTTTAAAGACACCCAGGTTATATGTCTCCGGAAAGACAGACGAAAATCCAAGAAAATAAATAATATTTCAATTTCCACTCAACACAATCACTTGTCCTGGCCCCAAACTAGGATACCCTAGGCTATGGTAACCAGGCAAGGACGTCACAAACATGGAAATACACCCACACTCAAAATTTATTATAAGTCCTAAGATGAGATAAGAATATTGTTTATTGTACACACCAGAAAATAATTACATTACATTTACATACAAGCACATACATTGCTTCTGGCCCCACACTACGATACCCAAAGTCGTGGGAACCAGAAACAACGACGTCACAAACATGTAAACATCCAAGACCTGGGCTTTTTTTTTGTCCCCAGCCGGGATTCGAACCCGGAACCTCTTGCATGGTAGGCAGATGCGCTACTGCTACGCCACAGAGGTCGTCCTACCAAATTTTTCAAAATTACAAAATTCCTTCTTTCAAAATTACAGAGACAACAGTTACAAAAACCTAAGCAAAGAAAGATAGATAGAGCCTTGTGTGAAAAATATCACTGAATTTGTTTTTTCCGTAACCAAAGCATGCGGGGCTAGTATAATGATATTGTTTAAAGTATTTACAATTTGTAACAATTATTTCAAACAATGTGGCTATGTTACTGAAATTGTTGCTGTTATGTCCGGCATGCTGTCTTGTTAGCACATTTTTTTTAAATATTTGTAAAGTAATATATTGGCCCCAGTGGTGGAGTATGGCCTAACCTTCCTGCGATGCAGGAAGAGACCCGTGCCCCAGCACTGGGGACATACAAGGGTTTATAACGAAAGTAATAAAATTCGTTTGTTAAACGTGGGCTGACGGTTCGACAGTAAAGCTACGGACATTTAATACCTATTTTTCTTATTACTTACTTTTTGATTGAGAGATTTAGGGCTAGTTTCTAAATGGAGAATTTAGCTATGTAAATAACTGACTTTTAAAAACCTATTTAGAGGCTAAAAATTACACCCATGCCGGGATTCGAACCCGCGACCTCTGGCTATCCGTGCCAGCGCTCTATCCAACTGAGCTAATGGGTGACTCGGCATCAGTGAAATTTTGAACCTCTTTACACTATTCTGTGTATTACGTACAGGCAGCGACATCTGGCTGAAGTAGATTGCATCACTTACAGCCCCGACTACCTACTTTGCAGTTAGGTTTTTTACATCGGAATGATATCGCTGTACCGGTTTATTCGTTTGACGTCGAATGGCTTTCCGTCGAGCGGCTTTACTATACCCCATAGATTTTATTCGCTCTGAGTCGAATTTCGGTTTATTCCCTTTTCTACTAGGCCACTTTGATCCGAACAACATAGTAAAATTAAGATGATGTGGCCCCAAAGTACGACGACGTAGTCGCCTTTTTTACTAACACTCAGGTTACCAATCAGTTTATATGCTTATTTTTTTATAAATTGCTTCCTCTAGCAACAAAAATAGAAGTAATATAAAAAAATAACATTAAAAACCATTGATTTGTGTAATGTTGCATGAAAAACACGACAGAAGACAGGCCTTAGCATTGGTGACGGATTTTTACATCTACCCTTCTATGAAAATAATCATGGCTGTTTACGCCTGACTTTTCTCAGTTTCTTCGAATGAGTTGTAGAACTGGTACAGTTTGTGAATTTTTAAACCTGAAGTGATAAAACCAATGGTAAATATTAAATTAAACCATAACACCAACTTATTTGCATTGCTTTACGATTCATGGCACGCCATATTTTTTGCATACATGCATATTCATGCATACGTATATACGTTGTTATTGACATAATAAATTTATATAATTAAAAGATTGACCAAAAAACCAAAAAGTGAGCCCGTAAATCATTCGACTAACATATAAAATTATTGGGTTACTGGGCGTGGACAGTGAAGTGAAGTCACCTAATTAATTTGATTGTTAAGTAATTGCATTAGAACACACATTAACTGATTTGATTACTAAGGAAATAAATTTGGACTATACCTGAGCCAAATTCGATAACGAATGGCGATAAACAAACCGTTGCTAGGCAACGACTTGTTTACACCTTAAAGGCAGATGTTAACAACCTTTTCTAGAAATCGTTTTCATACAAATAATATTCGTTCCTCCTACTAACGTAAAATGCTTTTTTATGTTCATATGTTTATGATTTTATAGTGAAAGGCTTAACCGATTTGAATATGACATATGACAACACTGAAATATGAAATTTTAAACACAGATTTAACAAACATCTACGCGAGCCATGCCGCATGATTTTCCTAATAGAATTAAGCACGTTTAAGCAAAAAACATACAAACTCTTCAACTTTATAAAATTAATAAGTACCTATAGATGCTACTATGAAAATGAGTAGATTGGGACCTACTGCAAATATTGCAATAAACGAAAGTTCTTTGTATATATTTTTATTCATATGTTCACACTAATCATCCCTGTCACTGGCCAAAGAGGAGGATGAATTTGTGTCTCCGGAGACTTGAATTATAAATTCATCAATGACATTACCCATTACACCATCAAATTCGGCGTTTTCTTCTTTTCTTTAATTAAGTGTTCAACACAACGTTGCCATGCTGTTGGAGTAATTTTACTTATTGCCTCACCAAACAGGACCTTTATTTAGTTCAGCCATTTAAAAAGTTTTATTTTTGGCAGCAACATGGCCTTTTACTTGCCCCCATATGATTTCTATCGGATTTAATTCACAATGATATGGGGGCAATCTATATTATTTTTTGTCTTGTGCCATTTTGTCACACATATATGCTATATACTTATGCCATATACACGTATTGACAAATGACTAAACTTCACTTGTTGACATAAACTAAATTTCCCAAAATGTTTGTCACACCTGAATTTCATCCATGTTTCTTTTTCTGTAGGGCTGTCGCGTAAAACTAATGTCGATTTTTTTATAGTTTTTCGAAATAACAAGGTAATATGCATGTTATTTGAGTGATTCTAGTTAAATATGCTGCAATAGGAATTGTTAATAAATAATTAGCAAGTAAAAGGCTATAATCATGTAAACAATAGAAGATTTGTATAACATGAGTTGTGATAACCCTAAATTGGTTTGTTTACCTCTATTCTTTATCGAGTTTGGCAGAACTGTAGATTAAAACTCTTCATCGCACACCATACTTAATAAAAGTTCAGTGAATTTTAGTTACCTCAAGCGGCCGGTATTAAGTTTGTCCGTTTATTTTACACATGCAGGGCAGATTGCCTTTTTACTCGTGATGATGTTATCTTACTCCGAAAGCGTGTGGTATCGCTGCTACCATTTTTTTTTTCTAAAGATATTTTTTTTTTATTTGTAGAAGTAATAAAGATTGCCTTATTACCGAAACAATTTTTTTTTGTTTCTCATTGACTTGCTATATAGCATAGGTAGCTTATAAAAATAAAACTATACCAATATTTTTTTCCTTTCTGCATACTTATATCGTACAACTAGGACACGCTCCTCTAAACAGTTATTTGATCATTAGGACCAAAATATGGTACAAAAGGGGCACAATCCGAATCAAATGGAATTTTTCGACGTTACGGGAAGTCTTCTATGGACTATTCAAAAAACTCGACGTAATGCGAAGTTAAAGTACCTACTATAGTAAAGCGGATCGACGTAAAGCCATTCGACGCAGTACGAATTCACCCCACATGATTATACTATTTTTATTTTTAATGTACTAACCCGTGCTAAGGACAATTTTAAAAACCTATTTAGAAGCTAAAAATTCCACCCATGCCGGGATTCGAACCCGCGACCTCTGGCTATCCGTGCCAGCGCTCTATCCAACTGAGCTAATGGGCGACTCCCGGCATCAGTGAAGTTTCGAACCTCTACACTATTCTCTGTATTACGTACAGGCAGCGACATCTGGCTGAAGTAGATTGCATCACTTACAGCCCCGACTACCTACTTTGCAGTTAGGTTTTTATATCGGAATGATATCGCTGTACCCACATGATTATACTATTTTTATTTTATCACACAACACAAATTTAAATAAAATTACAAGAAATGTCGCACTGTGTGAGCGAGACAGCAAGCCAGATGTAACAGCAGCATTAAGGGGCAGGTGATTAGCGTAGCACAAACGGATTACCAGGCATGAGGTACTGCATGTTCAGTGCCTCCTCGCGCTCCCGCTCGCCGCGCAAGCAAATGGCGGCCGACGAAAACAAGATGGCCGACAGCAGCGCGAGCCCCACGCCACACCACGCCACCATATACGACCAGTCGTACCGCACGCGCACGTTATCTCTCAGTATCTGGTTTACGCCGGTTCGTATTTACAGGTCAAATGTACAGGTTAAGCGTGTTAGTGTATGCGGCCCGCGTAAACCAGTTAAGGAGGACCATATCGCAATCGAGCGCGTGGCATTTTCGAGGTCCGCGATTAGACGCAGTAGCCAAGTTTCATAGCAAACATGGAAAGAAAGAAAAGCATTTTGTTAGTGAATTGTTTGGGTACTTACATTTTGGTCGCTTACGGCTAATATTAAAGGGGTTGGAAGTCTATCCACAACAGTTGGCACAGCGAAGCGTTATTAGTATTAGGGACAAGATGGCGCCCGCTCCGTCGCTTCCAAGATGGCTGCGCAAGATGGCGTCTAACCTGGCATTATGTACTGCACGTTATTCTGCTGTTCGCGCCGCTTCTCTTTGCTCAGACTAATGGCGGCCGAGAAGAACAATATCGAGCTGATGAAGGATACTCCACAGGAGCACCACGCCAGGATGTATGACCAGTCGTACCATATCGACGAGTTGTCTTTCAACACCTGCCATGGGGTCAATGTTTATATTGGGTCCTCGTTTACTGTAGAAGATTTAATGGGAAAACATAGGGAATGATTATAGATTGATTATTGTGTGGTTTACGTAGGTCAGTTTTTATTTTCTTTTGATGCCTATTTCCTTTGTTCGGAGTTGACATTCACCGTCTGGAGAATCTACTAGGGGTTGAAATTGAACATTCCATTGTTTATACATGCTTATACTAATAACTTTATATTTATAAAACGTCTCAGTAAAATAGAATGTAGTAGTTGGTAACCTCACGGCAATAGTGGTTTTATGGACGTTGTTTTTAATTCTGTAACCAATCCCAATCCAATGGTTTAACCGGTGCATCTTAATCGGTACCTTGCGCGGAGATATTTCCTTCACGCGAGGTATTTATTTAATTCAAACTGTACCTATGGAATTGTCGTGCAGTTGTTTAGGAAACTAGAAAGTGTCAAAAAACAATTATTGACGTGGTTTTCTCACTCTGAAGTCTTAAAGACAGGATACTATAAGCCCAAGTTTAAATGTTATCTGATAATTCCCTGCCGTTTCAACTTCAAATCAATTGAGTAGCTTGCTACGGCCTCTATCAACACTTACATTGGGCCACTGTTGGTAGTACTCTTCGCCGACAACCTTCTCCTTTTCGTAAAACTCCACTCCGTGCCACAGCGCCATCGCACCAGCCGCGAGCAGACCTGGAAACAAGACAAGTAAATTATAAGATTTCACTGTCCGATGAGAACGAACCGATATCAGAAAAACAGAACGCAACACAAATATCATATGTGCCCAGTAGCGCTATCACTTCGGAAAACTTATCTCTGTCCGCGAAATAATATTTATGATAGATATAGACAAAATAGTATACCTGATTTAAAAAATCTACATTTCCATTTTATATTGCAGCACTTAGTATGGTAACACCAATTTAAATCAGCCACAAAAAAAATTGTCAGGCTCAGTATCTTTATAAAATTAGCTATGACGTGGACCTATTTTTAAGGTAAGTAATCTTGGTCATCCAATAGCAACACTCTGATTTAATTCGTCGATCCAACGTGCGTCTCGTACGTCGTCGATTCAACGAATACTAATTCGTCTCATTTCTACCGATTCGTGGACTCTACTTTACAATTTGCTTATTGTATTGTGTGACCAGCAATAACCACATTATCTACTCAAGTGACGAGTGGAGCCCTATAACCAGCTGCTGATCAATCTAGAACGCTAAGAAAACAAGTCCTTGTTTCAAAGAGAGCAGTGATCACAAGTTATATCATTACAATAGTCAGAAGTAGCAGTATCACCAGCAGCCGTCCACTCCGGTCCAAAACACCACGAAGGCAGCATTTGCCTTGTAACAAACAGGGCAGTACTCATAAGTAACGAGCATCAGTATAGCGGTGGCGGTTATGTTGCCGGGGCTTGGCTTCCAGAAGCCGACCACTCCGGTTCAAGACACCACGAAGGCAGCAATGGTCTTGTTACAAACAGGGCAGTACTCACAAGTATCGAGCATCAGTATAGTGGTGGCGGTAATGTTGCCGGGGTTTCGCTTCCAGCAGCCGACCACTACGCTCCAAAGACCACAGGGGCAGCAATGGCCTTGTAACAATCAGGGCAGTACTCACAAGTAACGAGCATCAGTATAGCGGTGGCGGTAATGTTGCCGGGGCTTCGCTTCCAGCAGCCGACCACTCCGGTCCAGAACGCCACGAAGAGGGATAGGAACGCCACCATGAACATGGCCACCGTGGATCTAGCCATGTGCAGTCTGGAAGCGAGAGAGGATTGATTTAGTAAAAAGTAGCTAAAAAATGTATCCATAATTAACGGCCGTAATTACAAAAACAAAGGGTGAAGGAATAAATTGTGAGGAAACCTGAGTGTCTGATGTGTTGACGTATCACAGGGCTTAAAATTGCCAATCTGCGGTGGGCACGCGTGGTGATTAAGAGAAGGCGCCGCCTTTGCCCTACTGTGGGACGTTTAAAGGCTGCATTATTTATAATTTTACAATAACAAGTAAAATTGAGAGTCCTTAAAACACTTCAAAAACCGTCACTAAAATAGTCTGTGGTGGAGAACTTACAACAAAGACGTAACCACAGATTAAATTAAACAGGGATTTATTGGAGTAGTGTTTTTTTTGTAATTTAGGCTGTTCGATGTGAAGTAGCTTAATTAGACTGAGATATAGATAGGACGAGCTTGGTCCCGTCTTTACCCCTCCCTGACATCCCGGCATATCCTTCCTTTAGCAACTTGTATCGTAGGGTTGTCTGGAAGAAGTTGTAAAGTAATAATTTGGCCAATTTTAAATTTTCTTCTTTAAATTTTTAAATTTTTATTTCATGTGCTCAAATGGACAGTAAAAAATATTATTGTCTTATTAACAACCTCTTTAGTCTAGCTGTAATCCCTTTGGCAACCAAGCCAAAAAAATACCCGCTGATGGGGGCCACCGTACTTTAATTTGTACATGATGTTCTCTCATCATCGTCAGGCTATATTGTCTACTGCTGAACATAGCCCTCCCATAATGGACGCCATAGCGCCCTGTTTTCAGCTTGCGGCAACCAGCATCTGCCTGCAGTTTTTCGCAGATCGTCATCCCACCTGGGAGCCAATTCCCACTTGATTAGCAAATAATTCGTATACGACGACGAAGCTTCTGACTCGAATTCTACATAGAGTCGAGCGATAGCCAAAATCTATATTCTGAACGCCATACTACATTGAATTCGAATGATAAAATAAATGTATTTAACGACTCTGTCGAGTAATCTTATTTTTTTTCCGACAAATGTTAAGCCTTCGAATACTTTGCGTCTACGCTTTCAATTCGCTTGGGCAAAAATCGGCTTCCAGGTCGGAAGGCGTTCTACACTACGTTTGTAGAGTTGCCGAATGCTCTGTACCCATCATATAATTAGGTCTCAATGAATTGGGACCAAGTTACAGATGGGTGGGTCATGGTAACGAACAAATAAATAGAGCAGAACTACGCAAGACTAGTCAATGTCAATAAACAACTCTCCCAATAGAAGGCTTACCCATGTCATCTAACAGATCACAAAGATACTACGAAAGAAATAGGTTCATTGTCTCTCATAGCAATTCACTAATACGATTTACAGCTATATTTCACTCGTAAGACAAACAAATTTATCGACGTAGTTTTTGCGCCATCTTTCATTACTCTAATGGCTATTTGATGGAGTGAAATTGAAAGAATACCTAGAGCAATTTTAGGTCATGTCTTTGTTAATAATGTCTGAACAGATGACCGACTGCTTATAATGGAACCGCAAACACGCGACCTATCCGTACGATAAGTACGTACGCCAGCCGCAAGCCAGTTCCTTCAAAGCCTTGTACATGTCGATACCCACCTTCTTCTAATTGAGTCTAAACTGCTTGTCCTTGACATTCTACGTCTCTTTTCCCTGACTTACCTTCTATGAGTTTTTAGACATTTCTTAGTTTGGTTTCTCTAACCCGACAGAAAGGTAAGAATTGGCAAAGGTAACTTGCAAATCCTGGTTTCGCCCTAACCTCTGTGGAATAAATTCTTTGTTGTATTTTAATTTTTATAGGATTTATTATTTTGCAAATATTACTCAACATTATGGGTAGGTACCTATATCTGTACCAAGACATTGTAAAATTATGGTTGCAATAAATGATGATGATGACAGATTCATATACGTAGTAAGAACTAAGTCATGGTATAGAGAAACAGCCCACTTGCATCAACCCGGGTTAGCTTGTTTAACTCGAGTTAACCGGTTAAATCGATCAATTCCCATACGAAATGATCGATTTAACCGGTTAACTCGAGTTGAATGAGCAAACCCGGACTGACGCAAGTAAGCCAGGCGTGAGTAGTACGAATTTTTCATTGGTTTTGGATTTTATTTCAAGTTGATAGGGTTCAATTTAATGTGGCCCTGTAAAGTACATTGCCTGGTAAAGGGTTAATATATTTAATGGTACCTAGGGAGACGCTTACTTTTTACTTAGGCATCTGTCCCAAAACAGCGGCAGATACACTGAACATAATGAAATTTAATTATCATTACCCACTATCGACTTCAATTCGTCGTATTTTTTTACATTTTGCAGGTAGACTGTTTAAGACAATGGTAACGACACAACCGATCCCGTTACAAGACATTGACTTAAATGTAATTACCATAACATACGTCAGCTTTGGCTTGCCTTCGTTATTGCTGTTGTAATTCTCTTGTAACCTACTGTCAAATATTCGATAAAGCCTCATTGAATTGAAAATGGACCACGATTGCTCCGTGTTTTTGTTAGGCCCACTTGCGTCAGCCCGGGTTAGCTCATTTAACTCGAGTTAACCGGTTCATTATTATCTTAAGTCACCATTGAATTTCATCATCATCATCAGCCCTCCGCTGCCCACTGCTGGGTATATATAGGCCTTTTCCCCCAAATGCCATCTCTCACGGTCCCCTTGTCATCCGCACCCACGGAACTTCCGCCGGGCTCCGGCCCGACGACACAACTATGTCGTCGGGCCATCGGGCTGCTGGTCACACGTGGCTTTATACCGTCGTATCGTACCGTCGTCATCCCATATATAATTTATTTATTAGTATGTATGTATATCTTAATAATTTATTTATTTAATTATTTATGTATGTGGTTTAAGTAACTTAATATAAATTTCGTTGAATTCCTAATTTCACTTTTTCTGTATTGCACCGACTACCCGTCTCTAATTTCTTTCATGTCTCCGTCTATTGTTGCCAGGAATAAATTGCTTTTAGTAATAAGGCCGCCATTTGTACTATATTTTTTATATAATTTCTGTTACTGTAATTTCTGTGTACAATAAAGAATATTCTATCTATCTATCTATATCGCCGTAGTTTTTGAAGCCTCACCTGTTCATGGCGTCGTCGGAAAGACCTTTAGTCTCGTTGTTCTCGTCCGGGATGAAGTAGTCCACATTCATGCAGTGCGTCTCCACCGGCGATAGGTAGATCTCCACTGAAAGTAGAACAAGCATACGTCGGTTAATATCGCGCATTATGCGGTATAGTTTGATTACTAGACCGAATCTTGTTTTTGAATGCTAAATAATTAAATACATGATTTGTAAGGAAGAGTTCAGTAAAAGGATTGTATTTTGGGATTGTATTTAATAACACGACAAAATTTGTCAGATGAGTTAAAAAGTTTTCGCTACAAATTGAGTCGACTCAGAGAATACATCATCTCGTCGTTAATATGTATTGCAAAATGTCAAAAAATATAAGCTTTTTTCATCAAATTTATATGACAAATTAAAACTTAGAAAGATAGTACGCCATCATTACCCGTACCTAATCAGGCTGAGGTTATACCACCTAAACGGACAAAAATTTGCGCTTTAAATCTTAATCATTCTCAAATGGAACTCTAAATCAGATAAATCACCCAACACCCATAATATTTTAAAAAACCTGTTTAGAGGCTAAAAATTCCACCCATGCCGGGATTCGAACCCGCGACCTCTGGCTATACGTGCCAGCGCTCTTCCAATTGAGCTAATGGGCGACTCACCGGCATCAGTGAAATTTGAAAAAAGTGAAGTGTGGGTACAGTGATATCATTCCGATGTAAAAACCTAACTGCAAAGTAGGTAGTCGGGGCTGTAAGTGATGCAATTTACTTAAGCCAGATGTCGCTGCCTGTACGTAATACAGAGAATAGTGTTAAGAGGTTCGAAATTTCACTGATGCCGGTGAGTCACCCATTAGCTCAATTGGAAGAGCGCTAGCACGGATAGCCAGAGGTCGCGGGTTCGAATCCCGGCATGGGTGGAATTTTTAGCCTCTAAATAGGTTTTTAAAATTGTTCTTAGCACGGGTTAGTGCGTTAAAAATAAAAATAGTATACCCATAATATTATCAAACGACCAATCCAACGACACCCCACTAAGGTGTAGGCGAGAAAAAAAAATGCATCCCTAATTTGGGTGTCTACTTTTTTGTAAGATTTTATTCTACCGTTTTGTCGGCGTAATTAACATGTATGTCTATGGGCCGGTTTCTCAATTGAGTATTTCACAAAGTAAATACTTTCTGTCACTCTCTTTGCTGAGAAATTCGAAGTAAGTATTTACTTAGCGAAATTCTCAATTCAGAAAGTGGCCCTGTGTCAAATTTCAGCTTTCTCGTGCCTAATTTGGGTGTCTACTTTTTTGTAAGATTTTATTCTACCGTTTTGTCGGCGTAATTAACATGTACCTATGTCTATGGGCCGGTTTCTCAATTGAGTATTTCACAAAGTAAATACTTTCTGTCACTCTCTTTGCTGAGAAATTCGAAGTAAGTATTCACTTAGCGAAATTCTCAATTCAGAAAGTGGCCCTGTGTCAAATTTCAGCTTTCTCGTGCTAATCCTCTCTGAGCTAGGCCACGAACAGACGTATAGACAGGCCGACAGCCAAGACGAAACTATAAGGGTGCGTCGTTCTTTCCGGAGACATAATAACCTGGGTGTCTTTAAAGGTAGAGTCAACCGGGATTTAACAGGTAAGCACGTAACATCGTAGACTCCGTCTTTGCTTACCATCAGGCGTGACTGGGGTCCAGTATACCTAACACAAATATAAAACGACTTTATTTAATTTATTTTTAAGTAAGATATACTTGAAAATAAAATAAAGTCCTTATTCAGTATAGGACGCTAAAAAAGCAGACTTTTAACTAGTCCTCTCGACTTGGATCCTTATTCCTGAGATCCGACTTTGGAGTTTATAACCCAGATTAGCGATCTGGGTCTACAACTACATAGATCCAACATTTTCGTGTCGGAACTTACTGCAAAGAGAATTTGTCGTAGTTACTGTGTCTCTACGTTGCAGTCTTTGGCAACACCTACTCGATACCTGGTCCGATCCATCGCCGGGCGCATAATTGCAAAGCCTAATTCCTGCGACGTCTTGATGTCGAAAGGCACCGTTAATGCTCGCGGCCCGGTCCGACCCGTCCGCCGAGAATTCGGCCGAGCACACAACGGTACGGCATTGGTTGTGCAAATAGTACCTTAACGCGACAGAACAATCTACTCTATGGCTGTGCGATAAGAACCGAAAGTCTAAAATATTAAGACGCTTTGGGATGCTAACTAGCGCCACCAACTTAATAAAAATCCAAACTTGTCTTATAATACTTTTTTTTTTCAAACAGTAAACATTTACCCCCTTATTCATAATAGTCCGCTAGGTTAAAACAGCTGCTAAAGAGTGTTCTCTTTCATTCTGACTTAGGTCAATAGAAGAGGACAGAGTGAGAATAAGCATTGCTTAAAGTTAACAGACTATTATGAATAAGGGGGTAAATATCTATGATAACAATTTTCAGATCATACAGCTTAGTAATATCGACATCGTAGAACTTTAATCGATTTCTGCCGGCCGTTTTTGGCGGAAATCGATTAAAGTCCAAAGTTGTTGATCCTAGGTTCTAGACTGTAGGTTCTAAAAATAGTTGAATGAATGAATGAAAATTCTTTGTTGCACTAAAAACAAATTTGTACAAAGGCGAGCTTAATACTAGATAGTATTTTCTTCCAGCTAACCCACGATAATGCCTAAAAATAGTTGCCATAGTGGTAAAGATATATGATGTTTACTTTTTGGACAAAACGTATTATAATAGTACATTACACAACTAGGGTGGTAATACAAAGAAAGGCCGAGATCGCAGAAGTTTGCGGCCCGAGCTGCAAGCGAGGGACGTAAATATGCGATCGAGAGCTTTCTTTATTGCCTCCCGTGTTGTGTACATCTTTTTATGTCTACACTTGGCCAGAAAGCGGCTTTTTCCGTACGCGCAGCGTGCGGAAAAAGCCACTTTATTGCCAGGTGTGGCATAAAACAAGTTATGATTGTTATTCTATTGGTGTGAATAGTTAGTAGGTACTCCCAAGCGCCTTAGGGGCAAACCTCGTAATTCGTCTGACTGAACCGTGTTAGGTTCTAACGCGAGAATAACTTTTTTCTCTACGCGTATTCCAAATTCAAAATAGTTCGAGCGAGTAAAACGATCAAAACAAAACCAGTCAGGTCGTTAGTGGTTAAAAAACTATATGTGGCCCTGGCTGGCTGAAACGCGGTTCAGAAAAAAGAAGAACTTTAATGACTATAAATACAACCTTGGACTCGTATAATGGTTACTACCGCAGGGGACGTGGTTTGATAGAGAATAACCTCGAGGTTTTGTATAGCGTACCTACTTTTGTGGAGATATTTTCACAGAAACGCACCACCATTCACACATTTTCCATCAGCTGTTGATGTCGTGATTCTTGAGTGAGCGGTGATGCTATGTTACTTCCTAAGTGGCGCTAAAAATGTAAGAACAACCGTTGGTTTCTAAACGGAAGATGCTCAATGCTTAGAAGTCGTGTATTATTCCTACAATAGCCCGGATGATGTTACCGTCATGGCCGCAGATTTCCAGCCTATTGTCTCAAGCTGACGTATCAATTACTATCGATCGTTTAACGACCGCTGCGCCGGCGCAGAAAAAAGATGGCGGCGGCATTCGGTTCTCAAAGAACGTGAGATTACGATTTCTTTCATATTGAAAATAGCTGTAGGAGGGCCACGAGCGTGTTGTATCTTGTTCTGTGTATTCTCTCTAAGTAGTAGAGTGCGTTTCACGAAATAAGACCTTTGGATTCGGCCATTATAGTCCTTACTAGATGGTGAAAAGAATTTCTTGAAAGGTACTATAATGTGAAACGCACTCTACAACGAAAAATGCTGTCCTGCTATGCGCAGAGGTCGCATCTGTTCTGTGTCTGACACACACTCAAGCATACTCACCAAACTCGCAGAGAGGTTCACATAGACCAACCGAATATTGCAACTACCTACATTAATAATTTATCTTTATAGTAAGAAGTTTTTAACTTACACATGTCTAAGCTACATACCTACTGTATTGAACGTTGAAAAGCACTGTTGCCTGAGATAGGTACAGGTCTCGAACCTAGTTAAGATAATAAACAATTAAATTCAGCGTTTCCTCAAATATTGTAAGTAATACCTCCTAAAATGTAAACAAACCACTATTTGTGAACATTTTGAAAGAAATAGTCTATTATTATTGTTATTCATATTTGCACCGACTACCCGTCTCTTATTTCCTTCAGCAACTTTCCGTCATAAGGTTGCCTAGAAGAAAATGCTTTTAGCAATAGGGCCGCCAATTGTATCTTTGTATCTTTACATGTTTTATAATAAGTTAAGAATATGCTTTATTGTACACCAGTGCAATAAAGAATATTCTTAACTTATATTAAGCATATCAGTGCAGATAAGACAGTGGAGACCGTTTCGATACGAATCTTCATGATTCATGAACCTGACTTCAGCCCGTTTAGCTTGCGCTGCAATTCTTGCATTGAGATCGAGGTCACTCTTTAATATACCCAACCAAACCAGAATTAAGAAAACCTGTTTCCATACCAATAAAATTTCTAATCGCGCCTCGAATATGCAAGTGGTTTACCTACCTACCCATTTAATATTATGAATTTTCCATTCCTCAAAATAGAGCCGGCCTTTGTAATTAGCTGAATTACGTTAGTGATCGTATGAGAAGATAATATTGTAGCTAACCTGTCGGTTCTCACAGGCAAGTGCCACTTCACCATGATTAATGCGTATCTTTCCGTCTCCCTCATAAGAGGTCACACGCAAAGCGAATGAAAGCGACGGGTAGAGTTTCAGCAGCTTCGCCGAGAAAGCTCGCGCTGTAAGATTTCACAGCAAAAATTTTTGCGCGTTGCACAGGCGCATTGGTTGACTGACATGAGATAATGTTGCGTGGTGGTTTGAAAGGCTACGGAGTACAATCAATCTCAAAGTCTTTTGGTGCAATAGTAACATTAACCCCACGAGATACTAGTTACCCACCGTGTACACCCGTTTGTCTTCGACTGTACAAACAAACACTCAATGACAATAATGATGGATGTGTTTAAATATGCAAGGCTAGCTGCAGCTGCGAATTGGTCTTAGAGCAATAATTTTGAACGGATGAATATTCAATGAACGTTCACAGTAATAAACAGTACACCAGTGACACATTGTTCCACCCACAGTGGTTCTGCACGACTAAAGACATTGGCTTCGACTATTGCCCGCTGTGAGGATCAAATTGTCAAACTGGGCCTAGAATCTTAGTGCAATGTAGTACAAGAACAACTGTACGACAATAATCTATCTCATTGTCACTTCTAGAATGGCACGGGTCTCTTCCTGCATCGCAGGAAGGTTTATGACAGGGGCTTAACCCACGCAAATTAAATAGGCATCTCCCGCGAAAAAGATCGAATCGTGCGACGCGACGCCGAGTTAAGTAGCACGGGTTATAACCCGTTATAACCAATGCTATAGCATTGAATGCGATTGGTTACTAGATTACGGATAGTGTGAATGAAACAAGTATAAAACGTTCTTGGAATGAAACGACCATTACCGGACTAATATGACTCTATTGAACAACTATGCATTTTACAGACTCGCCCCCCAGGCTATAGACGTGTCTAAAAACGCTTAGACACGTCTTCCCACCGTCCTATATCGTTCCATCTACAAAAAATTGTCGTATCATCTTCAAACTTTCGACTCAGCCGCCACCGCCATATCCATAGGCTTCAAGCAAAATCGATGCATCTTTTAAAAATTTTGATCTAAATCTGGTTATAATTGTCGTAGTGCGTCTCCTCATTTTACTTCATATATCAGTCTAACTACCAAAAATTGTCGTCATTTACTTCAAACGGAATAAGTGCTAATTTTGACATTACGTTGCAACTTCAACTCGATAGTAATTTTTGTTTACATAGCCTCAATGTTCATGCCCCTCTGCCGGGACTCTACATTCTTTTTTACTTAGCTTTTGTGTCCCACTGCTGGGCAAAGGCCTCCACTACTTTTTTCCATGACTCCCTGTCCCCTGTCTGGTCACAACTCCAACTTCTGCCATTGTTGTTATTGAGCGCAGCATCGTGTTCCTAATCACACTAATATTATAAAGGAGACAATTTGTGCGTGTGTATGTTTGTCACTTCTACACATCTAAACGGAGCGATTTTAATAAAATTTGGTATGGATTTAGCTGACACCCTGGATTAGAACATAGGCTACGTTTTACTGCGGGAAACTACCTTATTCTCATGGGAAAATCGATACACCGCGGGTAACAGCTAGTACGCGATAATAATTATTGACAATTTATTATCTTAAATTCGTTCGTTCCTTCCTATACCAGTCGAAACGAAAAATTGTCGCCATCTACTTCAAACTGGTGCTAATTGTGCCTCTACAACGTAACCTCGTCGACTCGACCGCCACAGCCATATGTTAGTTAGTTAGACCTGAGATTTCCGCACTTAGCCTAATAGTTGGGCCATTGTACGTAGCAAGTGCTGAGGTACGCTAACACCTCAGACACTAGGGTTTCCTTACGATGTTTTCCTTCACCGTCAGCGAGTAGTATTGCTACTATAATTTCACAAATGTACATAACTTAGAAAACAAAGTCATTGGTACATGCCGGGGTTCGACCCACGACCTCCCGATTGAGAAGCCGGCGTTCTACACCGCTCCGCTACCACCGCTCTGCCACAGCCATATTCGTAAGAGTCAAGCAAGCGGGTGACCGGGTTGCTCCGTTGACATTTCGGATGCCGCACCGAAGGCGCGCCGGAGAAAGTCGCCGACGCCGCGTCCTTGTTCGGAGCACACCTTGTGCTGTTATTTGAATCTCTAATTAAGCTTGGGCTATTTCGGCGTAGCTGCCAGGGCAGTTCATAAATCTACAAATTATAGTCAGTGTTGCCAGCTCGGTGGATTTTCCACTAGTTCTGGTGGTTTAGAAAAAAAGCATAGGCTTTTAGAGCATAAATATTGGATTTAGATATTTGGCGCATCAATATTGAATTACACTTAGTTGTATAGGTAGTACAACATAACTTGGGTGGTGATTTTAGGGAATGCCCTAAATAGATGGTCAATTTCTTAAACAATTTTGATTGAGGACTTTATTTGTATGTAGGTACATACTGGGTCAAGTTTGATGTGATTCAAAAGCTTACAGTAATTTTCAGGTATGTCTATGATTAGTCCTTGTACAGTCCGAGTCGGTATCGGTGCACGTTACTTGAGTTCCGGTACACTGATAAGTTGGGTGGTTTTCTGGTGGGCCACGAGGCCACATTTGGTGGGTACCTAAAAATAAAGTTGGCAACACTATTCATAGCTCATTACGGTAATTCGATGTACATCACGTAGCCGATTAGTCATCCTACTTGTTAATCTGTGGGTTTATAAATCAGCGTTGCAATGTAGAACAAACTGTCATAGAAAACCATGAATTGTAGCCCTATGCAATGTGGCCCAGCCGCATTATCGCAGAGGAATTAATTTATATTGTTAAACAGTTCTAAAGCCGTCATTTACATCATGGCATCAGGTACAGTATGGGCAATGTTACTTTTTCAGTCTTACTTGTGTCTTAACTCTAAGTTTTATGTGTAAGCCTAGCAAATCTATAACGCTAGCACCCTCCCTTGGCCTCTGATTTGAGTAATGGCTGAAATTGTACCTAAAACCCGGTATCTTATAAATCATCACAAAATACGTATGTTCAAGTGGAGCGCAAGCATACAGTAACATTTTTTCGTTTGACTAAACATTTACCTACCTAATTTACTAACCATGCAGCAGAGTCACTTTAAAGTCCTTTTAATGGTTAAGAGCTCAAATGTGCGTTTTTTTCATGATTTCTTAAAGCTAAGAAATGTCTTGTCAGTTAGCGGTCTTATCGCCAATAGTATAATGAATTTATAAGCTCTCAAAGTGGCAAAATAACTAACTGGCAAAATGGCCAAAATGGCTTAATCTGGTGATTTCTATCAACAGTCCCCACGCATGGGTTGTGTACCGCAAACCGGTTAATCTGTTTGCGCGGCCAACGGCTAAGCCAGTAAGCTACAAAATCCTCACGAAAATATATCAAGTTCTTTCACAATTTACAGGCCTACAACGACTGAATGTGACATCTTAAACGTCTCACTTTCCCGGACACTTTAATCATAGACTGATACATCGCTTTCACGTTTAAGTGAAATTCTTGCACATAATAAAAACTATTATTAACAGTTATTAGTAAAGACTTTACAACTTTTATATGCGACCGAAGCACGCTCGCTGTTAGGTACGGGTAAGTTACGATCTATCACCAGTGAAAATAAACACTAAACTAAAACGAATTGTAACTTCCCCGTTGCATGTAACTAAGGCCTTATGTAACGTTTAGAATCAAACTCTACATTTAAACTCTTGAGACAAAAGGAAATAAACTATGCAGACGCACTGCTTTTAAAAGCCAAAACTACTCGTTTGAGCGTTATATAATTTGCTATTGCATGCAATTCACATACTAGTGCTGAGAATACAAATTACAGACGGCTCTTTGCTACGTCACCTAAATACATGACGATGAAATTAGCGATGAGGAATGGTTAGAAGGTACGCATGAGGTAGTGTGTACAGCCGATAGCACATCGATATCAATCCTTGTATGTCCCCACTGCTGGGGTACGGGTCTCTTCCTGCATCCCAGGAAGGTTAGGCCGGGTTGGTGGAGGATTGTAAGACAGTGGCTGGTCTTACTGTCAGAAGTTATCAAGCAGCCAGTGCACATATACTTCTTTATTTTAGTTAGAAAATCGCCCGTAACGTATCTGATGGTACCTAGTGGATTCAAGTAAAGGACGAAGTGGGCAAGGACCTGCGTGAGCTCCAGGCGGGTGAATGGTAAGAGATCGAGCTGGGAACCAATTCTCACTTCATTAGCAAATAATTCGTATACGACTCTAAGGCGTGACTTGAATTCTACCTAAACACCTAATTATGTTTATGATTAAGGCATTATGACACCTCAAAGCGAGCGAAATTTATTAGCAAAATTCTAATAAATTTCCACCCTCAACTCCCAGGACAGAAACAAGTGGCGACTTCTTGTGTCGGAGGCCAAGACCCACTTCGGGTCGCTGAGCCAGCGGAGTAAGTAACGTAATTGCTCACTGATAAATACAACTAACAATCACTGATCGGAATAGGTAGACTATAAGTACCTACTATTGGCGAGGATACAATAACACGGCGTTGATAAAACCACAAAATATGACGAGTGATTGTGTTGGTTGCAAGATATTATTATTATTAAATATTCCTTACCTATTTATTGTTGAAAAATTAATTTCTTGTTAAACATTGTAGTTTCATTAGTCAAATTGTTCGTGCCATAGAGCCTACCCACTCACAAAAAGTTTACGTACCCATCCCTACTCTATGTACTTGCGATAAGCGCTGTCCAAAGCGATAATATTTTTTTAAGGTGCTACTTACTCATTCTTTTCCTGCTTTTATCTCAAAAAGCAGGAAACGAGAAGATATTTCACTTCACCGGAAGGAACATACTACAAGGTGGTTCAATTACAATGCTATCCGCCAAGAATCCGTTTCAAAATAGCTCGAGTCAATTCATCAGCCAATATGACAACATCAACATTCCAAATGTGTATGAAATCGCAGGAAAGAAATCGCGCTCCAGTTTGCATTTCCACAGTTGGCGCTCCGGCTAGGCACTTTTCCCGCCAATTATAAATAGGCAGTTTCGCTTTCCCGCCGCTTTTCCTTTGCGCTAGGCTACTAAGCTGCTGACAAGTTGATCACTAGTCTCGTACTAAGGGGACCTTCAGGGAGCCAATTCTTCTTCTTCAGGCTATATTATGTAGTCCACTGCTGGACATAGCCCTCCCCTAATGAGCGCCATAGCGCCCTGTCTTCAGCTTGCCGCATCCAGCATCTGCCGGCAGTTTTTCGCAGATCTTCATCCCACCTAGTCGGAGGGCGTCCTACACTACGTTTGCCGAGTCGCGGTCTCCACTCAAGAACACGTTTACTCCAACGGTTGTCGGTTCCTCGCGAGATTCTCACTTCATTAGCAAGTAATTCGCATACAACTCTAAGGTTTATGACTTGAATTCTACGGAAAAAGTCGAGCGACAGTCAAAATCTGTATTTTTAGAAGTCATGTTACATTGAATTCGAATGAGAAAATAAATGTCAAATGACTCTGTCGAGTTATTTTATTTTTATACGGCGAATGTCTACCTAATCCTTCGTATATTTTGCGTCTCCGCTTTCAATTCATATGGGTGAGAATCGGCTCCCAGACAGAATCCAGACGGTGCTCTCTAAAAGAGGATGTGAGCTTGTGGCCACTCGCCATCTACATAAATATCTATGCAGCGTCCAGTGGCACCTTCACTCACACTAGATGGTTTAGGGGATCACTCGGACACTGCAGTGCCTCGATGGCACGGGTCTCTTCCTGCATCGCAGGAAGGTTAGACCGTGTTGGTGGAGGATTGTAAGACAGTGGCGGGTCTTACTGTCAGAAGTTATCAAGCCGCCAGTGCAGTGCCTGGGACATTGTTTTTTATATGGAGCAGACCTGCCCAGCACCTATACCATCTTGACAGCTTGGTCGGCCAAGCCCACAGGAAAGACAGGTTAATACGTGCGGAGCCAACCAAACTGTGGGTTTCCTCTCAATGTTTTCCTTTACCGTTGGTGTGTGGTGTTGTTACTAAAAATTCGTAGATATACAGTAGGTACGTAACTTTGAAAATAAGCAACGTCAAGGTACACGCCTGCACTGGAAATCGAACCTGGTTCTCTCGGTTTCTAGTCCACCCACTTGGCTACCACCGCTTTACACTGCAACATTTACATATTATGTGTATCGGATTCAGTGCTACGCTTACGCACGGCACGTATATGCTAACTAATAGGAAAAACATGCAAGTAATCGGGTGTAGAAATACCAATCGTGCTGTCATGATTGACACCAATAATAAACAATCGAAACAAAACACTGACTCTGCAACACAAACGTGATTGCGGTGAGGGGGCTACATAGCTTACTTGGCGATGGTGTGTATTTCATTGATACATTTTACAATTTTCGTTAAACATAGTATATATGAGATTCTATGTGTTGTCGATAGACGAACATATTTGCCTTGGTCTAGCGGTTTAATACGCTTGCCTAGAGGTTGGTATAATGTCTACGATTCCTGGAGGCCATCGTACTTGATTTGTACAAAAGACTTCAGTCTCCTTGTTTTTCCATGTTGTTTATGATAACCTAGCCTGGTTACCATAGCACCAGCTTAGGACTAGGACAAGTAAATGGTGTTGTGTAGAAGTTATTATTATGTGAAGTAGTCTCCTGCAAATGGGTGCCAACAATACTAGAAGAATAGAATAACCAAGTGTTTGGCTCAAAGCATTGTCGTAACAGCGTAATCGCCACGTATCTTGCTTGCACTGTCGCCTATAAGCCAAGGCGGAATGCGCATACGCAGCCGCCAGCACGGTCAAGCAACGGGATTGGCCGCGCCGCGCACCGCGTGCGCGTTGCATTTCCTGTACTTTTGTAGCGCGTTCGCGCACTCATTGGCAGCTACGCCATGGCAACTCTTATCATGTAAGCCATAAGTGCGCGTATCGAACAAAAATATCGCGTCAAGTTGGCGCAGACGGCTCTTACATTGCGCTGGAAGGAAATACGAGAATCACACAAAAAGGTAAATTGTTGTTGTTTGATGGGGCAGGTGTGTCTCGATATTTAAACCTTTTTGATCCTTGCAGCGCTTGAAATAAGGCCTACTTCGACTGGGTGACTAGATGCGCATGGGCCACAGTACAAACAGCTGGACTAATTGCTTCTCTATACTAGACACGCGATGGTATGCAAATTGGACAGTTTACCTTGCATTTCACAGCAATGAAAGCATACATGTGGGTAGCCAGCTTCGAATAAACAGTGTTACATGTTCTAATATACGCAATTCTTGAGACACGTCAATTAGAGTGTGCATTTACAAGCAATTGTTGGGCTTATTTTTTTATTTATCAGAGTTTAGATAATTTTATCTTTATAATTTAGGTACTCTACTTATTAGTAGAGTACCTAAATTATAAATTTGATAAAATTATCTAAACTCTGATAAATAAAAAAAAAATACGATATTTCGTAGCCTCCAATAAATCATTGTTTACAATAAATTCTAGGTACTCAGAATGGTTATTCTATTCACAGCATCATCGAAAACAAATCGCCCCAACAAAGTAGAAAAACTACTATTTTAAAGAACAAAAATAGTTGTAAATTATAAACTACGAAGTGGCCCAGCAATCTTTAAGTGTAAGTAGTAGACATACACTTACAATAGTATTATCGTACAATACGATATAATATAATAATTACAATAGTAGTAGTAATATTATCTAGCTAAAAAATCAGGTCACCAGAATCCCCGGGAAACTATACAGAGGGAAATTATCACTTTCTCTATCTTTTCTTGGCCTAGTAGAGCTAACTCTTCTCTGCTCTCATTTAATAGCAACTCATTTTTGTCTTCTAAAACTACATAAAGTCTACAAAGAGACTTCTCATAATCTGTAGAGGTAATCGAGAAAAACTTCTTGTAAAAATGTGGATTTTTAAATTTCACATAGAATGGAAAATTCCATTCTATGTGGCTTGTGTTCTATCTACATAACTTCATTACTCAGATGAGAATAGTGAGGGGCATTTCCGCATCCAGATCCCGTCTCTCTTGTCTACGTCACACGCTAATCCGGAGGTCTGCAACTTCGAAGCTTGCTTGGCTCATTCAACCACCAAGGTTACAAAAAGTACAAATAATTGCAGATTTCCTTTGCACGTCGTTCGGTCCAAAGGTGAGCACCTCATTTGGTTTCGTCACAAAAAGCAAGTTCTTGCAAAACAGCTGAATAACAGTTTAGATACGCCAGCACTGTCCGTACGTTACAATAGAATTAAAGTTTGAAAAATGCAATATTATAATACGGTAAAAAATTCATCTCTTGGTAGAACTTTAGTTTGACTGCGACTTGCTGGGACTACAGTGTGGCGTAGAAAATGGATACCCCGACAACAGTTTCTTTAGTTTAGTATCAATAAATTACACCGAACTGCGATCCCCAACCCGCATGCCCAGCGTGGGGATTATGGGCATTACCCCCCAATGATGGCACAACCTTGCGATATGGCGCTCATTAGGGAAGGGCTATGTCCAGCAGTGGACTAATATAGCCTGAAGAAGAAATCACACTTGTCCAATTTGATAATAGTATAAAAATTTCAATTTAATTCATCATAAAATCGACCGCGTATTTAAAAGTTTCTAATTTACGATTATAACAGTCTCTGATTAAAGTATACAATCTAAATTATCTGAGTGTTTCTGGAATTAAAACTGTAAAATTGACCATGTATTGAAAACACGGAATTTTTAGCCTCTAAATAGAGAGGCTAAAAATTCCGCCCACACCGGAACTGGAACCAGCGACCTCTGGCTAGCCGTAACAGCGCTCTACCAAAGGAGCTAATGGGCAAGTGCCGGCATCAGCGAAATTTCGAACCTCTTTACAATATTCTGTGTATTATTTACATTAGCTCAGTTGGGATAGCGCTGGTATGGTTAGCCAGAGGTCGCGGGTTCGAGTCCCGGCATGGGTGGAATTTTTAGTCTTTAAATAGTTTTTTTTTAATTGTGTTCAGCACGGGTTAGTGCAACAAAAAGAATATATGACCATGTATTACAAGACGAAATAGGCGTAAGAAATTGTAGTCTCTACATTCGGAAATAATTCGTGCCTCAGATAAAAAAGTACCAGCTAATCTACAATGGACAACATTGCATCATCAAACTCTATCTCTGTGCTAAGCAATTGCTTAAGTGATGAGCTCCGTGACATCATTGTCGTGATATGATCGTGCGTTGGACTAACGCGATAAATTATAATGCCACTCTGTATGAATGAACACAAACAATCGTTAAGATGTAATTTTAGCACCAGGGAGTGTTTGGTGACTGCATATTGTTTTGTGTTCGAATCTCGCCATCGCTTGCTGCAGACCATCGCAATGTTTTCCTCTTAGGCTAAGTAAATAGTCAACTGTAGTGCTGTCTCTTCGAATTTCTCAGAAAAGATCGTGACAATACGTTACCTACTTAAGTATTTACTTAGTGAAATTCTCAATGCAGAAACCGGCCCTTAGAGCCTTACTCCGAGAGCTGCACGATTAAACATGTAGTGGAATTTGGAGACTTTTTTTTTAGCTTCCTCTCTACATTTTCCATAAATTCTAAAACTGTAAACACTTTGTATTTAAACATCGTCGTCGTCGTCAGGCTATACTAGTCCACTGCCGGACATAGCCCTCCCCTGAAGAGCGCCACGTTGTGCTATCATAGGGGGTAATGCCCATAATCCCCACGCTGGGCATGCGGGTTGAAGATCGCAGTTCGGTGGAATTTTACTGCAGGGGGCGCTGCTGCCCACCCTCCGGTTTGTGTCCCTTAGTCGCCTTTTACGACACCCGCGGGAAGAATTGGGTCGGTGCTATTCTCTAGGCCGACAGCTCCTACCCCCCAATGATGGCACAACTTTGCGCTATAGCGCTCATTAGGGGAGGGCTATGCCCAGCAGTGGACTAATATAGCCTGAAGAAGAAGACTATTTTAGACAGCGTTTTTTGGTTTAAAGGGATTGGGCCACGGCACTGGAACGCTGCCGAAACGTCAGGAATTAAGGTAATTACGTTTTACCTAATAAATAATCGTTATTAGACCAGTTTAAGATATAAATACGTATTGGGTTTTGATAAAAATAAGGCCGCTTGTTTATATAAAGTATAAAATTCAGAATTTCTGTTCAATAAGATGTCTACTATGTGTCTAAAATATCATATCTTACAAATATGATACTTTTGTATGAGTGCGATGTATGCGTCTCTTACTGAGTTCCAAAGACACGAATATTTAGAGTAGCCAATAATATCGTGTTCAAAAGTGAACAGCCCACGCATCGCGATCAAACAAGACCTTTCTAATGATCACGACTATAGTTCTTGCTTGAAAGGTCTAGTTGCCCTGTTGACCTTGGTTAGGAAGTGAAAACGTGGTGGAACGAGTGTGGTGATTAAACTTGTTCTCAATAATCGCACTCTCTCTCACTGGTGGCTTTGTTGGCTTTTGCACCTGGAGGTCCGGTCGATGTATATAGGGCTCGTATGTTTTTACCGATACCCATATCATGGGTATAAATCCAAAGAGTCTTTGGACTATGGATACCTTTGGGTCTATAAGAATTAACTTTATTTGAAAATATTACAAGGATTTACACACAGTACCTAGGTACCTACATGAACAACCCAGATAGGTACTTTGTTAATTATTTTTTAGCTATTCCTTTTGAGCCTGGTACATAATTAAATTAGTAACCACGGAGCACATTTTGGCAATTTATAACTCTATGGCAAAGAATTTATCTCAGATTGAAGAATTTATTCGCCCATTGGCTCAATTGGTAGAGCGCTGGCACGGATAGCCAGAGGTTGCGGGTTCGAATCCCGGCATGGGTGAAATTTTTAGCCTCTAAATAGGGTTTTAAATTTGTCCTTAGCACGGGTTAGTGCATTAAAAATAAAAATAGTAGAATTTATTCTGTTTTTCTTTGCAACAGTATTTTTTTTTTATTTCTCTTATTTAATGTCGTTTACCGATTTAGGAAACAAAGTTTGTCGTTCTCCAAAGAGTTAGTTAGCAAACGAGGTTTTTTTTATACGACCTGTTTGGTATAGCAGATGGAATTAAAGAGGTGGAATTTTATTTTTTCCATTTGAGTGCCAAACTCATTGTCTAAAACAGTGCGCCTTGGCAAACAAGACAACCAGTGAAATGTTCGCGTGGTTGCTAAACTCAGCAGCCTAAATGCATGCGTGGACGGCATTGAATACAATCTTAATCAGGATAATAGTTTCATAACCGTGAGAACAAAGGACCAAGGCACTGGTAGTATTTAGAAGTCGTATAATGAGTCAATGCATTTATCTGTCGGGAAAACAAGCTACTTAACGTCGCTTTGTGACGGCATTCCAAAGTTTTGCGCTGGTCGGAATGTCGCCATTGTACTGGCAAACGCTAGTCGTTTAGTTATTGTTTTCTGATATCATTTTAATCACAAATTTACTTAGTACTTTCGAAATATCCGTACTTACCTAATTGGAGTTTTAAAGAAACGTAAGCAATATATCATCGCAAAGCGAAACGTCTTTGGAAACATGGTTATTCATCTGAGAAAACTGACCTTAATTCCTATCCAATTATTTCGGTTTTCCAATTCCCCCGACTTCCGTACGTCTGCTCTAGAACATGTAAAAGCTTCTTCTTTACATGAATTTGTAGTGGTGCTTGTATTATAAAGGTAATCTCGTATTTGTGTTGACTGTTTGTGTGGCACGCTGATTTCACCTGCCCGATAAAGTGTTGAACTTAATTCGTTCGAGTAAAATTGTGCGAAGAAATTAAGGCTACAGAAAAAGAAGCACAAAACGACATAGGACAGGGTGCAGTACTATCCAAAGTCAACAGCACATCATAACTTAACAATGTGCACTCTAATCAGTTACGTTACAGGAGACTTTGCAAACAAAATGTAATGGTTGACCTGCCGTCGGTTCTAATACTATACATAATATGTACCACATGTAGGTATCGACCTTGCTACTGCATAATATGTAATGGTAACTTTAAGTTAGAAAAACTCTAACGTAAAATACACTTTGCCTACCTACAAGTAATTGAATCTAGAGGTAGCGCTCATAGCCAATGGTATGTGTGGTATCGATATCAACCCTTGTGTGTTCCCACTACTGGGGCACGGGTCTCTTCCTGCATCGCAGGAAGGAAGGCATACTCCAGCACGGGGGCCAAGTCCGGGTTGGTGGAGGTGTGTGTGGTATAAAAGACTGATATTATTTATTTCAAATTAATATCGGACCCGTCATAATAATTGGGGGAAATAAGACGCTATTCTGAGAAATTTATATTTGGTAGTGATTTTAATATGTTCTAACGTCACTGCCTACTGAGTGCTTAGTGCGAGTTTTTTAACTACTCGATCGCGTTAACGTAAACGCAAATTTCTATGGCATCGAGGAAGCGCCACCTAGCGACAAGTATGGAAATTAAAATTGCTGAGTGCGAGTTGAGTAATGGTTTACGTAGAGAAGTGAACACGTATACCAGCCAAAACACGAATAAACGCGAGTGCGAGTTGTACTGTGTGACAGCGTTTTGCCAGTTCGAACGGTTAACTTACTCATACTCACTACTCAATGTTCGATTAACGCGGTAGTAAAGTTATTCGATTGGATCTGTCAAACTCGCACTAAGCCCTCCGTAGGTACTGTTTACAGCCATTACCATTTTCGTTTCAACATGATAGAGTACTTCGGTAGCATTAGTCATTAGGAACACAATAAAGTCACACTATGGCTATCACAGTGAAATTCATTCAATATACCTATTATACTTATTGGTATTACTGACGATGATAAGGACACCTGATATATACCGCGTATATTGCGATTCCACGTTTCTTGGTGAAAGTAACGTGATTCAACTGAGTTAAAACGCTCTCTTCGGAATTAAAGGTGAATTTCATTCCAAAATATAGCTTTTAAAGTACGTCCAGTCAACAGCAGATGAACCTTTACAATTTTGTTACAAACTCATCATTAACGTAACTGAGTGCATGCATGTATAGGTTAATGTGATGTCGACTTGAAATATGTGGATATTATGGATTTTTTTTAAACTTCGTTGCAGTCGAATGGCACTTCAACCAGAGCTGGATACCAAGGAAAACAAATTGTGTTGCTGGCTGTATTTAGAAAAAAATAAACAGAATACCTACTCATTTTCAACCGCAACGTGGTCACTTTAAGCTTTTTAAAAATTCCCATATATCTCGTCTGAAAACGAGAGTCGTCAATATGGGAAAAAATCAAGCTCGCCAAAAAAATGTGATACACCTATATCCCTTGCTGTTGGAAAGTTATTTACCATATTTGCGCTCGTACTGCTGAACTCCAGCTCAGGCGGCGGCGGTGCCGCAATGTGATATATTTACCAAAGGGATCGGGAAAATGATTGAACAATGCAAGGGTATGCTTGAAGAGGGATGATTTTGTTTTTGTTCTATAGTGCTATTAATGCTATGTTATATATTTTACTACCTGTGCCCCGCGGTGTTACCCGCGGTTTATCGATTTTCCCACAGTATTTTCCAGCAGTAAAGCCTATGTGTTAATCCAGGGCGTCAGCTAACTCCATACAAAATTTTATTAAAATCGCTCCAGCCGGTTAGAGGTAAGGAAGTAATAAGGGTTAATTATTTATAATATTAGGGTGATATTGTTTATTGCGATGTTCGATTTTCTATTAATACTTAGGTAAGTTTGTAGCGATTTGGCATAAGCTGTAAGTTACAATTGTAATAATAATGAGTAGTTTAAATTATTCATATTGACAAATAGAACTCCCCTTTTTCTAATCAACAACGTCCCCACATCTATTGGTGTGGGGACGTTGTTACACTCTTTATTTATCTACAATCATAGTCCATATTCAAAATACTTTATCATTAGTAAAACCTTGTCCAAATTCTACGTCACGGATCTTTAATGATCCGTAACTAACGTACATTTTAGTACCTATGCTCGACTGGCTGCCAGTTATTTTCCAATATTTGTTCGCATGATCCTAAACGATTAGCCAAATCATTCAAGTAGTCAATTAACGAATTTATTTGGACATAGACGCGTTTCACATTCGCGGAACTGTGCAATAATAATTAAGCTGTTTATATTACGCAACTTATTGAAACACTAACGTAACGTGAAATTACCTAAGCAATTAAAATGTTTTGAATATTTTTAGGGGCGCAAGTGGTACAATTAACTACGCAAGATCATCGTATTTCACAGTCTCTCACGCTCTCCAAAGGAGTAAGTGGACCCGTATGTGCTTATGCATCGTGCAAATAATAGTTTTTTTTTCAACAATGGTGGCCAAGATGGCCACCATACTAGGAATATTTCGAAGCATTGTAAACCCAAATAAAAAACCTTAGTTTGTGTTTAAAAAAAAATAAAAAATCACATATTGTATAAACTCAGCACCATTGGTTGTTTCGATCAAGGCCATGACCTCAGAACTTAATAAGTGGCCCACCAACTTTTAGAGGTTGTCAGCTATTGTTAATTAGATACAATGATTATCTAACAATTGTTTTCGGTATTGTTCGCAGAGTGCTAACCAATGTACCTACCTCGCCCATTTTGAGGCACCACACCTACTTGCTAACCCACCTGCAGTTCAAATCACCGAGATGTCTTGTCTCATTATTCGTCTCGTTTTGATTTTCAATTACCAGCTTTTAAAAACAGGGTCAGTCTAGATCGTAGTCATAACTACGTATAGTTACTTAAGCATATATTAAAAAATTATGTCTCGGCAGATAACTAAACAAAAATTTCTAAAAAAAATTTTAGTTTACTAATTTAAGGCGAGCCTCTCCCATTTGCACGCTTCTCTCGGCAAAACACGCTGGTCTCAATTAATATGACGATAGTGATATATTTAAGACCTTAATAATGTATGTTACTGTACTATTATTGTCACATGTTTACGCAAATAATAGTACATTACACAACGAAGGTGGTAATACAAAGAAAGGCCGAGATCGCAGAAGTTTGCGGCCCGAGCTGCAAGCGAGGGACGTAAATATGCGATCGAGAGCTTTCTTTATTACCTCCCGTGTTGTGTACATCTTTTTATGTCTACACTTGGCCAGAAAGCGGCTTTTTCCGTACGCGCAGCGTGCGGAAAAAGCCACTTTATTGCCAGGTGTGGCATAAATTAAATAACATAACATTTACATACAAGCACATACATTGCTTCTGGCCCCACACTAGGATACCCTGTGTCGTGGGAACCAGAAACAACGACATCACAAACATGTAGACATCCACACCTAGGGTTTTTTTTGTCCCCAGTCGGGATTCGAACCTGAAATTAATGGGTCAACCGTGTTCTAAATCCTTAAAATAACCAAAACCGTGATCTTCGCCTAAAAGACGCAAATTACGGCCATGCAAAGTTAAAGTAATTTAATTCCGCTATTTATCGGATATTATCTCTTATTCTTTCGACCCTTTACTTCTCCGTGGTTTCGGGCTTTCCAATTATCTCTCTTTATGGCTAGGGATGGTAGCTCCAGTCAAGTTATGTACTTCCTTCTCCTTCGTCTCAAGATCGCTCTGCATTCTCGCGCGAGAACACGCGAGCAAATAGTTTCATGATTATCGTAGGAGCTATGCCCCAATGTACACCGTTCTCGTGTGTTCTTGCACGAGAGTGTGGAGGGGGCATCAGAGTTAATGGATCTCCTCCACTCTGGGATGGTCTTCCGGCTCGTCGGACATTATACCAGTGACAATACTCCACCCATATCTACCTCCATCCGTCGTACTAATTCTCTTGTGAGCTCGAAACTCAAATTAATTTCTCAATAATTTGACCTTAACAACATAGCCTCCGATATGGAGCTTGGCTGATCTTACACGAAGCACGTACCACTACGTCACACGCAGACACAGTGCATGCTTGAAAATTAATACAGGAATGTACTATTTATATTCGCCGCAAAAGGTCAGCACAGTCAGTGCGTGCATACGCTTGTTTTTCCTTTTGCGTTTCGCTTTGTGTAGTGTTTGTTGGTTTTTTTTACCTGAGTTATTACAATCGATTGAACATCGATTATTGTGCAATGTACAAACGAAGTTGTAGTTAGCAACTTGTACACTAAATAAGTAGGTATAGTCGACAACACGTCAACCTTTACATTCTTTTTGCAACGAAGTTCGTAAGAAGTAGAGTGAGTAGAGTGCACAAGCCTTCTGGTTGGTGTACTGTATGTACTACCTCGATTCTTAGCCGAAAAATTACAAATATGATTTGTAAATGTAGATAAAACTACAATTCTATACACTGTCAATTCGATTAACCTACAGCTTAACAAATGTACTTTGCTGCGCAATGTACCTCTGTCATAATAAACTTTTAAACAGTTTTATGAAACTCGACCCCATTGGTATCAAGATGTGGTCGAACGAAATGAACACCTCATAAGCAAACACAAACGTTCCACGGGAGAAATTTTTAATTAAAGATTTCTCCCCGACCATTTTCGCTTCTGACCTAGACCTTACGCACCGAAGAGACGGGACAGTAAATTATCGGTGCCAAATATCCGTTGCCAGGTGCCGAGCCACCCAGACCAGCTATGGCGTCGTCGACTTGTGCTGAATATGCTGCCTTTAATTAATCGGACTACGACCTTGTTGAGCGGCTTTCGAATTGGCGGGCCGGGCGTCTGCCTCGGTCGGACGTAGAGTGACCAACGGAAGTCAAGTATCCGTGGCACTTATATCTAGCTGGCGAAGAGAATCTGAATGTGCCCAGCTAGATAAGACTGCCGATAAAAACCCTACATGGGATGTAGCCTCCAGCTATGGAGATTCATTGACTAGTGCAGTTGTTACTTTCTCCTTTCAGATCACGTGGAGAATTCCGAAAGCATCGACTTTCGTCTCTCTAGAGGGAGTTAAAAGACTAACGCACCCGCCAGCTATGGACACAATAAAAACTACTTTACAATTCCTGGGTACACACGTTTCACTGTAGGCCACATGCCTTCTCTCAGAGAGTAAAAACTTTATATGTACAGTTTTACTGGGGCAGGCTATCAATACGGCTACTTAAATTGAAAACAAAAATGTCTGCATACAATGAACGCGTTCCTATGGCACGGAAAGTAAGTATAAACCAGCTAGGGGAGCACAACGTCCAGATAAAAGTTTTATCCCAGTATCGACTAGCGTCATATTGCCTTATTTTACCTCATAAAGCTAGCGCATACCGCTACCCGACGACAGTGGGATAAAACTTTTATCTTCGTCTCGTAATCTACATTTGATTAAGATCCGAGTGTTTTAAGAGATAAGAGTGTTTTAAGCATATTGTTGAAATTACATGGGCTATGTCCACCAGTGGACTAATATAGCCAGAAGAAGAAGTTGAAATTACAAAGTCATTTTCTAAATGAAAGCTTTATATTTTCGATAAAGTTCCCGGAGAAGAAATGTTCAAAATACGACCTTAGATGCGTTTCTGCACATAATTATATCCTAAAAAGTGGTATTTTAAACCTTAATATCATCTAAAGTTCCAAGCCATTGATAACCTAGGCATGTTTGCTTTGAAAAAAGGGTGTTAATAAATGGCCACTTTGTATACTTGGTCAATATTATTTGTCTTTTAGTGCTTGTTCAATTTCCGCGAAGACAAGTGAAATTGCGAATCTGTGTGAATTGATTCGTCTGTTAACCTTCGTCTGGCCTTGGTAAAGTGTCACAAACTGCGGCAAATGAATTTTATACTCAGTATGCCGAGATTTTATGTTCTCAATGCAAGGTTGCCATTCAACCTAAATCTACTTTCTATGATACCGACAATCAGTTTTAGTGAGGCTGCTTATGGTTTAAATTTTAAAATCCGGTTCTCAATGTAATAAGACAAGTTCTCGGGTCTCCTCATCAAAAGTAAATCAGCACTGCATGACTGGATAGGTTTGCGCACAAAAACAAATAATGAGAAAGTTGTCTACCTTCCAGTCTCTCTAACAGGTGGCTAGCACAGATTTATGGCTGGATATTCATTGTTGTATTCATCTCCATCGTCATGTTTGAGAAGTTTACCGTATGAGATCCACTGACCATATCACACCGATCACGCAATAGTGAAACTTATCTCCCGAGCTTTAGGTGGGTATTGACGAAGCAACGTCAGCGACAACATCATTTACGCTCCAATAGCGTAAGCTAATTACTATGATGGAAGTTTAATTGGTGTAAAACGTGATGATTATTGTACTTGGTTTTTCATGACTTCCGAGAAGTGTATTGCGGGATATGGTGAGTTACTGAACAAGCAGAGACTTGGAATTGTAACTGCACCTTCTTTACATATATAAAAAGGCTCTTTTATTACTGCAATTAATGAGTGTTTCTAATTGGAAGGTTAATCTCGTGCAGTTCATTCTCAACTGACGCACAACTCTAAATGCCGTATAAGAAATGCTAAGAAAATAGTTTTATATTATACCTGTGGGTGGTCGCTCCTTGGGGTAGCATACTCGGAAGAGTCCCCTTGTCCTCGTGTAGAAGTAATATTTGTTGTTCAGACTGTCGAGGATCACTTGAGAGTTGCCCGCCGGGTTCTCCGCTGCGTACGACTGGAACAATAAAGATACGTCTATGTAGTCTTCAGGGTAGGCTACGCAATAAGAGCTCCTATCTTGCGCGGTATAAGTGCTGATATTGAAAAAAAGGGGTGTTTAACAAAGCTTTATCATATAAAAACACTACCTAATTAAAATTGCTCTCCTCGGATGTCAATGTACTATAGGAAAATACAGCTTAGCAGCTCTAATTACATGTAGAGGTAGGTACTACATAGATTCGTACAAAACTTTTACTGCATTATGTCAGACTACTTGTCTAAATAGGTATCTATAAACAATAATAAGTATTTTTAATTGCCGCCTGGGTGTTGGAAATCGATACAATAGTGTGAATAAAGTTACTGTTCTTTATTGCCTGAGGTGAGCAGTTGTTTAATTTATGGGTATTAGCATAAGTAAACGCAATCATAACATTATTCAAGGAGAAGAGTTGATATCATCCTTGGTATTTGTTCCCTCTCGATCGCCCTTGTCGTCGTTTTGACAAATGTCGCGACAAAAAATAAAGTCGCGGTCATACTCAAAGAAAATGTACTTGTAGGTATAGGTGCTTACATGTATATTTTGTTTAATTATCTGAGGATCAATGAATAAATTAATTTTATTATTATCAAACGTTTTGTAAGCCAGGAGGTGTACAAAAGGGCAGTCATAACGTGCATTGCCTAATTGTTAACCATTGTAAGCTTTGAATAACACGACAAAGGACGGTCGGAAGGCCACACAGGATAATGACGGGCAAGGATAAAGCCGTCCGGCCTCGGGGCGCATTCCTGGCTCCTCGGGGCGGAACCGATGGGCCTTGGAGCCGAGAGCGGAGTGGCAACAGGTTTTCAGGTGTTTTAGTAAAGTGGACAGCACATCGTTCTCAATTAGACTTACTCAATTGAGTATTACTTATCGGTTAATCGGAAATAATGGGATGAGGCAAAGACAAAGAAGAAGAAGGAGGTTAATCGGACATGCAGTTAAAATCTGGAGGTTTTTGGTACTTTCATGTACAAAAATTAACCAAGGATGTCTTGAAATTAACAAGTGACAATACAGTCAATAGATTATTAATGTAGGAGAAAAGTGTTTACAGATAAATAAGATTCAAATTCCAAATCTCTTGCCACCGTACAACTTATTTAGGCTGTCAGCCCCTGGCTTAAAATAGCATGTTTTAGATTTGTATAGAATCAGGCGTTACTTTGTGTAAAGTGGGAGGAAGGGCGGTGCATTAACTAACCGCATGGTGCTTGTGGGATTTTTGGCGGAAATTAGCAAAGTAATTATCACTTTTTAATGCTAGCATGTTCTAGTAATTTTCCTACTTTGTATCTACCACATCCGCAAACTGCTCTCTTGTGGTAGTCCGTGGATTTGCTTGTGCTTATTTCTGTTACTTTTCTTGTGTGCTTATTTGCTGTACAATGTTGCTTTGTGTCACCAACTTGTGCTGTATTTTCTTTGTCTGTTATATAACTGTGTATGAGTAAATGTTTTTATCTATCTATCTACTTGTCTTTATACTCTCAAGACGTCACTTGTTTTTATAATTCTTATAAAAAACTTTAGCGGATCGCAGAGGTCGTCGAGTTTGTTAATTCATTCAATGTGACTAATATCGTCAATTCATTCTCCACCTCTACTCTATAAGGATTAGAAACATACATACCTACTCACATAAAATCTCACATGTATCCTGAAAAAGTAGGCCACGCATGTTTGCCACTTACCACGAACCTGACAAAGGAAACAAGCTAACATCTTAGCATCAAATCAATTTACAAGTAATATAGGAAAGCTACTATAAACTTATATTTCCTATTAGGTATATGATTAAACTATACACTACGATTAAAATATTACACAGCGTGCTAGTGGAATATCTGAACCCCAAGATATTTGTTTACGTAGGTATTTAATCGATAATGTGTCAAAATGATTGTAAAATATCTAAGTGGAAGAAGAAATTGATAGACATAAGGCGGTCAATTTCAACATCCAACTTGGCTTCAATTTTCCCCGCATTTTCTTTCGCACACGGTAGGTACTTACTGCATGAGAAGCAAAAAGAACTTCTCGTGTTGTTCCCAGGCACAGGGTTTGATTATTATGTGTCCTACGTTTTGATTTCAATCAGACTATTTTATACGTTCAATGTTACTTGTTTTAATTAACTTCAGTAACTCCTTCTTTTTCGGGTTTGAGACCCAATTATGATGCCTAATATAACGCACGGACTTTACAACCTTAAAAGGAAGCAGTTAAAATGTAGAGTGCATTAGTCGTTAAATAACATATAAAAAAAAAGTAAGAGAAAACTTTATGCTCTATTGTAAAAACTCTGCAGACTCAAACCGGCCAAGTGTGTGTCGGGCCACGCACAGTGTAGGGGTTCGTAGGTTGATATTAGTAGTTTATCAAAGTAATTTACATGGAATTTGTACGGAGTTTACCTTATCTTATAAAAGTTACTCTTATAAAAGCCTACTGGGCCGAGACAGTTTTCCTTTTAAGTTCATTAGGTATTTGTTCTATTCAAAAATGTTGAGCGTTCTACAAGCAACCCTTTAGTGCGGAGTCTACTCTAACAAAGATTTGCGCTTTAATTTCACATTCGGGACCTTAAATCGACAAACTGTCTTACTACACCTACAACGTGTGTATACACAACGACCAACTCCACGTTACCCTACACTGTATAAGGCGAGAAAAAAAATGCCCTAACCCTAAAAAAACTTATAAAAGTTTTTAGACTACCGTTTTGTCGGTGTAGATAATAATACGTACATTTGTTAAGCAAACTTTCAGCTTTCTAGTACTTATCGTCTCTGTGCTAATCCGTCGGCCAAGACATCTGAGACAGTCGGAGGGAGGGACGATTTTCAGGTTCCTTGTTGACTACGGAACCCTGAAACCTGAAGAAATGGGACTCCCTAGGAAGAAATAAGGATCCCGAACTGGGTATAATGCATTGTTAATTTTATATGCATTCATTATGGTGTTACAGAGCCCTCGGTGCGCGTTTACGAGTCTCACCTATTTAGCTAGTAGCCGTTTACCTATTTTAGCTATGGTCGTTTGAAAACATAACTAAATATACGGAGCAGATTACAAACAACAGGATCGAACCCAAAGCGTTCTTTGGAGCAGCCCGTTCCACTGATGGAGCGCGACGTTCCTTTACCTCGACTAGGTACCTGAAGCAATAGGGTTCATCGCTCGGCGATATCGACGAGCGATCTGGTCATCTACGCCCACCAACAATTTGCTTGACATCAGGGGCCGCTAGAATTCAGATTACGCTAAGTCGACGCAAAAGTGACTCTGGTCGTCTATCCGTCTCCTACTAATCAAACGACTCCGAAGGTCTCGGTAACATAGACAGAGAATACGCACGAGATACCTCGGATATCGGATACAGATGATGGGAAAGTCTTATTGAAAGTTATAAGGCCTCTTCGCCTTGTAGACAAACAATATAGGTACTTGCTAAGCTAGCTCATCAGTAGACAACAAATAACAAGTACACTCTACACTAAAGATGTATGGATGGCAGAATAATTTGAGAGTACCTGGTAAAGTTGATAGCACGTCAACTTTTACATGCGTGGATTCTCTCAGGTTACGACAACGGTGGTAGCGGAGCGGTAGATTAATGGCTTCTCAAGGAAATCGTGGTTTAGAATACCGGCAGCTCTCAATGACATTGTTTTTGAAATTTAAATGTAAATTTGTGAAGTTATACTAGTAATACTACTTGCTAATGGTCAAGGAAAACATCGTGAGAAAACCCTGATGTCTGAAAGTTAACCACAGCACTTACTACGTATTGGCTAAGTGAGTAAATCTCAGGTCTCAGGAATCTAACTAACTAAAATAACTAGAATACGAGCGACTTTCAACCCATAAAGCAAATGGTAAACCGCCATCCGCAGTAGATACTCACATCAAGGAATAAAAATAGGGTATGGTTTTAATCGCGTTTAAAAAAAGTTTGAACCATCGCTATAGAAATAATTTACTGTAAACTCAGGATACTGATATAGAAGTATTAATAATCATAGATAATCCGCTATTTGACACGTATCAAATTTGACGCGATAAATGAATATTTCCTATAGTATTTAACGTAACAAACCGAAATATATTGATTTTGCTAAGTAACTAGCAAGATGGCTGAAAAATTTGCAAACTAAAAAAAATTTTTCCTCGTTTAATCCGTAAAGGCGAAAACGCTATCCGCCATCTAGAAAGCATAAACAAACCTTCCCGGGGGTCTTTATTGACGTGTTTTTTTCATTCTCGAACAATGCAATAATGATGATTGGTATATTTTGGATGTACAATCGATGAAATCATGGTTGCGTTGTTGTTATTTCACTATGCTCAGAGATCACTTACAAAAAATTTAATGTCAAACTTTGTTTACAATTTTTTAGACTTCAAACCATAGACAAAAATGGCTGACCGCGTTTTTGGCTGTTTAGGAAAATAAAGTTTTAAAATATATTTTTATGTTGCTTTTAGGGTCTCAAAAAATATACTGAAATAGTTTTTGGTCTAATGGAAGTGTTATTTACCGTTTAAGATTTACTTAAAAAGAGAGCCAAATAGTGGATTACTGAGCGGAATTAATTGAACGAACTTGTGTTCTCATCTGTCAAGTTAAACTAAGTATACAAATTCCTGCCTGCACGACAGGGTGGAATTTTGTAATGCCACCTAAAGGGAAAGTCTCCTAACAGTGTAGAGAGAACATTACGGAATGGTACTCAAAAACATTCTTTTTTTTAAAGAAAGATAACTGCATTGACAGATTTTCAGAAATTCGTTTACTACACCCAGGAATCGGACCGACTAAAATATGTAAAAATACACCTTGTACTCCTATTGCATCGATCGTTAGGGGCAATTATAGCTAAGGATGAAATCTCTCTAACAAACTTGGAAAATGAAATGAAAGGAAAACTATACTACTACTATAAAACTAACTTTGAGGATTAGACAAATATAAATAGGTATTTACTCGTGTTGCTGATTTTTCTGAAGGATCAAAGGATCATACATTAACAATATTATCTTTTACGGCTCTCAAGTAATACTGAACAAGTAATACTAATACTGGCAAAGTGACGGTCCAGCGCTAGTGCGAGCGAGCGCTAGAGAGAGCGCTAGCTCTTCCAAAAAACCGGAATACGTAAAACATCACTTATTCGAATGTCATTTGCATTACACCAGCATTACACACATTTCAGTCGTTGACTTTCGCTACCGCCGAACACATCCAAGTGGCTTTTAGCTGATAATTATACCTTGCCCATTGTCTGTCAGCTTTCCCCTCGCATGCCTATGTTTGAACTCTCCAAGAACATGTTCTCGCTCACCAAATTAAATATTTAAACCTCTTCGCAGCGAGAGTGATATCTTAACAATGGTAGTTAGAGCGATTTAAAAAAAAATCTAGGCACTTTTTTTATAGCGCTCGCGTTGATGTCTTTTCTATGGGCGCCCGTTAGGTATTATAAGAAATTTTATTTAAACTTAAATGGTTTCATTTATAAAAACACGATTCCTTTAAATCACTCCTCAGAGGCAGTTTATTGAATCTGTGGTTATATCTTTTCCTTTTAAGGTCTCCATCACAGATTATAAGGAATCGAGTTTTTATAAATAAGACCTTCATAAGACTTTATATTTTTTTCTCGCCATCATTTATTTAGGTGATTCAATACTGGCGTAGTTAAGTCAATAGTATGTTTTCTTGTGCACAACCTATCTAAATATAAATGCATCGAGATGTTTGTGATAGCTGGATTTCACAAGTATACACATAACCGTCGTTTAAAATAACATCGTTTTACCAAAGCGAGGCAACAAATTGTTAGCCACATTCTCATGTTCAGCGCTTAGAGTATATACTAATATACTCTAAGGTTTAGCGTAGCCCTGTCAGTGTTACACTGAATGAGAATCTGTGCATGTCTGCAAGTCACTCACTAAAATTCGCTTGGTTACATGCACGGATTCCGTGGTTACCTACATCACATTAATGTGTGCGTGTCGCCTCGCTTTTGAGCGGAGTTTTTGTCGTGGTTTGTCTATGATTCCTCCCATAAATATTTGGTTACAAGCCCTGGCAGCTTTTATCTAGAGTAGCATAGTGCAAACAAAAAAGAAGCCGGTGAGGTGCACCGTGTCAAACAACCAAACGTTGAACACACATAATAGTGCTATAAAAACCGGGTAGTTTCTAGGGTTGTGCCTTATGTTATTCGCACTATATAACGACAGTTAACCAGCGCGGTGCTCTCCGCTTCGAGCAGTAGAGATGAGACACGTCAACGCACCTTGGCATTGCAAGGTGAGCAAGTTGCAGCCTCAGCCGGCAGCCTGCATCGCATTCACTTGCTTCAATTTGAATACAAACAACTAAAGCCCTTCGCACATGTGTGCTGAGTAAAAGCCATCTTCGTTAACATTTTCTTCATTTAATCTCGATGTTGGAAGACGACTTTGACTTCATGCTAAACATTCTCGTAAATATAGGCCGGTTTCCGAATTGAAAATTTCACTAAGTAAATACTGAAGTAGCGTTCTGTCACGCTCTTTGCTGAGAAATTCGAAGAGACAGCACTACAGTTAACTATTTACTTAGCTGTACTACTGTCTCCTAAGTAATTCTCAATCCAGAAATGGGCCCGATATCTCTTAAGTAAAAGCAAACAGATATAATTGATTTGCATCCGGATAAACTTCTTGACTTTTTATCGGAAGAGATGGACCCGGTTTCGCTCTGATATTTCAACAGATATTTCTAAATTGGTTCAATGTATTAGGCTTAGGTATGTTTTATATTATAGTTGACTGCCTCCTTAGTCTAGCGGTCTGAGTGTGCCTACTCCCACGTCAATGATTTAACTGCCTGGTTAATATTGTAAAGGGTATCCTAGTTTGGGACCACGACAAGTGATTTTATTGCGTGCAAACAGGATACACGATGAATTTATGCAGCGCGAGTATTGAAATTACTTACCTGATTTTGTCTGGTATGAGGATGATTCAACGTGCGTCATAATCTCAAGTTTTTTGTTAATCAGAATTCATTCTTGGTCAGCGCTTTTAATACTTCTGTGACGAAATAATAATTACTAAGTAGCAGAGATAGAAATATCTTAAAATTTCATAAACAAATACATACTTGTTATTTTACATATTTCACAAATAAAAAATTTAAAAAAACATAATTGCCAGAATATTATTCTAAAGATTGTCAGCACAATCATGTGGCAGGTGAGTATCTGCCGAATGATCGTAAGCATTAAATATAGCATCATCTGCCTCCCAACTCGATGACTCCGTATTATAACCGGTCACTTCACATGTGCAAGACACTGTTGCTCTCATAAGGCAACTGAGAACTTAGGTAACTATAAGGTTTTATGTAAGTACTTAGATTAGGTTTTCTTGCTCTCCACGGATGTAAGTAGCAAGATATGATTCTGAGTTTCTCATGTTCATTGGTGAACAATGAACACCGTAGTTTTCTTTTTAAACAGGTAGACTATAAAACATCTATTTTGCCACTATGTGGAAACACGTCGCAATAAATTGCTTTGGTTCTATTTAAAATGCCGTTGTACATACATATTAGTCATTTTATACTTTTAAAACTGAGCGGTGGTAGCGGAGAGCTCAGACTTCTCAACCGGGAGGACGTGGATTCACATCTTGACATGTACCAATGACTTTGTTTTCTAAGTTATGTGAATTTGTAAAGTTCCAGTAGCAATGAGAGGGTTTCAGACCCACCTTTTCACAAAATCCCACAGATGGCGCTGTCTATAGACTTATTCTTGGCTACATGGGGCTGTGTAAACATAAAAAAACTAATGTGTCATGTTATCGTGAATTTGTGTTGTCGTGGTCGTGTCGTTAGTTCATTCATTTTATACTCTATTTCTCTGGAATATTTCTTATTTGTTCTTTGCGTGTTGGGCTTTTTAAAAGTAGCTCTCGACTCGAATGTAACCTGTATCGTCTTCTTGAACACCCTAACATTGAAGGCTTGGCTACGACTGGACTCCGATATCGGAGTCAATGCAAAGGTGTCCTTAAAATATAATGAACATATTGATGGATATATTTTACTTTTATTACCCGCCCTTCTAACTTAATAGCTTTCATCCAACACACAAACACCACCCGTATCTCGATAAGTTGGTAAAAACTTCGCAACGCGAATATCATAATAAATATCAGAGTCCAGTTGCACGGAAATCGCCGTATTTTGTGTTTGATATTTTCTCTCTATTTCAACAATGACAATAACAAGCAACTAACCACTTATCGACACATCAGTTTGTCACAGATTAAAATTTGATGCCCCCCAATGATCAATGATGGCACAACCTTGCGCTCATTAGGGAGGGCTATGTCCAGCAGTGGACTAATAAAGCCTGAAGAAGAAGATGTAAATGCCCACACAGTATTTTTAAGTCAATAGACAGCGCCATCTTTGGGATTTTGTGGGAAGGTGGCTTTGAAACTCTCTGATACCACTCGCCAAAGTAAAGGAAAACATCGTAAGGAAACTTGAGCGACGTAAGTGTTATACCACAAGCGCCTGAAATTGCCAATCCGCGGTGGGCACGCTTCATAATTAAGGTCATACTCTATCTCTGGGAGAAGGCCTGTGCCCTGCATTGGGACGTTTATAGGCTACGTAAAAATGTAAAACTGCGTGTTTAAAGTAAACGAACGATGACAGTAACATTTTAAAAGATTAGCATAAAAGTACCTACTTATAAAGGATTATTATCAATCAGTCTATCAATCAATCTTATTTTTACTCAAGTTTCTCCGTCGCCGTCCGTATGATGATGCAATTACGATACAATCACGATTGCAAGCGACGTGACGCGATAAAATGTCTTCGAATTAACATTACTTACTTCAATCGATTGCCTCAGAGAAAATATGTTGTGTAGACTAAGCTCTCTAGTATTACGTGGAAACGCAGTAAAATGACAAGAAAACGGTGTAGACGCCCACGGGGCCGCACCCAGTAGATTTCAAATCACTGCACCAGCACGCCACTTTGCGAGTGCTACCCCCAGTTTTTTTAGTAAATAAATACATACATTAGTATTGATCGGTACAGTATTTCTTTTTGAGTATTCTGAAGATACAGACTCCTTCAGCATTATGATTTCATCATCAGACTCCTTTATTTCCTTCAGCAACTTTCCATCGTATATATATTGACATTTTTGCATCAACTTCATGAGATGATTTATACAGCGTCCAGTGATATCTTCACTCACACTAGATGGGTGCCGGGACCACTCCGACGCTGTAGTGCCTGGGACATGGTTTTATAGATGGTGTAGGCTTGCCCAGCCAGCACCTATAGCATCCTGACAGCTTAGTCGGCCTAGCCCACAGGAAAGACTAATCAATACGTGCGGAACCAACCAAGCCGCGGGTTTCCTCACGATGTTTTCCTTCACAGTTAGCGTGTGGTATTGCGACTACAAATTCGCAAATGTACATAACTTTGAAATTAAACAAAGTCATTGGTACATGCCCGCACTCGGGATCGAACCTGGGGCTCTCGCTTGTCAGTCCATGGATCTACCCACTGAGCTACCACAGCTGATTTCCGTCGTAAGGTTGTATGAAAGAAATTGCTTTTAGCAATAGGCCGCCAATTGTAACATGTATCTTTGAAAATGTTTTGTAGTTATTGTTTTTTTTTAGTGTAGGTATCATAAAATAATCTTAGGTATCTTACCCCAGACTGGTATTAGTAAAATTATAAATACAGAAACGGAGTTTGGAAGTCACCATGTAGGGATGTACAGTGCTACACAATAAATAAGTCTCGCGGATGTACCTGCCCTGATGACCAAATTTTGGATGTGCGGCAAGTTGATCGACCAATCAGATAGTTTTATTATATGGCAGGCCGCGCGCCTTTGTTGCTATTGGTTGATTCAACGTCATCGATGCAGGTGACTATTAGTTTGGCAATATTTGCGTGAGCGAAATAGGTAGCGCTACTGCGGCAATCAATTCTGCACCTTAACCGTATCGGTTAAAGATCATGTTGAATGTACTTATAGCTTCGGTTACTTTCGCTACACTACATTGTGTTGTGTGGAAGTTATTATTATTACTTACGAAAACCGGCAGGTGCTCATAGAACTCGAGCAAAGTATTACAAACTTAACTTTGCACTTAAAAAGTGCTACGTGTATGTTCTCCCATGAAATCGAACTCGAAGGTTTGTACAAGACATTTATTTACTACGTACTTTTATGTTTTAAATTAGTCACGTGTTATGAAAAGTCTACAAATTATCGCATGTTGCTTAAAGCGTGAAGAAACCGTAAGGTCTGAGGCCTCCGCCAGGTTCAAATCATCAAGATCAAATAGATTGAATAACTTTTAACTTAAAATTATGTGAATTTTGTTTAACCACAAAATCATTACACGGGTCCTCTCCGATACTTCCCAACATGTTAGAATTACAAAGTTTACAATATCAAAACTGAAATACGCAAAAGTTAACTACATTTTGTAATGCTTCTTTATTATTGATATAATCCTACCACTTCCCATACAAAAAGTTAACTATTCACAATTTTTGTTTTTAATAATCTTAAAAGCCAGTCAAACGCTTAGTTTTTATATAAAAAAATGAGGATTTTAACCTTTCGGTAATACCTACTAAAGCTGTTTTTCAACTTTTGCATTAATTCAATAACACGTTGTATGTTAGTAGTCTCTGTTAGTATCGACTCGTATGTATTAATATAGTTTTGAATAACTATTTTGCTTGGTCTATAGCTCTTATAGTTGATACTTGGAAGTAGTTATCCAGAGTTACGTTATCAATTTATCATCATCACTATTTTGAAAGTAACATAAATTAGACAAGCAAAGCAGTACATACGAGTATAATGTGCTATAGTCACCAGAGCGCTTAGCATGTACGCATTGAGAAAGACGAGAATGGTCCACGACAGTGCTATCTCGTTTTAATACAGTTCATTGAAACTCGCCAAACAGTTACGTTTGATGGCGAGAGATCGCTCATTTGACGTTCAGACGGTTTGTAAACAAGGAACCTTAGCAACCCTCCAAGTAAAAATTAGAGATGTCAACAATTCTAGTGAAAGGGCATATCGTGAAAGGCAATGATTATACCACCAGTAATAATGATCCACGGATTACTGAAGATTAGCAACACTTTCTAATATTGTTAGCTTAGATTGGACTTCTTCTCTTTGTTTTATGCGGAATCTCTGTAGGTTATATAAAGAAAAACAACGAATTTAGATACTTCGTTTTAATGGCAATTAGCTAGAACCGATATGAACAATAGAATTTCTTTATGAAATTGCCGCCATAGTGCATTTATGTGTTTAGTACTTTCGAGTATAAGACCTTAACGACAACCTTCTATCTGTTCTGCTAATTGGTATTTCTAATGACATAGAGCGTCGAGAATTGATAATATAATGTTGCATGGAGCCGAGTCAACCGCAAACAATTTCGGTTCACCGCCAAAATATAAGACTGCTTCATGCTCTGCTTCACGCAATCAAATTATAATTTGTGACTTTCATTTGTAATCAACTAAGTAACTCCTCTCACATGTTTCACTTGGAGTTTCATCACACGTTTCTATATCATTAGGAGGCAACAAAAGGACATTTGGTACAATATTGTATCTCTTGTGCCGCTTTAGATAAACAAAGAGTTGAAGACACGTACATAAACTCATCCTCGTACCACGGGGGTAAGCAAATAAAAGGGTCTCGACTCGACTTAGTACCGTAGGTATCAACTAAGGTAATTTTATTTAATGCCGATATTCAATTGACCGCTCAGATTTAGCTTGTACTGTATCAAACTAATCCATCATACGTAAACCGCAGATCGAAGAAAGCTGGGAAGGCGACTCTTACATCGGCTGTCGGCTCTATGTGCGCTACTCATACCCTCCATTACAGACTGTAATGACGCCTGACCGTGCAATATCCGTGCCTCGTCTCTTGTGCAAGTGTTGCATTGAATCCGTTATGTTTGCACGCTTTATGTTGCTTCCAGACCGCTCATAAATAAGTAAGGATCAATTGTATTGTTTCGCCTTCAAGGACATAGCAAGGATAGCATTGCAGACAGGGAACCGCTCGGATCAATTCGTGTCATGGAATACTTAATAATGGAAATAATTTTATTATAAACTGATATTAAAACATGTTTTCATGATACGTTCTGCAAGGAGTGTTGGTTGCGACAAAGGGCAGCCTTATTTTCCTTTCCATTTTATGGCATCCTAATGAAATGGAAGGGAAATCGCATCATTAAAGATCCTAACTAATGATCGCGTCCTTTTCTCAAATCTGCTATCTTGACACGGTTACACTTTGTGTTTTACAAAGTGTAACTGTGTTCTATTCCGTACCTGTAACCGTATTCTTCAAAATATATCTATTATAGGTATATCCACTTTGAAGACTGCAAGGGAATGCTTGAAGAGGGTTGTTTCTGTTTTTGTTCTTTAGTATTTAAGTAATTGATGTAATTTTATGTTTTATATTGTTTATTGCGATGTTTGATGTCCGTGTAATAACTAATTTTGTTACAATTTGGCTTCAGGTGTAAGTTATAAATATAAATAAATGAAAAAATAAATAAGTACCATGCTCTTTTAGCAACTGTACCCAACGAATGAACCCTTTTCTAATAAATTGTTTAAAATATACTAAGCCGTTCAAGACACGCCTTGTGAAGTTTAAGTTTGCCAGCTGGGACGTTTACGGGCGACGACTTCATTTTTTGCAGCGTCTATCACGCAAGGAATTACTCACTAAAATCCGCCTATTTATCGTGATACTTCTTAAAGCTCTACTAAACTTGTAAATACTACAAAAATCCAAATACTCACCTCAAACTAGTTCTTACCGAATTGTATTCATTGATAAATTTCAGATCCGCCCCGAAATATAACTAATAAATCCTCAACGAATTGCATAGAACTTTGGATATTAAATTCAGTTTGATTGCTTTATACACTTCTGGGCGGCTTGATAACTTCTGACAGTAAGGCCCACCACTGTCTTACAATCCTCCACCAACCCGGACTTGGCCCCCGTGGTGGAGTATGGCCTAACCTTCCTGCGATGCAGGAAGAGACCCGTGCCCCAGCAGTGGGGCCATACAAGGGTTGATAACGATATAACGATACACTTCTGAGAAAATCATTGACGTATCAGAGTTTTAACATAAGTACGGCCAACAAAGCGATCATAATGGATTCCTTTAGGGAGACTAAACCTAAAAGATCTTACGCTTCTATTAGTCTTTGATTGCCCATGCCCTAATCGCTAAGAAAGCCGACAGAAAGTACATATTATAGGTACTTAGCTATAATAGCTCCAGACAGTTCTTAGGTAAAAGACGCGTGCAGAAGTGCTGCGGAAGTCGACGTCGTCTTCGTGAGAAGTGGGTGGCGCACCGAAAGCGGGTTGCCTGTCTCATGCTTATTGTTTAATCACCCATTGTAGATGCGGCTCGCGATGAGACAATCGTGACAACGATTTTCAGTTCGAAACCCCACGAGGAAAGAACGCATTTCTACGTGGCTACGTAGATACACCCATAAACATTTCATTTTGTCCCTTGCCATTCAACAGGTTACTTTCGCTCAAGTTCGTTCTTTGTTGAGATAGGATGTTGCTCGGGGCGCTGTTTAAAATGCCACGTGTTTATTATCTCGTGAATAAAGGACGATGTTTACACGTTTGGGTGCCCATAGCCCTTCCATATTTAAACTAGGATAGAACAAAAACATAGCATCCGGTTCCTGCCAGGGTTCAGGTAAACGTCAAGAGTAATCGTATTGTTGGAACCAAAATAATACAGGGAGTGACCGACATACTATATGAAGTAGCAACTTCACAAGGATATCAACCAGGTAGCGAACATAAGACTGCCTACGAGTTTTTAACTGGTTTCATGGATGTGATACCGATTAATTTGCATTTAAAACAGTTTACAGACATTGTGAAAATAGCTATCTCCATCATAAAGTACCATATTTTATTATCCTGCTTGAGGAAAACTAAGTTCATTAAAATCAAAATATTTCTTTTACTGCTACCTATTATGGGGTTCTTCTTTTTATGGGTGTTCTTGACTTTCTTCTTGTTACGTTTCTAGTCAATTCAACGGACAGTGTCCAAACGAAAGTTTCATAAGTTGGATGTCATTCTGGGCGGAATAAGAATCACGACTGTACCGAGAGCCCATGAATTGTATAACTCTCGGCAACGGTCAGTCAGCGTGTCTCAGTTATTTGCATGTTCACTGTTCAGTCCGAGTAATTTCTCCGTTTCGTCACTTTCTCGATCGGTTTCTCTCTTGTAAACTTTTGTGTACGAGGTTTCTATATTTACCACTGAGGTTGAAAAAATATTTCTTAGGTAGGTTATATTATGGATGAGAATTGTGGTTTATTTACCACCTGTTTCTTGTACACAACTTGTTAATGTGTACGGTGATGCCAGTGATCGCCCATTAGCTCAGTTGGAAAGAGCGCTGGCACGGATAGCCAGGGTTCGAATCCAGGCATGGGTGGAAGTTTTAGCCTCTAAAGAAGTCTTTTAAAAGTGTCCTTAGCACGGGTTAGTGCATTAAAAATAATATAATATGTAGGTACGTTGTTAGCAGCTGTCACTTAGCAAGTCAAAGTTCATACAAAAAACTGTTTTTAACAGTAGATTAACGTACTGATCGTGAATGAGACACAGGGGGTTAGATGTTTAGGTTGTTTCATGATCTAAATACCCAGGTGCCTTACTAAATAATTATTAGTAGAAAGTTTCGTGCGCATAATAGGTACCTATAAACTTCGAACCATATATTCTCTAAGAATACTTCTCATCGAAGCTTGGCAATGATTCAGAATGACTTGTTTTTGTGGACTGTCATTGAGAAACCCAAACATGGCAAACATCTCTCCTGTTTTTAAGAAAGTCAGTCAGTCGTTTGTCATGAAACCTTTTTTTTTTTCACCTACCTGGGTTGACGTCTGCTCAGAATCTTTTATCAGTCGGGACGGGAGCGATTTAAGACCAAGAAAATTTTACGCTTTATGCCGTTTTGAAACATACTTGGATAAAGGCCCTTTAACAGCGACAAAAACTAACAAGCATGACAAAAACCGAAACTTTGCAGTGATTTAGTAAATAGCCTTTTCTTGTAGTTTTGTGAAGCGTGCTTGTACTTATTTTCAGTCGACAGCAATTCCACCTTTACATGTTTGTTGCAAAGTTACCTTTAACGTAACTGATTAGAGTACAGATGTTGCAAATATTGATGATATACATGATAATGTAGGTATATCATCAATCTTTGTATTACTATTATTTATTCCAAAGAAAAATGTACAAAGGATGTCAGCATTCGTTGTTTTTAGTGTGGCAAGGAGGAGTCACACGTAATGATACAGTTAGCCACTCGTTTTTTCAAGTCGGCAATAAGTTTATGTGCATATTTATGCGCAACGTGTTCGTTCTAACGGTGCCTAGCCTACCACAGGACTTCGAAAAAAATATCTACGTGCTCGATGATGTTTTATCTTTCATCAGTAATTTGGTGGTAGCATTGAGTACTTCATAATTGTTTGTTGGTTAGTAGGTACAATCGAAGGAAATGTTGCAAGTTTTGAAGATTCTGAAGATTATTATGCCCATCAGGTTCAGTAAAGTACCTACCTAGGCAGGTATTGAGGAAGTTGCAGAACAATAGTTTAAATAGATTAGTAGTACAAAGACTGTACATAAAGTTAGTATGTTAGATGAAGTAATAAGAGGAAGATTACAAGGTCTATGTTGTTTATTACAAATAGTTAAAAGTTTTGTCGGACGAATTGAATTTCTTGCTCCTAATCTTGTTTTAGTAGGCCTGAAAAGGTTAGTAAATAAGCATGTTAGATTTGTTAGCAAAGTAGATGGCAGTACAATCAGCGAAAGTAGCTGCATCCTTAACGTACCTGTAGGTAAGCGTAGCATAAGTACGATTACGAACAAAACTGATGTAGCTGCAGTTGTCGCTCACTGTACCGTCCTAAATCAAAGCACCTAAATACAAAGCTGGTTGTAACTACCAATCTATCTACTAACTTAGGTATTTTATTTCTACTTTTCTGGTTATTTGATTCCAGCAATTTTTAAATAAGTTACGTAGGTACTAGAAAAAAATCTTACCTGTATACTGCTCCGTTTCACTTCAATGTATAGCCAATTATCCGTTGAAAAAGCTATGGCCATAAGAGCGGCAGCCACGATCGCTGTAATGGTCGCTATAGACAAAGTTACCGCTGAGCAAGGCATTTTAAAAACCTTCGAGGGACAATATAAAAAAATAAAGGTGCGAAGAGGTACTCATTCACAATCACAACACTTCGTATCCGAATTGTTTCACCTATACAGCATTTTTGTAAACACTTAACGGAACTAAGAACACGATAGCACACTCACAATTCGGTAAATAAAAACTCATATAAATGCGGTCATCGCCTGTAGCGTGCCGAGTTCGCGCGCGAGACTTCGCCGTGGCCTCTGCTTTACCTGCCCTTCCCCGCTCACTTGCGGATGTGAAACCAAAGAGTATTGTGAAACTTTCGAAACGACATTCAACGACGCCACTCCTCCAAGTGGCGGGAATGTATATTAAAAAAACCGGTTTTTATGTTGCCAACACAGAAAAATTAAAGAAACATTTTCTATCTGTTAGCTCTCATCAGATACAAATGATTACTCGTCGCGCTGCGTATCCGCTCCGCTCCACCTTATGCAGGCAAAAAATTATCCACGACACAACGGTCCGTAGCGGCGAGTAACGACGCGAACGTCTAAAAGAAACTTAAAATGGAACAATCTAAAAGAAACGTAATAGTCGTGATCTTATTTATACAAAATTAAAAATTAACAGACTTCTGTACATACACTATACTATAGGGCACTGAAAGCGCACAAATAATTTAAGGGGACGAGACGGTGCACAAAATGTATGTGCTGGTCTGAAACTTGGCACCGAATCCAAGATATACTTCTACAATACCGAGACATAATACGAATTTTAAATTTATAGGCCACATTTGTTTAAATTATATGTGCACATTTAGTATAGTGTACCAGAAGTCGTTTTTTTATAAAATATTTATTTCACTATTTTAAGTGAATTGACAATGTGACTTTAATGACTATAGTATATTTTTTACAAAGGGACTAATAAATAACATAGAAAAAAAGGAATATACGCGTCGAATTGATACCTCCTCCTTTATTGAAGTCGGTTTATCACGATTTTTTTTAAAATACGAAAAGTGGCAGTTTAAACAATACAGTTTAAACCCTTTACCACGGATCATTTAAGCTGACTCTGAGGAGCATTTTAAAAGACCGTGATTATACAGGGTGTCCCAAAAAAAGTGTCAAGCGGTAGTTCAGAGGTAAAGCACCCACAGGGGTACCGAAATCACCCACATGTATGTTCCGCGATTTTTTGTAGTTTTCGAGGTATAATATTTTTCGTATTTTTGTCCCACCGTGATACCAAAGTATTATTGAACACAGAGCCATGAATATATATATGCTTTATTTTTTTTTCAAAATAGGTGCAGCTTAGGAATCTGTTGTATCGCACTTTCCAAATCGCACAACCTTTTGTAGTTTGAACGATCCAGGTAACATAGACAACTGACATTTGTGACAAATGACAGCTGTCAGCGTCTGTTTTGTTTAGTCTGTGCACTGTGCAGGCCACACAGAACAAGGTGTTTAGCTGTGCACCGCGTTGCCAGATCGTACTTTTTGGTACGAAAGCCGTACTATTTGCCTTAGGGCCTATGTACGACGTCTCGCACCGTACCTTTTCTACTATTATTTTCGAAATGAAGGCCAATAACAAACGACACTGGTACTACATTAAAATACCTAGTAATGTACCAAAAATGTTCTTTGGTCTGGGTAATATAAAATAATGTAGTAGGCATACATAACGTAGGTAGCTAAGAGGATAACGTAGGTAGTTTTTTTGTACCTAGTAGTCGTTTATGATAATATTTTTATAGTACTGTAGCTATTGTGTATAGCGGTGGTAGCCCAGAGGGTAGACCAAAGGACTCGGAAGCGGGATACCCAGGTTCGATTCCCAATGCAGGGATGTACCTTATTTTGGCATAATTTTCTGAGTTATGTACATGTTATGCAGAAGTTATAGTAGCAATACCACTCGCTAACGGTGAAGAAAAACATCGTGCGGAAATCTGAGTGTCTGAGGTGTTCTAATACCTCAGGGCTTGAAATGGTCTATCCGTAGTCGGCACCCATGGTAATATAAGCCCGTAGTGTCTCTCTGAGAGAAAGCGTGTGCCATTAAGTGGGACGTTTATAGGCTAGGTACATAAAAGTCTTTAAATAAGGATATTGCGAGTCTGTTTAAATTTTTTGGTAAAGCAATTTGTGAAATTTCTAGTATTTCTTGCCAAGCATAATACAATGCAAAATAAATCTAATATATAAAAATCTAACTCCTCAGAAACCAATTTTTATGAACATTTTTGTGCACTTTACAAGTTTTAGAATAAGTGGTAGGCTTATTAATATGACAAAACAGCATTTTCTGGGCTAGATAATTAGTATATACAGATGTTTTTTCAGGTTATCCCAAAAACTCGTATTCGTGTTGGTTTTAGATCTTCTCCGAAACGGCTTCACCAATTTTTATTACTTTTTTGAGTATACTTGGTAGATCTACAAACAGCTCGTTGCTAGCAGTCGTAAGCTAACTTCTTTTCCAGAAGAACAATCAGACAAAATCATGTCAAGAAAACTGCAACATAAAATATGTTCTTTACTAATCCTCCTACAAATACTTAAATCAGTGATGCATTTTTTTTTCACATCTGCGCCGTTATCGTTGGATTGGTCGTTTAAAAATATTAGGGGTAAGTAATCTAGAACTCCATTCCCGAAGATGAATCTTTAATGTTTCGTTATCTCATATCCTTTTGATAACAATTATTATTTATGACCAGGTTTCCAAATTGATGATTCCATTAAGTAAAATACTTAAGTAACGTTCTGTCACGCTGTTTGTTGAGAAATTCGAAGAGACAATACCACTACAGTTAAGTGTATAGTTAGCGAAATTCTCAATTTAGAAATTGGTAATATGTATAATATGCTAAATGAACTGTAAATATGCAGTGTTGCTGTGCCCAACAGGGCCTTGTTAATATATGGTTGCAATAAAATAAATGATGATAAACTTTTCTTGTACGGTTTTTGATTATGTGTAATACAATTATAAAAATCGTAACTTTTCATGCAAACCGCCGTACTAAATGGTGAGCAAAGACTGGCAACACTACTGTGCACCTATTCTGAGACTGCAGCCGAGGGTTAATTCAGTGTTATTATTGATACGGCAATTGCCGTTATATACGATAATTCATGGATGTTTTTTTCTAATATACGGTATACGGCAGGATTTCGACTACCGTATCATATAATACAGCAATTCAAGTCCAACATGCTCGTGAGCTTAAAACAAAAAAATACTACAAACGAGACGTAATGTGTCCGATTTTCGGGATTTCTCAACGAAAATTTTCCTTCTGACATAAATTGAACTAGATGTCTCATGCAATCTCTTTTATATGCCCCACTCTTAGCTAAACACACTATTCGAAATCAAGGCGGTTGCACAAATTTCAGGTGTCAGGAGATATGCTTATCAAAATGAAAGAAAAATAAAAAAAAGGAAAAACATTCATTGCACAACCAGTGTACCTATTAGAAACATATAGGATGAATAAATTATAGACAGTTGAAAATGTACTTATTATTTTTGTGTTTCAATCACTAATTATTTAATTAAAAGATAATACGGCAGAACTGCGATTTTGTTTCATAAATACGGCAATTTGAAGGTTTAGATACGGCAGCCCAGATTTTGACGATAATAACCACAGAATAATATAATAACACTGGTTTAATTGTTCTGTGAGGCGGACTGGCTGGGCGGCATCAGGCAACTTGTTCTGTGCATAGAGTATATTAAGTCGAAAAAAGCGCGGGAACCTTGGATGAGTAAAGGCGGCGAAATTTGAACAATTTTCAATAAATTGATAACTTTTATATTTCTCTGTAAATACAAAGTGAATTGTACATATAGTTGGTAGACAAGTTTGTACATATTGTAATTAGAAGATGGGGGCGGGAAAGAAGCGGAAAAAAACTGATCCCCCTGACGAGCGATCATCACCAGCTATGGACACTTCGGACTCGGATGATGACTCCTCCAGGAAGTACAATGTTTTTAAGGTTCCAGGGTACTCTAGGAGGTATCCTGAAAACAGTAAAAAATCGGAATACATAGTGTTCGTGTCACACGAAAATGAAAAACCGTTTTCCGACAAAGACAGGCTAGCTCTCTCCCATGCCATACGCAAATTCTGCGTCACTGGCATTCTACATCTGAACTCAGTAAATAAATTCAAGATTGGCATTACGTTCGATTTGTCAAACAATGCAAATGTGTTTATGCAGAATAAAAAATTACTCGACGAACTAGACCTGAAGGCCACTATACCGGCTAGCGACACTGAAGCGACTGGGGTTCTTACCTCAGTCCCTACTGACCTTTCCAACAAACAAATCTTCTCGTTGATTGGCAGCTCTCGAAATGTAATTCAAGTGAGACGTTTCATGCGTCGGGTGCGGAGTGACGACGGCGACGTGTCACATCTTCCCACTCAGACAGTCGCGGTAACTTTTGCATCCACTGAATTGCCTCAGTACGTCTATCTCGATTCTTGGAGACACGAGGTAAGCGCTTATATACCACCAGTAAAGCAATGTCTTCAGTGCATGAAGTTTGGCCACATTGCCAAATACTGCCGAAATTCGGTTGTGTGCTCGATCTGCACAGAAAATCACCATTTTAAAACATGTAAAGAGGATCCTAAAAACGCGAAATGCTGCAACTGCGGAGGCAATCACATAGCTATCCCTAACACATGTCCACAAAAAAAATTGAAAATAGAGGAAAACAAAATTAAGTCAAGGGCCGTCACATACTCAGATTTATTCAGTGAAAACTCCTTCCCCCAATTAACAAAATCGAACATCGAAACACAAATTCAAAATTTAACGAAATCAGATTTTTTCATGAACATACTCATTCAAGCAATTACAAAAATAGTTACAAATCAGAAAAACACCCCAATCAACTCTACATCAATAAAAGAAATCTTAGCACAAACTGTAAGAAATACCACTTCTTCTAACAATGGATCAACTTAATATTATGCAGTGGAACTCCCAGAGTATTATTAGCAATAAATTTCTATTAACACAATTTCTTTATGAAAACGATATACATGTAGCAATAATATCAGAGACTTGGCTAACTCCTATTAAAGATTTTAACATAAAAGGATATCGAATAGAAAGAAACGATATTGGTAATAAACATAATGGTGTAGCAATTTTAATACATAATAGTTTAAATTATAAAAAAATTAATACATATTCGGACAACTCCTTACAAAACATTTGTGTAAGGATATCTGTAAATAATAAAGAAATGAGTATTGTAAGTTTTTACTGTCCTACAAACTGTGTCCCATCTTTTGATAAACTTAAATTTCAGTCAATAATAGAGTCAATACCCGAACCCATGTTATTTGCAGGTGATTTTAATGCACACCATACTTTGTGGGGGTGCCATTCTATTAATCCTAGAGGAAGAGATATTTTGGAAATTATTGATGAAAAAAATTTGGTTGTTTTGAATTCCGGCGAGGTTACTACTGTGGGCTCCTTGACATGGCGTCCCAATGCTTTGGATTTGTCACTGGCTTCCCCATCACTGGCTCTGTCTTGCGATTGGTCTGTACATAATGATCCTCTTGGCAGCTACCATCTTCCTGTAATTATTAAGGTTTTTGTAAATAATAGTATTAATGATGATGGTCTTGTAAACAGCAATGGTGCTAATCCTTTGCCCATCTATCCTAACTTTAAAATGATCAATTGGACATTATATGAACAATATGTAGACACACAACTGTCTGATTTTCAGGTTGAAAATTACACTCCGTTGACAGCATATAACAGTTTTTGTAACATATTGCATAATGTAGTTAATGACTCTCTTACAAATCGTAATTCTGTTTCTTCTTCTTTTGGTGCTATCAACTCTCGTCGTAGACTGATACGCAAGAAGCTCTCTCTTCCTTGGTGGAATAAAAAATGTTCAGAAGCTGTAGAAAATTCCAAACTTGCCTATATTAACTTTAAAAATAATCCTTCAGATCAATCTTACATTGAATTTAAAAAATTACAAGCACATAAAAAACTTTTGTTAAAAATGGAAAGATCTAATAGCTGGATTGAACTGTGTAGCTCCTTCAATCGATGTACACCTCTGTCAATAATCTGGAATTGTATGCGTAAATTCAACAAAACTTACTCTTTTAATAATGACAATGATAGTTGGATACAAGATTTTTTGCAAAAGTATACACCCGACCATGTAAATAATAAACCAAAATTTTCCCCGGACAGTGAAACAAATCCTGTAAATAATTTTATGATAAAATCTTTCTCAATTGAAGAATTAATATCAGCTATTCTCTCGAGAAAAGATGGCGCATTTGGTCTGGATGGTATTCCTTATATAATGTTAAAAAGGCTTAGTAAAAATAGCTTACAGATTTTGCTTGAAATATTAAATAACCTATGGTTGAGCAACGAGATTCCCCACTCATGGAAGTCCGATTGTTTAGTGCCCATATTAAAGCCAGATAAGCCTCGATCAAATCCAGATTCCTACCGTCCTATTGCTTTGACATCTTGCATAGGCAAAGTTTTTGAACAACTGATAAAACAAAGGTTGGAATTTTATGTAGAACAAAATAGTATTTTACCTTCTAATCAATTTGGCTTTCGAAGAGGAACATCAGCTCGTGAAAGCATCTGTCAGCTGCAGCTTGACATACAAAATAGTTTAAATAAAAAATATTATTTGATGTCGGTGTTTTTTGATGTGTCTGGAGCATTTAATAGTGTCAATGTCGACATTCTTTGTGTTGAGTTACTTTCCATCGGGATCCCAAATAAAATTGTTAATTGGATTCATAATTTTCTTACTGAGAGGGAAGTCTATGTAAAATATAATGGTAATCTTTATGGTCCACGATTCGCTTCTGTTGGTGTTTGTCAAGGCGGAATACTTTCTCCATTAATTTTCCTCTTATATATCCGCCGTTTAAATCTCATTTTGGGTTCTGAAGTCAAAAATCTTCAATTTGCTGACGACTTGGTTGATTATGCATCTGGAAAAAAATTAAAAAACATCAGTGAAATTCTTAACAAATCTTTAAAAGGGTTGTCTACATACTTCACCTATCTGAATCTTGATATAAATGCATTAAAATCTAAAGTGGTTGTATTTGGTAAAGCTAGTAATAATATTCCTTCTGTATTCTACAACAAAGTCCCCATTCCTGTTTCTCAAGAGGCTAAGTTTTTAGGTATTAACTTTACTCACAATATGTCTTGGAAAAAATATGTTGAATTGCTAAGTTTAAGAGCCAATAAGGCCCATAATATTTTGAAATCTTTGTGCAGGATTTCGTGGGGAGCAGATCCGAAAATATTGTTACTTCTGTACAAATCATTGGTTCGTAGTCATTTTGAATATGGTTTTCTTTGTTTTGGTGGTGACAGTAGATTGGTGAATGCCTTGGATAAAATTCAAAATAAAAACTTGAGACTCATCACAGGAGCATTTAAAAGTACTCCTATAAATGTAATGCAGGTGGAGTGCAAACTCCCTCCATTAGCTATTAGATTTACTTATCTGAAAGAAAGATTTTTATTAAAATTATATAGTAAGAGAAATAATTACCTATTGCTGAGCTTGATGAATTCTCCTCCAAATTCTCTTTATATCCTTCAGGGCTTTGCTCAGTACATTAATTTTCTGGAAACATTACAGATTTATAAATCCCCTCTCCTTCCTTGTTATCAGGGAAATTTTCTTAGTAAATTTCCTGCAATAAATATAATAATTGATCACAATCTATGCACCAAACAAGATGTGTACAACAAACTTTCAGAGTTCACTGATGATTGTAGATTCCTCTATACTGATGGGTCCAAAACTGATAATGCTGTCTCGTTTGCTTTCTTTGATGGCTTTTTTAATTTAGGCACTGGTCATAAAATAAATTCAAACATTAGTATATTCACAGCAGAAGCCGTGGCTATACTAGCAGCCCTAAAAAATATCAATAATAAAAGTGATGGATGTTATAAATATGTAATTGTCAGTGATAGTATGAGTGTTCTGGAAAATCTCAAAAATAATAGATTCAAAGCTAATACAAATTATTTAATTTCTTTAATCAAGCAGGAGTGGTTAGATTTGTTTCTTATTCATAACATAGATGTTTCATTTGTGTGGGTTCCTTCACATGTTGGTGTAGCAGGAAATGAAAGGGCTGATTTTTTGGCTAGAGCAATTACAAATAATGCAGATACTATTCCAGACTCCAGCTATAATCTTAATGTTTCTGTTCCCTGGACAGATGTAATCTCTCTTCTAAAGAAAAGATCTATAGATATCTGGAAAAGACACTGGAACTACACAGTTGAAGCTGAAAATAAAGGCTTATGGTATGCTACATTTAATGTTCCCATTGGTAGCATGCCCTGGTTTTGTAAAAACAATACTTACATTCATAGGAAATATTACACTACTATTTCAAGGCTTCGTTTTGGTCATTGTAATCTAAACTACCATCTGTTCCGGTTAAAAATGGTTCAGAGTCCGTTCTGTGACCATTGCAGCTCCCAAACTGAGCAATCCTTACATCATCTATTCTTCGAATGCCCATCCTTTGGCATCCAGCGCCTTGTGCTAATGGATGAGCTGATTGAAATCTATAGCAGTCCAGAGTCAGTGCCGCGCTCCATTCAGGCTCTTCTTGTAAATACTTCCACATTTTTGTCTTTGTTCAGATTCATAATTAACACTGTAGGACAGATTTAGTTTTTCTTGTATATTGATTTTGTTTAATACTCGAATACGACTTTTAGCCGTGTAAAATATTTTCTAAATGGACTTGTACATAATATTTAGAATTTGTAAGGTTATGTAATATTTTTGGTTTGTTTGTTTTGACGTTTCGATTTCGACCAAAAAAGAAAAGAGTATGTGTTGCCTTAATTGACTTAAAATCACGGATTGACTAATTCGACGGACACGACGTAAAATTACACGGATTTTACTAAAATTGGATTGGACATTAAAACTGAAGACGATAATATATTACTGAAGACTTTAACCTCCCAAAAATTCATAATGAAGAACAGAAACCAAAGACGTGGCAGCATGAAAAATATATTACTGAAGACTTTAACTTCCCAAAAATTCATGAAGAATAGAAACCAAAGACATGGCAGCATGAAAAATATATTATACTGAAGACTAACCTCCCAAAAACTCATAATGAAGAACAAAAACCAAAGACGTGGCAGCATGGTCTAAGACCTTAGCCGGTTCCTTGCGGGACGAACTAAAAAAAAAAAAAAGTATATTAAGTCTGGGTTCTGTGGCATATCAATATCATTAATTTTACTTTTTACAATAACAAACAAATAAGGAATCAAATCGTCTCAATAAAATATAAATTCCTAACTATGGCAACTGCATCGGAGGTCACCAAGTACGACGATGTGTTTACATCCATACTAGTAAACGAGAAGTCGCTTCTTGGGTTCCTTTCTGCGATATTCAACTTTCTGTCGCGAAGGTGAGTTTGGTTTTTAATATTTCTATATCCAAATACCTAAGTGACCCTTTACTGATTTCATTTGACTGTATTTCGGAAACCTTAATACGCCCAACTTTACTCGCCAACCTCGCTTTGCGCCCTTTTTCAATTTTAAACTTAAATGTAGTGCTTATGTACTTGTGTAACATTATTATTAAAAGACTTTACCCACCAACCAAAGAAACTTATGGGTGTCTGACTGAAATAATTGTTATTACATTTAATTTTCAGGACTGACTTTTATTATGTCCCAGAAGGACCACATGAGAACATAGGCTTCCCTCCAGGAGTGGCTGAAGAACTAGTCCTAAAAGTCCTGAGAAAATGTGACCCCAAAAACAGGAAAGACTCTACTGCACACCCAGACTCAAATGACGACATTATGTGCTCAACAATAGCTCAAGAGGTGGAAGTGGAAGCTGAAGAAGTTATTATCGAAACAGATGAACACAACTACTCTAAAACTATTGGAAAACATGAAGAGCATTTACAGAATAATCACCCTCAAGAATCAGCAGATAGAGCTCAAAAAGACATACCAGATTTGACCAAGGATGTTGAAAAGATTTCTATTCCAGAAGATTATACACCCCCTGTTATACCTTCTCAGAAGAATAGTGAAGCTTACAATGGCGCAGTCAGAGAGAACTACACTTGGTCGCAGAATATTATGGAACTAGGTCAGCAACACAAGAAATAATTAAGTACATCACATAATTTAATTGAGTTTGGGTATCACTAAGCATTCCTCAAAATACCTTTGATAGTCTTTAAAAGGTTTTCTCCCAATCAAAAACTGCTGTTGCTTATGGCATCCCTGCGGCTTGCACTTCTTACTATTTTGTGGGTTTTTCTTGTTGAGCGTGTTTTTATATTAATATTCCTTTTTATGTTTGATGAAGATTCAAAGAATTTTTTAAATTCATTATTTTGTGTGCGATATTCACAAATTATTACATTAGCTGGAATGTATAAATTATGTACCAAGTAACCATAGTGTTATTTTCTAGTGCCATCATAAACAACATTTGTCAAAAGTGTTAAAAAGTTCAATCAAGAAGGAAGCAGCCTAAAGGTCATAAGCACTCATATCAACTCGAAAAGGGATCATACCAACTCAAGCCATTCTGTATTCTTTGTATGAAACTCCCTTCTGCAACACATACTAATCGGAATGTGTAATATATGGTGTATAATATAATTGCCTCGCTTGGGGATAAGCTCACAAAGCACAGTGCAGTGCGTGGTCAACTTGCACTTCCCGCATTTACGTCTCTGTATCCTAGCTTATGATGTGAATCGGGACATCGTTGCGCAACACTTGCCGTTCAGATTCAAACAGACCTGTTTGAACTATCTAGTGTCGACTAGCCATCGTCCAGTAGTCCGCGAGCCATTAGCCCTAGCCAAGTTGACCATACTGGAGCTGATGATCTACTTCGGTCTTTACTTTTCTAACTATAATTTTCTCATTGTCTCTGGTTTGTTTCAGATGTAGTAGTAAATCTACCACCGGATTGCAAATCATCAAGAGACCTCAAAGTTGTTATCAATTCTGGAGACTTGGCAGTTACTAAGAGAACCGGCGAGGTCATCATCAAAGATACCTTGCTTCATAAGATTAAAACTTCAGACTCATTGTGGAGCATAAGCGAAGGTCGCCTGCTGATACACTTAGGTACCTACATAACAGTAAATTTTGCTATCTGATCACCAAAAGGTTGTACAAGTTGAACATACATTTATGGCTACTGTTGCGTCTGCTATATGTCTTGCTCACTTAATACACTGCATGATACACTCATAACATATATAATAATTGTAACATTATAAGTGTACCTTTGACAAATTAAATTGGTCCAAGATGACACCAGATTATAAAATTACAGACATGTAACAGAGAAATGTGGATATTATGGAGAAACATGCCAAAAGAAAATTTCATAATTTATTGGCAAAAACTTGCATATTTAAAATGTTATTAAATTTACGTCCTAATAACAGCTTGGACCGCATTATGATAAAATTACTATTCTAATACTGCAAAAACTAAATTCAGAGCATAATGAAAGGATGATGGGCGTTTTGGTCCTTATGTCCAATCAAGATGAGTCATATGTCGTTGGATAGCTCTTTTCAAGTGAAAAAATAAATTCTATGAAGACGAATCCGTATGAATTGTCCATTTTGAAATATGCTCGTCGGAAAGTACCATTTTTTGCTCTAAATAGAAATTAGAAAAATTCATATCTCTGGTTTAACTCAACCGATGCTCATGATTTTTACGAAAATCACATCTATGCATACTCTGTCATAAATCATTAGAGCGAGACAGCGACATTGCGCTCTCTCTCCCACTCACGGTCACGGGTAACGCTGGAATTCGGTTTTGACCCCTCTCGCGCTCCGGGACACGGCGCGGGGGCAGGTATGTTAGGGTGAGGAACGCTTGGCCGCTTGCGCAGGTAGTCAGTCGTTTGCTGATATTGTGTTAAGTGCTACGTTATTACGCTCCTCATTGTTCACATCGACTTTGACCTTGGCATCATTTTGGACTCTGTTACCCGTTTTATTTGTTGACCGTGGCTTTATATTGGACTTGGGTGCTTAACGATTGGATTGTTTCGTTGCAATGGAACGTTACCGTAACTGTGTAATGTGCCGAAGAGGGCTATACCGAGGCAGATATCAAGTACGCGTTCTGTCGGAAGCCTTGACAAGAACACACGTGGAGCTAGTAACATTTATACGAGAAAACGCTGCTCTGGAGGTTTGTACCTATTGCACTTTTTTTTTCCACTCGATCCTCACTGAACCTTCGATATAAAAGGAAACCAATTGAAATCATGTGCAACTGCATCCCAGATCTATTCTAGTAGTAAATGAGGTAACGAAGACGTAAAAGTGAAAACCGATTGATAAGTGATTCTGGTCGCTTAAAGAACATTCAAGTGATTCCTTTTTCACTTTTACGTCTTCCACGATGTATTTACCACCAAAACAAGGCCTACACAAAACCACAACCAATTACTGTGGTTGCGGTTTTGTGTGGTTGTGTGTATGCCTTGTTTTCGTACACACAACTACAGAAAACCGCAACCAGATCTCTGAGAAATCTGTGAATCTGTGGCATATATTTGACGATTCGCACACCTTCTGACAGAAAAACAAATCCCTCCCACAAATGACCCCCAATGCGTTATTTTGTTAGGTATTTTTCGGAAACCAAAGTTGTTTTTCTTTTCCTTACATTTTCATATATCATTTTCAGGTCGTGTTTGACAACACCCGAAGAGTATGTTACCGATGCTGGCAAAGAGCCGAAAATGCGACTAGAGGTCATGCAAACCCTCAACCCGAGCCGGAGCCGCAAGAACAAGCAGAACCGCAAGAACAACTACAACCGCAAGAACAACTACAACCGCAATTAGAAGAAATGCTTCATATTCCTGAATATATGAGAGCACCTAATACCGCGACGCATTGTATCTTTCATGGCTGCGCTAATGAAACCCGCCATCGAATTCCAAATGTTGTTAAAATCCACGTATTTTCTCAACATAAATTGTATATCCCCGACAGTGCCAGAGTATGTCACGATCACCTTAATGGGAATGATTGGGATGATTTGCCCCAACATTGCAACATTTCCCATGACTTTACGGCTGCCCACTTCAGGGATGTTTGTGACCTAATGCGAAATGCCTTAAACTCACCCAGATTACGTTTTAGCGACCGAGGCATGAATGAAGAAGAAATGCACTTTTGGACTGGACGTACTAATGATGAATTTAATGCCATCTTAGAGCAAAATCCATTATTAAGAAATAGAAGTGCAGATCCCAGAACCACTTTGGGCATTTTACTAACGAAACTACGCACAGGAGAACCCAACGCGAGACTTGCGACGTTGTTTAACATGTCTCGGAGAAAACTCGAACGCCAGTTGGCCATCGCACGAGAGTGTCTTAGCACTGACTACGTTGTGCGACACTTGGGAGTGGATCACATGAATAGAGAAGATATATTGGAGAGAAACTTGAGGATTCCAAAAGCACTGTATGGAAATGAAGACAACAATAAAGCCATTATTATTTGCGATGGTACGTATATTTATATATACAAGAGTTCAAACTTTTTGTTTCAGAGGCAATCCTACAGTTTACACAAGTTCCAAAACTTGTTGAAACCATTTTTAATCGTAACCACTGACGGATACATTATAGATGTTAAAGGACCATACGCTGCAACAAAAACTGGTGCGCAGATAATGAGCGACTTAATGACTGACGAGGAAAATCCCCTTCATATATTGCTTCAGCCGAATGACGTATTTATTTTGGACCGCGGGTTCAGGGATAGTCTGCAGCATATAGAAGCATGTGGCTACGAATTTCACGTCCCCCCGACGAAGAACCGGGAAGAGTCGCAGCTCACGACTTCTCAAGCAAATGATTCCCGGCTGGTGACAATGTGCCGATGGGTAGTGGAAGTGGTTAACGGGCGTTTCAAAAGAGATTTCAAGCTGTTGCGCCAAAAATATTTTAATAACACAATGCCTAATATGTTCGGGGATTTTATGATTGCAGCAGCAATTACAAATCACTTCCACAGGCCTATTGTCGATAGCCAACACGCAGAAGCTTTTTTACAAAAAATTGTTGAAAGAAGGCAAACCCCAAACGTGTTATATGATTATGTAGAAGCAAAAAGATTAAACAACAGAAGAGCCAATTTCCAGAGATTGGAAGCAAATGACATTCAAGACTTTCCACGATTGAGGGAACAGGACGTGATTTTGCTGTCATTGGGGACATATCAGTTAAAACTGGCAAAATCATATTGCAGCGAGCACCTCAACAACGGCTTATATCTTATAGAAACTTATAGAGAAGCTGCTTTGGAGGATATCCATGAATATGGGATCCACGAAGATGCGTGGCTGGTGCACGCATACAGTCCCGACATGTACGATCAAAACAATATTTTTGCTATATATTATTAGACAGAAATAGTAGAAACATATTACAACATTATTGCACATGTTTGACAGGACGCCGCACGATAGGTTCCTGTGCGCATATTATATCTATTGTGTGGTATTTAGGATATGCTAGACATGAAGGCTTTACTGAACCAGCACTATTTTTAAATAACATTATCATGGATGAAACACATTAAACGATAAAACTTACTCTGAACTTGTTTTATTTACTTCGATAATAAACAAACAATGATAATATAATAATCAATGCTGATCATTTGTAATTAAAATCGATATACAATGTCGAAAAAATATCAAAAAGAATTAAAACAACAGAAAAAAAATTAAATAAAAAAAAACTTTTAACGTATGATTACTCAAATTGGACAGAAAATCGGGACTAGCGCTTCGATTATTCTTATTCTACAAAAAAATACCTTTCCAACGACGTATTACTCATTCCGATTGGTGCCAGGACCAGGTTCCATACATTTGTGCCCATCATCCTTTACGAAGTTATTATTGAGATTTTGTTGAGAAATCACTTTTAGCAATTATCGCTTTTGAATAAGATAAGATGCATTTATTTGTATAGGAAATAAATTTATAGGATTGTGTAGGAAATAAATAAAAATGTGATAAAATCACTAAAATAGAAGTTCACTAAAACAATATTATGTTACAGAAAAGGCAGTGGAGCGTTGGTGGAACAAACTTTTATCATCAGAGGATGCGATTGACCTTGACAAAATTGACTGTTCGAGACCCATAGATGACCTTCCACAGGATCATGTAGATAAGGTAAGTTAATAGAATAAAACTAGCTTGGAATTGCATACATACTTTTAATTTGTATAATAATCATTATTATGGGATAACTTGATTACCTTTTTCATATTCATTTCCTTAAATTACATTTCTTCTCCTTTTCCAACATTTATGAACAGCGTAATAATATTTATTTATTTAATTATTGTTATATATAAAAGAGAATAATTAAAGTTACCGAAATTATCTAGTTTCTGTTTGTAGAAAACAATATTTGACCAAGTATTATTTGCCTGTTTCAGATAAGAGAACTCCAATGGAATCAAGAAAGAAAAATGAAGGGCCTTCCAACGACAGAGGAAATCCGAAACATAGAAATATTGAAGAAAGCCTGGAATGCTGAGGGATCACCATTCAAAGGCACTGAGTTTGACCCTAGTGTGCTCCAAAAATAAAAAGTAAAGTATGAAATCTGATCTGAACTTTGATATTGTGATTTCACAATTTATTGTAATTTTTTGATATTTTAAAATCCAGTAAGAACCAGTTTCCCAATCATATGTTTCTCTTCCATTATTCTATGGGCCTCCCTCAAATTGACTGCATTTATTGGTGACAGAGTTTTAGTCAAAGTACATTTCAGTATACCAGCGTCAAACCACTTTGAAGCCTCCCGCAGGAATTCATTCAGTCTATACTTGTCTTCAGTATCATATTTGATCCTTGTATACATCATTTCAGACACGACAGTAACACTTTTGACCTTGAGTGGCCTGATGTCTACAAGGCCACTACTATCAACTATTATGCAGATCTTCCCCAGTGGTCTTATAGCCTTGGTAATTGTGTCCCAATACGGGAAAGGGTCGAAGTTCATAAGAATGTAATCAACACCACTTCCATAGCCATTGGCTTCCAGTTGGGGCAAAAGATCTTGAGCGTGATTTAGAACTAAATCAGCGCCGTATTGCTTAGACCATTTAACAGTCTCCTCACGAGAAGCTGTCCCAATGACTGTCAGACCCAGGTGCTTAGCAAGCTGTGATGCTATGGACCCAACTCCTCCAGCACTGTTCACAATCAGTAAAGACTTCCCCTTATCTTTTTCGCTCAACAAAAGTCGGTCGTAAATCGATTCGAAAGCTGTCAATGTAGTTAGTGGCATAGCAGCAGCCTCTTCGAAAGAAAACTTCTTTGGTTTTGGTGCTACGAGTATTTCGTCAACTGCCATGTATTGGGCGTTGGTTCCATTTTTTCTTATATCGCCACCAAAGAATACTTCGTCGCCGATTTTTAAATTGGATTTTGTGCCCTCACCTTTAGCTACCACTATTCCAGCTCCATCCCAACCAAGGATCCTTGGACTGGTTTCAACATTAGGTTTTGGGGCGCGCTGCTTTGCGTCGATTGGGTTCACGGCTGTTGCCTTCACTTCCACCAATACATCAGTTTGGTTCAGTTTCGGTAGACTCACCTCGAGATCCAAAAGACTGTTCACGTCAGTGATAGGCAAATACTTGTAAAGGCCTACTGCTCTCATAGTCTTTGGCAGAGTGGAAGCCATAGTTTTTGGGACTATTGTTACGTTATGTGTTAATATTTAACTCACTCCTGCAGCTAGAATGAGAAGTAGGCACTGATACATACCTATCAGTCACTATCGCGTCTTATCTCGACTCTGGACTCGAGTCGTTATCAAGTGCACAAGCAAGATACAAACTATTCATATAATATGTTAAATAGTAACCGATAATAAACACACAAAAATGTGCTTGTCATTCCTTAATGTCAATGTCATTAACTCGCCGGCCGCGCTTATATCGTTTAGTTATTCCAGTTTATTTGATATTTCCAGTCGCATGTGAAGAAATAAAACTCATAGCCAATGCTCATAAACATGTATTCGAGTGGGTATGGCCTTCGATCAAATTCACTACGAATATTGCACATAATAAACAAAGAAACATTTTGCTCTGTTCATAGTAAATCCTTATCACGTTGCCTTAGTGTAGTTGATCGAATGGTATTATATTATCTCATATTTAATTTAGTACATAACATATCAAAGAGAATATTACACACACCTACATTAATAGTTTGTTTCTATGTTTTATTCAGTAACATTTATACATTATATTACAAGCAGATCATATATCACAGAATAATTATGTGTAACAATTCACAATATGCGAAAATAATATATTAGTAAGTAGCTCACAGTTACGTACTGTAATTCGGTAAGCGTCTACCCCTAGGGGCCTGTTATTAAGTATACAATATTTATTATGCGTCAATAGAGCAAATCAAATGCTATTTAAATATACTTTTACACTTCGATGTAATTAGAAGCAAGCCGGTTTTCATAGCGATAGTTGACTTATAGTTCACAAACTTAAATAAAAATGGTTTTTGTGGGCGAGCCAAATATACTAGATTATGTAATTAAATGTGCCAAATCGTATAAAATAAGTAGATTTATCTAATAAATGCATAATTTTTTGGTATAGTATCAACAGATACATCTACCGTATTAAATTTTCTATTTAAATAAATTGAGTCAACATTGATATGACAAAAAATTTAAGTTTATAAAAGTTAAGTTTAACGACAGGTACTCAGTTTACTTTTAACTTCTTTTAGGAAACCGAAACATATCTTGTAATTCATCCATACTTCATCCTCGATTTTGGATACCTTTTGATATGTTCGCATATAACATCAAATTTTTTGAGACTCAGCGTTTTGTATATTATATAGACACTCGATTAAATTGTAACTTTAGTATATTTATTTTAATACTGACACCGATTTGTACTAAATCATCTTAGGTTTGATTCCCTAAGTTTTAAAAAAATGCGACTTTTTGTGGACATGGTTGGTTTCACAATATAAATACCTGTTGGGTGTTTGCAGTGACCGATTAAAATTAAATATTTGTTAAGCTGCCAAAATAATATAACTTTTTATGTTTGCTTTAACAGTAACATCGGCTTCAATGGCTTTTAGGTATACTTATCTATTGTTCTGTATTATTATCCTAGTATACTCTTGCTACCTTGCCTAAGGTAGAGCGGCATCGTCGGCAGTCGATCAACCTTTACACGCGTGCACTCTCTACTCAGTTGCGTTAAGAGCGACTTAGCAACCAAAATTAATAGGTTGATCAGCTGTCGGCCGTACTTAACAGACGATCGTTTCTTTACCAACACAAAAAACCCGCACCTTTTACCATGAAAATTGACATACAATTCGCTCATACTGATATTCCCAATACTAACCTTACTAATAGGTAAATACTTATAGCGTAATCGTAGGTACCGTGCGCACGCGCCATGTCTCTGTCGACATTAGGCCAGTGCAGTATAAGGACTTCGTTATTCCGTTCTCGAAGCACAGGCATAGGGGATTTTCCCAAATTTTTCCAATATTCAATGTCCAATAGAGAGTGATATCAGTACGGCAATAGCGGTTACTCTGCTAACCAAGCGCATTCAAATTTAAACCCGTGCAACTTAACTCGCAATAGTGGCCAATATGCAATCTCTTTACCATTTTAATGGCTAGACGATAGTGTCGAATAACAACCATTGACGTGCTAATATCACTCCATTGACCAACTATGCGTTTTATAGATTCTAAGCCCAGATCAGCTCCACGATGCCTTTGGAGCAACTCTTCAGGGCTACGTTACAACGAGCCGAGGACGTGCCAGTGCAACGATACAAACAAAAATAAACCTTACATACTTACTGTGAGAGAATACACGAGTACGAGAGCCAAAAAAGGACGGTCCTGTCAGCTGTTGATGAGTTTGACCGGATAGTCTCTAACGTTGTAGGTTTAAGGATTATTTTATATTGAAATCATAGCACCCGCTCGTCGATAGCACTTTACAATGTATGTACACCTTAAACTAGCGTTGCCATCCGTCCGGATAAAGCTGGACAGTGTTAGGCCGGACGTAGTCAAATTTGGCCGCTGAAAAGTTCAAATACTTTTCACAATATTGCGCCCGCGCGCCTTTAGTCCGGCCCGTCAGGATATTGTTGACTTCAGTCACCAGTCAGAAACAAGCGAGCAAGACCGAGACTTTACTTTTAGCGTCCGGGTTAAGGACTCAAAAATCCGGCGTTTAAAAGAGTTTTTCCTTCCTCAAAATCCTTCTTTTTGTTATCTTCCGGCATTGGGAAGCAATATTCCACCGCAATATTTCACCGCTATATATTTCAACATCCTGTTGAAATATATAGCAATATTTCAACGGGATGGCAACGCTACCTTTAAGTCTTACTGCACAGCAAATTCGCAGAAGTCGTGCGCTCCCGTGCACTCGACGCTAGGCCGGTGCGAGGAGTCCCAAATGCCGGGCCCGCACCGCTGGCAGAGTCCGGCCAGTGTGCAGGGAATCCGCACCAGCTGCCGGAATTGGTACACGAGCCCGCGCGCCTTTCGCAGGATTAGCTGGCCGTCCATGTACATGGCTGGAACAGGTATTAACTTTTGTAGGTGGATTTGAGAATATGGATGAAAATATTATTTTTAATACACTAACCCGTGCTAAGCTCTTAGTGCATTAAAAATGCCATCGCTGCCTGTACGTAATACAGAGAATATTGTAAAGGTTCGAAATTTCACTGATGCCGGTGAGTCGCCCATTAGCTCAGTTGGATAGAGCGCTGACACGGATAGATAGATAGATAGAGAACACTTTATTGTACATAAAAAAGGAAATTAGACAGGTATTTCTTAACCTTAGAGTACATACGGCGGCCTTATCACTAAAAGTGATCTCTTCCAGACCACCTTTGGATGGACTGGAGCAATATATTGGAGAAGGAAGTAGATGTACAAATAAATCAAAATATTTCAGATACATTGAATAAAACATGCTTAATTAAGAAAATAATTATACTAACCCTAAATAGATACATACAAATAATGATATACTTACATAAATAGAAAGTGATATAAAAATATATATTTTATATAAATACATACATTTATAGGCATAACAATATATGTAAAGGACATAAATAAAATACCAACAATAGCAGGACAGCACTACAAATAACAGCAAAAGTTTTAGATAACACTAGCGAGATAGAATTCCTTTACCATAGTTTTAAAAATGGGTAGGGACTTGGCTCTCCGTACTTCCACCGGCAGACTATTCCAGAGACGGACTGCTTGCACGGTGAAAGAGCAGCTGTAGAAGGTGGTGTGATGGGAAGGGATTTTTAGGAGGTTTTGGGAGGAGCGAAGCAGCATCTCATCAGTAAGGATATGAGAAGAGTGAAGGAACTCAAAGCGCTCTTTGAGGTAGGAAGGAGTTGCTGGATTAAACAGTATGCAGTAGAGAAGAGAGAGTATGTGCGTATTCCGGCGGAGGCCGATTGGGAGCCACTTGAGCTCTGTACGAAATTCGGAAACGTGATCGTATTTGCGCAAACCAAATATGAACCGGATGCAGAAGTTTTGAAGACGCTCAAGTTTATCCAGTTGCTCCTCGGTGATATCAAGATAACATGTATCAGCGTAGTCGAGAATAGGAAGAAGGAGTGATAGACCAGAGGTCGCGGGTTCGAATCCCGGCATGGGTGGAATTTTTAGCCTCTAAATAGGTTTTTAAAATTGTAGGGTTTCTCAAAACATCTGTTACACCCCTACTATAAGCTATGGTTGCAGGATACGAGTGTGTCGTATCCGGTTCGGAGGATCGTATTCGCACTCACTGGCATCGACCCCAAAAACAGCTGCTATCAGCTGTCACACACACTATTTTAAAATACAATACCACTCGCCGGATCTATAATTAGCTTATCGAGAATAGGATCTATAATTAGCTTATCGAGAATACAATTGATCAAGTATGTTTTTGTTTGTCTGGAATCACTATTGTAAGCACACCGAATTCCCCAAAATTTTCCCGAACTCTATTCTCCGAATTCTCGTCCGTTGGCATGTTAATTGGACTCTGGTATTTAACACATAACCATTCCCACTATTTGATTCAGTCGGGACAATCTGCAAAGATCAGACGAAAGGAGCAACGACTAAATTATTTCCTCCCGATTGCAACGCTCGAACCCGAGCTGTTCGTGATCAAGTGGATACGAACCCACTTTAAAGGGATTAACGGAGTGTATGGTTAGCACGAGATCCTTACCAACTCCTCTCCATTTTATTTTTAAGCCTCTAATGTAGGATGTTGGCAATCAATTCTGTACTCCTTTCTACTCTAGCCTATTTCCGTCAGTGACTTCTATTTCGTATGACACCCACTCTCACACCCATAACCTACCTAAGGAACTAAAGTGTAGCAGCATCTCATCGGTGTTCAAGCCCTGTGCGATGACGTCATCGGCGTACACCGCCACTATGGCCAGGCACAGGAAGAGGTGGAAGTAATCCGTCTGGTAGTTCGCCCAGCAGGCTTCCCACATACGAAGCGCTACCGGCTCTGTGAATTCGCGCTTGAAGCACCTGAAATAAAAGCTTAGAACCTTACCAAACAGGTATTCGCAGATCCCCAAAAGGAAGTGTTGAATCATTTTACTAAGTGTCAGCCGGAGCACTGCGTGTGATCAAGTCAAAAAAGTGACATAGATTTTTATTACCTACATGTAAATAAATAAATATAAGAGCCCTAACGTAAGATCTAACGTATGTTCATATATAAAGAGAAATTCTTTATCTTCACGCCACGAAATATATTTTAAGGCTTCCTTATCTATTTCCATTAGGACCTGCCCCTTTTTAGGTTCTGCTATATGCGACTCTCTTGTATGTGAACAGGTAAGTTTTTATTGAAAGTGCATTATTTATTTTACGAATGAATAAAGAATAAATTAAATATTTTAAAATGTTGCTTGTCGGTAGTTGTTCACTTTATCGATACCAAAGGAAGGATTTCCAGATACTCGTGGTGTGTACGAAAAATTTATTGCTTGGGCCATTGATGTTTCTTGCATTGGATCCTTAGACTAGCATGCTATGTCTAAGATTAAGGCCTTCTTCAAACAAATCCCTACTATGATGTACGTAGGTATTCTGTGTAGGTATACAGGCTCGTGCGCTCGATAAGCTTACAATTAATTGATAGCCATGTTGTTTTATTAATCGGAAATCGACGCCTATCAAATAACGCCCGATAAAGCTGTCGGAGATTATAGTCGATCGAGCTCATAATATTGAAACATATAGCTTTATGAAGCTTATTAGATTTGCCCATGAGTTGTCTTTGCTAATATCGAACCAAACTAAACTTGTATAATCTCTTCTCCGCCAACTAAAAACATTTTTGTCTACTCACAAAAGTATCCAGCGGTGACAGAAAAGCAACTCCATTGCATCGACATGTTTCTCCAAATGCTTGTAAAAATGCGGAAGCATTGTCCGAATCAGCTCTCTTAGGTAACTCTGAAACATAAAGTTCAGCCGTAGTAACTTCGTCTTAAGGATCTTCTGTAATAAATGACGTGGGAATACGAGTGTCATGTTTTAAAGAAACTGGATGTAATGATCGGTATTGCGATATCGTTGTTGAATCGTTGATAGAGGCATCAGTGGGGTATCCTTAGAATTCAAGCGTCTTTAAACTTTGTTTTTAAATTAATGAATCGTCAATCAGTTAGTACTCCTTCGCCGCAAGAACAAAAGCCTCCCCCCTTCCTACTACTTTCCGTCTGGAAAAATAATCCTGTTTATTATATAAAATATCACCGTTAGTGTTTTTGCTCTATATCCCTTATCTCGATACAACCTATTGTAAAATATTCCAAATAGTCTGCTGGGGCCCTTACCAAATTATTGTCCATATCGTTGTCGGTGGGTGTACAGACAAATATGGCCCGCTGCATAAGGCCTACGAAGCACCAGAAAGCCTCGGCTTCGCATTTGATCTCACATAAAACTGGGGCAAGAAGGTCACTCATCCCTTGTGTGTAGCTGTTAGACGGAAAAGAGAAAATTAGTTTTATTATAAACGTATTAAAGTTGTCTTCAGATTGTCGTTAATGCTTACCCTAGTTGAGGATTATAAACTGCATAGTTCAGGAGAATATTCTTCATTATCTCAATGTTATAGTTGTTATCGCCAGCGAAGAACGGATTACCCCTGTCAGTTCTGACCACATCTTTTTCTATTACACACTGGACAGTCCTCCAGAAGACCGCATGTTGTTCCGGCGTCATCTTCTCCAATCGTCTTCGTGTGATCTCATCGTATTCTCTCGTCCGTATTTGCAGTATGATTTCCCTTTCGTCATAAGTGGAGTTGTATGGATAGCAATGTAGCAAGAACGGCCACACCTCTCTCCTCAACTCTCTGTCCAGACCACCAAAGAAAATACACTTGCGAAGAAATAGGTCGTCCTCAATCACGCCTTTGCTGTTCATGAATTTCCCATAGAAAAGTTCCGGAGTTATCTTCGGGACTTTTCCTTCTTCGGGGTGTTGTTCTGACTTCTGCACCTCTGGACGGCATACCATGAAGTGCCGGTATGGCAAGTTCGGCTCTTCGGAACCTGTAAAACAAGACAAGGACTAGGTTATCGTTGCTGTTAAACGTAAGCACTTTAAGCGTTTTAATATACTCGCATAATGTGTGGGTGGTTGGTTCGATAACATTTTCAGCGAATGTACATTTGGTTAGCTTTGTTATACGCGTCTGATAAACTAATCGTAATTTTAAATTTCTGGTATCTGTGTGAGATTTAAAGAACCTTGTCATCTATATTCTGTCATTTCCAAGCGTTTAATTAAAACATAACAAACTTAATTATAATATCAAAATTTCATCACTTTAAGAAACAATATGATAGAAACCGCATTTAAATTAGCATTTAAAATTAGGGAGGGAAATGCCTCAATTAAACATTGGTGTAGACAGAAGAAACCACCCGAACCGGGGTGGGCCGTGCCCACTCCGGAGTTGTTAAAGGATGTTGGGTTGGGAATATGCATTAGGATACGGTTTAGTATACCATCGCTTTTCAGAAATCAAGCCCTTTGCATTGAAGATTGAAGCCTACCGCATTGGCGTAGGTTTATAGATTATAGTAGGTAACTTTCCAGGGGGATTGGCTCCTGAAATCGATGGTATATTACATTGTATCCCAATAAATATGTCAGAGCAGTATTGTTAAAATGAGTAACTACTTTGATTGTCTTTTAACCGTAACATTACGAACTTTGTTAAGAAGACGTTCTCCCTCACCTGGTGTAAGTTTGATGTTATGCAGCAGCGAATGCCACCTATGCAGCACCTGGGCCAGGCGATCAAGAGCTCCATGGTGGAAATGTAAGATCTTGTACTGAGACTCCCGTGAGGCCACAACCAGCTGTCCGCACGTACAATTATCGTCATTGAAGAACAAACGCAGGGACCTCATCTGACTGAGATCAACCGAGAACCTAAAAGGCGAAAGTTGATTTAGGACGTTCAATTAATTCAAAGTTTCAATATGTGAAGAGCGGTCATATTACTAGACGGGTTCGAACACCGGCTGAAAAAAACCCCAGTTCTTAGATGTTTACATGTTTGTGATGTCGTTGTTTCTGGTTCCACGACACAGGGTATCCTAGTGTGGGGCCAGAAGCAATGTATGTGCTTGTATGTAAATGTTCTGTTATTTTTTTCGGTTCCTGCGCTGCTGATAGGTAGTCCGCTCTAGCGAAGGTGACAGCATCGTTGTCGTTTCATATTTCTTTATTAGATTCCGGATGTTTGTATCTGTGTAGGTAAGTATGCGAATTGCGTGTTCACGAGTTGACAAAAATGTGAAACAATACTGCTAATGTTTTCGTCTCTCGTCTTGACTTATTTCAGATGTTCATAATATAATTTTAAACAAGCTGTTGTCCACGATTACAATCGCATGAAAATCTTGATGTATATTTTTCGGGGATAAACCTAGCCAATGTGCTATTCCAAACGATAATCTCTGGGCTAAATTTAACAAACATTGAAACTTTTCCGTTTATAGTATACTAGCTGCTGCCCACGACTTCGTTCGCGAAGTCATTTTGATATCTATGTATTTTTCCGGGACGAAAAGTAACCTATGTGCTTTTCCAGACTGTACCTAATCTACGTCTGTGCCAAATTTCATCCCAATCCATTGAGCCGTTCTTGAGTGATTGAGTAACAAACATCCATTCATACACAAACTTTTACATTTATAATATTAGTGAGATGGGATAGTATTTTTTATTATTAGTAATAAAACCGCATGCCCAGCGTGGGGATTATGGGTATTACCCCCCAATGATGGCACAACCTTGCGCTATGGCGCTCATTAGGGGAGAGCTATGTCCAGCAGTGGACTAATATAGCCTGAAGAAGAAGAAGAATAAAATCGGCCTTGCTACCCACTTCGGTAGTCTAGTAGTCTGCTCTACGCGATATGGTTTCCTAACTTTCCTTCATCATATTATAGAGCTCAACGAAGACAGTTGAGATGGGAGAATATAATTAAATTCCTAAACGTCGCAGCAGGGAATGCTCAATATACACCTCCCAACCCACTCCTTGCCCTCCTCAGTAGGAGGTCTACACGAGCGTCGCGGTTTATTACGTTTACGTAGAATTGAATAACGGAAATTGAAAGGAAAAGAAAAACACTTCTTTAGATTGCTAGGTAAATTGGTAGTGGGTTCTCGTAAGTTAAGTAGGTACCTACATAAGAGCGTGAGTGAGACGGGAATTCATTTTTTTTATTTATTCTGATGTCGCCTGTGTTTTTAGACAGGCGAAATAATAGGTATTTGGGTGTTTAATGACGTAAAGGCAATTTTACCCTTTACCACAGACTATTTATACTATCTCTGAAAAGAGTTCTAGGAATCGAATAAAACCTGCAGTTGTCAACTTACCGGCGACACTTCATAGGAGCCCGTCTCTGCGGTACAGGAGAGCTGTGAACACTGTCCGGAAACGCTAAATTGTGTTTCAGTGCCAAAAACTCCGGCGTGCTCATCCAGTTCGGATTGCCCTCATCGCACGAACTCATGGATAAAGACCTAATGAAACCCCCTGATGCAGAGTCTGGGGTCAAATCGACGTTCTCTATGTTCGGATTAGCAATCGTAATGTTAACGGACGTCATAGATTGTGACCTAACGTGTCTATCGTAAGCAAATACATCGTCCTTGCATTCGTCCGACGTTGCTTCGAAGCTTGTTTGGTAAACATCTTTCAAGTCTGAAACAGCAGACTTGACTGTCGGCTTCGAACTAGAGGACAAATCGTCCTGCGTTGTAGAGTTCGTTATCATATCGTTTGATTTGAAGCTATGTTTGTCTGAATTAGAGTTAAGACTGGTCGTTTCAGAGGAATCAGAGAAAGCATTTTCGTTTCCTTTAGTTGCGTCATCATTTTTCAATTTGTCAGTTTTCTTCGGGAATACAAACTTCTTTAGCTCCTCGTTGGGGCTCGTCTCTACTGCCGAAGGACATTTCTTAAGAGTGGAGTTCGGTATCCAATTCAGAAAGAGCGTAGGTCGCTTAGCATTGTTATGCTGATCGGTGAATACTTTTGCTGTCACCGTTAAGTAGCCCGGATGGTGTACGATGTCCAATTCGTGTCTGGCGACAGTCGGTGGATGGACGCACACGTTGTTCTTGCAAAACAGTATTTCGTTGTCGACGTAATTTGGCGGCTCCTCGTCTTCATCGAACTCCAGCCCTAGGAAATAGCTTGAAGCGCGTTTAATCAGCTCTGGCAACGGCATGGTAGTTTCAGAAGGTGTTTACATATTAAAATGTATGTAAGCTAAAATAAAATGCGAGTTTGCTTCGCTATCACCAGCGCGACGGCCTTGCACGAGCGTTGAACGCGTACTACTTGGCATATATAAACAGAACGTTATGTTCATTTGATAACATAGTATTGATCGCGCCCGAGAATAGCTGAGAGCGCAGAGTGAGAACCACTCGCGCTAACGTCACACTGGTTCAGGTTATGCCAACCTTGTTCGTACTGTAGCTGTAGGCTAAGGTAACTACTATTAATTTACGTAATTATACCTAAGTGGACAAGCGAACCAACTCTGGTTAAATCTAGCTAGATACATGGTTCAAATTGACCTATGGTCGGTCGGTAGGGAGCCGGTCCTTAGTAAATGGTGGTGAACGTGGGCTGAAAAACTTTTTTACCACGTGGTAATAAGCGTTGTGTATGGATTTTACATTACAGTCACTGATTTAGCATTTTTCATAGGGGCTGGCCCTGAAATGCGATGGTCTTTTACGCCACTTCACCGAATCCCAGTACACGTAGGTACTTAGATAAGTACTTGTGAATGTTATTCTGGATAATTATTTGTAATTTTGACATAAGAGTCAGCCACCTATAGTCACATGTAAGGTATTACGGCCTTATTTATAAATACACAATTCTTTAAAACACTCCAGAAACGCTTACCAAAATAGTCTATTGTGGAGACTACACGGAAAAGTCATCATCATCAGCCATTTGATCCTGAAGTGAGGGCACTTCAGGATATGTCCATAGGCCTCCCTATGGTTTTCCTTTCTTACTTCCCCGGTCTGGTTTGTGAAGCGGAAAAGACGTAGGTAACCACAGATAACACGCCTGTAGGAATGTTTTTATAAATAAGGCCCGTGACTATTTTATTTCAATATTTTTTCCGTGGTAGTAGGTATGTAAACAAATTAGGTAGATTTATAGGCAGATAATATGTACAATTTGTTTTTACACAGTCGCAGGATGGCAGGGTACACGTAACAACGTGATGTCGACTTCATTTAAATATTAGGTACGAATTAAAAAAAATAAGTACATCATACATAAACCGCCTCAGTTTACTGCCATCATGATGTATATTATAGTCTTTATTATTATATTTCTGTAGGTAGGTACTTTAGGTACTCGTCATATCATGTACTTGTACAAAAACTTTCAAAACTTGTGATAGGTAGTCGATTAAATTGAATTTACCGCTGCGTGCGAGTGGACGGCCTTGCTTGACGCCATTTTTTTTTCTGTGCTACATACTCCAAACAGCCAAGTGATTCATATCATGCAATGCTTTAGAAACTGCTTTTCATATTTTGCATTGTTGTTACTTTAATAAAATTGTGCAATTGAATAAATGTTGAATAAAATATTGTCTTTATTTTAATAAGAGTGTGCAAGGACGCCGCAAGATGGCGGTAGTTATTACCCAAACCAGGGCTACCAGAACTACCATTATTTCTACCATTTGGAAACTTATTCTATATCTGGGTGTGATTGACGATTGTTTTGGTTAATCGGGAACTATAATCAAATTTAAACTCTGATGACATTGTTTTTATACCACACAAAACGTAGGAAGACTCCGATAAAAATAAAACCACAAAAATATATTTTTCAGATTTCTTATCAGTCTCAAAAAATGCGAGTCAATCGATTTATTCAACTCGGTTCTTTAATGTTATTTTAAAATTTTTAGATACTTATTATGTGATTTTTCACGCACAAATAAAGTTCATGAATTAAATTGTTACCAAAATATATTTTTTACTTTATTCATAATATATACAGTATTGTATGTCTTGATAACAGGCTCCATGACGTGAGGTTCACTATCTAAAAACAAATAATATTTTATGGGTTTTGTTTTCAGTGTCATATAAATCTCCAAGTCCCTGTTTTTTGTTGTAAACTAACAATCCTTTATTGTTAAGTTCTTATCAAGACTTGTGTTGGTTGGCCAGAGTGTATATAAAATCAAACAGCTGATAGCCATTAACAGTGGCTTAACAGTATTACGGGTCTAATCGCGATTATTTTATACTAGGTAAAACGTAATTACCTTAGTTCCCGACATTTCGGCAGCGTTACAGTTACCGTGATCTCGGCTAGACTTAAAAAATACTAGTTTGTTAGTGTACGAGAAACCGAGATTCGATGATTTGAATTGTGGTTTTTAGGATCTTCAGCCGAGAACATGGGACTACATAGCATTTCCACTAAAAACGGCCGTTTTTGATAACGTTATGACGAGTCCCAGATCCTTGATCCTAAGTACTCCGTCGTGGATCCTAAGCTTCACTGCTTTAATTAAATGATACAATCTGATTTTTTCATTTATGATGCTAATGAAGAGCAATCCATCGGCTTCAGATAAAAACTGTCCAAGTGTAAATCATATTCACGAATCGAGGCAAGATGCTACTTCGGTACACTTATATTTAAAGTGGTAAGCAGTAGTAGGCCACTACGTACCTACTACTAAAATATGAAGTGTTTTGTTGAAGTGTTGCTAAAATATAAACTTCAATATATAGGTAATGATTCCAAATTATATTAGTTTCAGGTATGTATGGAGTATATTGCACACCACACCAACATCATATTCAACTAATATTGCTAATATTTGTGATATTAATATTAAGTACCAACCTACTGAATACTGTGTAAGGGTGACTTTACGATATAGGTACGTATTATTATTTTGGTAGATTTTTGTTTTAATAACCTGACCACAAGAATAATTGACGCATGCGTTCTCCGCTCCTCAATCAGCTGTCAGAAAGAACATAATCACGTAAAAAACAAAATTATTTGTGTCTTTAGATAATTCCCGTCAATATGGCGGGGCAAAATCCAGGTTCTCCGACTGACTTCCAGTACTTTTATGAGGATGAAGTGTATAAGATCAACAACCGCGGCCAAGTGGTGTTTGGCCTAGTGCTCGAGAACTATGAAGCTAATTCCAGCGACCAAGAAAGCGACATCGAAACACCGATACAGAAAGGTGAAATTCGTGTGGTATGGCATCCCTCCGGCACCGAGCGAGTGGTCTCCGAAAAGACAGTAAGTAATGCGATGTAGCGAGTCCTATTACGAAAGTTCATCGTCTACCGCCCATCGATAAATATCTGTCATTTTGTTGGGTTATTTACAAGTGCAGTAACCTCTTACGTTGCTGACAACCTAAAGCACGCTTTTCATGCGCAGCCGAGTTAAAATATGAATTGAAGTTAGCATCATTTTAACTTGCACAGTCAGTAGCAAAACCAATTTCACTTGCTACCACATTAATCAGTAGTGTTAAAAACTACTGCAATAGTAATAATGTAAAGGTTGACCTGCGGTCGTATGTAGTTTAAGTCTGCCTACCTCTAACATATCTAATCTACCATAACATATTTCGCACTTTTTGATGCATCTAATTGTACAGTCAATGTGTATCTACAATACAATACATCTATACAATACTAGCTGGAAACTCATAGGAAAAGAATATACCTAATATGAAACGAAATGAAAAGGAAAACCTGGCTAAGTGTGGGTTGGGCTACGCAAACTGTAGAGTTGAGTAGTAAAAGGAGATTTTATCAAATAAATTCTCTTAAATAAAACGAAATGTAAAGATTTTATTTAAAGAAGTGCAGAAACTTAGGCTTAATTAATGTTACAATTATTACTAGGTGTCCATTTCAAAATCTAGATCAAAATCCAATAGATTTATCTATTAGAGAAAAAAAGGATATATAGGACAAAAAAAACTCCAAACTTAGTCTTTTCAAAGTCCTTAATTAACTAAAGTCTGTTAATTAATATATAATTATAAACATAGAACTCATGCATTGTACTGGCTTTAATTCTATACATCATTGTCATATAAATAATCCTTTATGTTTTTGGCTCAAGGTGTACTTAAAACATTTTTTGAACCGCTTTTTAGGCAAGCTTAGATAAGATAAGAATATTCTTTATTGTACACACCAGAAAATAATTACAGAGACAACAGTTACAAAAGAAGAGGTACAATTGGCGGCCTTTTTGCTGATAGCAATTTCTTCCAGGCAACCTTAAATCGGAAAGATTGCTGAAGGAGAAATTGAGACGGGTAGTTGGTGCTCATCGAATATTTATATACATACGTATATCTAATAAAATAAACTTACATAGATAAATACTAATAATATATATCTTCAGGGATTTTATTATAGAAGCGTATATATAAAAATGTGAAAATATTTTCCTTTGAATTCGTACAAAAAAGTCTTCTACTCTAAACTAAACAATTATACCTAATTCCTGGCAAATAATTTAAACAAAGTACTGCACAGTTGGTAGAAGTTTGCAATGGACACATAACACCATCTTTTTTATAATTTGTAAATTAGACAAAAGCATAATCTGAAAAATTTTTAGGTCACATCATCCACCAAATACGTGTAAAAGTCTGTTGTTGAAGCTACTTGTTAAGCATTAGATATTAGACACATTATGGGCAACTTTGCAACTAAAATGTGAAGGTTGATATGTTGTTGACTGTACCAAAAATCGCTATTTGTTTACCTATTGAAAGCAAAGATTTAATCAAAAAAGTAGCTCAATAATCTCCCCCATAATCATGAGAGGTTAATTGATTGCTGCCTTTATGCTGTCACTACTAAAGATTTGTCATATAAACTCTCAATTTAAGATAAACATGTGGCTCTTGAGCAAATGTGTAAGTATAGCCACCATTAGATTCTCTATTAAAAACTTGTAACGGTTCAAACCTCTTTACACCATTTTTTATATTTCTTTAATAAATTATACCTATCATTTCCAAAAAATTAAAATTATGTCACATCATTTTTAGCATTAGCACTTTACGTCTTGACTAGACCTGACTATTTTTACCTGCTTATTCAGTTTTATCTAGTTGTCTGTTAATATATTATAAGTAAAATATACAAACACTTTAAATAAAGCAAAAAGTTGAAGTTGCTCCAGTTTTATTATTTATTATTAAAAGATATACAACACTGCAAACTGAGATTGAAGTTTTTAAAATAGTTGAGAATAAATGTCCACTTTTAGCGGTAAATATTACTATTATTATTAGCGGAAATCGATTAAAGACCTAGGATATTGATGCTACATTCTACACGGTATGTTCTAAAAATAATTGTCACTGATATTAAGATTTGTGATGTTTACTTTTTTTAAAAACATATTAAGTATAAAACAAGTGATGTTTTTCATTCCACTGGTGGCGCTAGTTAGCGCTCCCCAGCACCTTAATATAAACAACTACAACTCCTAAGCCCCTGTTTCACAATGTTCAAATAATGTTCCAGATAAGCTATGCACAACCAGGGCTGCCGTTCTAAATTTAAATAAATTTTCCTATATTGAGTGTGTTTGTTTATGGTTTCAAATTTAGAACAAACGGCAGCCCTGTTTGCGGATAGCTTGTCCGGAACTTTATCTGCGGATTGTGAAACAGACCCTTAAATGTAACCCTTGTTCTAACACAATAAATATTTCATTTCATTTCATACTAAAATTCCTCTGAAGGTAGGCAAAGAATAAGTTAACTTGTTTCTCTACCCTTGTTTCATCACTTTTAGTCAGTTTCTTTGTCTTTGTGGAGCTAGAAAAACCTGTCTGTATTGATCATTGATAAAACACACTTATTTAGACAATGTTTGAGGATATGGAGGTATGTAACAGTAGGAACATGAGTTTATAATAGAAATCCATCAATATATGGTGCTAAATTTTAACCTTCAGTTAAAGATTTCCCTGCAGCTGCTTCTATGGAAATATTCGGTTACTTTTTTCCTATTTGGTTTGGGTTCAGTCATTGCCTTTAATAAGATGTAATAAAATACCCTGTTAGTAATCTTTACAACATTTTCAATTCATTCTAGTCAGTTTAGTTTGAACTAAACCTAACATAATTTAGCTGTTTCTCCAATGTGTAACTATATTAGCAAGCTGAAACATAAATCCTTTGTTGTCATTATGATAAAAAGCTCTTCTCAACGACCACACCAACTACACTAGTTCATAATATTACCATACATGAAAAGAATACAAAGAAGTTGAAAATGAAATGCCCTTTTTTATCAAGACATGAGCAGGCACCTTGCCCATCTCAACGACCACACCAACTACACTAGTTCATATTATTTCTACACATGAAAAGAATACAAAGAAGTTGAAAATGAAATGCCCTCATTTATTCAGACAAGAGGAGGCACCATGCCCATCTCAACAACCACACCAACTACTCTGATCATAATCATAATCTTTGCAAACAGGTTGGATTGGCTGACCGCTCGCTCATGCCTGGCGACGTGGTCCGCCGCCTCATCGCAGGCAAGGACACCCAGCGGGGCTACTGCCGCGACATCGTCATGACCGCGGCACTGCAGATTGTCGGCACCAAGCACGTCATACCGAGCGTGGCCAGTGAGAGACTGCAGCCACTTGAGGAGTTTACACCGGATCTAGCGGTGTGCCTAGATTCTTGGGTTGGGACTTCTAAGGTCAGTTAAATTCTGAGAATATTGATTTTGTTGTAAGCTAGCTTTGTTAGACATATAACTAATGCTTTGTCATTAAAAGTTATTGATGGCCATCCTGAAATCTTTCTTATTATACATATACTTAGGCAAGTGATGTATTTGGTTTAAGATGACTTGAGAAAAGATGGTCGGAGTGGAGTTTCGTTTCCCGCTGCCTTTTCCTCCACTACAATACAACCTGAAGGCAGCGGCTTACATTTTAAATTGTTCATTGACATTCAGCAAACCGAATGTATTTTTTTTTATTTGAAATAAATTGATTTCATTGATTGATTGGTTAAAATTCAAGTTTTCATGTAAGCCACTATTTCTATGAGTCTCTTGTTTGTAAAAAGTGGCCATGAAAATCCAACTCTAATCATGTTTTCTCAGTGAATATGGCTAAGCTGAAGCTTTGATTTGTAAAACAAAGCATGCTTCACATGGAACGTACATACTAATAATAGCAATTCATCATTTGTTCTCATTTTACAAGACCACTCCTTAATTACTGCAAATGTAGCAGCTTTCATATGGTAGAGTAGTCCTTCAAAAGTTCCATGGTCCTTACTCTTTCATAAAGAAAAATCAATAGAAAGTACTGTTACCCTGGTTCAGTCCACCCACCTTTTTCCTCACCCCTGTGAGTGACGAAAATAGAAATTAATTAGAATCCTGGTGACGTGTGCCTTCAAAACTTTTTCCTTATGCTCAATAACGAGTAAAACGAAAAACCCGGCCAAGTGCGTGTTGGGCTACGCGAACTAGAGTTCCGTAGAAAAAGGGGGGTTTAATAAAATCAATTCTTTTACTTAAATGAAATGAAAAGGTTTTTTTTCAAGTAGTGCAGAAACTGCGGCTTATTGAACGTTATAAGCCACAAGTCAAACTACGTGTCCATTTCAAAATCTAGATAATTTTGGAGAAAGAATAGACAAAAAAACTCCAAACTTAGTCTTTTCAAAGTTCTCAATTAACAGACTTTACATAATTATTATAAAACATAGAACTCATGCATTGTATTGACTTTAATTTTAGACATCATTGTCATCTAAATAATCCTTTATGTCATACTAGCCCTTTTCGCACAAAGTGTACTTTACACATTTTTGAACCGCGTTTCAGGCAAGCTTAATATCTTATTTATATATTAAAATACTTTATTTACTGTAAAAACAAAATTGACTTAATTAGCACACGTGCCCGCCGCCGATCGGCAGTTTCAAGCGCTGAGTTATTTAAACACCAAAGACGCTCAGGTATCCAATCTCTCAGTGAGAAGGCCTGTGCCGTGCCCTGCAGTGGGACGTTTAGATAAGCTATAAAAAGAAAAACTAAATGTTTACTTACGATATCAACCCTTGAATGTCGCTACTGTTGGGGCACGGGTCATACTCCACCACGGGGGCCAAGTCCGGGTTGGTGTAGGATTGTAAGACAGTGGCGAGCCTTACTGCCAGAAGTTATCAAGCCGCCCATAAGGCCTCTGATATGGCTTAAGGACTGCCATTACATGACAGTCGGCATCAACGGCTTAACGTGACTTGCGAAGCACGGAAGCGCTCGGAAAAATTACACTAGCGGCAATCACGGGACGGTCACCCATCCTGCACCTGACCCCGCCTGTTGTTGCTTAACTCAAGTAATTGATTCCAATCACTCGGTTCGGCTAGGCCACGAGCGCTTCAATGTTTACTTAATGAACATCAAAGTTGTTGTTTTACAATTAATAGATTATGTGGAAAAGAAACTCCATATTAAATGTTTTCAAAAAAATATTTACTTTGTTACACGGAGTCATAGGGCCAGTTTTTGAATTGAGAATTTCGCTAAGTAAATCGTTAACGTGACAGAACGTTACTTAAGTATTTACTTAGTGAAATTGTCAATTCAGAAACCGGCCCTAAGAGTAGAATATCTGCTTTACAGAACTAAAAACTTCATGAACATAATTTTCAATAACATAACATTTATATACAGGCACATACATTGCTTCTGGCCCCACACTAGGATACCCTGTGTCGTGGAAACCAGAAACAACTTCATCACAAACATGTAAACGTCCAAGACCTGGAGTTTTTTTTTGTTGTCCCCAGCCGGGGTTCGAACCCGGAACCTCTTGCATGGTAGGCAGATGCGCTACCGCTGCGCCACAGAGGCCGTCGAATGACTTAATGAATTTTGTACCAAGTTTTCCTTTTTAGAGTTGGCCGCCTATTACTCCTATTACTTGCGGAACCCTAAACTTGGATGATTACATAAATTGAGACTTTGTCACACGTAAAGGGACATTTACACAGGATATTTTTTATCCAAAACCCACGCGACGGAAGTAGCTAACAGATTTAAAATAAAATGTATTATATTAAATTATTTATCGCGCCAAACAAGAACTGAGCAATAAGCGGGCTTAATATTATATTCATATTTTATTTAACTTTAAATATTACGGCATTATTTATAAAAACATAATTCCTTAAAACACTAAGAACGCTTATAGTGAAATAACAATATACATGTATTGTTATTTTTTGTTACTAGCAATAACAATAGATATCTATTGACCGACTGATATCAACTCTTGTATGTCCCCACTCCTGGGGCACGGGTATGGCCTAATCTTCCTGCATCGCAGGAACGCCATACTCCACCACAGGTGTCAAGTTCGGGTTGGTGGAGGATTTTAGGCCAGTGGCGGACCTTACTGTCAGAAGTTATAAGTAGTCCATAAGGTCTCTGACTTGGCTTCGACTGCCATTAGATGACCACGACAGCCGGCACCAACGCCTTCACATGCCTTGCGAAGCACGGAAGCGCTCGGAAAAAATGCCATAGCGGTCACGGGACGGTCACCCATCCAGCACCTGACTGCGCCTGTTGTTGCTTAACCCAAGTGATTGATTCTAGCCACTCCTTTCCACTAGACCACGAGTCTTCATTGTTATATTATAGAAATAAAATTTCCGTGAGCATTACACATTACTGTCCTAAGTTATTCCTAATCAAGTCGATAACAATACAGATGAAAATAATAGATATCTAATGTTATATTCAGGTTCAGGACTAAGGTGGTTAAGAACCTCCTCGTTTTTTTAACTCGGTTAAAAACGTCAATAAAGAAAAACATGACATTTGAGATTCACCAACTTGTTTTGCTTCAAGGGCGGAACCGCTATTCATAAATTCATTCGGGCATTATATAGGTACATGATTATGAGAGGTACTGTTTTTCATTCGGGAAGTCTTGTGTTTGAATCCCGGCGTGTACCAATGACTTTGTTCTTTAAGTGACGTATATTTGTGAATTTCTTCAGCCAGATGTCGCTGCCTGTAAATAATACAGAGAATATTGTAAAGAGATTCGAAATTTCACTGATGTCTGTGGTCGCCCATTAGCTCAGTTGGGAGAGCGCTGGCACGGTTAGCCAGAGGTCGCGGGTTCGAGTCGCGGCATGGGTGGAATTTTTAGCCTCTATTCAGGACTAAGGTGGTTAAGAACCTCCTCGTTTTTTTAATTCGGTTAAAAACGTCATTTTGATTCACATTTGAGATTCACCAACCAAAAAGTGACGTATATTTGTGAAATTCTTATAGTAATACAACTCTCTAAAGGGAAGGAAATCTCCGTGAGGATACTTTAGTTTCTGAGGTACCTTAGCGCACGGTACGTACAATGACCCGACTATGAGGCTTAGCGCGGAAAAATCGGGTCTAACAAACTAGGTACAACGTCCACCGGTTGTCAACTATCAAGACCTCAAATTGAATTTTCCTCGTTGTTCGTGAGACCCTGCTATAACTTAAACCTTCTGGCTCTTACTTACCGTAAAAGCCTGGTATAGTTACACAGTGTTTTGTTCACGTCATTTGAATGTAATTTTCTGTTGGAAGAAAAGAGACAAAACACTGGATAGTTATACAATACTTACACCAAGTTTATTAGTAAGGCTGTCTGTCTTTGTCCAACACAGGCGGTCCACAGCAAGCTGCGGCTCGTGTCAGCCGACGGCTCCCGTCTTGAGTACCCGGACCTGGACAGCTGTCCCCTCGAGGACTACTCCATGCGTCGCCGCCGCTCCACTCCGTACTCCTCCTCAGAGTTCTACCCCGGGCAGGTGGTGTTCGGACCGCTTGGCGCACTGGACAGCGCCAACTGGCTCAACGTCACGAAAGAGATGAAGGCGGCCCGGAAGCATAAAATGCATGAGCATAAGGTGAATTTGATTTCTTTCCTCGAGTAATAATCTCTATGATATAAAAATTAATCGCTGAATGTGTTGGTAAGCGCAAATCTCGAGAGCAGCTGAACCTATTTCGCTAATTCTTCTTTTACAATATTCCTTGAAGTACGAGGATGGTTATTACGGAGAGAAAAAAAATCGACTGTTAGGCGATACGAAGTTCGCTGTTTCAGCTAGTAAGTTATACATATATTAAAAGACAGTAAAGTATATGGGGTTTTTCAGTAAGGTCCGGTGAAAAAAAAAACCAAATATTTATGTCTTTTAAGCCTTAGTAAGACAATGACATTGTTAAATTGAACCTTATCAACTTGAAATAAAGTCCAAATCCAATGAAAAATTCATACTACATGCCCGATTAAGGATTAACATGGTCACACCAATGAGATACAAACATTGTACAGTGCTACACAAGAAATAAGTCTCTCGGATGTACCTGCGCAGATGACCAAATTTTGGATGTGCGGCAAGTTGATCGACCAATCAGATAGTTTCACTTATGGCAGCGCGGCTGTTCTACTGGCCCTCAAAGACTACAGTTTCAATTCTGGACTCATCCAAGAGTGCCATGAAGCCCTGACAAAGGTAGGTACAAAGAATTTCCTTACCCTACAATGGATAAAAGGACACAGTGGATCAAGGGGCAACGACGCAGCGGATGAGCTTGCGCGCCGCGGATCTGGAGCCACAGTAGAGGGCCCAGAACCCATCGCCCCCCTGCCCTTCTGCCAACTAAGGACATGGTTAAGTAAACGCACCAACAGGCTACACAATAATGACTGGACCTCACGAATGGATTGCAGGCAAGCCAGGGCAGCAATGCCCGGCAGAAACCCCCGCCTTTCCAAGGGCCTGCTACGCCTAACCAAACTGCAGCTCCGCACTTTAACAGGCGCTCTCACAGGTCATGGTCATTATAATAAACATCTCTTTACAATAGGTGTAACAGACAGCCCTCTGTGCAGAGCATGCATGGATGCAGAGGAGACTGCCGCCCACGTGCTGGTAGAATGCAATGGGGTGGCTAGACAACGGACGGCTCTCCTCGGAAGCCCGGGGACACTGCGGGAGGCCTGCACGGACATCAAAAAGCTGCTGGCGTTCCTGGAGGAGCTGGGGTGGCAAGAATAGCTTCATCTTCCTTTCACGCAAAATAGGCTCATTAGCAGTCGAGTTGCGGAAACCCTAAACCGTCACCAATACCAATACCAATGGCAGGCCGCGCGCCTTTGTTGCTATTGGTTGATTCAACGTCATCGATGCAGGTGACTATTAGTTTGGCAATATTAGCGTGAGCGAAATAGGTAGCGCTACTGCGGCAATCAATTCTGCACCTTAACCGTATCGGTTAAAGATCATGTTGAATGTACTTATAGCTTCGGGTACTTTGGTTACACTTCTTCCTAGTCTGCGCGAACGAAGATTCCCGAAGGGACTTTTATGATGTGTAGTACTGTACTCATCTTGTTCCTCGTCCTCACCAGTTCACCGTGGAGGCGGTGGTGACGGAGAGCGTGAGCGTGCACTGGCAGTGCCGCGCTCTCTGCACGCACCACGCCGATACAGCAGCGCCGCAACAGCCCAAGTTCCTCGTTGAAGGTACAACAACATAACATATACTTCGATTTTTTTAGCATTAGAAATTTCGTAAACAAAGAAGCAGGGCTAGTCAACCTAAAAATCGTCTGCCTAATTTATAATTTTTTTTAAAATATACATACCTACTTAGTTCACTGAGCCAAGTAAATACAGCTTTCTATCTACGTTTCAGATGTTAAATCTAGGTAAAAATAAGCAGTAGCCCTCCTTCTTTGTTTACGAAATTTCTAATGCCAAAAAAACGAAGTATAATTATATTCTTTTTGTTGCACTAACCCGTGCTGAGGACAATTTTGAAAACCTGTTTAGATGCTAAAAACTTCGCCCATGAACGAAATATTGTGGGCACAGCGATATCATTCCGATGTAAAAACCTAACTGCAAAGTAGGTACTAGGGGCTGCGAGTGATGCAAATTACTTCAGCCAGATGTCGCTGCCTGTAAATAATACAGAGAATATTGTAAAGAGATTCGAAATTTTACTGCTGTCGGTGGTCGCCCATTAGCTTAGTTGGGAGAGTGCTGGCACGGTTAGCCAGAGGTCGCGGGTTCGAGTCGCGCCATGGGTGGAATTTTTAGCCTCTAAATAGGATTTTAAAACATAACATAACCTCACGCCTGTATCCCAGAGGAGTAGGCAGAGACCAGGGCCTAGATTCTGCTAATGCATTGTGCTATAATGACAACTGCATTAAAGTGGCGTTTTAATTTCGTTGCTGCTTCAAGTCTACACGTGCATATACATCGAACTTTCTAGGTGTCAATGGTATGAAACCCCACGTCACCCGACCTTGTATCTGTCATGGTACGATAATTCACTAACAGAATCGAGGTCCAGGCACTGCCACTTACAACAATCCTGACAGATCGCCTTCGCTTCATCAACGTTCATTAATCTTTGCATGCACGCACGCCGCTTCCGGGTACTTTTTATCTTCCCCTTTGCTAATCACCTATTTGGTCTCAGTATGTCTGCCTGGGACGTCTGTTACCAGCCCTTCCAACCACACTCTCTATATATATTTGCTTCGACGTTTTTTTCTTTATTCATCTTTTCCACATATCTAAACCAACGCAACGTTCCTTTCTCAATTCCAGTCACTATATGCTCTTTTAAGTCCACAACAGTACTATACTGTGTTTTATTAACCTCCGGTGCCTTGTACAGTGACTATCTGTCAACATGTATTAATGTGTCAATTCGCTTAGTGCAGAGGCCACTGAAAAGCGTATTGTGTATGTGCTATTAATTTTTGGTGTACCCTTATTAGATTAGGTATAGAATTTGTAAAATTTTTTGGAAGTTAAGAATTTTTAGTTACTTAGATAGATAACACTTTGTACATTTAATTTGTAAAAATTTTTTGGAAATTAAGAATGTTTGTCACTTAGATAGATAGATAACACTTTATTGTACATAGAAAAGGAAATTACACAGATATCTCTGCACCTAAAAGTACATACGATGGCCCTGCAACTTATTCATAATCTGTTCTTAACGTCTGTTAGTTGGCTGAAGTAAATAAAATAAAATCAACTGACAGTTGTTATCAGTAGATTAACAGATTGTTAGTGTACTAGGAACTGGGAGCAAGGCTGCCAGACATAAGTCTTGCTTGTGGTCTCGCTCGCAAATTGTAATATTTTTTTAAATGATTGTTATTTTAATAGATATTGTTTGTGGCTTCGCTAGACAAAGAAATTACATACAAGAGACAGCTAGTGCATGAAAGTCACAGGGCGTCTAGACAAAAAATTACAAAATTAAAAGATACAGATACATACATTTTGGCACAGGCTAGGAATCCGCCTTACTTTGCCAACACCGTTGGCTGGCATTCCAATATTTCTTTATTTAGGTTAATAGTGCCACCACAATGTTGCGAGGAGCATTGCTGTAATTGCTGCGAACATTTGATCAGTTAGAATAGGACCACGCAGCCAGAATACGATTAAGTCACACTATACACTGTAGTTTGTAGTCCATACGCAAGAAATATGGTATCTATAAAGCAGCCATTCTTAAAGTAAGTACCACGGTCTCCTGGGGTTCCGTAACATATCTGCAAGGGCTTTGTCAAAAATGCACAGAGCCACACAAGGAATAAATCACATGAAGTCACTTGATGGTTTTTGGTGCAGGGTTCGTGATGAATATCCACTGCTTGGCTCATGCTTTATTTTGACCTTGTAATAGGGCATAAACCATAGAAGAAATGATAATACCTAATATAGAATATGACTTGTATCGTATTTCGGAGAAAAGAACTTTATCATAGAAGCACTCGTGTCTTAGTGGAACCAAGTGCTTTGAATCAAGCAATAGCAGACTCGTTCAGGTATTGGATAGGTGACTACCCATAATGGCATTTTTTCAAGCGCTTAGGTGCTTTGCAAGGCACGTTAGGCCGTCGGTGTCGGCTGTCACGTAATGGCAGTTGTTAAGCCATGTCAGAAGCCTTACACAGTAAGGCCCACCACTGGCTTACAATCCTCCAGCGATCCGGAATTGGCCCCCGTGGTGGAGTATGGCCTAACCTACTTGCGATGCAGTGACAGTCTCCGCAAGCAGTGGGGACATACAACAGGTTGATATCAAACTTTATCTTCTATTAACCTCTCCCTCGTGAAGCGCTCGTGGCCTAGGCGAACCGAGTGATTGGAATCAATCACTTGGGTTAAGCAACAACAGGCGCGGTCATGTACGGGATGGGTGAGCGTCCCGTGACTACCGCAAGTGGCATTTTTCCGAGCGCTTCCGTGCTTCCCAAGGCACGTTAAGCCGTTGGTGCCGGCTGTCATATAATGGCAGTCGTTAAGCCATGTCAGAGGCCTTATGGGCGGCTAGATAACTTCTGACAGTAAGGCCCGCCACTGTCTTACAACCCTCCACCAACCCGGACTTGACCCCCGTGGTGGAGTATGGTCTAACCTTCCTGCGATGCAGGAAGAGACCCGTGCCCCAGCAGTGTGGACATACAAGGGTTCATAACGAACGAAAAATCCTCTCCCTCCTCAGGGAGCGAGCTCCAGAATCTCAAGTTGCTGAACGTGTTCGAGCCGTGTACGCTGCAAGTCGGCGACCGCAACTTCCTCACCATAGGCCCTGAGGACACCACCATCAGCAAGAAACAGTGGCGGAAACAGCAGAGTAAGTATTCTAGTATTCTGCGTCGGAGCCCAAAAGGAGGGTAGCGTGGGTGTGTGTGTGTGTGTGTGTGAGGGAGGGTGTGTGTGTGTGTGTGTGTATATGTACGTACGTATGTACTTAAGTATACAGTAGTAGTAGAATCCGACATACACACTTGCATACGTACTTAAGTACGTATGCATGTGTGTATGTCGGATTCTATGTGCCCTCATAACTCCGTAACCAATCGTCAGATTTTGACAGTTTGCCGCATGGGGATCGTATTTGACAAATAATATTTCAATCGTTTCGTCGTGTTTTCGCGAATCTCATACTATATGAAATCAGCATAAACCTAACAAAATAATTTATATCAAAAATAAAAAAACTGAAATAATAACAACCCGAACGCTGAGCATTAACTACTAAGCGGGACCCAAATTCACCAATGTAACTGATTGTGAAGTACCTACGTTGGTAGCTTTATTGCACAGCTAAAACAAAGAATTACAACTATTATTTCTTAAATGTAAGTAATGTACAGTTTACAGCTGCAATGTTTCGAAGACTTGTATAAAAGCTGAAAACTATCAATGTCTGATGTTAAATTGATGGACTTGTCCAACAGGCAAGCTGTATCGGAACCTCCGCAAGTCGTCGCGGCCAAGCAAGAAGGCCGATTCAAAGTCCGAGAACAATTCCACGGACCACATGCCCTCGCGGCCGAAGAAACGCGCCTCGCTGCACAGGAAACTTAAGAATGCCGAGGTAAGCGCACTAGGGCTACGAAAATTCGATCGGAAGATTATTGGTGCTGATCAAATATTTATTTCGCTGATTATTTACATAGTAAAGAACTTTTTTTTTACATCTCATTGGCGAGGACATTTTAAAATATAATAATCGTGTTTTTTTTGTCCATGCCTACAACGCTACAAACTTGTCTGGCCTGGTGGCGAAAACAGGAACTCAATTCGCCAACTTGAATACGTCATTTGGGTTGCTCGAGGTTGCTCTCTGTTTTGATGTTTTGATGAAAAGCACATGGTTTGATGGACACGTGTGTTTTTTTCCTGTTTTGTGGAAAATGTAATGAAATAATGCGTGACGCGAGATTAATATTCTAAAAGTGCTGGCCTTTATGTAAGATGAGAAACGTCTTCAATCCCCAATATCTTTTTATAATATTTTTCTGTGATTTTCTGTTTTTATGATATACTAAAAAAACAATGGCACTCCAATCGATGACCTGAAATTTCTGCATTTGGCGTCATAGTTGGGCCGCTGCCTTAATCCACCACTGATTTGTTTAGAAAAATATAGTTTAATTATATTCAGATTTTTTAATAATTCTTTTGGCCAGCCAATTTGGCCGGCCATGTAAATTATTATAAGTGCGACTATTCTAACAGTTACCCTTCAAATGATAGCTATTGTATAGCACGAAGATGGCCCTCTCACCTAAGTTGCGTTGAGATGGGCTGATATACATTTCCCCCAGAGAGATCCTCGGTTGACTGATGCTAATCGAAATTAGCACTTCATCGCATTAAAATAACGCCCACATCACACAGCACGAGATGGACATAGACACCATGGAGGAGAAACTTGAGCCAACCGATGAGGAATTGAAGCGAGAAACCAACTGCCCAAGTATCAAGATTGAGCGTAGTGCAGACCAGACTCTTCCAGTCACTAGCAGCCAAGAGGATACAGCCACTGAGGAAAAGAACGACTCTGGCATCAGGTAAAGTACCTAGACTAGATAAACTCAAATTCTAGCACTCCTGTAACAACTTTTTTAAGATGAGGCCGTCATACTTTTATTTGTATGTATTGTAAGCTCTGATGAGATCCCATCGCTATAAAGCCAATGAATTGGTCAACCTATAGAGCTAGAGACGTCGAAAGGGGAGAGAAAAATACCTCTTAGTTAATTGTATTGGCCCTCTTAACATTACTCCCGTACGACATCTTAGGGAGAAGGCAGTGGTTGAAAACCAGCGCCGTCCGTGGCTGACCCGGGTCAGCACCAGCTGAGCCACTACCTTTTGCCTTTTTTTATAATACCACAACCTAGGTTTAACATAGGTTTTACATTGTTTAAGTGTTATTTTGATGGGACAATAATTTTATTCATCTTATCTTATCTTTCTTAGGCCTAACCAAATCCAGTTGAAATCGTGACGTTTGCTACAGCAATTATTACGGATTTTGAATGTTATATTATAGAGTCGTTCAGTAATTTGTGTGCGTAATATAGGACCTGGTCATCGCAGTTGCTAAGTGAGAGTTTCGTTTCAGCCCTGAGCCGAACAAGGAAGACAGCTCACTGTTGAACGGTGACAGCAAGTCGTCGCAGACAGGCATCTTCGACGACGACTCCGACAACTGGGAGAATACCAGCAGCGAGGGCAGTGACACTGATAGGTCAGTACTCGCTAAGTATCGATGGAAGTTTGGATGGACGGCTTCCTGTTTATAAATGGACTACCTTAGGGTCAAATGAAAATGGGGAAAATTAAATTCAGGGATGGCCACCCAGGGAAGATTAAATTTTCGTGAATTAAAGGTTCGTGATATTGGACAGCTGGAAATCTATGTGAAATTAAGTAGTGGTGACTTCTTTAACTCTGAATAAGTTGGTCCATTTAAAATGTCAAATCTTTAGAACATTTTTTTTTAATTCTATTACCCGAGCTAAAGATTGTTTTATTTTATTGTCTTAAGCTCTTCACCATTGCAAAGGCTAGTAAATACATTATCGATGTTTAAGCAGGTTTAAAAAAATAATCTATTCCTTGTTTATTAAAAGTTTTCACTTGGTGTATGATTTTGTACTAAAACTTTTGTAATGTAACGATGCTTCTTTATAGTAGCTGACCGGCGTAGCCGCCTAGGCAGAGTTAAAATTATTTGAAGAATATCATTACGTTTTGTTGTTAGTCGTGTTGAGACCCGCAGCTATTCTAGGGTTTTGATAAAAAGAGATATGTTATATTTATTGCTAATTCAGTGTTTCAATAAGTAGATCGCTACAGTAAATACTACACATAATTGATTCAATGCACTTCACATAATGTCAAGTAAGTTTATCTGGTTGCAAATAAATAAGGTGTATAACTTATCATTTTCTTACATAACGGCGAAGATGAAGGAGTGGCGAAACAAATATAACAAGAGGGAATGTGGGTGGAAGTTATGGAAGGGAAGGTATGCACGCGCGCGCCGTGTGTGCGTGCATACGTGCGAGGGTGTGTTTGTGTGTGTGTGCGCGCGTGCGTGTGTATGTGTGTGCGTGCGTGCGTGAGTACGTGTGAGTGTCTGCAGAGCTCACTAACTCTCCCCCCCCCCTCCCGGCGGCAGCGGCGCGACGTGGTCGTCGCGGTGCTCGTCGGCGGCGTCGGGGCGCGGCAAGCGGTCGCCGCAGCTGGCCGTCCGGCTGCTGCGAGGCAAGCGGCTGAAGCGGACCGCGCGCCGCGCGCCGCCCGCGCCGCCGCCGCGCCTCGGCGACCGCGTCGTCGTCGAGACGCTGCACACCAGCAGCTGCGCCGACGTCGTCTGGCAGGTGAGGGCGGGGATGGGAAACGTGAAGCGAAGCTACTAAGAGGAAAGCCTGTTGGCATTTAGTCACCGTTAGCGTCTGGCGCCGTAGTACACGGCTGCGTGCCGACGTCGTCTGGTAGGTGAGGGCGGGGATACGAAACCTGAAGTGAAGTACTAAGAGGAAGGCCTGTTGGCACCTCAGTCGCTGTTAGCGTCTGGCGCCGTAGTACTCGGCTGCGTGCCGATGTCGTCTGGCAGGTGAGGGCGGGGATGGGAAACGTGAAGTGAAGCTCCTAAGAGGAAGGCCTGTTGGCACCTCAGTCGCCGTTAGCGTCTGGCGCCGTAGTACACGGCTGCGTGCCGACGTCGTCTGGCATGTGAGGGCGGGGATGGGAAACGTGAAGCGAAGCTACTAAGAGGAAGGCCTGTTGGCATTTAGTCACCGTTAGCGTCTGGCGCCGTAGTACACGGCTGCGTGCCGATGTCGTCTGGCAAGTGAAGGCGTGTATAGGAAACGTGAAGTGGAGCTACTAAGATGAAGGCCTGTTGGCACCTCAGTCGCCGCTAGCGTCTGGCGCCGTAGTACACGGCTGCGTGCCGATGTCATCTGGCACGTAAGGACGGGGATACAAAACGTGAAGTGAAGCTCCTAAGAGGAAGGCCTGAGTGCTTAGTGCGAGTTTGACAGATCCAATCGAATAACTTTACTACCGCGTTAATCGAGCATTGAGTAGTGAGTATGAGCAAGTTAACCGTTCGAACTGGCAAAGCGCTGTCACAGTACAACTCGCACTCGCGTTTATTCGTGTTTTGGCTGGTAAGCGTGTTCACTTCTCAACGTAAACCATTATAACTCGCACTCAGCAATTTAAATTTCCATACTTGTCGCTAGGTGGCGCTTCCTCGATGCCATAGAAATATGAGTTTACGTTAACGCGATCGAGTAGTTAAAAAACTCGCACTAAGCACTCTTGGCACCTCAGTCGCCGCTAGCGTCTGGCGCCGTAGTACACGGCTGCGTGCCGATGTCGTCTGGCAGGTGAGGGCGGGGATACGAAACGTGAAGTGAAGTACTAAGAGGAAGGTCTCCGACGGCGTGGCACCGCAGTCACTCCCTGCGTTCCGAGATGCGATGAAATCGATTACAGCGCGAATCAGACCAAATTAGTCCCAAAGTATCTCGCACGAAATACGGTTCTTGTGCCTACTGCACTTATATGGATCAGCACTGTAATCGATTTCATCGCATCTCGGAACGCACCCACCGTTAGCCACTAGCCTCGTGGTACACGAGCAGCTGCGCCGATGTCGTCTGACAGGTGAGGACGTGTATAGCGAACACAAAATGGAGCTACAAAGATAAAGCTGTGTTTGACAGAGCTGGCACCGCAGATACAGTTAGCTTTCTGTTTCAGTAGCTCTATCTAATGACGTTCTAACACGACATAACCATTCTGTCTCATTTTAGTGCCATAGGCCAGCTCAAACACTCTTCGTCTATGCGTTTAATACTGTCTCCGTGGCTACACAATTACTGGTCTACAATAAAGAGATATAAATATCTGTATATCTATCTTTATAATAAAGAGTTGGATACGACTCTGGTGTGACAAACGAGCAGCTGCACCGACGTCGTGTGGCAGATGAGAATATTTGTATAGAGAAGGAAATACCACAAAGCGAAAGGCGTGTTTTGCGTTTATATTACAAAGGGGATGGAAACATATAGTGGAAGCTGTGTTTAATAGTGTGGCACCGCGTTCACCGTCTGGTACCGTAGCTCTATCTTATGTCATTCCAGCACCGCATATCTTTCTCTGACTCTATAAACGATTCTCTCTCTCTCTTTCTCTGACTCTATGACCGATTCTTTCTCTCTCGCTCTCCCTCTTTCTCTCTCTCTCTCTGAAGACTCAGTGCCGCAGACTAACTAGCACACGATTCATCTATGCGTTTAACATGCTTCTGTCTCCATGGCTACACAATGAAAGAGTGTGGCAAACCTCGCCACAGCTGGCCATACGCCGGGAGAGAAGCTACTCGAAAATATTTTTATGATTTCCTTTTTATGTACAATAGAGTGTTATCTATCTATCTACTCAAGCGGACCCTGCGCCGCGTGCCAACCGCGATGCGTGGATGAGACCTTACACACGTGTGGCAGAGTGAAGCTATGTGCCTATGTTTGGCGTGGCGCTCTGGGCCGAATGCCTCTAATAGCATTCTAGCGCTAGAGGCCGACCTTTACTCAGTAACACTACTGACATTCTTGCACTGCTTAGATAAATTCGCTAGTGTCGTATGTTTGTTTTAAAAAGTGTGTGTTCCACAGGACGGTACGATTGAGATGGGAATACCCTCGACGCAGTTGTATCCGATCCACCACCTGGACGGACAGGAGTGCTTCCCGGGGGACTTCGTCGTCAGCGGCGCCACCAACGTCGAGGAGGGCCAGCAGGTGAGGTTGCCAGATTGTATAGGATGTTTTGCCAGGATTCCGCCACTTGGCTAATCCAAACTGCCTACCTCTCCGTATTACAGGTGTATGTTTATATATGTCTAGAGGATAAGATTGGGTACATAAGGATGGATTGACCTCTTTCGCGGCATGAACATTAATTTTAATTAATTCACCTTATCGTCGAAAGTTAACAACTTCCCTGTCCAATGAGTCACAAATATGGCGCGGACGAGCGTATTGGAATAAATTGTGACTAATCTATATATTTCTATTTTAATTTACATAACAAAGTCGGGTCAGTTGCAGGCAACATTATAACGAAACAAAGACATAGCAATCTATCTAGATTGCCAAGTTTTCATACAATCGTTGAATATTTATTTAGAGATCTATGGTAAATTCACAGCTTTTACAATAAGATAGAATCGTAGGTAGAAAAAATATGCAAGATTGCTAGCGGGACAACAGTTTCTAGAGCAGATTTTCGTTCAGCAGCTGAAGCACCGCGAGTACGGCGTTGTACAGCGCGTGGACCACCATGGCCGCACCGCCATCGTGCACTGGTACCGCACCTACACCAGCGCCGACGAGCCCGTGTGAGTACTACACACACACACATTCACACCACCCACACACACATTCACCCCGCCCACCCACACATTCACCCCACCCACCCACACATTCACCCCATTTTTTTTTTTTTTTTTTTCACCCAGGAGAAACCCCAATTACGGGTACCACCGGCTCGGGGGAGCACAGTGGTTATGTCGGACTCCCCGCCCTGAAAAGGGCGGTATACCGACTAAAACTCCTGTGGTGTTCCTCCGCACCGCAAAGGACGGGGCCACGGGAACGCTTGCGCACACTTCCGCGACCCCGTCTGCGGGCGCCCTTTCGGGCACTCCTTCGGCGGCGCTTCTGCCCCGTCGGTGCTCGACGACGGGGCTAGAAAACGCCGCATCTCTTCGTTGGAGCGCATAGGGGCCAAGTGCGTATGATCTTGGCCCCCATACGCCCCAACGCGCCGCCCCCTCCATCCCATCGCAACCCGGTCGATGAGGCGGGGAGGGCGGCGCACCTCCTCGTTGAGGCGCGTGGGGGCCCAAGCGTCCCGGTCCCCACACGCCCCACACGTGAGGCCCGTCACGTCGCCCACCAGCGCTTCTCTGAAAGCAGAGAAAGGCGGTGAGCGACCGCGCGGGCCCCCTCCGTGCCCGAAGGCACCCTCGGAACACGCAAGGGCGCCTTCCGGCCCGCCGTGATGGACGCGGAGAGTCCCCCGACCCTCCGCTTCCCGGCGGCCACTCTGGTCCGACTGGTACGAGGCGCGCGCGCTTCCGCGCAGCGGCGCCCCCCCCAGTCGGTCCTTCATTCGGTTGGTCGCCTGGGTCCCGCTCCACAAAGTGAAACAGGGCCCACGCGACCCCTCCCGCCAGATTTTTCGCCGCTGGTCAGCAAGATCCCATAAAGAGAAGTTACTGACCAGCGCCCAGGGTGCACCGGCCCTTGCCACTTACCCTTCCTACTGGTTCAAAAATGAATCAGTAGGAAGGGAAGCGGAAGGGCATACGGGAAGGTAATCTGGCAACGCACCCCCACACATTCACCCCACCCACAACCCTTGGTATGTCCCCACTGCTGGTGCACGGGTCTCCCTACATCGCAGGAAGGTTTGGCCCATACTCCACCACTCGGGCCAAGTTCAGGTTGGTGAAGGATTGTAAGATAGTGGCGGGCCTTACTGTTAGATGTTATCGAGCCGCCCATAAGGCCTCTGACATGGCCTAACGACTGCCATTACATGACAAACGTCACCAACGGCTTAACGTGCCTTGCGAAGCAAGGAAGCGCTCAAAAAAAATGCCACTAGCGGTAGTCACCGGACGGTCACCCATCCTGCACCTGACCACGCCTGTTGTTGCTTAACACAAGTGATTGATTCCAAATACTCGGTTCGACTATTCCACGATCACGTAACTACTGGACGATGTTTTAAGTACACGCTAGTTGAATATCAACTAAACCGTTCCGTTGAAATAACAATATAATTTAGTACACTGCCACACTATATTTCTAGAAATTAGAAATTTAAACCGGATTCTTGGTTCTTTAATGTTTGCATAGTTTTGAAATTTGAACCGCCTATTTTTTTTTGTGGCCTATAAACTTCACTCTGCAGGACATAGGCCTTCTCTCAGAGCGAGAGAGAGAGTATGGGCTTGATTACCACGCGTGCCCACCTTGGTTCGATTTCTTGGTTCTTGGTTCGAAATTTGAACACCTCAGACACTCAGGTGTCCTCGCGATATTGCATGGTAACTAAGCCCATATTCTCTCTCTCTCAGAGAAAGCCTATGCCCTGCAGTGGGACGTTTATAGGCTACATAAAAAAGCTATCGTGCTACAACAGGTAATTTAATTAGCTAAATATCCTACTAAACTCTCCTCCCATCCCGGGACGGGCCCATGATGTTGTACGAGAGCGAATTTTACTCGGGTTTCCTCACGATATTGCGTGGTAGCTAGGCCCATACTCTCTCTCTCACAGAAGGCCTGTGCCCTGCAGTGGGACGTGTATAGGCTACATAAAAAAAGCTATCATGCTACAACAAGTAATTTATTTAGCTAAATGTCCTACTAATCTCTCCTCCCATCCTGGAACAGGCCCCAGATGAGAGCGAAATTCACTCAGGTTTCCTCACGATATTGCGTAGTAACTGAACCCATACTATAGTATTTTCTAAGGTTAAAACGAGCACTAGACATAATTAAAACTGTTTTTTTACGGATTTATGCTCGTTTATTACATTTTTACAATTTTCCGACGTTTCAATGTAATAAACGACCATAAATCCGTATAAAAACAGTTTTAATTATGAACCCATACTGTCCTTTACTCTCACAAAAGGCCTGTGCCCTGCAGTGTGACGTTTATGGGTTACATAAAGAAAGCTATCATGCTACAACAAGTAATTTAATTAGCTAAATGTCCTACTAAACTCTCCTCCCATCCTGGGATGCTCCAAATGTTGTACTAGAGCGAAATTCACTCAGGTTTCCTCACGATTTTGCGTAGTAACTGAACCCATACTGTCCTTTACTCTCACAGAAGGCCCTGCAGTGGGACGTTTTAAAATAGCTATCATGCTACATTAACTAACTTAAATAGCTAAATATTCTACTAAACTCTCCTCCCATCCCGGGACAGGCCCCAGATGTTGTACGAGAGCGAAGTGAGCGTGTACGACCTGAAAGACCACCCGGACTTCCAGTACCGGCCCGGCACCGTCGTCATCCGGGTCGCCAACTTCACCGGCGAAGACGCCAACTGTACCGCTGGACAGGTTGGTACAGTGCTACACAAGAAATAAGTCTCGCGGATGTACCTGCGCAGATGACCAAATTTTGGATGTGTGGCAAGTTGATCGACCAATCAGATAGTTTCATTTTATGGCAGGCCGCGCGCCTTTGTTGCTATTGGTTGATTCAACGTCATCGATGCAGGTGACTATTAGTTTAGCAATATTAGCGTGAGCGAAATAGGCAGCGCTACTGCGACAATCAATTCTGCACCTTAACCGTATCGGTTAAAGATAATGTTGAAGGTAATTATAGCTTGGGGTACTTTCGTTACACTTCCTAGTCTGCGCGAACGTAGATTCCCGAAGGGACTTTTATGATGTGTAGTACTATACTAACATAATTGGCAAACGCTATTCCCATTATTTTTGACTGTATATTTATCACTCACAGATTAGAGAACATATGAATACTACGACAAAAGATTAGAGACAATATGTGATAAAAAGGATAAGGCTCAGCTAAGTGCTGTGAGTGCATGCATCATCACAGCGCTGATTTTCAACGCTGATTTGTTCTCACTGAATTTAGTGTAATAAAAATTTTGCTGATTTTAAAAAGAGAACACTGCAGTTTTAATTAAACAAAAATCTGTTAAGCATTATTTAGCAACATCCAACGACTATGCAACGCTAACTCTCCTTTTGTTTTACGAAACTTAAACTCCCCTTGGTTCTATGCTTTTTAGACAGCAACGCTAACTCCCCTTTTATTTTACGAAAACCTAACTTCCCTTGTTTCTACGCTTTTTAGACTATGCACGCTTATCCCCTTGATTCTACACTTTGCTACGCTAACTCCCCTTTTGTTTTACAAAACTTTAACTCCCCTTGGTTCAGCGCTTTTTAGACTATGCAACGCTATTTACGGATTATTTTACGGCACCCTAACCCATTACCATCCACAAACCAATGGTTGACTGGAAGAAAAAGCTACTTAGCGTTAAGTAACCCTTTTTATCAAATACTTTGTGTTTTTGTGCAATGTATGTATGTGCCTGTACGTAAATGTTATGTTCTAAAGAATTTAAAAATAATTATTACGTTTGTGAAGTTTGTTAATCAATATTTATTTCCGCAGGTCATTGACAACTTCCCGTCCGGGCGAGTCAAGGTGTGGTGGGTGGATGGGCACACTAGCATGTGCTGGCCGCAAGATTTGTACAAGGTAAGGCTTAAGGTAACGTGGTTTCGACAACCGATTCGAGACGTTTCTGCTGTAACACTGCCAACGTTATAGAGACCTTTGGGTTAGATATGTCGGATATGTGGGTGGTTTGCTTAACTGACATTTTATATCTAAAATCAGCTGTAAACGTTTTTTTTCATCTTAGTTTCAGACTTACCAAATACACAAATAAATTATATACACAATATAAATTATAAAAATCGGTGACGCCGTTCGGAGGAGTTCAGTAACTAACTCTGTGACACGAGATATATATTAGATGATTATTATTATACTAGGGGCGTTCAATAACTAGTGAGAATGAATAAAATACAATTAACTTTCATCAAATGTTATTTTTATTTTTCAACGTAGTACCTTTTTGTATACATATCGTTTTTCTAAACCTAAACCCCAGCCTAAACCTGTACACTTACCTTACCATTATACCTTTTTTCTAAACCTAAAATTCTTGGCCTCCCCACTGACCGTCCCGTTCTCGGCCTCTACACTATGAATGCCCTGGTCCTAGTGTTGACAAATGTATTTTTTCACTATTTTTATTTTTAATGCACTAACCCGTGCTAAGGAACAAATTTAAAAACCTATTTAGAGGCTAAAAATTTTTCACCCATGCCGGGATTCGAACCCGCAACCTCTGGCTATCCGTACCAGCGCTCTACCAATTGAGCCAATGGGCGACTCACGGCATCAGTGAAATTTCGAACCTCTTTACAATATTCTCTGTATTACGTACAGGCAGCGACATCTGACTTAAGCAAATTGCATTACTTACAGCCCCGACTACCTACTTTGCAGTTAGGTTTTAACATCGGAACGATATCACTGTACATGATTACACTATTTTTATTTTTAATGCACTAACCCGTGCTAAGGAACAAATTTAAAAACCTATTTAGAGGCTAAAAATTTCACCCATGCCGGGATTCGAACCCGCAACCTCTGGCTATCCGTACCAGCGCTCTACCAAATATATATGGATAGCCAGAGGTTGCGGGTTCGAATCCCGGCATGGGTGAAATTTTTAGCCTCTAAATAGGTTTTTAAAAATGTATTTTTTACCAGGTGGGCGAATACGACTCTGAGGACGGCGAGCTGTGGGGCTCTGAAGGCTCGGGCTCTGACGACTCGTGGGAGACGCAGAGCTCGGCGCACGACGGCGAGCCGAAGACACCCGACGCGCCGCCGCCCCCGCCCCCCGCCGACCCAAGTATGTAGATACATAGTTAGACCTGAGATTTCCGCACTTACGGCCGAATACTCAAACGTCATTCAAATATTTAAAGGCATCTTAAATAATTGACAAGCCGTTAAACACAAAATTCGTATACACAAACGTTAGTTAAAAGCTTGTGTTAAATTTAAGTGGAACACAAAATAACTGGCAGTTAAACATCACTCAGCGAAAAATTCGTATACTCGAACGCAACTTAGCGCGATTTAGCTGCTTAAGTAGGCGTTACAATTGAAAGTAGTCGCGAGGTCCTTCAAATCGTAAATAAGTTTCAATAATCAGTGAACTTAAGTGAAAAACAATGTCCTTATCATCATTATGCTCTTTTTCGGATGAGGAAGGGCCTAATGTGCCTCGAAGATATGAGGCAAAGTTAAATGCTTTCGAGTATTATAATGAAACAAACTTCCATGCGCGGTTCCGGCTGTCGAAAGAGTCCGTCTTTGGACATACAATATAACCAGTTACAAGGCTTAATAGATTCATGCAGTCAGAGAACCAAATTTTAATAACCCTGCGTTGTTATGCTACTGGCATAATAATAATTCTCATTCAATTCTTATTTATATTAATATTTATCAGGGAATAGCTTTCAAAAACCGCAATACCGCAATGTTTTTATTGTGGTAGACTTTTCAAACGTCATTCATTGGTGAGTGAGATAGCCCTAACGTTTCATTCTATGACAGTATAAGATTTATTTCAACATTAAACATTTTGCTTTTTACAAAACGAGGTAATATTATTTAGTACAATAATTTAAGTTTGTTTCATAAATCATATTATGATTTATTGAATTTTTATAAAAAAAACTTCGTATTTCATTACAAAACGTAAAATTGATCGAACAAATTCTGCGTAAATCGGATACACTACGTAAGTTTAAATATTTGGTCAATGAAAACAGACTTGTTATTTATTTGACGGCTTCTCAAATGATCACGGTCTGAAATTGTTTGAATGACGTTTGTGTATACCACTTAATATTTAACAGATGTTCAAATTTGAATGCGCTTCAACTGAGTGATCGATTTGACTGACGTTTGAGTATTCGGCCGTTAGCCTCATAGTTGGGCCATTGTACGTAGCCAGCGCTGAGGTACGTTAACACTTCAGACACTAGGGTTTCCCTACGATGTTTTCCTTCACGGTCGGCGAGTGGTATTGCTTCTATAATTTCACAAATGTACATAACTAACAAAACAAAGTCATTGGTACATGCCGGGGTTTGAACCCACGACCTCCCGATTGAGAGGCCGGCGTTCTACACCGCTCCTCTACCACCGCCCTTAGATACATAGATAGAGAACACTTTATTGCACAACCAGAAAAAAAACCAACCATAGTTTCTTAAATCTAAGTAATGTTAGACAATTGGCGGTCTTGTACCCATGTACCCTGTCTTATCTGCGTTATGGTTCAAAATCGGTCGATTTCGTTTTCAGTTTGGCAGTCTTATTAATGCGTGACAAGTTTGCAACGTTCGCTGTGTTATAGTTTAAAGTAAGAACCTCTGAAATCTGAAATTGAGCTTGCGTAGAGCCTAAGGCGTCCGCCGTCGCGCCAGTATGTACCCGGTCTGGTTAGGGTCATGTCAGTCATTTGTGACTTCGAACATTGAATGTCGCTAGTTTTCAGTTTGGATGTATTCTACTGGACTGTTTCACAGTAAACGATCATGATAATTGCACGTCTTTTTAATCTCAGTGTGTACCTTGTTTTGCTTTGCCCTAAAATCCGAAACGCTTAACCGTGACGATTAGGATTTTTATGGATTTATTCGTGTTTAGTAAACGAGTGTAAAGCATGTTTTAAGAAAGCCTATCGGCATTTGAATAAAAAAAAACAAATATTTTTTTATTTAAGTTTAGTTTATTTAAGCATCTTTTTAGGGTGGTTAGTCCAAGTACTATAGGAAATACTTGCCAGAAGCAATGTAATGTGCCTTTATGTAAATGTTATGTTAAGTAAACCTTTTCTAATCAATTTTAATGGGAGTCGACTAGCGTATTAACTTTCCTTGTAATTCATGAGATACTGATTCACACGCGTTGTTGATGACAGAGGGGGCGGTAGCGGTGGCGGCGACGGAGCCGTCGGTCGCGGCGAGCGGTGGCGGCGGGGGCGGTGGGGCGGTTCCGCGGCTGCTAGAACCGCGGGTGGCGGCGCACATCGAGCGCGGCCGCGTCGCCATGCGCCGACTCGAGGAGATGTTCGCCAAGCATCCCACGCTGCAGAGCCAGGAGGTAACTGCTTATTTTTTGGGTGAGGTGGTCGACGCGAGCTAATTTAGCGTCGTCAAGCAACACACACTGTAGAGTCAGGAGGTTGACCGTTTTTCGTAGTGCCCGCCGCACTGCAGAGCTAAATGGTAAATGCTTGTTTGAGGTTAGGTTGACGACGCGAGCGAGTTGGCCATGCGCCGCCAGGTAACCCACGCTGCAGAGCCAGTAGGTAACTGCTTATTTTTTAGGTTAGGTGGTCAGCGCGAGCTGATTTCGCGACGTCAAGCACCAAACGTTGTAGAGTCAGGAGGTTGACCGTTTGTGGCAGTGCCCGCCGCACTGCAGAGCTAAATGGTAACAGCTTGCTTGAGGTTAGGTTGTCGACGCGAGCGAGTTTGGCGTCGTCGAGAACCACTCATTGCAGAGTCAGAAGGTAACTGCTTACATTTTTACACTAGGTTGACGACCCGACCGAGTTTACTGTGCGTCGCAGTGCTCCCCATGCTACAGAGCCAGGAAGTAACTGCTTTTTTTTAGGTGGGATGGTCGACGCGAGCGTGTTTGGCGTCGTCGAGCACCACTCATGCAGAGTCAGGAGGTAACTGTTTACATTTTTAGACTAGATAGACGACCCGAGCAAGTTTACTATGCGTCGCTGTGCACCCCATGCTACAGAGCCAGTTAGTAACTGATAGGTTGTTGGTTAGTTTGTCGACGCAAGCGTGTTTGGCGTTGCCAAACCCCCACATTGCAGAGCCAAGAGCTGATTGCTTGTTTGAGGTTAGGTTATCGATGCGAGCGAGTTGGCCATACGTCGCAATGCACCCCACTCTGCAGAGCCAGCAGGTGTTTGCTTATTTGTTGGCTTAGGTTTTCGATGAGAGCGATTTGGCTATCGGTCGCCAAGCAGCCTAAAGTATAGAGCCAGGAGGTAACTGCTTATTTGAGATTAGATTGCCGACCCGAGCGAGATAGCCATGCGTCGCTATGCACCTCGTACTGCAGTGCCAGGGGGTAACAGCTTAAGGCAAACGGACGCGGCTAAGGAGTTGTCGACGCTGGCAAGTTGACTATGCTCCGACTAGAGATGATCGTCAAGTACTCCACGCTGCTGAGATAACTGTTGCAGCCTTTATTTGTCTTATCTGCATCTGTGTGTAATGTAAGAATGTGAAAAACTTGTCCGTGCAAGTTGACCGCTAGACTGATGCTTATTTGTTTGCTAAAACATAACTGCCTGATCATCACGCATTGCGACATACATTTGTGACTAACCCCAAGATATTTTCCACAGATTATGCGCAAGCTACTCAACCTATACAAAGACTGTCGTTTCCTGGATCGCCTTATGGGAACCTCGTTCTTCCATGAGGATCATTTTCTGGTGAGACATCGAATCCATATCGTCATGTTGCACGTGAGACATAATATTATTCCCACAGAATTGTTAATATCTGGCGTGTTGAAAACCGGGTTCTTAGTAAAAACTTTTGGCCTTGCCTATAAAAACACTCCAAAAACGCTGACTAAAATAGTCTGTGATGGAAATTTTACATGATCTATGATCATTTTCTATGATCCTCCTAAACCGTAGCCTTATTGTGTTCTAAACGCACCAATCAGATCAGCGGAAATTGGAACTTATTGTGTCCCCAACCTTGTGTTAGATTCCCAACACCCTATGTAGTTACAGTAAAGTGAACCCTATTGTGTCCGCCATTGGGTCTCTCCTCAAAACCTCTAACAAGTCACTCTATCTATATAATAATAGTAAATTAATGTGTCCCCAACACCCCTACTAGTCACATTAAAGTAAACCTTATTGTATCACCAACAGCCCTATTTAGTCAGTGCAAAGTAAACCTTATTGTGTCCGCCTCAGGGTCTCCTGAAGCTTGGCGCTATCACCTCTAACCACTGTAAAGTGAACCTTATTTTATCTCCAATAGCCTTATGTTTGCTGTGTGGTGTCGGGCTAGAGAATAGCACCAACCCAAATTCTTCCCACGGGTGTCGTAAAAGGCGACTAAGGGACACAAACCGGGGAGTGGGCAGCAGCGCCCCTGCAGTACAATTCCACCAATCTGCGATCCCCAACCCGCATGCCCAGCGTGGGGATTATGGGCATTACCCCCCAATGATGGCACAACCTTGTGCTATGGTGCTTATTAGGGGAGGGCTGTGTCCGGCAGTGGACTAATATAGCCTGAAGAAGAAGAAAAAAGCACTATGTAGTAAATGTAAAGTGAATCTTATTGTATCACCAACAGCCCTATTTAGTCAGTGTAAAGTAAACCTTATTGTGTCCGCCTCAGGGTCTCCTGGAGCGTGGCGCCAACACCTCTAACCACTGTAAAGTGAACCTTACTTTATCTCCAATAGCCCTATGTAGTAAATGTAAAGTGAATCTTATTGTATCACCAACAGCCCTATTTAGTCAGTGTAAAGTAAACCTTATTGTGTCCGCCTCAGGGTCTCCTGGAGCGTGGCGCCAACACCTCTAACCACTGTAAAGTGAACCTTACTTTATCTCCAATAGCCCTATGTAGTAAATGTAAAGTGAATCTTATTGTATCACCAACAGCCCTATTTAGTCAGTGTAAAGTAAACCTTATTGGGACTCCGTGCGCGTGGCGCCATCGCCTCGGTAAAGGCACACGAACGAATCACTGTAAAGTGAACCTTATATACGAAATAGTATCTCCAAAAGCTCTATGTTGTTAATGTAAAGTGAACCTTATTGCGTGGGGCACAGGGTCTGCTGGAGCGCGTGCGCGAGCGCGGCGCCAGCACGCCGAGCGCGGGCGAGCGGCGCGTGCACGAGCAGCTCACGCGACTCTTCACGCCCACCGAGGAGGGCGCCGGTATGTCTTGCTCTAATAGATAGATAGTAGATAGATAGATAGATAGATAGATAGATAGATAGATAGATAGATAGATAGATAGATAGATAGATAGATAGATAGATAGATAGATAGATAGATAGATAGATAGATAGATAGATAGATAGATAGATAGATAGATAGATAGATAGATAGATAGATAGATAGATAGATAGATAGATAGATAGATAGATAGATAGATAGATAGATAGATAGATAGATAGATAGATAGATATATAATTTATTTTTGCTTAAAGACACACATGTAAAGCATCACATAAAAAGTTGATTACATAAAATAGTTTAAGTACAAGTACAGCTGTATCTTACAAACTAACATGCATCGAGTTCTATGGCCTTTTAGGCCGTTTGTGAATGTATCACATAAGCTCAAAAAGGCCGTATCTCAGTATAATGGTTCCTACTTTAAATAAGTAGATATTTTACTGATTTTCAGCATATTAACCGCTAACTCGATCCTAACTTAGGTTTTTGAGGTGCTACTGTGCTTCTCTGGTGCTGGGCCCCCGTGGTGGAGTATGGCCTAATTTTTCTGCGATGCAGGAAGAGACCCGTGCCCCAGCAGTGGGGACATGCAAGGGTTGACGCTGTGCTTCTCAAATGCAGAAAGAACTGTGGCATGTTACAAAACAAAAACCCGTAGCCCGAGACATCAGGGAACGCAAACGGCGTTGGCTGGGACACAACCTTAGAAGACCCGATCACCACATGGAAGGTGGCTCTCGACTTTAAATCCCCCGGAGAGACCCGGAAGACTGACTCAAACGTGGAGGAGATCCGTTCTCTACCATCCCTAGCCATGAACACAGATAATCGAATCGCCGTTATGTCAGCCCCAGACTCGGGAGGAGTAAAGGACCAAGGAAAAAGACTTCTCCACCCACCCGGACTTTGTCTCAGCCAAGGCTCATTGTGCGAGCGACTTGGAATAAAAAATACCTCCTTTGATCGACAGACGGCGCTCACGCAAACCCTAACTAAATGAAGGTATTTAAAAACCTATTTAGAGGCTAAAAATTTCACCCATGCCGGGATTCGAACCCGCAACCTCTGGCTATCCGTACCAGCGCTCTACCAATTGAGCCAATGGGCGACCCACGGCATCAGTGAAATTTCGAACCTCTTTACAATATTCTCTGTATTACGTACAGGCAGCGACATCTGACTTAAGCAAATTGCATTACTTACAGCCCCGACTACCTACTTTGCAGTTAGGTTTTAACATCGGAACGATATCACTGTACCCACATGATTACACTATTTTTATTTTTAATGCACTAACCCGTGCTAATGTTAGTGTTGCAATTTGCTTAAGTCAGATGTCGCTGCCTGTACGTAATACAGAGAATATTGTAAAGAGGTTCGAAATTTCACTGATGCCGTGAGTCGCCCATTGGCTCAATTGGTAGAGCGCTGGTACGGATAGCCAGAGGTTGCGGGTTCGAATCCCGGCATGGGTGAAATTTTTAGCCTCTAAATAGGTTTTTAAATTTGTTCCTTAGCACGGGTTAGTGCATTAAAAATAAAAATAGTGTAAATGAAGGTAGCGAACCGACCAGAAACTAAAGAAACCTGTCAGCATTGCGGACCTGAAAAGGGCTCTTCGTCGCGTTCACAAAATGTTCCTTTCGGAAAATATCCTGCGTGTGAAATAGTATGCTTTGATTCTGCTTACTTTATTGGTTATATCTAGCCTAAGTGTTTCACTTTCCAGATAAGGAACCAGACTTCAGCAAGCCAGGCGACACTGGCTCGGAGCAAGAGAGTGAGGTGATGCTGGTGGATCACGAGGACGGACGCATCATCATCGCTGCCAACGTCACCGTGGAGCCCATGGAGGTACGAACTTGACTGCTCTTGCTTAATGGAAGTTATTGCGGCTAGGAGCGTAGTTAAGGAGTCTAACATCGGCAATACTTGAGGCGCCCATGGAGGTAGGAACTTCATTGCTTAGTTGCTTTACGAAGGCTAAGGACTACGTAAGTCTAAACTTCAGCGAGACTTGTGGAGCCCACTTGCTCTACGAGACCATGGACCTAGGAACTGTGTAGATAAAGAGGCTAACTTCAGCAAGTCTTTGGAGGTAGGAACTTGAAAGCTCCCTAGCTATATAGAAGCATGGTACTAGAAACAAAATAATCATACTTGAGCAAGAATTGTAGGGCTCATGCAGGTCGGAACTTGACTGCACACTAACTTCATACAGCCAAGATATGTAGAGTTTAATTACTTATATCGTTGATGGGAGCCCTTGGGGCTAGCAACGTTGCAGATACGAGTAAGTAGTCTAACTTCAGCAAGAGCAGAGTCCATGTAGGTAGGAACTTGACTGCCCAGCTTTGCGCAGCGCTATACTACACTGTTCACTCGCTTTGTCGTTCCATGTAGAAACGGAAATTAACTGCTGTGTGAAGACTTCATACAAAATTATGGGGAACTATAGATATATAGGGAAGAGCGGGTGATCGTGCTCTTCCACTATAAAGGGAAATTTTCCGCCAGGCAGATCGTATGACTGGAGACGGCTGGTCTGATTGTTGTTAGTCGGACGTTATATTTGTGTCATATGAACTTTGATTGCGCGATGCAAGAATGTTGGTGTTTGTAAAGCTCGCCACAGATACATTCTAAATGACACTAAGATAACAATTAGCTATGCGCCAATTTTCCGAATTGATAACGTGAAAACAAGATGGCGGCTCATCAAAAAGGAGACGACCTATTTGTCGTCGAAATTTTATCGCAGAATTCTGTTGCAGATCGAAAGCAACACGCCCAAAAAGCAGCTTCACTTGAACATCGACGCGGCGCAGGCGTCGGGTTCCGATTTGAAAGTGGTTCAGGACGTTGCTAGCGAGAGCGGTAAGTCCACTTGCGTACTTCATAGGTCTTAGGATTTACGCATCTTATACGTCATTATTACGAAAGGAATCAATAGATACGGTAAAAAGAACGCGATTTTTAGTCCTAAAATGTAGCAGTGAGGAAGTTTAAGAGGTCTCTTTTCCCAACAGTGGGACGCAGAAATATCTACATAAAAAAACTAGCCTACCGCGCACTGCCAAAAAAAGGCAAATTATTGCATAACTGAAGTATTTCAATTCATTTTTTTTAAATACATACTATAACAAAATTCCCATATTTTTTAGGGTTCCGTACCTCAAAAGGAAAAAACGGAACCCTTATAGGATCACTTTGTTGTCCGTCTGTCCGTCCGTCCGTCTGTCAAGACCCTTTTTCTCAGGAACGCGTGGAGGTATGAAGCTGAAATTTATATCAATTACTCAGGTCTACTGTCCCTTGAAGCTGTGAAAAAATCAAACTTCTAAGCCAACGCAATCAAAAGATACAGCCGTTTATGCCGCAAATTTTCGACACTTGCAAGGGAATCAAAACCTACAGGGTGCTTCCCGTGAACTCAGAATCTTGAAATTTGGTACGAAGCAACGTCTTATAGCATAGATAAAGGAAAAATTACGAAAACCATAAATTTTTAGTTACATCACATAATATATTTTTTTTAATAATTTTAAACTTACTACCCATTTCCTCATAAACGCGTAGAGGTATTAAATTGAAATTCATACCAAATACTCAGGTCTATAATACAGGTTTGTACGGAACCCTCGGTGCGCGAGTCTGACTCGCACTTGGCCGGTTTTTATAAAAAGGAATTCACTCGTCAATTCGTAAAAACAAAATAGGTTTTTTAGCTATTTCAATGTTGCATTGTGGTGGCATTAGTATGGAACCGCCTGGTATTATTTTAGCGAGAAGTTTTTCCTATAACTAGAATAAGTTATAGGGAAGTAAAATATAGTAGTCGTGGAACCTCCCATTCATTTTGCATCCCTTTGTAATTCTTTATTCTGGTTTTGCAAATTGCCAACCCGTGCAAGGCCCGCGAGTAAGCGTGGTTATGCCCGTATCCTCTCTCGCTTTGAGAGAAGGCCTCTCCCTGTAGTGGGACGTATATAAACTACCTAATAAAAATGTCTACAGTCTGATTTTTAATTCCGTAGAATTCTGACAGTTATAATTTTTTGATATATCAGAGATTACAAACCTTTTGGGCCAGGCACATTTTTCAATTTCAATACGAGTCTGAATATCTGAGTCTATACATTTTATTTGTTAGTGAATGTTTCCATTTTATATTGTGCGGTGCTCCACATTAAAAGTGAATTTACGACGAGTTATAATAACGTCTCTTTTCGTCACAACCAGCAAAAACCGCGCAAGTAAAGATAACATATTTTTATTAAAATCTTTAATCATCATTAATACTAATATCACTATCATCATCATCATCGCAGACATGAATTATGAAAGAGTCTGCGACTGTGTCAATCAAATCGTCGAGAGTGCACATGTTATCTTCTTCTTTGATTGTATAGCTGATACATTCTTGCCATTAATTAGGAGTAACGTTACTAATACTTTCCAGTAATAGTTTTTTAACTTCCGCCATTCTAAAACTTCTGTTGTGTGAAGTTTTCATTTCAATTGAATGAAAATCAATCAAAGTGACAGACGCGACGTGACAGCTAACATTTTATTCTTCTAAAAAGGTTTACTAAACCTTATATTGGGTGGCGGTGTTGTCAGCTCTAGAATAAAATAAAGTAATTAAAGTTAATTCGATGTATTTTTCATGATATTGAAATATTTGTTATTTTTGTATTAAATCACTTAAGCAAGTAAATATGTAGATTTAACCTTATGTAGGTAAAACATAAAAAAAACGCAAAATTTATTTTTTTATTATTCTGAAATGGGTCAAATTTGTCTCTTTTTCGGTGGAGAACTCTTTTAGTAGCAACACTTACGAAATGTCAGAATTCTACGGAATGAAAAATAAGACTATAAGCATATTTTGTCTACAAACCAATGGAAGTCGTTATATAACTGCAACATTGAAGGCACTCAAGCGTCGGAGTCGACAAGCGAGACCGGCGAAGGGGCCACCCGCAACGTCTGCTACAAGCTCTGCTCCCTCATACATTCGCAGCTCGTGAAGGCCCACGCAGAAGTCAGCCGGTACGTACTCTATGTTGACAGGTTGCCATAGCAACAGATTGACCCAATTACTACCTAAGGTCTGTATCATGAAACCAAAATTCACGACAGATTCTTCAGGTTCGACAGGAACTTCATTTTGAAACAGGTTGAAATCTCCTGGAGCCTGTTTCATAGAACTACGATTCATGGTTTTACTATGACAATTCAATGTACTATTAGCAAGGATTAAGGTGGATCACCTTAAGGTTTGTTTATAACTGCAACTCCCAGATGCACCCGAACATGGTTCGCTAATTAAACATATGCTTTTTAGAGGTTAACAAAAAATAAACAAAGCCCAACTATTTAAAAACCTATTTAGAGGCTAAACATTTCACCCATGCCGGGATTCGAACCCGCAACCTCTGGCTATCCGTGCCAGCGCTCTACCAATTGAGCCAATGGGCGACTCACCGGCATCAGTGAAATTTCGAACCTCTTTATTACACTATTCTCTGTATTACGTAGAGGCAGCGACATCTGGCTTAAGCAAATTGCATCACTTACAGCCCCGACAACCTACTGTGCAGTTAGGTTTTACATCGGAACGATATCACTGTACCCACATGATTATACTATTTTTATTTTTAATGCACTAACCCGTGGGACAAATTTAAAAACCTATTTAGAGGCTAAAAATTTCACCCATGCCGGGATTCGAACCCGCAACCTCTGGCTATCCGTGCCAGCGCTCTACCAAGTTTCAAAAGTGATTGCAAAGTCGGTCGAATGTCAGATTAACAAGCAGGAAGACGCGGCTACGCAATATACATGGAATTGTCATAGTAAACCATAAATTGTTAATAATAATAATTGTAGTCTTGTGAAAGAGGGCCCAGGTGTCAGGTTACTCTGAGTTTCACCAGCACTACGAATTTTTGCAAAACATTTTTTTCTATTACCTCAATCATGTAGATAGTTACTTTTAAGGCCTCACGATCTAGGAACAAAGACCTGGGGCTAGTTCGCGTTTTTGCCGAAAACGGTAATTTTTAACGTCAATTCTTTTGGTTTTTACCCGAATGCGGCAGAGTCCAAAAGGAGGGTAATGTGGGTTTATGTATGTACTCGTATGTCCGATTCTACGTTCCCTCATCCAAGGGTTACCTTAATCAATGGTTGTATCATTGATTAAGGTAACTCCGTACCATTTTGATAAATAACATCTCAATAGATTCTTTGTGTTTGCGCGAGCGCATTGGCTACATGAAAACAGCGTAATATAGGCCTTTTTTTGCATCTACTTAATGAGATGATTTATACAGCGTCCAGTGGTATCTTCACTCACACTAGATGGGTGAAGGGACCACTCCGACGCTGTAGTGCCTGGGACATAGTTTTATAGATGGTGTAGGCTTGCCCAGCACCTATACCATCCTGACAGCTTAGTCGGCCTAGCGCACAGGAAAGACTAGTCAATACGTGCGAAGCCAACCAAGCCGCGGGTTTCCTCACGATGTTTTCCTTCACCGTTAGCGTGTGGTATTGCGACTACAAATTCGCAAATGTACGTAACTCAACAAAATCAAAATCACTCAAAGCCAAAAATAAAAAACTGATATAAAACTTAACCAAAAACCCGACTGCTAATAACTACTAAGCAGTACCTAGGCTGGTCCCACCTGGGTGCTTGGGTGTTTGGTTGTATTTCATGTTGGTGACGTACTTGCCTGGTTACCATAATACAGGGTATCCTAGTTTGGGACCAGGTCAAGAGATTGTGTTGTGTGGAAGTTATTTATTTATTAATTTTTAATGCTCATTCGGGTGGTTTTTTTATACCTAGTAGTTAATTTTATTTTTACGTCCTCGGTAATGGGAACTATGAATCACTATTCACGTGATTGAGTGAATCTAAAGGCACTTCTCAAACACGACCAGTGAAAGCAGACAAAGCTCCATTGGTAGCGCTAGTGAACCTCTTAGAACCCCATAAGGCACGGGCCACACAGAGAGGACGTGGGGCAAGGACGCGTTGTATAGAATACGCGCCCTCTCCCAAGCGCTTTAGTAAATTTTGTTGTAAAGTGATCTGAAAAAACGCCGCGTATCTGCCCACGTCTTTGTCACGCTTCCTGTGTTGGATGCGCCTAACGTGCATACATCTAATGTAGATAATAAGGCTTATGCAGAAGAAGAGGAAGTTGTCAAGTACAACTATACTATAGAAGTGCATAGTTTAATAAATATATTTATCTTAAAAACCTATTTAGAGGCTAAAAAATCCACCCATGCTCTGCCACAGTCAGCTAGAGGTCGCGGGTTCGAGTCCCTGCATGGGTGGAATTTTTAGCCTCTAAATAGGTTTTTAAAATTGTCCTTAGCACGGGTTAGTGCATTAAAAAGAATATAAATATATTTATCGTTACCGTCAAAGTTGTATATATTTTGTGGAGAAGAAACTAAAAAGGTGATATACAAATAAGAGTAATCTATTTACATTATACAAGACACAAAATTATTCAAATGCAATGAAATGTGTCGATTATGAAGCAGTGTACATAATGATTTTGATTCCATTGTAAATGCGGTGTAACATATTATTTCGTTTCTTTAAATAGGTGTTCTGGACGTAAAGTCTGCATTATATTAGCTTTAAAAACCTATTTAGAGGCTAAAAATTTCACCCATGCTGGGATTCGAACCCGCAACCTCTGGCTATCCGTACCAGCGCTCTACCAATTGAGCCAATGGTATATTAGCTTTATTTACATGTCACTGCTGTCTTGCCAAGTTTACATGATACACACCATGAATTTTGGGTGGTATGAAAGCCATGGCAAAATGAACGTGCCTTAACAATAGCTATCGAAGACGCTAGTTATTTTTGTTTAAAGGTTACTTGCCGAAAATAATCAATGCAAACTCGATTCTATTAGAACCATTAGTAGCCAGTCAGAGCGGTGCGCGTCTGCCGCGGGCCCGCGAGTCATGATTCTGATAGACTCAAAGCTGGAGTGGCAGTGGATGGTACACGTAGCCTGAAGAACTGATGGCCGTTGGGATGAAAAAGTTCTGACCAGTGGCAGTGACCACGCATAATTGTTCAATAGAGTCATATTAGTCCGGTAATGGCCGTTTCATTCACAGTATCGGTAGTCTGGTAATAAATCGCATTGCAATGGTATAACCCGTGCTACTCAATTTGGCGTCTTGCGCGATTCGATCTTCTTCGCGAGAGATTCGATCTTCTTCTGTGTAAATAATCTCATTAATAGATGGAAAGGCCAAAGTATAGTAGATGATGATGATGAGAGCTGGTATGAATTCGCGATTAAAAAAAAAGATTGCTCAACCTAACATTTTTTTTTATTTACTTCTTACCTTAAAATTGCAATTTTCAACACTAATAAAATACTCACAGCTTTCATACCACCTAGATTTCAGGGTGTGACCTAGCTTAGAGCTTAGCCAACTAGACAATACACATCGAAGGTTTCCCAATAAGTGCAAGCGTGCGGCGAGTGGTTAAGATAAAACATGTCTTAATTGCAAGTCTTCAAGAGCTGAATTTGATTGCCATTGTTGTCGTTCACAGGAGAAGGCCCGCCGAGTTGGCCGAATTCCTTAACAGCTTAATGAGAACGCAAACCGTGACAGAGGAGAAGTTACCCTACCACTTTTCAGTGTGAGCCTACATTTTTATTTCTTATTATTTCCCCACACTGCACGGTAAACTGACCTATGTGTGCTTAGCATAAAGTCTTGTTTTTAACCTCCCCACTAACGACCCCCCAGTACATCACATGACATTAAACTGACAGGGGTGTCATGGTGGCGCAAAAAAAAAATTACCAGGTTGCCTAAATCTCAAATTATTGAGATTTACCAATGTACGGATTTGGTTGAGACAGGAATAATTACACTCTAGAATAACCACTTTACTAAACAATAACAACTTTATCAAAATTCAGACACGCCAATCCTCACATTCAGAGTACGAAAACGTAATTACTAGCAATTTTTGCGTAGTGCCCTAAACTTTTGTGTGCTTACGAACTATTACGTAAGTTTAGGAAAAGATAAATTTATGTAACAGGGTTCTGAATATATACCTATTCATTCTATCAAGTTTGTTTTTTCTATCCCGTACAAAATTTATTACCAAAACAGAATCAAACTTTTTGCAAGAAAGCTAACATTTCCTGTTGAACAGTATGAGAGTGACAATTTGAATTCGAAAATGCACTGTAAATGTGGGTCCTTACGAAGTGAAAACCACTTTTATTGAATGAAAATACTCTTATCTTATTGAAATCTATGCTCTTTTATAGAAATATTCTGCAAAATGTAGTAAAAATTAAATATATCGACTGCATTATATTTTTGTACCAAGGTCACGAACAAAAGGGTAAATGAGAAATGAAACAGTACATTCATAACGAAATATTTATTTTCTTTTTTTACGCTATTTACAGTAAATATTCAGACAAAAATAAAGAATAAAACAATAAAATAGTATTTCCATTGTCTTGTCTTGTTTAGTAGGGATGGGGTAAGGGAGAGTATTCATTGGGCAAAAGTCGATAAAATAGGGAAAAACAATTATTGTCGATAAAATTCATGCAAAATGAATATTAATTTTACTACCACCATGTTATTAGTAAAAATAAACGTTGTGTCGCTAGGCAGCAAAAACAAAGTCCATAAATAAAGCTGTCTGAGCTCAAGTGGTGGCGCGTGCCGCGCATAGGGTATCAAGTTCGGCGTCAAGTAGTTTGTTTATACTAACCGCCATTATGTAAGTATCTCACCATAAATAGCCTATTATACATTGTTAGTGGTGATTGACTTAACAATTATGTCTAGTATTGCTTCTACTAGTATTCTTCTAGTATTTTTCACTTTCACTACATCAACAGCGAATTTTCTCTCGTTGTTTACTTTCATGTAGCAAGTCTAAAATATTACAAAGTTGTAAACTGGTTGTCTTTTTTTTTAAATAAGTAAAATTAATAAAAGATACAAACATGTTAAATTAACTAGTTGAGTTGAAAACATTCGTGCATGAGCTGAATTATGACCTAATACGTATATACGTAGCTTTAGAATGTCCTTCGTATGTTTTTGCAATAATTTTATTTTTAATGCACTAACCCGTGCTAAGGACAAATTTTAAAACCTATTTAGAGGCTAAAAATTTCACCCATGCCGGGATTCGAACCCGCAACCTCTGGCACGGATAGCCAGAGGTTGTGGGTTCGAATCCGGGCATGGGTAAAATTTTTAGCCTCTAAATAGGTTTTTAAAAATGTTTTTGCAACTTAGGAATACAATGCAAAAGAACACAAAATTAAGAAAACAAAACCCGTTCCACAGATAGCGTGATGCAGCTGATCATGCAAACAAAAAATACAATAATCCAACACCACACTGTTAGTTTATTTGTTTATATAATAAATGTCATGTAGTATAGATGCCGGCACTTAAGAAGAGCTGCGCGTGCCCTGTAAAAGTATGGCGGTCGTAGTTCTTTCTACGTGCCAACATCTTTATCTAACCTAACGTAGTAAGGAAAATGGTTAAAACAAACATAGAACGGCGAAAGATTTTTATGTTTATTTTTCGTGAATTCTATGTTTTCTTTCGGTTTTAGCATTTCTGCGTATTTGTGCTAAAATAGAGATCAAACATGTCAAATACAGTTTATTGAGCAATAGGTCGTGGGTTTGATCCCTAATTTTATTGGTTTTTGCATTCTAGGTGTTTGAATGGTATTAAAGTACGAGCATTTAAAATTATGTAAGTATGTATATCAGTTAGTACCCATACCACAAGTTTTGCTTAGTTACCGTGTGTGGAAATATCCCAACTATATTTTATTATTACATATTATTATTTCGTTCAAATTTAAACAGTAGTGCAATCGTGAGTTATACTGAGTGATATAATTATGAATTCTTATAACTTTTAAATTGTAGAAGTATGGAGCTTTCATAATTAAATGTTTTAACAATACTTTTATCGAATTTCCATCAAAACAATCTCGCTATTAGTACACAAACATGACATAGCAAAAGACAAAAGAAAAAGCTGCAGGAGTACATTATTTGTTTACTTACAAAAGGGTACGCCGTTGGATTTTACCTGCCCATCAAATTAATGAAAAATGTTAAACTCCACCTGTTCCATTAGTTCGATAGGCAAATAAGTTTTTCACCAATCTAGAAAAAAAGTTTGTCTAGACAAACAAGAAAACAGAACGTAAAGGAGCGGACGAAGTATGTCTACTTTTATTATCTACATACACAAATCTTACATAAAAATCACAAATCAAAATCACTTACACAACTCTGACATGCGTCAACCTCTCTCAAATATACAGTATAATAAATGAATAGGCGACAACCGAAAACTGTAGCCAAACAAAGCCAAGGGAAAACAGAACCGAAATGTAACAGGCGATTTAAAAAAAATGCGCTCTTATTCACTCACGTGCCATGTGCTCCGGTAACGGTTCGGCGTAAGAGTGAAAAAGGCGAAAACATTTTTCGAGACAAAGCGGCACGTTACACTCCGGGCACTCGTATACTGTTTTCGTCCTTCGTTCGCATTTTTTGCACCAAGTACAATAGCCGCGACCCAAGTTCGAACGATGGGCCGTGTTGGCCAACATCGCTTCAGTAACGAGTTTCCGACGAATAAAATGTCGCTCTGTCAATCGCCGAACTGGTAGTGGGAACTGTGACGGTACAGCCTGTCGCTCAGTGGCCCGAGGAACACGAGGAAGGTGTTTGTCAATAATGGATTGAACTAGCGTCAGCCGAAACGCCAGAGAATCCAATTTCGTTCCACTACTTTTTTCTAACAAAATGCGTGCATTTTGAATAGAAATGTTCAAGAGCCTTTTGAAGAACTTCTTTGTCCATTTTCGGCACTGTTTCCGTTCGACTAAGTAAGGTTCCAGCATTTGATCTAAGCGATCAACCCCACCCATTCCCCGATTGTAGTCGTCAACGAGTTCCAATTTGAATTGGGCCGGACGACCTGGCCTACCTTCTTTCTGAATCTGAGTAGTGTCGTGGCATGTGGTAATAAGGTGTAATCGCTTTCTATCTTGTAATGCCACCACCGCAACATCACCAGATTGTCGAGCAACAAACTCACCCTCAGCTAGAACGGCCTTCTGAACGACGACAGGAACATTTTTCCTATTGGAACGCAGGGTTCCAACACAGTCGGTGCGGTGTCGTTTCAGAAACCGTGCCAGTTGAGGGGAGTTAAACCAATTATCCATGAACAAGACATGACCCAAATTCAGAATTGGTTGAACCAGTTTCATTACAGTTGAAACGCTCGAGGGAAGAGCAGCGTCGGGAGTCGTCCTACGGCCAACGTAAACAAAGAACGACCATAAATACCCAGTTGCGCTTTCGCACAATTGAAAGGTCTTTATGCCGAACCTTGCCGCTTTCATTTTAATATACTGCTTAAATGAAAGAGGCCCTTTCCACAGTGTCAACGATTCATCGATGCAAATATCCTGGTCCATTGTATAATGTTCCTTAAACTTACTGTTCAAATGGTCCAGTATTGGGCCCATTGGATACAATACGTTTTCGGGATCGTTTGGATCGCGTGAACCGTCAGCAAGGTGAAAGGCTCTATTTAAATTCCAGTACCTTTTCTCCGTGAACAGGCATCGGAATATGTCTGTCCGCATTATAGGTAACTTGCTAAAGCAAGATTTGATGGTAGGCATTCTAATAATGCCTAACATCATCCAGAATGCGAACAGCACAAGGATTTCGTCTAAATTGGTCGGCTCCCAATCATGACGGAATCTCATGCTCCGAATGCCCTGGGCGTACCTATTGCTTTCCGTGGCTACGTGGGATAATATAGTATCATCCCAATAAGCACGGAATGCACTATAAGCGTTATCGAAAACGCTGGTCGGCCCAGGATTTTCGGGGAGGAATCTTTCTTTCCTTCCTTGCCATCCATCCATCGGCTCCCACTGAAAATCTTCACAGTCAAAGAAAGCTTCCTCCTGCTCATTCATATTTTCGACTACTCTGCGTTCACGCACAACGCGTTCTCGTCTGTTACGATCGGCCAATAAGCGGCCGATATCCTGCCGCATCTGTGCGGGCAACTCGTCGTCAGCAACAAAGCGCTCAACTAGAGGCTGCCCGCGCACCCATCCACTACCTCCTCTGCCACTCCTCATACCTCGTCCGCCGCGTCCACGCCCTATTCGCCCTCCCCGAGTGGCACCACGTCCACGAGTAGCAGCAGCGGCGGGTCCCGGCGCGTCCAGCAGCTCCACGACACCAAATCTCGGCACCTCTTCGTCGTGAACAGACCTGTAAAGTAAAATTAAATTGAAAATGGTTCTATAGATACAAAAACACACCATGTGATTTGAGCAATATAAATATTTATTCAAACTTACAACGGGCTGATGTTTCGCAACATCTCCCTACGGACTTCATCATCGTCACTGCTGCTGCTGCTGCTGGAGAGCCTGTTCGAAAAATAAACATTAAAAAAGTAGTACCATTTATTTTCTCCATACATATAGGAGAGTAACAAAATATTTTACTAAGATAATAATTACCTCTCGTCCCGGGAGGGCGAATCTCCGTGAGATTCTCTGTAAACAATAACATATTTGTTATTTATCCACTTGCAAAAAAAAACTAGGTAGAAAAAACATCAAGTATTATACCTAGAGGTAGAAGGTGGCACGCTTAGTGCCTCCAGTGGCACTAGCTCCCCGTCCTCCTTCTCCAGCATGATGTCCATTGCCTGTAAGAAGTATAAACCTAAATTAACGGAACGAACAACAAATAATACAAAATTAGTATTCATATAATAAAATATTCATATAATGAAGCGCTCGTGGCCTAGGCGAACCGAGTGATTGGAATCAATCACTTGGTTAAGCAACAACAGGCGCGGTCAGGTACAGGATGGGTGAGCGTCCCGTGACTACCGCTAGTGGCATTTTTCCGAGCGCTTCCGTGCTTCGCAAGGCACGTTAAGCCGTTGGCGCCGGCTGTCATATAATGACAGTCGTTAAGCCATGTCAGAGGCCTTATGGGCGGCTTGATAACTTCTGACAGTGAGGCCCGCCACTGTCTCACAATCCTCCACCAACCCGGACTTGACCCCGTGGTGGAGTAAGGCCTAACCTTCCTGCGATGCAGGAAGAGACCCGTGCCCCAGCAGTGGGGACATATAAGGGTTGATAACGATTCATATAGGTAATATATAATAACATACCATCAGGTTTGCCACCCCAGTCTCCTCCTCCTCCTCCTCCAGCCCGAACACCAACTCCCCCTCGCTCTCATCCTCTTCCTCCTCATCCTGTAGGAGGTCTACAAATTCCTGAGGAATTGGGTGTCCAGGTCTCCACATCTATAAAATAAATAAATAATATTTTTTGTATAAACTATCAGATAAATATTAGAATCTAATTAGAAATTTGCGTATTCTCACTAGAAACTTATAGGAAATGCCGATAATCAATTGAAATAGTCATAGAACATCACTACAGAACTGGAAGACACGACCGGAAGTCGTGACGGAAATTTCCTATATACGAACCGATTTCCGGTATACCAACGACTCGGAAAGCGACGGAAAATATTTTGTTTTTGTAATTATTTCACCAATACTTAGTGATTCTACATAAAAACGATGAAAATAACAAAGTACGATAGTTTTACTGGCCAAATATAGTGGGTTTTATCCAAATTACTCAAACAATCATCAAAAATGTCGAAAGAAAGTACAACTTTTTTACAAAATGGCTTTATCGAACATTTTCTTGAGCCAAATTTAAAGTATTTATTGCATTCTTTAGGTAAAACGATGTGTATTGATTGAAATAAATGCATAAAGTAACACGTAAATACACTTTACACTTACCTTTCTAACAAAAAAACACTTTTTCTTCAATAATTTCTCGAGCGCTCTCACCACTTCACGGCAAAAAATTTGACAATAAAATTGACTGCTTTTTTTGTTAGAAGTGCCATAGAGTATTATACCACAGATTAAAGGTAATTTTATGCTCTGTACGAGCCCTTACACGCTCAATCGATACCATAGAACAATAACGCACTTTTAAACATTTTTTTGGTCTGTTGGCTTTTGGGACAGATCTGTCTCAGCTGCGCGTTTGACGTTACTCTATGCGCTGAGACAGATCTGTCTCCGCTGCGAGTTGGGAGGTTAAATAAGACTTTATTCCCAAATTCCTATTGATTTTTCTCACAAGTAACCAGTTTATTGAACCATCCAACCTAACAGAGCTTTTTAGTAACAAAACAACCAGGTGTTCCCTTGTTTTGGGTCTGGCATTCCGTCTCCCTAACATTTTTTACTATTGTAATCAAAATAGTACACATTTGATAAAAAATGTAGTGTAACATAAAAACTTCATAAAACTTTATAAAAACACGATCTCTCTGATACACTTCTCAGAGGCAGTGTATTTAGTATGTTTTAACTTTTTTCCTAGACTATTTAAACTGCCGCTTAAAAGCGCTTTAAGGAAACGTAGTTTTATAAGAATGCTACCGTTTGTTTCCTACATAAATAAAAACAATAAACATGGCTTTCTGGTTAATAAAATTAAGCAAGATTAAGATTAATTTAATTTTTACTATACTTAGTTTTTTATATAGAAAACTGGATAGTAATCTTTCGTAAGCACTACTAATAAATTTTAATCCGGACTCAAATGTATGAAACTGGTTGTTAAAACTTTTATTAGAATCAGAACTGTTTATTTGTTAAATACTCAGTACATCTACCAAAAGTAAACTAGTTTTTTTGCAATCGATAAAAATTAAAATGTGTGAGCGAGGCGGTATATCAGACGTAGCAGCAGTCTTACGTCAGCGCGGGTTAGGCGCATTTAACTTGAGTTAACCGGTTAAATAGATAATTTCGCATGCAAAATTATCTAACCCGAGCTAACCCCGTTGACGAAAGTGGGCCTTAATGATAAAACATCACTATTTTCATAGGTCGGTTTACCATATCCAATCGTTTTTTTTATTCTGACCAACCTTTTATTGCGTGCTCTGGAATTCAATAAAATTGGCATTACTAATGTTTCCTCAGACGCATTCTTTATTTACCTATTCTTATTTTATATTTTGGTTTCGAAATTCATTATATTCCATTTTTATTCGCCTATCAAAAGCTTCAAAGTGCCTAACACACACCTCCAGTAACAACGGTGGGTATAGTGTCTGATTTCTGTCCTGTCATGGCGAGGAAGTACAAGTGACGAGCAGATTAAAAACTCTTCTAGTACAGAAAGGGTGTGACAAAACAGGAACTAGATGAAAAGGTCTGTTTCCAATGTGGACGAGAACGAGCTGAAAATGCCCCAAGCACACGCTTTTTGAGGACAAATATTTATATTTCTTTGTCACGCCAGACGCCCCCAATCTTTTTCCGGCCATGTTAAACACGGGTTAAGGCTACTTTTACATCTGGCGTACCACTCGCTCGCACATTGTAACATTTCTAATTATAATTAGGAATATTTATTATAATTATATGTATAATTATAATTAGAAGTGTTACAATGTGCGCGCATATAAACTATTACTCGTTGTAAGAATCTATCAAACAAATGTAATCAAAAAAATATGACAAAACATGCGAGTGAGATGCATTCTTAAAATAACAGCAGCCTTAACACTTTTACTAAAAAATTAAATTGTTAAACATTTAAATAACATAACATTTACATACAGGCACATACATTGCTTCTGACACCACACTAGTATACCCTGTGTCGTGGGAACCAGAAACAACGACATCACAAACTTGTAAACATCGAAGACCTGGGGTTCTATTTTTTATCTCCAGCCTGGATTCGAACCCGGGACCGCTTGCATGGTAGGCAGATGCGCTACCGCTACGCCACATAGGTTGTCAATACCAATACCACAACACACAAAAAAATCTTAAAAATAATAAGATGGAAAGTCAGAGTGCTTAGTGCGAGTTTGACAGATCCAATCGAATAACTTTACTACCGCGTTAATCGAGCATTGAGTAGTGAGTATGAGTAAGTTAACCGTTCGAACTGGCAAAACGCTGTCACAGTACAACTCGCACTCGCGTTTATTCGTGTTTTGGCTGGTAAACGTGTTCACTTCTCAACATAAACCATTACAACTCGCACTCAGCAATTTTAATTTCCATACTTGTCGCTAGGTGGCGCTTCCTCGATGCCATAGAAATATGAGTTTACGTTAACGCGATCGAGTAGTTAAAAAACTCGCACTAAGCACTCTGAGAAAACACTGCGCAGAACCCGCTTCAGCGGCTTATACACACTCCCGCCCTACGACTGTGCGTTAGACAAATGCCATCGGATTCATTTCGCGTTTTTTGAGCCTTAGCAGTCGAAGTGTTACTTCATTGAGGGCAGATCCTCTACATTAAACATATGTGCGGTACGGTAAAATACCCTATGCAGCGTCCTAAAGACCTATTACAAATCTGTTTGGATTGATCGTGTGCGGGAAATATGTTTGGCATATAAGTTAACCCACGCCAGTCGGCGCGACCGTGAATGAGCGTGTGGTCGGGGCATTTCTGGCTATATGTAAGAAAGTTCTCTCCCATTGCAAACAGTTTATTTATTTGATGTCAACGTGCGTCTGTGTGATCGTGATAGCATCCCGTGGAACACATTTGTTAAATTGAACATGATGTTTATGTTTATTTATGTACTTTATTCTATGCTTGTGTTATTGTCCAATGGCTGGCTGTTAAAATATGTTCCACTCTCGTTTTCGTTTTACAGTTAACTTCGCAAACTTATATTAAACAATGTTACGTTTCACAATAATTTCTTTCATTATATATTTAATTTGTATCACTTTTCATTCATTTTTTTATGCAATTGGTCTTTTATATTTTGTTTAATATTTTCTTCAGTAGATATTGCTCTGTAAAAAGTGGTAACTTAATTTCTCTGTAACAAAAATTGTACCTATCGAAATCCTTACATAGACTAGACCGTGAATTGGTATACTATAGTGAACCTTGTTTAATGTAAGTCTTGCGTACATTATCCTTCTGTCTTCCACTTACTTCGTAAAAGAGCAATATCGATAGCCGAACGATTTTGAACTTTATTCCCCGTGTAGCAACTTTTAAAACAGTTCCGCTATTAATGTTGCTTTTCTCTGTTTAGTACGAGCATGTCAACATTGATGTGTATTTAAATATTCCCTTCCTACGAATTGATGTACTAATCTGACCACAACCAACCTTACCTACCATATGTATCCTCCAAAAATTATCAAAGCAACGATGTTATATTCAGACATCTACGATCCGTTATTAAATATCACGGTTAAATAAAAAAAACAGACTGAGTAACTATATACCTTTCGCTCACACTGAGTAGTATTTTTTGAGAGAAAGGTTGATAACTGTCTAAGGGAAGGCCAATGAGACGAGATAAAGAATGTAAACAAAGTTTCAGGGGTTCAAAATATTTTTATTTGAATAAATTATATACAAATTTTGGATTCCCTATTCTAATCGCTGTCGTCTGTATTAGAAATTAGATGAGTGGTTAAAGTGAAAATAAATTACTAAATCATCTTTCAAAGATTGTCTAGAGCCGCCCGGTTGTGGTTCCTTAATTAAAATCAACAACTACCCACAATAACAGCAGAAATCAACAAGAAAACTGACAGAAGCGGATAAATAAACACAATAAACTTAATAAATACCGAAACGAAAAAATACGTATCACTTCAAACGCAAACTAAACAGGAATGCTATCGCAATGAAGTCAGTAACGGTCCGTTTGTTTACATTATTTATCTCGTCTCATTGTGCTTAGTTCAGTCTGTTTCTTTCAGGCGGGTCCTAGAGCCGTTCTCATACAAACTTAGTTTGGTTTTATTTACAAACAATATGGCGGATCGCATTGAAACCCAATACGTTTAGAGGACACAAATCAAGATGTGGAAATAAAAATTACCAAAAGGAAATTATAGTCTAGTGATTAGGTACTATGAAAATTAGTATGAGTCTGTAATTTCTTTTCTATTCTGTTGTGCTCAGTTGTAAGCACGAACAAACCTTAATGTATGTCCTCTTAACGTATAGGCAAAGTGTCATTGCGATCCGGGATGTCGTTTGTAAATAAAAATCTAACTGCTTTTTTTATGGAAATGTTGAAAGGCCGTCCTAATTAACAGTGTGAAAAAATGCTCTTACCGCTGAGATTAAAATTTAGTGCGCTAGAAAGATGCTGTTTTGTTCAGAGCAGCATCTTGAAAGCGCATTCCTTTGGATCTCAATTAAAAGAGCGTTTTATATATTTTGATCTAAGATATTCACAGTTGCGATGCCATAAACATAAGGCCTAGTAAAATTTAATCTTACACGAAGGCTTGTACAAGGTGTTGCGTTAATGTCTGATAAAATTCAAGGACTTTTTTCTTTATTTTAGGTTATTCTTCTCATCAGTACACACCATTTTTATTATGAGAACAATTCTGACGTATCGTAATAGAAACGGTTTATTGCCGTTATCCACTCGCGAATTCGGGTCACGTAGCTGATATTAAGCATTTACGTATGATTAAATGGTTGGCCGAGGAGAAAAGAAAGTAGCGTGCCTTCGGGACCCCTATGTCCAGCAGTAGACTATATAATATAGCCTGATGAAAAAGAAGGTAATAGATACGATATCATACGATATCAACCCTTGTATGTCCCCGCTGCTGGGGCACAGGTCTCTTCCTGCATCGCAGGAAGGTTAGGCCATACTCCACCACGGGGGCCAAGTCCGGGTTGGTGGAGGATTGTAAGACAGTGGCGAGCCTTACTGTCAGAAGTTATCAAGCCGCCCATAAGGCCTCTGACATGGCTTAACGACTGCCATAAAATGACAGCCGCCACCAACGGCTTAACGTGCCTTGCGAAGCACGGAAGCGCTCGGAAAAATTCCACTAGCGGTAGTCACGGGACGGTCTCCCATCCTGTACCTGACCGCGCTTATTGTTGCTAATATTCGGGTAAAGCTCGTTTTATTTACCACATAGACGAGCTTAATACTACTTAGCTTTATTTATCTAGCAGGTCGTATAGGTTATTTAAATAAAACGTTTCTTAGGCTTCCTCTTAAATTATTTATTAAATAACTTAAATTATTTATAATTAATCTCAAGCGATAACTTCCACCGGTGGGCAACAGGAATAAAGTCATTGTTACACTTTAAACTGGTTTAAAACTATGTATGAGCATCGCGAGTAAATATTAAAAATACTATATATTGTAATCTTGCTCTGGCGAATGTATGAAACGGCTGAGCCCTATAATTCATCATTTACTTTGACAATTCACAAATTTCACATTGAAAAGTCGGTTACCAAGTAAGAAGACTCGACTAACGGAGTGATAAATTTATTAGTTAATTTCAGATTCTGTTTTTTTTTTGTTCAGTTCTATTTGCCATTTACCGCTCACTGTTTCATTGCTCAGAATCTCTCTTAGGCTGGGTGGGAGAAATTTCGTTTGAAATTAGTCCCGCCTTTGTGTAACTACTCTTACCTGTTATTTAAGTTTTTGTTGTTGTGCAATTAAGCGTAACAAACCAAGAATGTACCTCGAATTGTCATAATAAACTATGTATTGTAGTTTAATAAAATTTTCGCGGCTACTCCACATTTTAGGGTTGTTCTCTTCATAAAAATTGTTTCCAGTGACGAGTACAATAACCTCCAAAAAGAATCACCGGACCTCTAAAAATCTAAGATCACTTGACAGTCAATACGGCGCGCTGGTGGTGAGCATGGCCGACCAGGAGGCCGAGAAGGCCGACGGGAGTTCACTGCCGGCCACCGGGCCTAACGAGGCCGCCACTGGGGACTCAGTCACTGCCAATGCTGCTGGTGAGTTGACCTTGAAGCAGAGCTAGATGGTGGACGGTAGGGGGAAGACATGACTATGGAGAAGGACTGGTATACACTAAAGAATATTCTTATCTTATCTTGGATCACTTTTTGCTTCTCGTAATGATAACTAATAATAAAAACTTCCACAAAACAAAATAACTTGTCCTGATCCCATACTAGGTTCCCAGTTCCCCATTGAGATTGTTATCTACATTCAGTCAATCTCAAATCAAAAATATTGTCTTCATCCACCTTAAAGCTCGACCTCTTTAGTTGTGCAATCGTGTTCCAGCACAAACAACGGATGCCGCCCCTCTAGCGACAGCCGAGGCCGACGCCGAGGCCGAGTCGTCCGGCCCGACGGAGGCCGAAAACGGAAGCGAAGGCTTCTGCGTACTCGAGTCGGCGCCCGCCGCCCATCGCTTCCGCCTGTCCATGCTGCAGCCGTCAGAGCCTAGGACCTTCTACAACGCGGTCAAGCGTGAGATCAAGCTGCTGAAGAGTGATCTGCCTGCTGGGGTAAGCGTCTTAATAACGTTTATTTGAGACTTTAAAACAAATCCATGTACAAACAAAAAAATACAAGTTTTGAACTCTATAGTCTCCACAAATACGCGATATCGCCGATAAAGTGCAAGAGAGTAGGCTGGTTTAGGCATATGAAATTATAGCCTTGGAAAAGAAATTCTATGTCAATTCCTGGGCAGAGATCCAGAATGCGACTGAATGAATGAAGAAAGATCTCATAGAATGCGGAGCCGCAATAAACGAGGCAATGAATAGGGCGTAGTGAAGAGAGAAAATAAGGAATGCTGACCCCACACCATGTAGGGCTAAATCTGGAAAGAAAGAGCATAAATGGATCGTAAGTAACTTAACCAGGCCTTTGGGCGCAGATTTCTACTTACTTGAGTCAGCACATACCGCTCATCGCTTCCTCCTGGCTTAGCTACAGGCCTCAAAGCTTAGGTCCTCTTTAAACGCGGTCAAGCGCGACATAAAATAGATTTCAAAAAAAAAAAACACTGTCGTTTTTGGCAACTATGCTGCGCCGCGTAACTGATAAACGTCGGTAAAACACTGTCGGTAGAATCGGTCATCCAGCAGTGGACCCTATTCATGAACTAGACAGATTGTCCAATCATAAAGAGAAATCAATTTCGTGGCTGCCTATGATTGTGATCGCGTATTCTCTTCTCGTTCTTTCCTTTAACGTATTTTTTTTTGTCTACGGAAACACAGAGTAAACAAGTAGACAATTGTTTACTCTGTGTTTCCGTCACAATTTATAGAAATATTTTTTCTCTATAAATGGTAAAATGGTAAATGTCCCCTGCATTACAATTCCACCAAACTGCGATCCCCAACCCGCATGCCCAGCGTGGGGATTATGAGCATTACCCCACAATGATGGCACAACGTTGCGCTATGGCGCTCACTAGGGGAGGTCTGTGAACTAATATAGCCTTAAGAAGAAGAATGGTAAAATGTTCCGAATATCGCAGGTATGGGTGCGCGGCTTCGAGGACCGCATAGACCTGCTGTCGGTGATGATAGCCGGCCCCAAGAAGACGCCCTACGAGGACGGGCTGTTCGTATTCGACGTACAACTGGGCGGGGAGTACCCGCGCGCGCCGCCGCTGTGCCACTACCACTCCTACTGCACCGACCGGCTCAACCCCAACCTCTACGAGGACGGGAAGGTGAGCACACAAATTATTTATTAATACTTGTACTTCCCTTAGATAAATGTACAATACGACGGACTTAATGCCTTAAGCATTTTCTAGGAGTCGACCGCAGGAGGTAAAAGAAAAATTGGTGGGCGTGTAAAAAAAAGCACAAGAGATAAAAGTATAACAGCAATATAAAATATTCTATATACGATAAATATTAAGCCTTAGGTTTTCTACAACGCGTTCAAACGCTGTTGAAGAGTGATTTGTCTCTTGGGGTGAGTTTTATACAACACCTCTGTCTTTACATAGAGCCGTGTGAGTCAACACATTCACAAAGTCGATATCGCGAGAGAGAATATTCTGCCCCTGATACTGCAGACTACAGAGCCAGCGAAACTCTACAATGTGGTAAAATCTGCTGAAGAGTTACCTGCCAGCCCAAGGCGTCCTATGTAGACTGACAATTCGTTTCTTACGTACAACTGGACGGCGAGCACTACCACTTCTACTACACTACTCACTCAATCCCAACTTCTAGGAGCGTATATAGGCTTCATTATTTACTAATACATACACATTACGTAAGGTAAAATAACTTGTTGTCGGCAGGTGTGCGTCTCCCTACTGGGCACGTGGTCGGGTCGCGGCGTCGAGGTGTGGGGCAAAGACAGCTCGCTTCTGCAGGTCATCGTGTCGCTGCAGGGCCTCATACTTAACGCAGAGCCTTACTTCAATGAGGCCGGCTACGAGAAGCAGAAGGGTGAGTGCACTTTTCGTCTCAAGTCTGAGAATAGAGTGTGGCCTAATGCCTCGGTCAAGCTAGAACCACACAGATCGAACATAGGGAAAGGCGGCTCGCCTATCCAGGTCATCGTGTCGCTGCAGGGCCTCATACTTAAGGTGGAGCCCTACTTCAACGAGGCCGGCTACTAGGAGAAGCAGAAGGGTGACTTCACTTTCCGTCGCAACTCTGTGAATGGAGAATGGCTTTATGCCAAATGCCTCGGTTAAACTACAATCACACTAATCCTACATAGGAAAAGACAGTCGCTTGTGCAGTTCTTCGTCCTGCTGCTGGGACTAATACTAAAGTGAAAGTGAACATTTATTACCAAAACACAAATTATACAAAAAAAATTATAAACACAAAAAAAAAAATTGACATAAATGTAGATAGACATAAGATCATTTAAACCATAGAAATAGAATCATATGGAACAGACATACCGAATCAGAGCCCTCTTTCTACTAGGCTGGCTACGAGAAACAGATGGTAACTTCACGACTACTGCCCTGGCCGGTCTTCTCTCTTACAAGCTGTAGCTTCTCTCGGACAACACGAAATTATTACTCTGTGTTTTTGTGACACCACATGCAAAGGGAATGAGGAGCCCTATACGCTTGCCGATGGCTGAGCTGGCTTATTGCTAACCAAACTAGCTTAAACTAATTCAAATATATAGTCTATGTTAGAGCCGTGGGGCATGTAAAGTTCTCAATGTTTGCGATAGATCATACATAACTGTGTAAAGTCATAGCAAATAGGATAGCCAGCGCTTTGCTCAGGCACTGGATCCCCGTCCGTACAAAATGTGGGTGTGTGCGTTCGTACGTGCGTGCGTGCGTGCGTGCGTGCGTGAGTGCGTGCATATGTTGTGAGTGTGTGTACCTTTCTTGAGAAACAATACTAACACTATATAAACTATAAACGTGTTCCGAAATAAAGATATTGAATTGAATTGAAAACTGCGCGTGTGTAAAGGCGCCTGTTTTGCCGCCTACCACACTAAGGCACCGAACGTTTGACAGGCACGCAGCAGGGCAAGGAGAACTCTCGCATGTACAACGAGATGGTCCTCCTGAAGCTGGTGCAGTCGATGACAAAGATGCTGGGCAACCCGCCCGAGCCGTTCCGCGACGAGATACTGCAGCACCTGCGCGCCAGCGCCGCCGGCCTCTGCCAGCGGCTCGAGGGCTGGGTCGCCTGCTCCAACGGGCAGGCGCCGCCCGACATGCAGGTCAGTTCACACCCGGCTCTGGACTCTATCCAAGGAGAATTAAAGACAGGAGTGATATTACCATAAAAAAAAAACGCACTCAAAACGCCAGATGTCGCTACCATCTCGACCGCTAGTTGAAAACCGACAGGTAACGTCGCGAATTTTCTCTCGACTACGTTAATGAAAGCTATCTAGCGTCAATGTAGAGAACAGGTTCGTTACCAAAATACCGTATTTTAAGCACCATAATGTGGTGATCTTGTTTCGTACTACATATCATAGTTTGGTAAGGAGGTGACCGGACTGTATATTATCGAGTATATTATCGCCGTTTTGTGTGTGTTGACTTTAACCACTTATCGTTTGATCTGACTAACAGAAAAGGATGAAGACGCGATGAGATGATATTATTTTCGTCAAAGTAATCGTTTAATAACTAGTAGCGCCATCTAGATACACGCTCGGTAACTAAATTTCGAACTACGCTTCAAAGTATAGCGATGATCACTCCTGTCGGGTTAATTCTCCTTGACTCTGTTTTTTTTTACACACATTGATGTTCAAAAGAGTGATGTTAGCACGACCATGTAACTTGACGATATTTTGTAGTCTACAAAATATCGTCGGCGCTACTCATCGATCATCGTCTTTGATCGCCTCGATCCGTGAATTGTCGGTTTTTGGGGCACGCATCACCGGGTGGTTGCATTGAAGTGCCCACACGATTGCCGATCAATAATTTTCCGTCGGACAGTGAAGCGTTGCATGGCGCTATTAAATAAAGTGTTGCAGCAGCAACACACTCCACGTCCATCTTAAACGGTGGACGATCAACCCAATGATTACCTGACGATTACAGCCGAAAGTACGGATACTTGCACGATGATCGTGTCGATTGTAGACGATCTCACGATCAACGGTCATCGGCGATAACGTAGTGCAGGTATAATGTGTAACGATTAATTTGATGAGTTTTTGAACACGCAGGCCCCGGACTTCCCGCTGATACCGGCCTCCAGAGGCTTCTGCCTCACGCTACGCTCCTCGCTAGAGTGCTTCCGCACCGTGCTGCGTCGCCACGAGATCGTCGTCCCGCCCGCCACCTTATAGCCAATCACCTAACACATACTAGATAGCAAGTAGTATTTAATTAATATTTATATTGTAACTCTCCGGGGCTTGTTACACCTTCGATTGGTTCGGTTGGTTTTTACGTTAAAAAAACATAGCAAATTTCGTTATAGACTAACTTAAGGCCTCTGGAATTCTCCTCGCTCGCATATTGCAACATTTGAATGACTGAAATAATGAGTATTCTTTTGATAAATTAGATGTTGCCTAGGAATTAAAATCAAGGTCATTTTAGATGTCTTTTTGTTACCTGTCTTATTTAAATTGCCACTTAAATTATTACATTACATTAAAATTCTTTATTGCCACCATTGAATTTCAAGTAGAAATTCAACGATTGCCACTACACATGACACATTTTTTTAGAAAATCTAAAAGATGTTTTCTCCACTACAAACTCGAATGCAGCTTCTATAATTGTACATTGATATTCAACAAACAGAATGTTAATGCTTTACGTTGAAATGATTTCTTGTTTGTACGCCATTTTTCTCTACCAAAAAGGTAAATATACGAAAATTAAAACGTGCCTAAAATCTCTGTAATTTTATCACCAAGTGCCACCTACTACATTTGTTAAGCGTTTACTTATTGTTTTATTACCCGCGCGGGGTAGGTTTGCGCATAAGTTGAGTACAGTACCACACATCATAAAAGTCCCTTCGGGAATCTACGTTCGCGCAGACTAGGAAGAAGTGTAACGAAAGTACCTGAAGCTATAAGTACATTCAACATGACCTTCAACCGATACGGTTAAGTTGCAGAATTGATTGCCACAGTAGCGCTACCTATTTCGCTCACGCTAATATTGCCAAACTAATAGTCACCTGCATCGATGACGTTGAATCAACCAATAGCAACAAATGCGCGCGGCCTGCCATAAAATGAAACTATCTGATTGGTCAACCAACTTGCCGTACATCCAAAATTTGTTCATCTGCGCAGGTACATCCGCGAGACTTATTTCTTGTGTAGCACTGTTCTCCCATTGCTGACCAGACTGAGAGCCTGACGGTCTGTGGAAGGGACCGGCAAATCTTTCGCGCGTGGGCAATACAATCGGCAAGAGTGTCGCTCAGTAATGGTAAAATTCACGGTCAGAAACAGTCTGAAACTGTAGCCCAGATTAGCTACGAGGAAACCGTGAAAATTTAAATCTCTAGCCATAATACTATTGTTTGGCCTACTCATTATATTGCATACCTACCTATATGTTTAAAACTGCGAGCGCGAAGGATATCAGACGTAAAGGCAGCCTCGTGTTCCTGGGAACTTAAGCCGTGTGTTGTAGCCGACCAATCAGTAGACCGTTTAAACAACATGGCGGTTACGTTGGCCAATGAGCACCTAGTTTGGTAACAATCTACTTCGGCGTTATCCTCGACCGTTCCGCGTTGCCATTCTCAATAATGGATTGATAATCTTCGACATCAACCCTTTTATGTCCCCACTGCTGGGGCACGGGTCTCTTCTTGCATCGCAGAAAGGTTAGACCATCCATACTCCACTACGGAGGGCAAGTCCGAGTTGGTTGAGGATTGTGAGACAGGCGGGCCTATGTCAGATAATCTATTTGACGTTAATTTGGGAAGCGACCGTATGCAACCTTGCTCGATTTTGATTGTTAGATCTGTATTCAGTATCCATTTGCAAGCAAAGAAAGTTGTGATTTCAATACGTAGGTGATCAAGGTGTAACCGGCTGGTATAGTATTTATTGTGATGTACTTCTCAACTATAGGAATATTTTAGATGTTCAAATCGGCGATAGTTGTTTAGAGAATTGTTAATTTTTTTTTATTTCTCTCACGTGTTAAAGGTGACAGATTACTTTAAATTAACATTTCGGTTGTATCGTGATCGCTGTGTGGATTCCATTCGGATTTGTTGTTCATATTGCATGTTTAATATGAAAGTAACGGTCCTTTGTAAACGTACCTTATAATTATTATGAAATCAAATTCTAAATTTACTTGATCTTATGTGAAATATAAATGGTAACTTGTAATTATTATTAATGAATAGGCTATTGATATTATTTATTATAAAAAAAGTATTGTCTACTTTTACTCAAGTTTACCGCGGACTCGCATACTATTATGTACTTATAGATAACATGTTTATCAAAAGTATATTAGCTATATTTTTTGCAAAAGACAGTAACTTTTATAGTGAACACTTTCACTCGTGTAAAGGATGAATCGTTCTTGAGATTGCTACAGGAATTATTTTTAGTAATAAAAGGAATGTAATGTTTCAATTGTTATCTTTTGTTTATAATTTTATGTACAAGTAAAAAGTCCACGTATTTTTTATGGTCTGTAATTAGTTTAAAATGTTTTCAATTGTTTTATAGCTGAATGTTATTGAATTGTATTGTACCTACTATCAAAATGTTTTTGTAAGGAGTGCATTTTTGTCCGACGTTAGGTCTATGACTGTGTTAAGTCGCAAAAGACTCTCGATATTTTTTGTAACATTTGTATGATTTGGCCTTAGATTTGTTAGTAACTGCTGCAGTTTATAGACGCGTTCTTCATTCCCTAGTTTTTGTTATAGTGAATTTAGCTTTCAATACACTAAAGAAGTAAGCTTTCGAAAATTGTTAACTTTTGAAATTCACAAGTGTTTCCTCCAGTGATAGTAGATAGTAATTTGGTCAAAATTGAGGTTTGTTTATTAGTAATAGTGGTTCCGTTGGCGATCGCCGTGGTGCGAAGTGTCCGCCCAGCCGCCCCGCGGCCGCACAAACATTGTAACTTCATGCCAAAGTCAATTGAGCTATGGGAAGGCTTTCGTCGCTTGTGTACGGAATAAGTGACAACCTATGTATATGATGATAAATAAAATAATTCTTCAACCTTACGTAACATGACTCGTTTCTTTTTTTACTATAATAGGTACCTTTTTTAATTATGATCGTCCTAAAAAAAATACTTCTTTTACATCTCGAGAACTTTCGACTGGTACAGAGTAGGTACAATAAATTTGAAAGCTATAAGGGACAAAAACAAGTGCTTTACACAATTGAGTAGGTACATTAATAAAATAATTTTATTTTACCTATATATTTGTGAGTCCTTTCTAATACATTGATAGCATATCAAAAAAAGCTTATATCTCGCCAAAAGTTGTATAATCTAACGGCATTATTTGTAAAGACAATTCCTCTAAAGATGTCAGAGGTAGGTAGTTTGATTGATTTCTGTCCCTTTCGCGATTCGTCATTTATAAATAAGGCCGTCAGGTTATACTCCTGAAAGCGGAAGCGGATGAACAGGGGCGGATCTTGAATTTGTGGGGCCCTGGGCTGAAACTAGGTACTTAGGGGCCTATCTTGGTACTCAACTAATAGCCATGTCAACAAACTGTTTCTTTAATGATATATTATTATTTCATATTCTTTATTGCACAAAAAACATAAATATTCACTAAATGTAGTAAGTAGTACAAAAGGCGACCTTTTTGTTGTGGTAGCAATCTCGTCCAGGCAACTTTTGGGTGAGAGAGAAATCAAAATAGTATATATATAAGAATATAAAAAAAAACAAAAAAATGATTTTATTAATTTATTTTGAATTAGTAAAAAAAATTGACAGGTTAACTCAATTCATAAAAGTATGCAATTTTTCATCAATGTTTTCTTATGACGTTATCATGTAAAAATATCGTCCGTAAGCCGACTTACAGACAATCATTTGTTTAATTATCGCCTACTGTGTTTAGCGGGATCTGGGGGCCCCTTGTAACCTCGGGGCCCTGGGCTGCAGCCCAAGCAGCCCTTAGGTAGATCCGGCCCTGGAGATGAAAAAACCTGAATATAGGGAACAAACGAATCTGAAAGTTCTGTCACTTGACTAAACCACAAGACTAAACAAAACTACCGAACTACTCAGACAAGGGGAGATAAAAATGTAATGCAATATCGTTAATAAATAGTGACCTAACAGGTTAATAAAAAAGACTCTTTTCCTTAGATTCTGAGAAATAATCGAGGAGAAAACTTGGGACAGTTTTTTGAACTCTAATAAAAAAACGAAAATTAACATCGATGCCTCGATTTTAAACTATCGAATCGTTCTGTAAGAACATTTTTTGCGATTTTTTTGCACATTTTTGCACAGTACCATTGTTAGAAAAACTGTAATAACTATAGAACTGCTGCAGCTACCACAAAATAAAGTATACTTCCGAATAGCTTATGAAATGCACTAACAGATAAAGTAAAAATTACGGCTCCAAGTAACATTTTATAATTAAATTCAATAGAATAAATGAAATCAATTGTGGAAACATGGCGTGACGCGGCGGTAATTGAAAATGTCAATCTGTCGTTGTATGTAACACGATTCAGTTTTTTTTGTATTTAATCATAAAGTGCAAATCCTTACGATTATTTTGATATATAATACATTGAAAAATAATGAAAACTTACATTTTAAAAGCAGATTGAAGTCACCTCACGTAATAGATACGAACTGATTTTGTTTTGACACCGAAGCTTTTTTTTTATTCGGAGACTTGGCTATGACATCAAGCATCAATTGAACGAATAATTTACCACAGATTATTGTAACAGCCGATTCGAGAAGTTATTTGAAAGTTTTTATTCAAAAAAATCGATTTTACTGACGCCAGTCCGCGAAGTAACTATAGTTACGTAGACGTACAACGCTCCTTTTTTTTGAGTAGCTCTAGTTACGTAGACGTTTAAGTCTGCGTATCATTCATTTCCATTTAGTCTGTGGTTCCGTCCTTTTCTGACACATCAAAACGTACAAATTCTCTCAATGAAAAAAGCGCGGGAAACGTTAAACTTGGCGGGTGTATCTTTTCGATGAAAATCTTTAAATAATTTAATTAGCATAGGTTTTTAGTATCAGTTGTATATATTTCTGTTAAATTATTGTAGTATAGTATATATTTGTAAAATTTGTACATATCTTCATTCCTGGTAAGTTTTTTCACTTTTTATCTTTGAGGTCCATGGAGGAGCCGCCCGATCCGGGGGGCTCAGTCCCCCCGGTCGGCGTTAATATTACTATATGTCCTAGCAATCTAAACGAATCCACCGGAATGGATACTGATGGCTCCATCAGATCCGAAAAAAGAAAGAGGTCTAGGGCGCAGCGCAAGGTTTGCAGACACTGCAATAAGAGAAGGAAGCACCACAAGCACGGCTCTGACACTGTAAATGTTTGTGATTGTGACAGTGATGATTCTAAGAAACCGGTAGTTGAAACTAAAATGCCGATCAACGCTGTAGATGCCTCGTCCCGTAAAGATGCGGTATCTTTGTCGCCATCCTTTCCCGCCTCTACATCCCAACAGTCTCCTCAGATAGGTAGGGCACTTTATGAACCAACAGATGTGTCTCCTTTTGTAATACACATTCAGAGAAATGCAACAGAATCTTCACCTGCTCCCACACTCCACCCAGTTTCTTTTGGGCAATATCTAAAGAGACGTGGCTTAAAAAATATAATAAATGGCAGCGTAAAACCCTTAAGTAGAACCAAGCTCAGTCTTTCATTTTCTGATTTTAATGATGCCAATGCATTTATAACAGACCCGGATTTGGAGAAAAATAATTATAAAGCTTTTATACCAACCTTTAGTGTGACTAGGATGGGCATTGTTCGAGGAGTTCCTGCAGAGTGGACACCTGAAGAAGTCCAAGAAAATATATCGGTACCTATTGGTTGTGGCAAGGTCATTAAAGTGAGAAGATTTAATTATAAAGTGCATGGTCCAATACCTACTTGGAAGCCCTCTCAGACAGTAGTTATTACCTTTGATGGACAAGTTTTACCCAAACGGGTTTTTCTTTGTTATAATTCTCTTCCTGTTGAACTATACACATACCCAACAATCCAATGTTATAACTGTTGTCGGTTTGGACATACTAAAACTAAGTGTAACTCCACACCTAGGTGTTACAAATGTAGTAATGCTCACTCTGGTGACTCATGTGATGTAGATGTTTGTAACGCCTCATGCATTTCTTGCAATGGTAATCATTATGCGAACAACAAGTGTTGTCCTGAATATGATAGGCAGTCTAGAGTAAAACTTTATATGGCCCAGAACTGCGTATCATACTCAGAGGCAATTAAAATGCATCCTCCTGTCACCAAATCTTATAGTGATACCTTAATTTCTGCCCCTACAACCAGATTTTCAACTCGGCCTATTGAATCTTCGCTTCCTTCTGATCAATCGCCAAGATCACACAAAAAAACAGTTTTTCGTACACCCTCCAAACCAAAAATAAGTAAGGGATACGATCAAGCTACTCATCGATCCCTTATTGCCGAATATGACCCCCCATCTTCCTCAAATGGTTGTGCCCTTCAAGGAGAAATGAAAGATTCTAAGGAGAAGAATCAAACTATCTTGGAGTTAATCTCAGCTTTAATACAAGCAATATCATCTTCCTTTTCCAATAGTAATAAATCTGTACCGTCCAACGCCGCCTCTATTATTCAGCTTGTTAATTCTCTTTCCAACAATGGCCAGTTTAGGCAAAATCCTTCAATGGAATTGCCGCAGTATAACCAGTAAAAAATCTGATTTCATTCATCTTTGTAATAAACACAGTCCTTCCATAGTTTCTCTCTCAGAGACATGGTTAAAGCCAGGTATTTCCTTTAAAATGTCTGGTTTCTCATGTCTAAGAGAAGACCGAGATGATGGGTATGGTGGAGTGGCTATACTCATCCATAAGTCTCTCTCGTTTTCATCTGTTCCGCTTCCTTCACACAGCAATGACATTTCGGTTGTTGCTGCTGTTGTAAATAACATTTGTATATTTTCTGTATATTTTGCTCGTCCATCTGTAAATATTTTATCTGAAATTAGTAATATTATTTCTATTCTCCCTAAGCCCTTTTTGGTTTTAGGGGATTTTAATTGCCAACACCAGGCATGGGGTAGCTCTATAAGTTCATGTTATGGGGAACAACTACTTAATATTATTCAATCACATAATCTTTGCATTTTAAACACTTGTTTACCAACCCGTCATACTAAGCCTGATGAGGGAATTAGTGCCCCTGATTTATCTATATGTACTCCTGACCTTGCATTAGTTCTAGAATGGTACCCTCTGTCCTCATCATATGGCAGTGATCATTTTCCTTTAGTTGTTTCCTTCCCTAGTAGTAATCCTTATAAGTCAACACATAAACCTCGTATTAAGCATAGATTAAGTAATGCAGATTGGTATTCCTTTAGGGAATGTGTTGAGTCAAAAATCAAAGATTGTGAATCTCTATGTGTCACTGATGCAGAGATGTTCGCCAAGGTTTTGATGGAGGCAGCAGATGAGACTTTCCCTTTTAAAAATTGTACGTCTAAAATTCCTTCTCCGCCTTGGTGGGATGTAGAGTGCTCTGAGGCTGTTAAAAAAAGAAAAGAAGCTGAAAGGTTGTATTGTGATCAAATGACTTCAGAGAATTTTGACAGCTATTTACAAGTTTCCAGGTCAACTAAAAAGCTTTTAAAACAAAAAAAATATGATGGTTGGCAAAAATTTTGCAGTTCTATTTCCCCAAATACTCCACCTTCTGCCGTTTGGAAAAATGTAAGACGTTTTAGAGCAGCCTTCAGTGATTCTCACACTCCTAAGATGTCTCTTTCCTTGGCTGATCAGTATATGGATCACCTAGCTCCTCCCTCTGTTCCAGAACAAACCTCCATGTCTCCCATTTGCCATAATGAACATAATGAGTCTAGTTTAAACTCTCCTTTTACCTTAGAGGAATTAAAAGGGATCCTCTCCCATGTTAAGGATTCTGCCCCAGGAGAAGATGGTATTCCTTATTCTTTCATAGTTAATCTTAGTGACTCTACTCTCTTAACTTACCTAGAATTAATTAACTCTATTGTAGTTTCAGGTGTTATTCCTCTCTCCTGGAAATCCCAAATCATCATTCCAATTTTAAAATCTAGTAAGCCTTCTGCTGACCCTTCCTCTTATAGACCCATTGCCTTATCTTCTGTTTTAGCTAAAATAGCTGAATATCTTGTTAAAATTCGGCTTGAATGGTTCATTGAGAGCAATAACCTTTTATCTCCTTCCCAGTATGGCTTTAGAAAAGGAAGGGGTACTATTGACAGCATAAGCGTTTTCACAACTGACATTCGTATAGCTTTTTCAAATAATAATTCAGTTCTTGCAGCGTTTCTTGATATTCGTGCTGCCTATGACAGTGTAATTGTGTCTGTCCTGAAACAAAAACTTCAATTATTAAAAGTCCCTAATTTGCTTGTCAATTTTATTGTAAATATACTCTCAGAAAGGTCAATTAATGTGTACATAGATGACAAAAAAATATCTAGAGTAGTTTGGAGAGGTCTCCCTCAAGGGTCAGTGCTCTCTCCCTTGTTATACAATATTTATACCTATGATTTAGATTCTGCTCTTGGTAGCTCTATAGAAGTCTTGCAATATGCAGATGACCTTCTTCTTTATACAACGGGTAACTCTATAGACACTATGTGCTCATCTCTTACTGCTTCTCTGTCAAAGCTTCATCAATGGCTATCCACTAATGGTCTGGACCTGTCTGTCAGTAAGAGTGCTGTGGTGTTGTTTTCAAGAATGAGAAAGCGTCCAGACATTTGTGTTGAATATAATTCCTCTCTCATTGCAGTAAAAACTCATGTAAAATTTTTAGGAGTTATTTTAGACAGTCAACTTACTGGACTCCCACATTGTGAATACATTGCTGCCAAGTGTGATCGCTTATTAAATATTATCAGATGCCTCTCAGGGGTTTGGTGGGGTGCTCATCCTTTTTCATTGAGGTTGCTTTATAATGCTTTAATTAGAAGTGTTCTGGATTACGGAACCTTCTTATTGGAGCCTGGTAGTGCTGCTGGCTTTAAGAAATTGGATGCTGTGCAGTCAAAGGCTTTAAGAATCATCTTAGGAGCAATGAAATCTAGTCCTATTAATTGCTTGCAAGTAGAGTGTGGAGAGCCGCCTCTGCGGTTAAGGCGTCAATATCTGTCTGATAGATTTTTGAGTCGTTGTTTGCAGCTTTCTAATCATCCTTTGCTTGGCAGATTACAACATCTTTCAGACCTTATTACAATGTCCAAGTATTGGTCTCACAGGGCTACTCCGTGTCTTGTTAAGAGTTTCCTGAAATTTAACTCTATTGAGGCTCCATGCAGTAACTCCAATTTGCTTCCTATTTTTCACTGTCCTTACAACTCTTTAGTTCAAATCCCTAACGTTAGTCTTAATTTAGGAATATCTAAACATGACATCTGTCAAAATGGCGAGTTAAATAACTTAATAGACAACCAATTCCAGGGGTGGCACACCATTTTTACGGATGCTTCAAAACACCAGGGTAGTTGCGTAGGTATAGGTGTTTTTCATTCACAATATACAATAGTCCAAAAAATTAAACTCCCTCCTGAGTCTTCAGTATATTCTGGAGAATGTTTTGGTCTCCTAAAAGCTGTAGAATATATTTTACTAATGGGTCTTAGGTATACTTTAGTACTGACAGATTCATTGAGCTCTCTCCAGGCTTTAATTAAATTTCCGTTTTTTACTACCATTCATTCAACAATTTTTGCTATCCGCAAATTACTACGTATATGCTCGGAGAGAGATCTTACTGTGCAATTTGGATGGGTCCCATCCCACAGTGGCATAGTAGGTAACGAAAAGGCTGATGAACTTGCGAATTCTGCGGTGGAGTGTGGAGACGTGTTCCCGTACGAAAATCATTATAACGACTTGGCCACTCTTCCTAGGGCTTATCTCCAGGTTTCTTGGGATAGAACCTGGGCAGAGGACCAGTCAAAAGGCATTCATTACCGCAGAATCCAACCCAATATTACGCCAAAGCCTTGGTTTTGTAGGGCCGATGCCAAGTTTAGTAAGAAAATTACATCAAGCCTGATCCGAATGCGTCTAGGCCACACTTCAACTCCGGCCCACCTTGCTAGACTTGGTATTGTGCAGAGTCCTGCCTGTACCTGTGGAGCTGAGGTGGGAGATATTAATCACATATTATTTTCCTGCCCTGATTGTGATCATTCCTTCTTTTTTGCTTCCTTGATTTCCCTTGGTGTTCCTTTTCCTTCCTCTGCAACCTGCCTCTTATGTAGTTATAATGTAAATATTTATAAATGTATAGCAAAGTTTTTAAGTAAGAACGATATTAAAATTTAGTTTTCTTTGTATAATATGTAATATTTCCTTATGTAAATAGTATTTTCGAAGTATGTATATCGTGAAGATTCCTTTTTGCTTATTTTATTCCCAATGTTATTAACAACTGATCCTAATACCTTTCCAAATTCCGTTCCATTTTTTGTAAAATAAATTCCGTTTCCCTACCTTTACCCTAATCCTTTAAATACTTGACACTGGCTTAGGCACAAACCGTGCAGAGCCATAACGCAAAAAAAAAAAAAAAATTCTCTCAATCAGTCTTTTTATTCTGTGCTCTCAATTCTCTGTGTGACACATCGTGAAAGTGTCGTGTGGCATGTAATGCTGAATTTACGAAATATTTTTTAGGATATTTCGTAGTTCAAGAGTCGCCTCGCGATGTCCGAACATGTTTTGCCGGCTGAGGAGCCGATACGTTTCACAGCGCCCGTGATCCAAGACAATCCTACGGGATGGGGCCCTTGCGAGATGCCGGAACAATTCCGGGACATGCCCTACCAACCGTTTAGTAAAGGCGATCGTTTGGGGAAAATCAGTGACTGGACCATGGTGCAGGATAAAAAATATCAGAGTAAGTATTTGCATCTTTTTTTAACCTATAAAACTTGCAAACATTCTATAAGTTGAGGTTATGACGTTCCGTTTTGCGCTTGTGACCATACTCTCTGCTTGTGACAGCGCGGTGGATAGACCTCTGGCCTCACATTGAAAAGGTCGTGGGTTCGAACCCCACGCATATATCAAGGTGTTTCCTAAGCTATTAAAAATTTTTCATTTTAACATTTCTAATATCAGCAATAATCCTATTATAATATTATAAACGCGAAATTTTGGAAGTATGGATGATGTTTGTTACTCTTTCACATAAAAACTACTCAATGGATTTTAATGAAACAATAGGCTACAATTTATAAAGATATTGTGTGATATTGCAAATGCCCAACAATTATTTATGTGATAATGTCATATTATTTCTTTGCTATGACACTAATATAAGCTACCAATTTTATTGTCAGCAATTTGTCAATAATTGCATAATAATATGATTTTAATCAAATCAGATACAAATCGTTTATTTCAATGTAAAGAATTTACATTCTGTTTACTGTATGTCAATGTATGTACTATGTTATAAGCTGCTTCAATATGTCGTGGGAAAAGATAGCAACGGGAAAAAGCTTCACTCTGGTGAGAGTGGATTTTTTTTCTCATCCCAGTTAAAGATGATTTTGATAAAAAAAATTCTCTAACTCAATTCATCAATACTATACAATACAATACATAATGTTATACAATCCCTCAGGCTATGTATTTAAGCTGCATTATTTCTAGAAGGCAGACTAAAACACCTAAATCAAATTGTCATAAAATTATTGTTCTATACCACATTATTAATTAAAACAGCAGTTGCTTCGTTCTTGTAAAAACATATGTATGTTCAATTTTTTTTTCAAGATTGCTCCCATTTTTAATAATAAACATAATAAAAGTGTTTCTGAGTAATTCACGTATTCTGTACCTACTATACTTTTCACTGCCTAACAAATTGTGTTTTGGACTTATGCCATCCGCCAACCCTAGATTTATTACACTCCTTTTTTTGCAGATAAGTATGCTTCTCAGTTCGGAGCTGGTTCTTCGTACGCATACTATCATGATGAGGACGAGTCGACATTCCACCTGGTGGACACTACTCGCGTGCAGAAGCCGCCGTACCAGCGCGGGCGCGCCAGAGGACAGCGCGGACGTGGTGCGCGGGGCGCCCGCACTCCCGGTGGCATGACCACCTTGAATAAGGTTTGTACTTGTCATCAGCCACTTAATGTTCTTAATTGACAACATTTCATATTTTACAACACGCAAAACTAAAAATACCGTTTCTTAATTTTGCTATCTTGATTACGAAAAAAATATTTACAATTTTTATTATTGCTTTTATTTTTAGAGGAAATAAATAAAAACCAAAAATTGTGTGATGGCGTCACACATACGGTGAAATGAGGAGGTACCGTTGCCTAATATTAAAAATGATATTACAGATGTCATTTTCAATTTCACTCAAATGTCATGTCAGAGAAATTACTTTTGGGTGTTAGTATTATTAAACCGTATGTATGACGTCATTTGGAAATGAAATGAAAAGGTTTTATTCAAAGTAGCGCAGATACTGCGGCTTAATGAACGTTACAAGTCAAACTAGGTGTCCATTTCAAAATCTGGATCATTTTGGAGAAAAAATGGACAAAAAAACTCCAAACTTAGTCTTTTCAAATTCCTTAATTAACAGAATTTACACAGATTCTACAAAACTCGTGAATTTTACATGCTTGAATTCCAGACATCATTGTCATTTAAATAATCCTTAATATTATAGTAGCCCTTTTGGCACAAAGTGTACTTTACACATTTTTTGAACCGCGCTTCAGTGAAACTTAATATATCTTCAGGGATTTTATTGTAGAAGCGTATACAATGCCCCATGAAGGATGTATTATCTTTTGCCAGCCTAAATCTTGGGATCAAAAGTTTATGTTTATTTCTAGTATTTACATTATGTTGGCTACCTGCATTTTTAAAGTTGCTAATATTTTTCCTGACATACATACATACATAATATTTTCATAGATATACTGACTCGCAACTGTCAGGATGTTTGTTTCTTTAAAGAATTCTCTTAACGAGTCTCTACTGCCTAGCTTATAGATGAATCTGATCGCTCTTTTCTGCAAGACGAAGATGGTCTCAATGTCCGCTGCCCGTCCCCACAATAGTATGCCGTAGGACATGATACTATGGAAGTAACTAAAATAAACAAGCCTGGCAGTTGCGACGTCAGTTAGTTCCCTAATTCTTTTAACAGCATATGCTGCAGAGCTAAGCCTATTTGCCAATTTTTCTATATGAGGACCCCATTGAAGCTTTGCATCAATTGTGATACCTAAAAGTACAGTCTCTTCGACAAGGTCTAGTTTGTCCCTTCCCAATATAACTTTGCTGTCAACTACTTTGACATTTGGTAGAGTGAACTTTATACATTTTGTCTTTTTTGAGTTTAATTAAAACTGTTTTTATACGGATTTATGCTCGTTTATTACATTTTTACAATTTTCCAACGTTTCGGCACTTTTTCAGGTGCCGTGGTCCCGGATGACCACGAACTTTTTTGAGTTTAACAATAAGTTATTAGACGTAAACCAGTTTAGTACCTGAGAGAGAGCAGCATTAGTATTGTCAAGGTCATCTTCTTGTCTCTTAATTTTGAAAATAAGTGACGTGTCATCTGCAAATAATACTATCTCTGACATATTTTGAACCATGAACGGCAAATCATTTACATATACGAGGAAGAGGAACGGCCCCAAAATCGATCCCTGTGGTACTCCTATCCTGACCTCTGACCCTGAAGATTTAGTTCTATTTATATCAGCTCTTTGAATTCTTCCTTCTAAATATGATGTCATAAGTTTTAGGCTATTCCCGTTTATACCATAGTGCTTTAATTTTAAAAGAAGTGTTTTATGGTCAATGCAATCAAATGCTTTTGACAAGTCACAGAATACGCCTATAGCATCCTTGCGATCTTCCCATGCACTAAATATATGTTTAACTAACATGACGCCGGCGTCCGTTGTAGAGCGCCCTTGCGTAAAGCCGAATTGCTGACCATGGAGAAGTTGGTAGTCATTGAAGTGTGTAAGCAGTTGACCTAGAACTATCTTCTCGAATATTTTACTCAAAACGGGTAGAACCGAGACTGGTCTGAAATTTGAAGGATCTTGCTTATCACCACTTTTAAATAAAGGAACGAGCCTACTATATTTCATTAGATCTGGGAATATACCCTCATCTAGACATTTGTTAAAGATTCTGGCTAAATAGGGTGCTAGGGTGTCGATTACTGAGCTAACTACTGTTACTGACATACCCCACAAATCTTCAGTTTTTTTTAAGCTTTAGCTTTTTAAACGATTTAATTACGGTATGAGCTTCAATATAATCAAACGAAAAATCGTGATCGCATGGGGGGACATTGTCTTTCAAAATAGTTTCAGCAAGAGCTGGAGAAGAGTCTAAAGGAGCTGTCGTTATAATTGGAACATTTGTAAAGAACTGTTCAAAAGCCGCAGCAATGTCTTCATTTGAGGTTATTAATTTATTATTTATTTTAAGTGCAAATTCGCGATCTCCCAATTTGGATTTACCAGTTTCCTTATTTATAATAGCTCAAATTGTTTTAGATTTATTAGAAGATTGAAGGATTTTTGATTTTATATACTCGCATTTTACTTTGTGGCAGACGGCCTTAAATAATTTTGAATATAGTTTTACATACTGTATAAAACTGGGGTTGTATGTGTATGTTTTTTTCTCATACAGTGAATAAAGTGTGTCCCTACTTTTTCGGATGCCGGCCGTGGCCCATTCACTAAATTGTAATTTATTTTGTTTGCAGGATATCTGTTTTAATTTAAAAACTTTTTCAAAACTATCTGAAACAGCCTTGAAGAAATCTCGATAGAGAACATTAGCATCTTGAGTTTTATTTTTTTGAATAGGTAATCTTTTTTTTAAGTCAATTTTAAACAATTCTAGTTTTTTATTTGTTATCACCCTGCAGAGTACATCTTGCTCTATTTTTTTTAAATCTGCTTTAAAATGTACAATTTGACCACTGTGGTCTGATTTAAGACAATTCACTGTAGAATAATGGGGTGGCGGGTAGGCAAAGAATTAAGTCAACTCGTTATTAACAAAACTTTAATTAATTAATTACAATTGATTTTCACCAAATATTCATATGATAAGTGATTAAACTGTGACATAAATACCTGCCAGCTGTAACACATTGGATTCATCACTAAATTCCACACTGCAGTGATATTGTTAACTGTGCACTATGGATGACATCACACAATCCATCACTGAGCTGTCAACTTTGTTTTCGGCTAAGATGGCATCGTTTCAAGAAGCTTTGGATAAGGGAACAGGCACTGCGATCCCATCTTCTAGCTCCACCATACAGTCAGAGTTTAGCTCATTCCGCACATTTGTGGTCTTAGCGCTCACTACTCTCCAGCGGCAAGTCGATATGTTGGCTCGTGACGTGGATAGCATGGAGACAAGAAGCCGCAGGAAAATGTTGCTTATACACGGATTGCCTGAGGCTGAGAAGGGGGATACCCCAGCTGCAGTCGAAGAGGCACTCGCTAAACATTCCGTAAGCATCAATTCAGACCACATCAGGCGATGCCAAAGGATGGGGCGCCCCGGTGCAAACAGAGCCAGACCAATTTTGGTTAAATTCTGTTCCATGGAAGCACGGGACGAAGCCTGGTTCTCGAAGACGAAGCTTAAGGGCTCCGGTGTCACTATCTCGGAGTTTCTCACAAGGACCCGGCACGAAGCATTTATGGAGGCGAGGCAGCGTTTTGGTGTAACAAAGTGCTGGACCAGGGAGGGCACCATCCATGTACTAGCACCAGACGGAGAGCGGCATAAAGTACAGACACTGGCGGAGGTTCAAAGGCTCGCTGTGACGGACAGCAAAGCTCCAGCGACAGCCCCCGCCAAACAACAACCGGCCAAGACGAGCGCCAGTCGGCCCAGGCGGAAAGTTGTTACTTCAAAATAGAATGTCAGCTATATTCGTCATAAGTCCTTGTTTAACCGGTGCCTTGTGTATGTAACCGATTTCATTCAATCTCATGCTTGAGTCTTTAACAACTTTACCCACATTTTTAAGAAATCTTCAAACAATTCTTATTTTATGGCTACCCTAGGATTCTGCCAATGTCGAGTTTTGGAGATGGCATCTTTTTTTTTTTTTTTAAAGAACTGTTTTTTTTTGACCGGTGATGTCGGTGGTTGAGATACCTAGAACAAAACAGCACAAAATAGATATAAATACGTCGCATATCTGTTAATATATTACAATGTAAAAAAAAAATGTTTTTATAATCTTATATTGTTATTTTTTATAAAGTTACATAAAATTACACTATTTTTATTTTTAATGCACTAACCCGTGCTAAGGAACAAATTTAAAAACCTATTTAGAGGCTAAAAATTTCACCCATGCCGGGATTCGAACCCGCAACCTCTGGCTATCCGTACCAGCGCTCTACCAATTGAGCCAATGGGCGACTCACGGCATCAGTGAAATTTCGAACCTCTTTACAATATTCTCTGTATTACGTACAGGCAGCGACATCTGACTTAAGCAAATTGCATTACTTACAGCCCCGACTACCTACTTTGCAGTTAGGTTTAACATCGGAACGATATCACTGTACTCACATGATTACACTATTTTTATTTTTAATGCACTAACCCGTGCTAAGGAACAAATTTATAAACCTATTTAGAGGCTAAAAATTTCACCCATGCCGGGATTCGAACCCGCAACCTCTGGCTATCCGTACCAGCGCTCTACCAATTGAGCCAATGGGCGACTCACGGCATCAGTGAAATTTCGAACCTCTTTACAATATTCTCTGTATTACGTACAGGCAGCGACATCTGACTTAAGCAAATTGCATTACTTACAGCCCCGACTACCTACTTTGCAGTTAGGTTTAACATCGGAACGATATCACTGTACTCACATGATTACACTATTTTTATTTTTTAATGCACTAACCCGTGCTAAGGAACAAATTTAAAAACCTATTTAGAGGCTAAAAATTTCACCCATGCCGGGATTCGAACCCGCAACCTCTGGCTATCCGTACCAGCGCTCTACCAATTGAGCCAATGGGCGACTCACGGCATCAGTGAAATTTCGAACCTCTTTACAATATTCTCTGTATTACGTACAGGCAGCGACATCTGACTTAAGCAAATTGCATTACTTACAGCCCCGACTACCTACTTTGCAGTTAGGTTTAACATCGGAACGATATCACTGTACTCACATGATTACACTATTTTTATTTTTAATGCACTAACCCGTGCTAAGGAACAAATTTAAAAACCTATTTAGAGTAACCTATTGTAAGTAATGCAATTTGCTTAAGTCAGATGTCGCTGCCTGTACGTAATACAGAGAATATTGTAAAGAGGTTCGAAATTACATAAAATATTAATAAATGGTGTAAACACTAAAGGTAACACAGAACGAAAGTTAGTTGGGAGAGGGAAGTTTGAAGGTAGATAATTATAAAGTGAAGAAGACAGTTTTGGGCAGTTGAAAAAGATATGGTCCAGTGAGCCCTCGTCAAGACCACACTCACATAAGGAGTGGTCCCTCGCCCGTATTTTCGCAAGGAAAACAGGGGTGCAAGCATGACCCAAACGAAGCCGACAAATTGTGGATGTGACTTTTCTATCAGCAACACGGTACTGGAAAAACCATGGCCTGGAGGGAATTTCAGGTTGTATATTTCCATATTGGGAACCTTTGATGCTGAGAGAAGATTTCCACTGGGTATTCCATGAATTATTTAGGTCTTTCATAGCTGTTGTGCGAAGATCATGTGGGTAGATGTGAGAATGAGAGTCTGAGCCAGATTGAACGGCATTTTTAGCGCATGTGTCTACAAATTCGTTACCTTGTATCCCAGTATGACCCGGAATCCAGGCAAGTACAATTTCTATGTTTTGTTGATCACACAAGTAAAGAGCTTCCCTAATTTTAAAGATAATAGGAAATTTATTTTTTGATCGAAATGGGTTGGCAAGGATCGATTGTAAACAGCTGAGAGAGTCGGAAAATATGATGGCTTTTTGGAATGAGTTTTTATGTGCCTGAACAAATAAGATGGCTTCCAAAATTGCCACGGCTTCTCCTGTGAAAACAGATGAGGATGGAGGGCACTTGTAACTGAGTATAACGTTGAATTTTGGAATCCAGATAGCTGCTCCGACGCAACCATCGTCTGTCAATTTGGATGCATCGCAGAACATGGGAACCCACTCTGACCAGTGTTGTGCCATCTTTTCCTTAAACCTACTATCAGCTTCTGGAGAATGTTTGCTAATATCAAAAGAGAGAAGGATTTTGGGTGAGAAAATAAGGGCATCAAAATCTATAGAGAAAAGAGGATGTGTTTCGGATTGGAGTATAGGGGCTTCAAGGCTGCTGAATTTTAAATAACTTTTAACCAAGCAAGGTAGATCCTTATGTGTCCAGTAGCCAGATGAGGAAGTGAATCTAGATAGAGAAGCAAGTGTTTTGAAAAGAGGGTGGTCTAAAAATTGCACAACGTTGCAGAAAAATCTGTCAGATAGATATTGGCGGCGAAGACTAAGGGGAGGGTCCAAACACTCTACCTGCAAAGCATTTACAGGAGAGGACTTCATGGCTCCGAGTATAATACGCAAACATTTATATTGGACCTTATCTAATTTTTTGAGAGCCAATTTACTACATGGTTCCAGAAGAAACGAACCATAATCAAAATGGCTACGTATGATTGCGTTGTACACTAATTTAAGGGAGTAGGGGTGAGCACCCCACCATACACCTGCCAAACAACGAAGAGTGTTCAAGCCCTTGTCACATTTTTTTATTATATAATTAAGGTGAGGAATGCCTGTCATTTTTGAGTCTAAAATTACTCCCAAAAACTTCACTTCTTTTTCAACTGGTATAGGTTGACCGTTTATTAAAATATTAATGTCGGGAACATTTCTTTTTCTAGAGAAGGCCACTACGCTGCTCTTCTGAACTGAAAGGTGGAGGCCGTGGTTGGATGCAGAATACTACAAAACGAAGTTACCGACTGTTCCAAGTCATATGTGTACAAACTATACAAAAGCGGACTGAGTACTGATCCTTGCGGAAGACCCTTCCAGACCAATCTAGGGGGTAAAAAACCTTCGTAGTCACGTATGAGGATGGTTCTGGACATCAATAAGCTGCATATAAAGTTAACTATCCTCACTGGGATACTCAGCAGTAACAATTTGTTTCTGAGCACTGGAAGTAGAACATTGTCATATGCAGCAGTGATATCGAGGAAGACCCCTACCACAGATTCATTTTTTGAGAAGGCTAATTTAAGAAATCTTAATGCAAAATTGTTTTGTTTGTGTGACACTGAACTGACACTTGACAGTGAGTGACTTTTTTTTTTTTTTTTGCCATCTCTCTCTTGAGTTTTCCGATTGCGTTCCGTTTCACGCAATTAATGTTGCTAGAGTGGGTAAAATTAATCATTCTTTTCTCCACTAGAAAACTCGTGTTAAGCTTTTGCTTATTGTTATTTCTTTACGTAAATATTTTTTACCTGCTTAGTAAGCTATGTGCGTACAGCTGGCGGGTGGTCGAGTGTTGTATTTTAGTCGTCATATAATATAAATATTATTTACTTATTTATTTAACTATATTATTATATTTTACTTACATTTACTTTTCATTATCTATGTCTGATAATGACTGCAGTAATTATTTATCATTTTCCTCCTCTTCGGATGGATTGAACGGTAGTGGCTGCAGCTTTCATAGCATTCCCTCTCTCTCGGATAGTCTTGATTCCCAATTCTCCGATTCACCTAAAAACTTCAACGTTATTCACATTAACGCACAGAGCATTCCAGCGCATTTCCCAGATATGCTGGCTTCCTTCGATGTAAAAAATTTACATGCCATTCTTGTTTCAGAATCCTGGCTTAAGCCTTGTCTTCCCTCTACTACTCTCTCCCAGGTTTTCATCTGATCCGTAATGACCGCACTGATGGTGGCGGAGGTGGCGTGGCCATTTATCTTAGAGCTCACATTCCTTATTCCATTGTTAGCGCATCAGCTCAGCCCCCACCTCCAAATGCGGGAGAACATCTATTTTTAGAGGTGCTCCTGTCACACACTAAGCTTTTACTCGGTGTTTACTATTGTCCTTCCTTACGTATTAATTTCTTTTCTTCCTTTGAAACTCTTGTGGAACATCTAACACCCTCATATAATCACACCATCATAATGGGTGATTTTAATACCTGCCTTCTCAGAAAGGATCACCGTTCTTCTTCCTTTACATCTTTACTTCAAGCCTGTGACTTAGTGCCCCTTCCTCTTGATGCTACTCATCACTTCCCAAACAGCACCCCCTCTCTTCTAGATCTAGTAATAGTTTCCTCATCCCAACATGTTGCCGCACACGGTCAACTTGCTGCGGATGCGTTTTCATATCACGATTTGATCTTCCTCACGTACAAAATTCGTCCCCCTAAAGCTAAGCCGAGGATACTTCTTCAGCGGAATTTTGGTGGCATGGACCTGGACCGGCTCAGAGAAGACGCTTTGAGTACCGACTGGTCTGTGGTGGCTGGGGCGGATACCGTCGATGAGCAGATCTCCATTTTTAACACCCTTCTCACTGGTCTTTATGATATTCACGCACCAGTTCGCTCTGTAAAAGTACGTCATCTGCCGGCACCTTGGCTTACAGATGACATCAGGTTAGCGATGCACCGGAAATCAGTTGCTAAATACAACTATAAGATTAAGCCAACAGACTACAACCGGGACCGATTTTTGAATTTGCGCAATCACTGCAACAGGGTGTGTAGGGATGCGCAACGACGCCATATTCATAATTCTGTAGAGAACGGTGACCCAGCTAAAGTCTGGAAATTTCTAAAGTCTCTTGGAGTTGGAAAACCGCGTCCAGACAAAATTTCTAATGACCTTGATGTCAACTCTCTTAATCGTCATTTCACATCTGCTTCTAATTTCAATGAAGCTACTAAAGCCGACACACTGAGCACTCTTTCAGCACTCCCAACTCCAGACTTTCCTTGCTTTTGTCTTAGTCAATTTTCCGATTGTGATGTTGAGAAGAGCATAGTTTCTATTACTTCTAGCGCTGTTGGTACCGATGGTATTAGTCGGAAAATGATTATTCCTATTTTAGACATTCTCCTCCCGGTTATCACAGGAATCCTCAACAAGTCGACCTCAACTAGTGTCTTCCCGACAGTTTGGAAGGAAGCGCAAGTTACTCCACTGCCCAAAAAACCTAATCCTGCTACTTACTCCGACTATCGTCCCATTTCCATTCTTCCGTTCCTCTCCAAGGTCCTCGAACGCCTCATCCATTACCAACTTAGCATTTTCCTAAATAAAAACAATCTCCTTAATCCCTTTCAGTCTGGCTTTCGTCCCGGACATAGTACAGTTACCGCTCTCGTCAAAATTACTGACGACATTAAACTGGGCATGGAAAAAGGTGAGGTCACTGTGCTTGCGTTGCTGGATTTCAGCAACGCGTTCAACGCAGTGGACTTCGACGTCTTGTTGGGGATACTGTGCTCTCTCAACATATCTCCGATGGTAATTGACTGGTTTCGTAGTTACTTGCAAGGGCGCCGGCAGCGTATACGTATCGACGAATCCTTTTCTGCGTGGAGTGATACTACTGCCGGTGTGCCGCAAGGTGGCGTGTTGTCTCCTCTTCTCTTCGCTATCTTCATAAACAATATTTCGAAAGCAATTACTTCTTCCTACCACCTTTATGCTGATGATCTTCAAATTTATACACGGTCTCCCGTAGAGAGTTTGCCCTTGGCCATTGCTAGATCAAACGCCGATCTTAATCGAATTCTAGATTGGAGCAATTCATACGGCTTAAAAGTTAATCCCATTAAAACGCAGGTTATTGTCATCGGCAGTCCAAGAATGCTAACTAGAATCGATTGGGAGAAGCTACCACAAATTGAATTTGACGGTGTATTAATACCATACAGTGAGAGGGTGAAAAACTTGGGGATTATCATGGACAGGTGTATGTCCTGGGTGCCGCAACTGGCGGAAGTGAGCCGGAAAATGTTCGCTTCGGCGGCTTCTCTGAGAAGGTTACGGAATTTCCTGCCAACTGCCACTAAGATTGCGCTTGCGCAATCTCTGTTGCTACCTATCCTCGACTATGCTGATGCCAGCTATCTAGACTTAACTGAAGAGCAACTAAACAAACTTGAGCGCCTCCAAAACTTTGCTATAAGGTTTATATTTGGCTTGCGTAAATATGACCACATTTCCGAATTTCGCGCTAAGCTCAAATGGCTCCCCATCCGCCTCCGCAGGAATGCTCACATCCTTTCGCTGCTGTACTCAGTGCTGTTCAATCCAGCCACTCCTCTTTACCTCAAAGAGCGCTTTAGTTTCCTGAGTGACTCCCATAGCCGGGCACTACGATCCGACCAGACTTTAGCGCTGAAAACACCAAGTCATACGACAAGGTTTTTCAGTAGCTCATTTACTGTAAGGGCCGCCCGGCTGTGGAATGACCTGCCGGTTGCAATAAGGCGCTCCCCATCTCCGGCTATATTTAAAGCCAGAGTAATGGAATTCCTTCTGTCTAATTAAGTAATTTTGCTGTAGTCATTCACTTCTCTTTACATATATATTATGTAGGTATATAACCTTTTCTTGTTCATATAACACACTTGTTATAAGACACTATTTATGTATGTATATGTAGATATTTATTTAGAGTATTTAAGTATGATTTATGTAAGTTTATTATTAGGTACGTATACGTACTTTTGTCTATTAATATTCGTATTTGCACCGGCTACCCGTATCTATTTCTCCTCGGCAAATTCTCCAATTTGAGGTTGCCTGGAAGAAATTGCTTTTAGCAATAAGGCCGCCAATTGTATTTGATCTTTTGTATCTGCCGTTTTTGTAACTATTTTTCCGGTATACAATAAAGAATATTCTTATCTTATCTTATCTTAATAATGGGAAAATTCACAGTCACAGTATACGTTGTCAAGGCAGGTGGCGGTGGTTTCGGTAATCCTGGTGGGCTCTAAGAAAATATTCATCAAATTAAAAGACTTAAAAATAAGTTTTAATTTAGCACTCGAAGGGGAATCTACAAGCAGGTTTACATTAAAATCACCACAGACTATAACCTTCTTATTATTACTGCAGGCTACTTTTAATACATCCTCTAATACCGATTCGAATACACTGTAATCGCTGGTGGGGGGCCTGTATACGCTTACTACAATGTGTGACGATAATTCAACACACGATAGTTCAATTATTTTTTCAACAGAAAGCCTGCAAATATCTTTCCTTTCTTTAAATTTTAAACCATCCTTTACTAGTATTAAAGATCCCCCATGCAATGCTGACTTTCTATTGTAGCAACTGGCTAACTGATAATTATATACAGAAAAATTCATATGAGATTCTAATAGCCAGTGCTCCGTAACACAAAGTATGTCAATCACATGTTGTTCTAAGAACAATTCTAACTCTAGTAGCTTTCCAGAAAAACCACCTGTATGTTCTGATTAGCTAAAATGATTTTTTTTAAGAGGGGCTTTTCTGTGGTCTGCGCTGACAGTTTAAATCAGCAGTCAAGCTTAACTTATTTATGTTAGGTTTTTCTAAAGCCTCTGAGTACAGAGGTTTACTAGTAGAACTTTTTGTACAGTTTTTATTTACTAATGGTACCTGTTTTATTGTCGTAACAATAATAGGGTCATAAATATTGAATGCCAACAATTTGGCAATCTGTCGTTTTGAACGAAGGGGCACATACACTGTGTCCCTAGTCAATATAAAATTTCGAATAAAGTTATTCGTATCAAAATAAAAAACTTGATCTCTATGACCAAATGTCATGTTATATAACAGACGGTTAAATTTACCTATCCGTGCATTCTGTGTCTCTGACAATGTTTTTGAATAGGGAAAAGCACAGATAATGATTTTCCTTACATTTAAAGCTATTATGGACTCATAGTAATTTATCAATTCACTTTCTTGAATCCCTGTGCTGTTCCCCATTAATAATACAATAGTAGTATTTCTATCATACTGTTTGCTGAGCAGAGCGTTGATTAATTGCATGTAAGAGGCATTTGGCATACATATGTTTTCTACATGCTGTTTTAAATTGATCTGCAGCCTGGTTCCTAGACCTACACCTATTTGGCGGTTACGTCCTTTAAGAATAAGACGAAATTGAAACAAATAATTATGAATGAAAATCATCGAATTTCCAAAAATAAAAAATACAGGTCGTTTTATTTCGTATCTAGTTTCCTTTGAGACATTAAAATACGTATGCTAAAAAATTGAAATGTTGTCAATTATGTAGCCTCCATAATATGCATGTCCTACTGAAGAGCAAAGACCTTCGCCCTTTTAGACCAACACTTTTGATCGTTTGTCATATTTATATTAAAAACTAAAGGAGAATGGGCGAAAGTGGTCCAAGAGCTGCCACAGATAAGAATAATAGCAATCGATAGATATGTTTTTTCTCACCAAATAAAATTTAACATAGTTAAAGATTCGAGAGATTTTTTTTAAGTTTGATTCCATATTCATTGTATTTAACTTGGTTTTTCTATAGATAGGACCCCACTTTAATATTATTGTGCAATGAAATGCTGCTTTCCTGATTTTCTGCTGCATATGCTTCTGATTTTTAGATCTAATATTAGACGAATATCTATAGAATACCATGCATAAGTTTAATATCGACTGTTTTTAATAAACATGTTTTTTTTCGTTTTATTTTTCATAATTATGATACTTACGCTTAGAATCGATCTCTGGGGGATTTTCATAAAAAGAAATTACAATCATGGATATTTTTTATGAAACAGGCCTCTGGATAGGTAGACCGTATTGCTAGTTTCAACTAAACCATATTTTGTACAAAACGACTTTGGAGCAGAGGAGCAGTCTTTAACCTAGTTACTTAGTTTATATTTCATGATAATATTTTATCATAAAAGTATTTTTTCTCAAAATCCCCTGGACCAATTTTGATGCCCTTCTGTCACTTCGAAGTAAGCATATGGGCCTTAACTTTGGCACATGTTTCAATCGGAGCTCCTTGGACCAAGCTCCATACATTTTTGCCCATTCTCTTTTGTTTAATGTTCAGAAACATAGGGCAGTTTGTACATCACGTGTATTCGTTTCTATAGATTTTTCTCTTCCGTGTAAATCACGTCAATAATGAAGCAATAAACTGAATTTGAATTTAATGTTATTTGCTTGTGAAACGTTTGGATGGTGAGTAACATTCAATAGAAGTATCTTCTTTTTGTGGGCCTCTTATGCGTAAACCTTATATTTTATGTTACTCAATTAATCAATACATATTCTTATAAAGGCATCAGTGGTTTCTATTTATGTATGCTATGTATGTTTTTTGTAAGGATCCAGTTTGTGTTCTAAGTTACCTAGGTAACTTAAGATAAGATAATTTTAGATAAGCGGATATCAACCCTACCTCTAGAGGTAGGGTTGATATCCGCTTATGGGTAATATACTTTAATTTACATGACCATTCATGTTGATTAAAGTATTAAACCTGTCTCAGCATTTACTTGGTCTTTTCTGTTCATAACTACAAGGTTTACTGTTTTAGAATCTAAACAAGTTATTGTAATCTGCAAAAACCAATGACATCATATTTCTAATAGTAATTATTTAATTACTGTTATGTAAATCTATGTCCTGGATATCTAACAGCAACGCGACCGCAAGCTGGGCAAGCGCTGGGGTCAGCGCGGTGCCCCCATGAAGATCCGCGACGCGTCGGTGACTGTGAGGCCTACCTGGGTCACCATCGAGGATATGGACTTCCCTCGGCTGGCTAAGCTCTCGCTACCCGGAATCAAGGAGGGTATGTGTTAAAATTAAAATTAAAAATTAAAATTGAATCCTTTCATGAACCAATGATCTGAAATGTTTTCTAAGTTATATAACATGTTTTAAAAACCTATTTAGAGGCTAAAAATTCCACCCATGCCGGGATTCGAACCCGCGACCTCTGGCTATACGTGCCAGCGCTCTTTCCAACTGAGCTAATGGGCGACTCACCGGCATTAGTGAAATTTCGAACCTCTTTACAATATTCTCTGTATTACGTACAATAAATACGTACGTAAAATAGGTTTTTAAAATTGTCCTTAAGTGTTGCGAATTATGCAGATAACACTGACGTTCTTCCTCCATAGGTGAAGATATTGCCCGCTGCGGTACCCTGGAGTATTATGACAAGGCCTATGACCGTGTCAATGTGAAGCATGAAAAGGCATTGCAGCGTATCGACCGTGTCTTCCATACGGTAAGTTCATTCGATTCAATTATTTTTATTCATTGTAAAACCAAAATGTCTACTTAATGAATGTCAAATTTAGTTTCAATAGTGGAGAAGTAACTAACAAAGAACCTCATTTGTTCGTAACTCCAATCTAAGTATGTTTTATCATAGTTTAGTCCTATACAGGACAAAACTACGAAAATCAAATGAGATGGTTTAGAAGACTGTCCAGCTTAAGAAAGGGTAAATTCAGGATATCTTGAGTTTCTCTGAATGTAATTCGGTAGATACTTGTTGTACAATAAATTATGCACCGGTACGCGTACGATGGCGGCAATAAAATATAAGTGAGCCCCCGGGACGAGTCCAAAGTCCGCTGCCTTCCAAGGGCCTGCTCGTGACGTCAGAAACAGTGTAAATATGTCTATTTAGAGTTAGAGTATTCTTTATTATTATTCGATATCAACCCTTGCATGTCCCCACCCCAGTTTAGCAGTGGAGACATGCAAGGACATGCTTCCTGCACCGTAGGAAGGTTTGGCCGTACTCCACCGCGAGGGCCAAGTCCGGGTTGGTGGAGGATTGCAAGACAGTGGCGGGCCTTACTGTCAGACGTTATCATGCCGCCCATAGGGCCTCTGACATCTCTGGCTCTTTATTATATGTACACCAGGAATACATAAGAGACTGACTGTTAGAGGCTGACTTGCAAATATGTCAGGACATGGATTGTGGTATTAAAAGCAGCCATAAAGTGAGCACGAATTCGCTCCCAGGTATTGCCTTACCATATTATGACAACAACATAAAAAAAATAAATAAGAAATGATATTGTATCAAAAACACCTTCAATCTGAATAAAAATTGCGAGAAGGCAGTATAACGCACAATCCTCTTTCTTATATAACAACATAAATAAACAAATTAAAATCTATTATTATTCTTATTACTCATTAATTAAGTATGTAGAAAAAAACTATAGTAAAATGGTTGTATAAGCATTATACAGTTTGTTAGCTTTTAGAATATACCTCGGGCTCTAGAGTAGGCTTCGGGTTTCGCCAAAAGCACACGAGTGTAATACTAGTTCCTGCTCTTTATAAAGCCACGTTTTCACGGTCAGTACGCTCGGACCGAGTGCGCCATCCGAGTAAACTAATGCTTCTGATTGGACGGTTTTTCGTGACAACATCGAAATAGCCAATCAGAAGCATTAGTTTACTCGGATGGTGCATTCGGTCCGAGTCCACTGAGACCGTGAAAACGCGGCTTTAAACTTTTCTTTACTATTTTGAAAAGTTATGTAAAGTTTACAAACATTACACCAATATATCCGATTCAATCCGATAGTAGCCTAGGTATATTCTAAAAGCTAACAGACTGTGCGTGCTTAAAAGGTGGCTCCAGATACTATGTACCGTTAAATTAAGCAGTTTACGAGAGTAAAAATTTTGTATTTTTGTTTTAGGTGACCACGACCGATGACCCTGTGATCCGGCGACTCAGCAAGAGCACGGGCACCGTGTATGCCACCGACGCGATCCTCGCCACCATCATGTGCAGCACCCGCTCCAACTACTCTTGGGACATCGTCATTGAGAAGATCGGTGCGTGTTGCTTCTTCCCTTCTCAGATCAATGAGTTCGACTGCCTTTGGTCTAATGGTGTCATCTTCGATTTCTTCTTCTTCTTTTTCTCCGGCCTCGGTGGCTGGGTCAAACTAGGAAACGAACTTTCCTAGTTTGTCTCGGGTCTTGGATGTTATCTATGTATTTATTGTATTAAATCTATCTTCGAGTTAGCATCTATAACACAAGTCATTCAGTTGTACTTAGTACAGGGCTAACGAGATCTGTGTAATATGTCCATGAATATTTATTTATTCTTTCTTCATTCTATGTAGTCCACTGCTGGACATAGCCCTCCCCTAATGAGCGCCATAGCGCCCTGTCTTCAGCTTGCCGCATCCAGCATCTGCCGGCAGTTTTTCGCAGATCGTCATCCCACCTGCTCGGAGGGCGTCCTACACTACGTTTTCAGAGTCGCGGTCTCCACTCAATAACACGTTTACTCCAACGGTTGTCGGTTTTTCGCGAGATGTGGCCAGCCCACTGCCACTTCAGCTTGCTGATTCTCTGAGCTATGTCGATAACTTTCGTTCTCTGTCGGATGCATTCGATTTATTTATTTAATATTGGGCTTGCTAACAGCACATACCGAAGAATAACAGAAAAATTAAATTCAAATTCAATTTTTCAAATTCAAATTCAAATAATTTTATTTCAACGTAAAGAATTTACATTCTATTTGCTGAATGTCAATGTACAATGTAAAGTGTAAGCCGCCGCCTTCGGGCCGTATTGTAGTGGAGAAAAAGGCAGCGGAAAAAAAAACTCCACTCTGACCATCTTTTCTCAAATCATCTTAAAACCAAATACATCAGTTGCCATATGTAAACCTAATAAGATTTCATGACTGCCATTAACAACCCCAAATGCCAAAGCATTAGTCAAATGTCTCACAATAATAGGGGAAAACATAAGTGCTGCGGCCAGACACACGAACAGCACTCGTTCACGAGCATAACGCAGTGCTCAGCCATCATCAGTCTCAACCATTTTGGAGGGAGATAGATGACCCGAACACCACGCTACCATTCGAATGACCTTTAGCAAACTTGCAGTTAAGTTTTTGTCAGTTATATAAGGTATCATATAGTTATTAATATGCAATCACGTCGTCTGTACACACTTGTATTATAAAATATATGTTATACTTAGTTATACTTAACAATAAAATCGCGGTGGAATTGGTTTACTACCACGGATTAGGATCGTTTATATAGTCGTCTATTCTATAATATGCCTTTTTACATAGCGAATTTTTAATGAAAGTTTTAAATTTATTTTCAGACAAGCATAGAAAACGTTCTGGAATTTTGTTGTAAAAACGAACGCAGTAACCTACAAATGATGTGCCTACCTTGGCTAATCGGGATTTAGTACAAGCAACCTTGTTTCTATTCCTTGTGTTTACGTTATGAACGTCCCTATTTAATTTAAACATTGTTATATTTTTTCGGACATACATTATATTATCGAATATATATTGGCAAGCCAGTGTAAGAATGCCTATTTCTTTAAAACGCTCCCTTAGCGATTCTCTACTGTTTAAGTTGTAAATAGCTCTTATTGCTCTTTTTTGCAAGACAAATATGGTTTCTATATCTGCTGCCCGTCCCCATAATAACAAACCATACGACATGACACTGTGAAAATAACTAAAATAGACCAGCCTCGCCGTCGACACGTCTGTAAGTTGTCTAATTTTTCTGACTGCAAACGCTGCTGAACTCAACCGACCCGACAGTTTTCCAATATGCTGACCCCATTGCAGTTTTGAGTCTATCGTTATACCTAAAAAAAGCGTGGACTCTACCAGCTCTAGCCTCTCACCAGATATTTTTAAACTCGTGTCAACATTTTTAACATTGGGTAGTGAGAATTTGATGCATTTTGTCTTTTTTGCATTTAGCATCAGATTGTTTATAGTGAACCAGTTTAGAATAGTAGATAAAGCATTGTTTACATCGTCTACATTACTTATACCTCTCTTTACTTTAAAAATTAAGGAAGTATCATCTGCAAACAACACTATCTGCGAAAGCTTTTCTACTAGGTAGGGCAAATCATTTATATATACCAAAAAAAGGAACGGACCCAGTATAGAACCTTGAGGGACTCCTACTTTTACATCAGAACCCGAGGATTTAACTCTATTAATATCAACATTTACAGTTCTGTCTGTTAAGTAAGATCGAAGAAGACTTAGTGATTTATTACTTAAACCATATCGGTGCAATTTTATGAGAAGTGTTTCGTGGTCAACGCAGTCAAACGCCTTAGAAAGGTCACAGAAAACCCCAATGGCATCCTGCGACTCTTCCCACGCCTCAAAGATATGCTTTACTAACGCTATGCCTGCTTCCGTCGTTGAGCGGCCTTTTGTAAACCCGAACTGTTTCTTATGGAAGAGCTTATTTATACTAAAATGAGTTTGCAATTGATGTAATATTACTTTCTCAAAAACTTTACTTAGCACCGGCAGTATTGCTATAGGTCTGAAATTATTTGGATCTTCACTATCACCAGTTTTAAACAAGGGTACGATTTTACTTAACTTTAATAGATTAGGAAAGGTTCCCTGGTCAACACATTTATTAAAAATCAAAGCAAGGTAAGGTGCTAGAATATTGATTATAGTTGATATTAATTTAACCGATAACCCCCACAAATCTTCAGTCTTTTTTAAGTTTAACTCTTTAAATGTTTTGACAATAGTTAAGGTAGTTATATGGGAGAATTGGAAGTCAACTTTACATGGATTTGTACTTTCCAAAAGTAAGGTATCGGCTAATTGGGAGGAAGAATTTAAGCTAGCCGTTATATGCAGTGGCATGTTTTTAAAAAAAGTTTGAAATATTTCTGCTATGTCCTTCTTCGAATTAACTAACTTACCTTCGATCTTCAACGCAAATCCCTGGTCCTTAGGTCTCGTTTTACCTGTTTCTTTGTTAATTACTTGCCAGACTGTTTTTATTTTATTAGTAGACGCCATAATTTTTTTACTTATACTTATCGATTTGGCTGTTAAACAAGTTTGTCTAAAAGTTTTTGAATATTTTTTTACGTACTCTTTGAACGTCGGATCGTGATTGAATTGTTTTTCTTCATACAATTCATAAAGCCTTTTCCTACTTCTATATATACCTGGCGTTGCCCATTCTGAAAACCCGCTTTTTAACTCTGTAATTTTTTTTACGTTAAAAACAAGTTCAAATTCTTTTGATATGGTTGAAAACAATACTTGATATAACGTATTCGGATCATTGCTATCGAAATTCAACGAATTTAACTTTATGTTTATATTTTTTTTAAATAATTCAATTTTTTTCTCTGTTATTGGCCTACAATTTAATTCATTGCATTTTTTTGCTTCCAGTACTGACGGTAGGACTACCCATAGCCCGCTATGGTCCGACTGTAATTTATGTATGACTTCTTTTTCTAAATATTCACAATTGCAAAAGACATTATCTATGCAGGTAGCGCTAGTAGCAGTTGTCCTAGTGGGTTCTGTAAATAAATTATCTAAATTATATGACCTGAAAAGGCTTGCGAGTTTAGTTTTAAGTGGACCTTGAACTAAGAAATCTATATTGAAGTCCCCACACACCACTATGCTCTTCGTAGTACTGAATAGGCGTTTTAAGGCATCCTCCATAAGTAATTCAAATTCATTATAATTTGATTGTGGCGGCCTATAAACACACATAACTATATACCTATCCAATTCCACACACGACATCTCAATCAAACGCTCAACAGATAGACTGACAATATCTTTTCTTTCTTTCATTTTCAAACTACTTTTGACAAAGATCATTGAACCTCCTCTTATTGAGTGTTGTCGGTTAAAAGTGCTTGCTGCTAAATAGTCTTTTAAAGTAAATGACATTTCAGAATGTTTCAGCCAATGTTCTGTTAAACACAAAATATCTACATTGAAATCTGCTAAAAATAGTTCAATTAAATTGTCTTTGCCGGAAAAACCCTGTATATTTTGTGCAACTAAATTGATACCTAACTTAGGGTTTTCCTTTGTCTGCGATGGCAGTTTAAAGCCATTGACTGTGTGTTTGAGCCCGCTGTTGAATTATTACTAATACTAGTAACACGGTTGTCATTCCTATCAGGTTGTGTTATAATTCCTATAACCACAGAGTCAAAAATATTGTAAGCTAACAAAGTAGCTAACTTACGTCGACTATTTTTCGTGAGGTACACAGTATCTCGCGTCAAAAAGTAATTCTTAACAAATTTGTTAAGATCAAAAAATGATATGTCACTATGACGACATGTCAAATGGTGAATGTGTATGTTCAAGCTATGGATGTCATTATTTTCTTTTGCTGACAGGGACTGAGAATATGGGAAAGCGCAAAACACTAATTTTCCCATCCACGGTTGGACATCTTTAGCTTGACCATATAATTCAAATATATTGTTTATATCAGTCTTTTTAACACCTTGGCTATTTCCTACTAATAAAATGTAGGTTGTGTCGTTCTGTATTGGGCTTTTGAACAGCTCTTTAACCTTACTTACGGAAGGTCAATTTCTCCACTTATACAACAATTTTAAACACTTAATTAAGCTCTTAAACACAGATGCCCGCAGGAGGCCGTCGTAACGTTCATTAGTAGATACAAATAGCTTTTGATTGTTCTTCTGTTTGTGTACTTGTATGGTCGGCTTCTTTAATGTTGTGTGTTGGAATCCTGACATATACCAATGGCTTGGATTTCTATGTTACGTACATTTATAAAGTTATATCAGCAGTATTGCTAGCTAATTGTGAAGGAAAACATCGTTAGGAAACCCTAATTAAATGTCTGAAGTGTTAACACACCTCAGCGGTTGCTACGGACAATGGCCCAGCAGTGAGAATATGTCAACTTGTGTGTTTGTAATTTTGTATAACTTTTATAAATAATAAAAACTCGAACGACTTCAATTGTTGCTTTATTTGTAGAAAGGTAGTATTATTTTATAGTAAAACAGAAAAACTGGATAAAAACGGATAAGCAGGTAAAAAAGTCCGATCTAGCCGATGGGTAAAGTTGTAATGATGAAAAATGAGGGAAATTTCGAAATGTGTGACATAATTTAAATATTTGAAAATGATAGAAAAAGAAATATAAAGAATGGTGTAAAGAGGTTTGCACCGTTGCAAGTTTAACTAACTCCTCCTTTGTCCTTCGCTAGGCGACAAGCTGTTCTTAGACAAGCGCGATAACACTGAGTTCGATCTGCTGACCGTGAACGAGACGTCGGTGGAGCCGCCGGCCGACGATGGGAACTCCATCAACTCGCCGCGCAACCTGGCGCTCGAGGCCACTTTCATCAACCACAACTTCAGCCAGCAGGTCAGTTGAGATGCAACAACTTGTTGAGGCATAATACGGTCACTGGGGATGGTTTGAGATCACTAGGATCAAAGTGTGAGGATGGTAACTGCATCAACTCGCCTCGCAATCTCGCCCTCGAGGCCAATTTCATCAACCACGACACAACCTCAGTCAGCAAGTCAGTTTAGTCTCAACAACTTGTTGAGCCATAATAAGGTCACTGGGGATGCTTTGAGATCACTAGGAACAAAGTAAAGGTGCTCGACGGCGCTGGAGCCACTGACTGACGATGGTAACTTAATCAACTTGCCGCGCAACCATTTTAGTCTCTTAAATGCACAGTTGTTCAATTCGCACTATCGGTAGTCTAGTAACCAATCGCATTGCAATGTTATATAACCCGTGCTACTTAACTCGGCGCCTCGCGCCATTCGATATTCGCTGTTATACCTCTGGAATGACATTGTACTGCTGTTGTTTTTTAGATATTGCGCAAGATATTGAGGCAATTATAACAACCACTGTCGTGCTTATATAATTCTATTGAAAAACGATCTAAGTATTAAACTCTAGAGCCTGGCTCTCTACGTCACTCGCATTTCTTGCGGTAACGACCGTCAAAGGAACTTTTTGTTAAATTTCAAGATCATCAATTCACCACTCAACAGGTTAAAAGACGAAAATTCGAAACACTGAAAAATTTACGAACGAATGAATGAATTAATTTGAGAAAGAAGTGACGATTACTTAATTTTTTGCATCGATTTTGTTCACTGCCGATGGCTTGACGAGTGAATTCACAAAGGATATCAGCATATTACATTATTTTTATTTTTTAATGCACTAACCCGTACTATGTCCTAGGACAGACCAAATAAATACATATACAAATGAAATAAAACAAAACAAAATTATTCAAATTAATTTTATTTTATTCATGGTAGCTAATTTAATTTAATACCTAAGAAATGAAATGTCGAATTTTGAATATAATGAATGTAATGAATTTTGATGCAAACTATTTTAATTTATGTAAATACCTATTGCTAATCATAATGCATGAAAATGTTAGCAATAATTTTAAATGTAATATTTGGTGAATAAAGGCTATTTTGATTTGATTTGAACCCGTGCTAAGGACAATTTTAAATACCTATTTAGAGGCTAAAAATTCCACCCATGCCGGCACTCGAACCCGCGACCTTTGGCTCTGTGCCAGGTTTACCTCTAAATAGCTTTTTAAGATATCAGCATATTTTAAAATGATTTTTTTCACTTCTCTTATGTTATAGGTGTTAAGTTGCTAGAAGAGTTGTTTAGTACCTTATATGACTCATCATTCTTTAGCTTGTAATGTTGTACAACTTTTATAAATAATAAAAACTGGAACGACTTCAACTGTTGCTTTATTTGTAGACAGGTACTGTTATATTATAATTAAACTGACAAACCGGATAAAAACAGATAAGCAGATAAAATAGTCAGATCTAGTCGATGGGTAAAGTTGTAATGATGACAATGTGGGAAATTTCGAAATGTGAAAAAGATCAAGCTGAAGAATATTTCGTCGCCAGGTGCTGAAGAGCGGCCCGACTGAGCCCAAGTTTAAGTTCCCGGAGCCTAATCCGTTCGTCTCTGAGGAAGAGGAGGGGGAGGTCGCCTCCGTGGGCTACCGCTACCGCAAGTGGAACCTTAACAACGGCGTGGTGAGTGCCATTTACTTTATTGTTAGGTTAAGAGGAGTATGAGGTCGCCTCCTTGGACTACTGTTAGCGCAAGTGGAACCTTGTTCAATAACGGCCTCGGTGGCGCAGCGGTTTGGCACGCTGACTGTAAAACCGAAGGTCTCGGGTTCGATCCCCGGCCGGGTCAAACCAGGAAATTTACTTTTCTAGTTTGTCTCGGGTCTTGGACGTTATCTATGTATTTATTGTATTAAATCTATTGTTGAGTTAGCACCTATAAAACAAGTCATTTAGTTGTACTTAGTATAGGGCTAACGAGATCTGTATAAAATATGTCCATGAATATTTATTTTTATTATTTATAACAGCGTGTATGCAACCTCAGTTCATTAGTCGTTGCATGCATGACTAATGAATGTTGATGAAGCGAAGGTGATCTATCAGGATTGTGGCAAGTGAGGTCCCTGGTCTCTGCCTACCTCTCTGGGATGCGGGCGTGAGTTTATGTTATGATTAAATAAATAAATAAACCTTAACAAAGGCATGGCGAGTGCGTTTTACTCTATTATTGGGTTCTAATCCCGGCTGGGAACAAAAAAAAAACCTCAGGTCTTGGATGTTTACATGTTTGTGATGTCGTTGTTTCTGGTTCCCACGACACAGGGTATCCTAGTGTGGGGCCAGAAGCAATGTATGTGACTGTATGTAAATGTTACGTTACGTTAGGAGGATGGATTGGTCACCTTGGGCTACCTCTTCCTCAAATAGAATCTGAACAATGGTTTGGTGAGTGCATTCTGCTCTATTGGGTTAAGGGTGTTATTGCATCTGGTAATCCGTTTCAGTCGCACATTCTAACATTTTAAATGCTTTTATAATCTAGAGGATCTTTTAAATTTGGTCTGAGACTGGATAATAAGATATGAGATGTTTTAAATAAACGTTTGTTTTTCTTTACTTTGTTTTTGACCTGGACGCTTTTATAAATATTAGTATCTTCTATAAAGTATGAATTTTACAAGAAAATTTTCTTTATCAAAAACTTAACGTGTATGCTTAAAATATATGCCCAAAATTTTATTATATAGCAAAGCTTCAGGCTACATTTGATAAAATTATCCTCTTGCATTCAAAATGTTAAGAATGTGCCAGAGAGGCAACATACCATCCAGTCTTGCAGTCTGCTAGTCTTAACCCTTTCCAGCCGTTTTGACCAGACCCCCTAGCAAGACAAAAACAATCTGTGTTTTTACGGGCACGGCCATACGAAAAAAAAAAATATTTCTGGCCTAAAAAATCTAATCTCTTGGGCCTTTTCGCACATGAACGATGGTAAAGTAACCACACTCCTCGCCAGGTGTTGGTGGCTCGCTGCGAGCACGACGCCGTGATGCAGGGACCGGCCGGCGAGACCCAGTTCCTCTCCATCAAGGCTCTCAACGAGTGGGACTCGAAGTTGGCCAACGGCGTCGAGTGGCGGCAGAAGCTGGACACCCAGCGCGGAGCCGTGCTTGCCAACGAGCTGAGGAATAACTCCTGCAAGCTGGCCAAGTGGACCGTACAGGTGGGTGGAGTTACAGTGGGGTGTCAATTTTTTCTCCAAAATGATCTAGATTTTGAACGTTCCTAACGTTCAATAAGTCACAGTTTTTGTGTAATTTTGAATTAAATGCGAATGGGATTCCACTGACTGTAGATAATAGTAGATCAGACTAGTTCCCTATTTTAATTAAGTACTTCACGTGTTTTTTACTATCCTCCTCACTAAGGTGAGATGGGATGTGGAGGAACTGGTCCCCCAATGTGATATTTCTTGAATAGAATCGGATAATCATCGTATAATGCCTGAAAGATAACTTGACCGATAATCTTACGCGGTCTGAAGAATTCTAAGTCACGTGAGGTATAGACACACCACATTGCTCGACATTGCTGACACGCGTGGTTATTAAAGTACTCTCCTTCTGAGAACACTTACGAAAGTTTTAGTTAAAAAAATGCAGTTTATAAACGCAAACGCAAAACAGCATTTTTTTTCAACTATAACTTTCCTAAATACTAAACATTATTTAATTACGACCGGATTAGTTACTCCGGGGTTCAAATAAACTGCATTATTGTTGTGAAAGTAACCGGCTATTGTAAAAGATCCATCGCCTAAGAGGCCGAGTTGATCGGCGCTAGCTGGTCTGAATGGTAAGCTGCCGCGAACTACTCAGAAGGCGTCAGAAGTGAAGAAGTTAAAGGAACGAAGAAGAAGGACAAGCTTTTTAATGCTAACATTTCCACAGGCGCTGCTCGCTGGCTCCGACCAGATCAAGTTCGGCTACGTGTCGCGTACCCAAGTGCGGGATAACTCGCGCCACGTGATCCTCGGCACCCAGCAGTTCAAGCCGCACGAGTTCGCAGCTCAGATCAATCTCTCCATGGACAACGCTTGGGGCATTCTACGGTGCATCATCGACATTTGCATGAAGCAGAAGGATGGTAAGTCATAGTATATTTTTTTGCCCTATAAAGGGCACCTTCCAGAAGACACGGGGGAGGGAGGTGGTGAATGCTCATGCATAACAGCACGGACCCGGCCGTGCTGCCAATGTGGGACTCACAAGAAGTGCGCCTACTCACTAAACACCACCTTGGGGTTGCTGTGGTCCTAAGGACCCCTAAACCCACATCGGGAGCGAACCCCCTCGAGGCCGAGTTGGGCGCACAGCGAAGCTCCCTAGAGGAGCGTCCGCTTAGTGACACTATCGGAGGCGTCTAAGTCTAACTGGGGCCGAGCCACTGGTAGGTGGTCCAGATCAGATTACAATTTATCAGGCGTGAAGTTACAGATGCATAAATTCTAAACTACGTGAGTTACTGATGCAAAATAATCAACTGCAGTTTAAACCGATGCAGATAAGTATTAGTTAAGTACTCGCATCACGTGATCCTCGCCCGCAGCAGGTCAAGCCTCACTGGTTTGCAGCTCAGATCAATTTCTCCATGGACGATGCGTGGGGCATTCTGCGGTACATCATCGACATTTGCATAAACCAAAAGGATGGTTAGTGAAAGATGCAGAAATATTAATGTACTGTCTTAGTTGAGTACTCGCGCCTCGTGATCCTTGGCTGCAGCAGTTCAAGTCGCACGAGTTCATCAACCTCTCCGTGGAAAATGCGTGGGGCATTCTATCGATATTCGCATGACACATGAACCAATAATTTGATCAGACGTGTACTCACCATCTTGGTGAGGACTTCTGACCACATAATTTCTTTATTCAAATTTCACATAATATTAATATTATTATATAAAAATAAACCCTCACTAATACCTGTTTAGCTTTATCTGTGAGGTGAACTAATAAATAAATAAATAAATAAAAAAAAAAAAAAAATAAATAAATATCTGATTGACATGGCTGTCAGTCAAACATTTTGTCTACGGATATTATAATTGGTGTTCTGTCAGACACCTAGCTGTGTGGTGTCGGCCTAGAGAATAGCACCAACCCAAATTCTTCCCGCGGGTGTCGTAAAAGGCGACTAAGTGACACAAACCGGGGGGTGGGCAGCAGCACCCCCTGCAGTACAATTCCACCAAACTGCGATCCCCAACCCGCATGCCCAGCGTGGGGATTATGGCCATTACCCCCCAATGATGGCACAACCTTGCGCTCATTAGGGGAGGGCTATGTCCAGCAGTAGACTAATATAGCCAGAAGAATACATCTAGGACACTGGCATGATCTCTCTCGCTGATATTCTTTTATTTCTTCTACAGGCAAGTACCTGATAATGAAGGACCCCAACAAGCCGCTCATCCGTCTCTACGACATCCCAGACAACACCTTCGAGTCTGACGCCTCCGAGGAAAGCGGCGACGAGCCCGCCGACACACCATTCGCACCTCTGTACTCCTACGGGAACTCCAAGAGGATTTAGACTCTAACCTCCGCGTCACAAGGTCGATTTTATACCATTATATTCACAGTTACAATAGCCGAAAATCGTATACATCCAATACATTTAACACGAGGTCGCGGTAACAATATTATTGTATTATGTATTCCTTGTTTTGTATTAGAAGTAATACAGTTTTATATAGTCACACTAATCGCGTATTATTACTTCACAATCCCAAGTTAAATGTAAGAGCGGTGGTAGCGAAACCTTACAACGCCGGCTTCTCAATTAAAGGTCGCGGATTTGAACTCGGCACGTACTAATTAGGAGCGCTCGTGGCCTAGGCGAACTGAGTGATTGGAATCAATCACTTGGTTAAGCAACAACAGGCGCGGTCAGGTACGGGATGGGTGAGAGTCCCGTGACTACCGCTAGTGGCATTTTTCCGAGCGCTTCCGTGCTTCGCAAGGCACGTAAAGCCGTTGGTGCCGGCTGTCATATAATGGCAGTCGTTAAGCCATGTCAGAGGCCTTATAGGCCAAGAGGGCGGCTTGATAACATCTGACAGTAAGGCCCGCCACTGTCTTACAATCCTCCACCAACCCGGACTTGGCCCCCGTGGTGGAGTATGGCCTAACCTTCCTGCGATGCAGGAAGAGACCCGTGCCCCAGCAGTGGGGACATACAAGGGTTGATAACGAACGTACTAATTATTTATTTTCTCAGTTATGTTCATTTATGAAGTTATAAATTCGCTATAAATGAATGTAAATATAGTGGCAAAATCACTCACTAAAATGAAGGAAACCCGTGTCTGCAGTATCAATATATCTCAGCGCTTGCTTGTTATCAACTCTTGGAGGTCCCCACTGCTAGGGCACGGGTCTCTTCCTGCATCGCAGGAAGGTTAGGCCATACTCCACCACGGGGGCCAGGTTCGGGTTGGTGGAGGATTGTAAGACAGTGGCGGGCCTTACTGTCAGAAGTTATCACGCCGCCCATAAGGCCTCTGACATGTCTTAACGACTGCCATTACATGACAGCTGGCACCAACGGCTTAACGTGCCCGGAAGCGCTCAGAAAAATGCCACTAGCGGTAGTCACGGGACGGTCACCCATCCTGCGCCTGACCGCGCCTATTGTTGCTACACAAGTGATTGATTCCAATCACTCGTTTCGCCTAGGCCACGAGCGCTTGCTACATACATTGAATTTTAAGTAGATTCCCCAACTATAAGGCTAAGTGGGGAAATCTCAGATCTAAGTAACTAACCCCAACTTACTCCTACTACCTGGTTAGTAAAAAAACAATGAAGTTTATAAAAAAGTTTTTATTATAGTATCACAATAAGTGTTCGTATGACGTAAATGTATGACTGACAGTTTGTATGACCAGCCCTGGGTTCCAAGATGCGATGAAATCGATTACAGCGCGAATCCGACCAAATTTAGTAGTCCCAAAGTATCTCGCACGAAATAGGGTTCTAATGCTTACTGCACTTATATGGATTGGCACTGTAATCGATTTAATCGCATCTCGGATGTGCTCGGAACACACCCTTAGACTAACGCGAATACTTCACGGTAAACTCATTCTTCAACATGATCCACAGTTTTGACTTTTTGCCGCAAATGTCGACGTTCCGCCTTTGCGTTACCCTGTAGATTCTCCTGTACCTCCTCTAAGGTCTTACCCCTAGTTTCGGGAACCAAAAAGTATATGAAAAACACGCCAGCGTAAGCAATCGCCGCGAATATCCAAAACACAGTGTAGTGCCCACAGTAATCCTTAACAGCTTGGTAGCTTTTAGCGACTGTGAACGAGAATATACATGCAGACATAGTAGCCGCGCTGGAGGCTACAGATTTGACGTTAATTGGGAACAACTCCGCTTGCATTACGTAAGGTAAGTTGCCTATCCCAAAAGCGTACAGTATATTAAACCCTAGTATTCCAATCAAAGGCAAAGACGCCACAGAAGTCAACGCCTCTGGGCTGACTTGCACAAAATCCTGTAAGTAGAAATAAACTCCGACCATAGTCAATGAGATTCCCACTCCTAGACTCGACGTTAACATCAGGGTGCGCCTGCCGAAGTATCGTGTTAAGAATGTTGCGGTAATACCTGAAAACAAGTGAAGATAATATTTACATACTGACACATACATTGCTTCTGGCCCCACACTAGGATACCCTGTGTCGTGGGTACCAGACACGATGACATCACAGACATCTAAACATCCAAGACCGTTTTTTAAGATAAGATAAGAATATTCTTTACTAGCTGTGCCCCGCGTTTTATCGATTTTCCCATGGGAATAAGATATTTTCCCGCAGTAAAGCGTTGTCTATGTGTTAATCCAGGGTATAAATTCATACCAAATTTTATTAATCGCTCCAGCGGTTTAGACGTGAAGAAGTAACAAACACAAACACTCACAAACTTTCGCCTTTAAGTGTGATGAGATTGTACACCAGAGCGCATATTATAAAATATGTAAAGATACAGAGTACAATGGCGGCATTATTGCTAGAAGCAATTTCTTCCGGGCAACTTTATGACGGAAAGTAACTGAAGGAAATAAGAGACAGGTTTTTACTTAATTTTTTTTCAATTAAAGGACCATTATAGCCAAAACTTAGGTTAGCTGGTAGATAATGATAAGCAGCATTAAGCTCGTCTGTGTGCAAAACATTTATGCAATAAAGAATTTTAATAATAATATTGCTTCACATGTTTTATTGATGTCTATCAATAGTTTGTTGATAGGTATCGATAAAAAATTAAATCTAAAGGAAATTGCGACTGGAAATAAGCGGCTATGTATGAAATTGTATGATTTACCGGCAGTAAGCTGCACGAAACCATAGACGATGCTCGCACGCGGGCCTGATATAGAGCTGCTTTGTCTGAAGATCATTTCCAGATAAGATTGAATGGCCAGACTGCCGGTCATGTATTGCAGCACCTTCAGACCTGGAAAAATAAACAGCCTTTTTTATACAAACTTAAAATTCTTCTAATGCAGCCGGTCTTGCCTTTTCCTCCAGGCTATTAAGACTGCGTTATTGTTATTTCCCTGGAATGTATACGTTATCGTAAACATTGGAAAAGTTCTTGCAATGTCTGACTTATACTCTTTTTAATGCACTAGCCCGTGCTAAGGACAATTTTAAAAACCTATTTAGAGGCTAAAAATTCTCCCCATGCCGGGATTCGAACCCGCGACCTCTGGCTATCCGTGCCAGCGCTCTTTCCAACTGAGCTAATGCGCAACTCACCGGCGTCAGTGAAATTTCGAACCTCTTTACAATATTCTCTGGCATGGGTGGAATTTTTAGCCTCTAAATAGGTTTTTAAAAATGTCTACTTTTTTAGTACCTACTCCAACGATAGTTGATCGTAGAGGTCGTTGATAATAGAAACTGGATCAATTGGCATAAAAAAATATCGTGTACAATGGATATTTTCTTGCTAACTGTTCATTAATTTGAAATGCAAATTTCAAACTAATGCACCGTTGAAATGAGGATACATTTTCATGAAAAAATATGGTCTTAGGTTACTAAGGGCCCGTTTCTGAATTGAGAACTTAGCTAATTAAATACTTAACTGTAATGCTGTCTCTTCGAATTTCTTAACAGAGAGTGTGACAGAATCTAACTTAAGTATTTACTTAGTGAACTTCTCAATTCAGAAATCGACCTTAAAATTATTTACGTGTAGCTGCATCGAATAAGATACTTCCTCTTACAGTCTCGCTTAAACCCCGTATAAGATAAAGCCTAAGCGGTTGTAGCGCAGCGGTAGAACGCTGGCCTCACGGAGGTCGTGGGTTCGAATCCCGGCATGTACCGATGACTGTTATATTTGTGAAGTTATAGTAGTAATGGTGCAGGAAAACATCGTGAGAAAACCTGAGTGTAACCGTGTTACAATAGAACAGGGTATTCTAGTTTAGGACCAGGAGTGCGACCACGTAAGTCCTCCGCTGTATAAAGTAGTCTGATTTAGCTTACTCGAAAAGTCGGAAATGTCAAATATATACATATTTTGATACTTCAAATAATCTAAATGCTTACGCCGTAAAGTCGAAAGTTACGTGATACAAGGACAGCACAAGTAAATGTGTTGTGTTGTGTGGAAATTATTATTTATTTATTTTTATTAGTTACTCCAACAGTATTTTCACATTTCATTTAAAAACTACTTATTCTAAGGTACAATTCCGTGTGAAACACCTTTACAGGAATATACAACTTTCAAAAAATTGTGTGTTCAGTAAAAGTTCAATTACATAGTAAATCGAAATTCTAATTAAATTAATTTACGAATTTTGAAAACCAATTTACGAATTATTATGTAATACCCTAATGATTGAAATCTGAAAGTCAAACAAGTGTAGACTAGGTACAGTCGCGTGCCCTAACATACAAACACCTTAGAACCTTTTAACATTACCTATGCTCTTTTAGCGTATTTTTTATTTTGACTTTTGACAAGGTACTGAAGTGCATACATATTAGTGCTCGTGACTGTACATGGATTTATCATGCTTACCAGCGATAACGTACACTGCTTTTCTGTATCTTACATTCGTTAGCAGTTCCTTCAATGTACTTTTGTTCTCCATGTTTTCTCTTACGGACGACCGCATTATGTCAAGTTGTTCGTCTGCCCACTGAAATTGTGCAATTTTTTACATGTCGCACCCTCAGAACGAAAGAGGCCTAAGTCAAAAAATTGTTTAAATACTCAAAAAATTGAGTACCTAACAATCATAGAGAGACATAAAAAGGTATGCTCTATCCGATGAATAGTAAAACAAAGGCACTTATTGTAAAAAAAGAGCATAGCGAATCTTCCGTCCACGGCATACCTTTTTATGACTCTATGATTGTAACTCAATTTCACTATTTTTTGACTTAGGCCTCTTTCGTTCTGAGGGTGCGATGTATTGGAGACTATCGTGGGCCTGTTTCATAGACCTTTAATTCGTCATAATAATATGCTATGACAGTGTGGTATTTGCGTCTTACTTAGATTGGAGTGATATTGCTTTTATACCGTAGAAGGATTGTGAGAAAAATTTATAAACACTTCGTTATCGTTATCAACCCTTGTATGTCCCCACTGCTGGGGCACGGGTCTCTTCCTGCATCGCAGGAAGGTTAGGCCATACTCCACCACGGGGGCCAAGTCCGGTTTGGTGGAGGATTGTAAGACAGTGGCGGGCCTTACTGTCAGAAGTTATCAAGCCGCCCATAAGGCCTCTGACATGGCTTAACGACTGCCATTATATGACAGCCGGCATCAACGGCTTAACGTGCCTTGCGAAGCACGTTTATAAACCCTTAAAAAAATTAATTTCAGGGTTTTCGAGATCACAATTTTACCTATATTTAAAAAAAATTGTAAATAAAAAAATATATAAAAAATATAAAATAATAAAAAAAATACTATAAAAAGTTAGAGCTAAACTACAGTTTATTATAATACCATAAATGCTTAGGTATTAGATTTAGTTTTTTTATTGAATTGTAAACGTTTTCTTATAAGGGTGCAGATGCGTAAAAACCTTGTTTTACGGAATAACTATACTATAAATAACTACACTTTACACAATATGTCGTTACGTGTGAGCGTGACGTCATTGTCTAAGGCCTATTTGTATAGCGCGTTTTACTACCACGTGACTACAATATGAACTTTTCGACTGGTTATATTATAAAAAGTATTACATAACTGTAGAGAAAAAAAAGGTCAAGGTAGACGCATATTCAAATGTTGTATAGATTGTGATACGGAACCCTTCCTGCCCGAGTCCGACTCGATCTTGGCCGGTTTTTATAATTCTACCAACATCATATAAACTTACGATAGGCTATTTGAAAGGTTTCTGAAAACGAATTCAGACATTTCGGTTGTCTTTAATAACTGTTCTGCTCTTTCTAAAAAAGGAAAATAAAAAAAATATATATTTATAAAATAATCCGCCAAAACGCTCTTCAGCAATATGGCGTCGCACAGGAATTAGGGACGTCACTGGTCAAAGGTTGTCTGGAAGAGATCGCTCTTAGCAATAAAACCGCCAATTGTATAACATTACTTTGATTTAAGAAATTGGTTGTATTCTTTTTTCTGGTTGTGCAATAAAGGGTTCTCTATCTATCTATCGATTAAATAAACGTTAAGTCAACTTTCGGGGTCTCGCATCGCATATTTATTGACCTGTTACGCCATTTTATAGATTCGGCCAATCCCTCAGAATAATAACTTATTGTTCTGAGGCCAATCCAGACCGTTTTCGATAAAATTCTTACAGATACAAAATTATCAGGTGTTATCCTGTTTTGTGCAGAATTATCTATTTTTATAGTTAAAATGTCTAAATTCGGTTTTAAAACTCGCAATTGATACAAATGTAGGTATACTATTAATATACTTTTTTTCAGACTGTGAAATAGTCTATTGCAATAAATGATTATGACATTCATTCATTGGTAACGCAAATTGGACAATATAGGGCCGGTTTCTGAATTGAGAATTTCCTTAGGTAAATACTGAAGTAACGTTCTGTCACGCTCTTTCCTGGGAAGTTCGAAGAGACAGTACTACAGTTAAGTCGGTATTTAGTTTTAATAACCTATTTAGAGGCTAAACATTCCACCCATGCCGGGACTCGAACCCGCGACCTCTGGCTAACCATGCCAGCGCACGGTGGTACCGTAGTAGGTCATAGGACTCGGATGGCAATGACTGAGCTAAGCCATGATATCTGGCTCAGTTACCCACTAATTGTCATACTACCTGAGGGTATAAAAGGTTTCGCAATCTATTGTTCCCAACATTCCTTTTTCGGCATCCGAAGTGAACACAAGTAATTAGTCATCAACCTGTTATCACCAAGTGCTTTAATTAGCCCAAGACGCGACGCGTGTGTTTAAGTTCCAACTTGTCTGTGACCTGCTATTTTACAATGGAATTTGAAGTCACAGGTATGTATTATTAATTTACTTTACTATTTTGCCTTTTCCTTCTACATTTTTTTTTTAAATAGAGTGCTACGCCAACGTGGCATTTTTTATGTATTTATGTCTGTATATTTTTTACGTTGAAGCTTTTACTTATGTTTGTACCTACTTGTACCATTCAATTTGGTATAGAAATATGGGTTACAATGTCTACTACTAGGCCTCTCCAAATTTAGCTGCGTCATGCTGCGTCTGTAAGGTGCAGCCAGGTGCTACGCCGCGCGCCTGAACGCGTAGCAGGCGCGTAGCACTTGCTACGAAACATGTATCTATTTTGATCCGCTTTTAACGTATTTTTATTTTGTTTTAGGTACTAGTATTAAGTGTTCTTTCAAAAGAATGCTTGTACTAGATACTTGGCTGTCTATTAAAGACAGCAAATCTGAACTGGAGCGTTGGCATCGAGTTTTTCGAGACCTAATACAATTGCTGCCTGATGTTGAGAATTACATTGCTGATGACTTGGAAAAAAGAGTTACTAAAGTTTGTACAAGATTGGTAGCAATTTGGAAGCAAGTCACGCGCAACCATTCTCGCATGGTCTCTAAGTACGGAGACTGGCTGAACGAAATTGAAGTTTGCGTTCTGCCAACTTGTGCAACAGTAGGGAGCCACAACACCCAACGGCCAGCAGCAGAAGCTTCGACAAGCACCCAACAGCACCAGCACAGGAAGGACTTTGAGGAATGTAGCAAGAGATCAAAACGCCGCAGGCTTGCAGAGTTAAGTAAAGTAGACAGTTCTGCGATAAATTCTTTGTTGGACGATTCTAGTCTATCTAACGCCGCTGCATCTTTAAATTTCAGCACTGACGAAGTCTTGTCTCTTATAAATGAGACAAAACTGACTAAACATCAGTATCTTTTGGTGAAAGACTTCGTTAATGCAAAATCACCTAATGCATTACCATCTTATCAAAAAGTGTTAGAAGCTAAGAAGCGGTGCTATCCATCGCAAGAGTTTATCACGGAATCATCTGCTGAAGTAGAATTACAATCATTGTTAGATCATACTGCTTGCCGGATACTAGAATCCCAAAAACCCGTTTTGAATAATATTGACCCTAATAAAGAATTTGTTTTGATTGGAAAATGGGGTTTCGATGGGAGTACGGGGCACAGCGAATATAAACAGATTTTTGGAGATTCTGGTATCGATGATGATGGCAGTATGTTTGTTACTTCATATTGTCCTCTTCAATTGGTTTGTAAGTCCAATACCTCCGACCCAGATCAAATAGTTTGGAAAAATCCGCGCCCTTCTTCCACCAGGTATTGTAGGCCTATTCGATTCCAATTTGCCAAAGAATCCAAAGACCTTTCTGTGCAAGAAGAAGCTTATTTCAAGACTAAAATTGATAGTTTACAACCGACTTCTTTCACTCACGGTGAATATGAAATAAAAGTGCAGCATTCTTTACAATTAACCATGGTTGATGGTAAAGTGTGCAGTGCTCTGAGCGATACATCTTGTAGTAGATGTTATATTTGTGGTTCAACTCCAAAAGAGATGAATGACATTGATAAATCGCTGAGCAAAACTGCAGATAGTGGTACCTATCAATTTGGACTATCTCCTCTTCACTCGTATATCCGATTCTTCGAATATTTAATTCACGTTTCTTATAGATTAGACATAAAGAAATGGCAGGTACGTTCTTCAGACGAAAAAGCTCTTCTTGCACAAAAAAAACAACATGTGCAGCAACAGTTTAGGCAGAAACTTGGTCTAATAGTCGACAAACCGCGAAGTGGAGGAAGTGGCACATCTAACGACGGAAACACTGCCAGAAAGTTTTTTTCTAACTCAGCGGTTTCAGCGGAAATTACTGGATTAGATAAAATCCTTATTGACAGATGTCATAATCTGCTGCAGTGTCTTTCGTCGGGATACAAAATTAATAACGCCACTTTTAAAGAGTATTCTCTAGAAACAGCACGTAAACTTGTTGCTACCTATCCATGGTACAACTTGCCATCGTCTGTACATAAGGTCCTCATTCATGGGTCGGAAGTAATTGAACACGCATTATTGTCAATAGGTGAGCTTTCGGAAGAGGCCGCCGAATCTTGCAATAAATTAATCAAACTCTTCAGGCGTGACAACACGAGGAAAATGTCTCGGGTTGTCACAAACACCGACTTGATACATAGACTTCTCCTTAATTCGGATCCTTATATTTCTAGTTTAAGAAGGTTACCACAGAAGAAGAAGTCTATTCTATCAAAAGAAGTATTAAATTTGTTGTCGGTTTAGGAAAAAATGTAAAAAATAAGATAGGTATTTATGTTATTTTTTACATAACTCCTATTATGTAAATATAATATTTTTTGTCCAATTGTGTGTTTGTACTTAGATGTTAGTTAAGTATTTACTTTATTTGTAATATAAAATGTAAATAGTAAGGTTTAATAGTTATTAAGTTGCAAACCTTCTTTTAAGTGTAATAAAAATGCATAATTTTGTAAATAAAATAAGCTTTTTAAGATTATTTTGTTTTTTTTTATTGTGTTATGGCTTAAAGTATTACAAAACACCATAATAATAATAATCAGCTATGACAACGACAGTCATTATTATCGCGAAACCCTATGACCGCTACTCTTAGGGCGTGGAACCAGTGTGCAGCGCTCTCCCAACTGAGCTAATGGGCGACTCACCGAAATCAGTGAAATTTCGAACCTCTACAACACTCTGTATTACGTGACGTCTGTCGCTGCCTGTACGTTATAAAGAGGTTCGCTTCGAAATTTCCCTGATGCTAGTGAGTCGCCCATTAGCTCAGTTGGGAGAGCGCTGGCACGGTTAGCCCAGGTTAGTCAGAGGTCGCGGGTTCGAATCCCGGCATGGATGGATTTTTTTGCCTCTAAATAGGTTTTTAAAATTATCCTTAGCACGGGTTAGTGCATTAAAAAGAATATAAGTATTTAGCAAAATTCTCAATTTAGAAACCGGACCATAGTGTCTAGAGTAGAACGGTATGAAAGTATCAGTTAAGTATCGAACACTTACTTTCTCATCTTTAATCCCTTTAATGTACATAAATTCTTTTCTGGCCGCATCCACTCTTCCATCTTTCAAATGGTAGTACGGCGACTCAGGAATCCAGAGACACGCGGCTAGAGAAAACGCCGGTATTGCCAGAACGATAGCGTTCAAAATCGTGTAGGAGACGAAAGGGCCGATGCCGTACATCAGTAGACTGCCTGTATTTAACATGACTTGTACTAACATGCCCAAGGCGCCACGGATCTCCTTATCGGCTATTTCTGTTATATAGATCATGGATACCTAAAATAAATATTATTATTAATACTTTATTGCACCATAAAATTGTACAATGCGGCGAACTTAATGCCATAAGCATAATATTGAATTTATTTAGTAGACAAAATTTACAATACAATTCTAATGTAAACTGCGATTCCACTAAAACACTCTTTAGAGGCGCTTTATTTAACCTGTCGTCTTTTTCTTGTAAAATCTCCACCACAGTCTATTTTACTCAGGGCTTTTAGAGTATTTAAGGATTTTTTTAAAAGAGGCCATTCGTCTACTCTATGGTGTACAAAAACACCATTACTTAAAACTCTTTTGATATGCAGTTTACATAGTATGTGGTAAAGGGAAATACATAACTACAGATTATATACCTAAACTGCATCTGAGGCGTTTTTTTGAAAAATCATATTTGATTTTCTCTCATAGAGAGAGTATGGGCTTATTTACCACGCGTGCTCACCGTGGATTGGCAATTTCAATTTCAACGTGGCATTGAACACTTCAGAACTCAGGTTTGCTCACGATGTTTTTCTTCAAGGTCAGCTTGTGGTATTGCCACTATAACCTAAATTGTACATAACTTAGAAAAAGTCATTGGAACATGCCCGCACTGGGAATGGAACCTGGGTCTCTCTCTTCTGAGAAAATAAGTCCGTATGTTTGGAAATATAAACCAGTGAAGTCTGCACTAACTACTCGTAGATAGCATAGAATTAGTAAAGACCGATTATAGACTCGTTAGGTCGACTGAATGTTGTTGGGTCAACATACCCAAATGTATGTTGGGGCACGGGCAAGAAAAAAACATCCTTCTTGCAAGGGTCTCTTCCTGCATTGCAGGAAGGTTAGGTTAGGTTACTCTCTACCATGCCCTCTTCTAGTCTTATTAGGTGGGATCATCACCGATGGGATGGAGGGGGCGGCGGGTTGGGGCGTGTGGGGGCCAACAGGATACATTGGCCCCCATGCGCCCCAACGAGGAGATGCGCCGCCCTTCTCTAGTCCCATTGGAAAAAGTAACGGTGGGATGGAGAGGGCGGCGCGTTGGGGCGTGTGGGGGCCAAGTTTCTTTGGCACTTGGCCCCTTTGCGCTCCAACGAGGAGATGCGGCGTTCCCTCGCCCCGTCGTATGAGGCGCTGCGATGGGGCAGGGACGCCGCCGAAGGAGTGCCCGCAAGGGCGCCCGCAGACGGGGTCGCGGTAGTGTGCGTAAGCGTTCCCGTGGCACCGTCCTTTGCGGTGCGGAGGAATAGGTATATATGTATAAAAAAAAGGTTACTCTACCATGAGTAACCTAACCTAACTTAACATACTCTACAACTCATACTCTACCACGGGGGCAATTATAAACTAATTTTCTCAAAAATATATCGTGTACCTGTGTATCTTTTCTCATCTGCCTAAAAATAAGGTTTCTAATTTTCCTCGACACAAACAACTTTTGCCTTAAGAAAAACTTAAGAAAATATGAAGAAATTCTCAATTTAGCAACATTTAGAACTTCGTCAAGTAAATAACTGTATTCTAAGCAAAGAGCGTGACAGGACGTTATAGGTACTTAAGTAATTACTTAGTGAAATTGTCAATTCAGAAACCGGGCCAAAATCTTTTACGACACATAAAATATATTATGTTTTCCACACAAATGTCAGATAGGAAATGACACAAAAGTATTCATAAAATGGCTGATGATATTTTCTTAAGTTCCACTGGTTCCACCACTAAGACCCACTGTTACCGCTACGCTTACTAAGCTGTCAGGATCGTATAGTTGCTGGGCCTACTCCATCTAAAACAATGTCCTAGGCATTGCACCGTTTCTAAGTGGTCCCTTCACCCATCTTGTGTGAGTGAAGGTGCCAGTACTGGACCTCAGCACTGGACGCTGTATAAGCATCTCATCACGTTGCAAGGGCCAAAGGTTTTATAAAGATAACTCATTCGATATTCGATATCAACCCTTGTATGTCGCCACTGCTGGGGCACGGGTCTCTTCTTGCATCGGAGGA